>OU343217.1:139190231-139802728 GCA_910596185.1 Chrysanthemum makinoi
GTTATTGGTGAACTGATGAGTGTCTAAATACTCATCATTTTTGTACAATCTAAACTGCAAAATCATCTGAAAACACTCAGAAACACATCAAAATGATCAAAATATCACAAATCAGTGTTTTATGTGTTTTAAATACAAAAAGATCAAAATCAGATGAAAAATGTATCAAGTTTGCAAAATTGGCAGTTTTAGTCCTCCAAGTTTTAAAAGTTGTCAAATCTAGTCCCTGGAATTCAAAAATGTGAAGTTTTGTCATTCAAGGTCCCTAAAATATTCTAAGTTGTTAAAAATGGTCCTTGAATGATTCTTTGGTCAAAAGGCAAGAAAGGTCCCTAAAGTTTGAAAATTTGCAAAATTAGTCCTTGGATTTTTTAAAATGGATTTTATGCAAAAAGGGTCCTTGTACTATCAAAGTTTGTCAAAATTGGTCCTTGTGATAAGTTTGGAAATGTGGCATTTTCATTCCTTGAGGTTTGGTGGAATTACATTTTTGGTCCTTGATATTAATACAAAGCCAAACGGACCCCTTTGTTATCTCAAACCCATGTCCAGCCCAACACCTTTGGCCCAAACCCAACCCCCGTTATATTTAACTCCGGTCAACAAAAGTCAAATCCACCTCAAACGCGCCTAAAAACCACTTCTACTGTAGCTCTCCCTCACCACCACTGAAACACCAAAACCAGTCATGGTTTTCCCACCTTTTTCTCAACCCCTCCCCTTACCTTGTCCCCTCCACCTCCACTAACACCAAAAATCTTTAATTGATTGAAACCAACCCAATTAATGATCAAACCTGCTCTTGACATATTTGGCGCCAAAATCCAAGTGGACGGTTTTGATGTAATTCAATGATTCAAGGGCTCAGATTAAGTGGGAAAGATTCAGAGATATCAAGAGAGTCTCAAAAATCTATAAAGAAGAGGAGTGAAGCAATGTATAAAAAAATGGAGAGTAACTTTAATTTCTTAATGTCGTTTTTATCATTTTAAGAATTCTAGTGTAATTTTAAAGCTTTCAAGTACTGTTCTAGCTATTTCAGTGTATTGTAAAACTTTTTCAATTATCAGTTTCAAGTTGTAATCATATTTCAAGTTTATGAAAAATTTCATATTTATGCAAAATCTCATGATAGTTCAAATGTTGTTGTTAGTTGTTGGTAAGGACTGAATAGGCACATATAAGCTCCTATATAGCTTATTTAAGCTATTAGAGACCTTTAAAATCAGTTTAGAATAAAAAACAGGAAAATCACAAAAATACAAATTAATTAGTGAAAAATCAAAAATCTCATGGAAATGGTGTACACAGCTGGAGCAGGGTGAATTGTGGATGGCCTTGGGTTAGAAGCTTTGTGGAAAGCTATTAGGATTGGTCTTGGTCATTGGTTCTTGGTTTTCACTTGGATAAGCATTTGTAAGCACTTTTGATTATCTTGGCATTTTACTGTTGTAATTGTTCATAAGCTTAAATTTCTGTTTCTTTGTGTTAATTAGTTATAGTTAAGTCTAGTTGATCATTAAAATCAGTGTGTTGTTCTTTTAAATTTGTAGTTTATAAAAATCTTATTTTGACAGTAAAAGCATCATAATTTTCATTAGTGAGTTTCCTGTTGTTAATGTTGTTGTTTCATGCTTCATCAGTTCTAATATATGAGATTTCATGGTCTTGAATCAGTTTTATGGTTTAAATTTGTGGTTTGCTTTGAAAAATCTTCAAAACAGTCATAATAAGTGTTGTTTGGTTTATCTTGTTTGATTGTGCTAGAGTTTGTTTAAGACAATATTATTGCTTGTTCTTTGTCACTTTAGTATCTAATATCTCAAGCAAGTCAAGAAAACCAGTGTTTGTTCATTAAAAAGTCAAAAATCCTTTTAATCATATCTGTCTTGTCCACTGTTGGGATTTTAAGTCCCATGATCATGATTTTGTGTTAGAAAGTTGTTAGTGTTGCTCAATTTAGTCTTAACAAACCTTAATACATCACATTCAGTGCTTAAGATCAAATCAAAGTTCATCTTGGTCAACCTTTTAGTTTTTCTCAAAAAGTCAAATTCTCATTTGGTCGATTTTGAATAAACTTTGGGATTTCACTGTGTGCTTAATATTAAGTTTTAGCTTAAAAGCTCTGGGGATATTAAAGATCAGTTGCTAAACAAAATTAGAAAAATAATAGATCTCTTTGAATCAGCTTATAAAGTGCTTATTTTCTAGCTTTTTGTGGATACTTGTTCTGAAACCATGCCCTGTGCACAGTGAATGGCACCATTTTGAAAAGCTTGCACAGAGCTTAATTGTTGGTTTTAGCTTGTGATCTATGGTTCTTTGGATAGCTGACCTAGCCCTCTTTAGGTTCCAAGTTTGCTTTTTAATTTTCTAGCTTGTTTGGTAAGGCTGCAATAAGCCTCTATCTTGTCCCATTTCTGTGTTTAGTATAAGAGCTTATTTGCTTTTTCATAGCCTTTCAGTGTGCTTATCTTTGTCTTTTAGCATCATTTGAGTAGCATTAGCCTACTTGCATCTTATTTTGGCTTTTGTTTCAGCTGGTTAGCTTGTTTGAGCTTATTTCACCAAATAAGCTCATAAGCATAACTGTTGTGATCATAAGCTTGTAATTCAGCTTATTTGTAGTTTGTAAAATTTTTGTGTTTATTAAAGTTTCATAATATCAGTAATTAAGTAGTTTTCAAAAAGAAAATCCATAAAAACATCAATATAAAAATAGTGATAGCGTTTATTTAATAGGTTTTAGCTTTTTGATTTTTCTTTTTAGCTTATTATTAAGCAAATCTTGTTTTTATACTTTTGTTCGTTTTCTGTCATCATATAGTATTTTTAGAAAAAGTTTCATAATTTTCCTAATCTTTTTAGTATTTATTATAATTTTAAATAGTTAAAAATAGTAATTAATTAGTAATAAATAATTAAAAAGTATAAAAAAATATATTTTCAGTTTTAAAATTAGTTTTATCATATTTTAGATTTTTCCAAGTTAAAATTTTATTTTTCCAGGTTTATTTTATATTTTCTAGTATTTAAGCGTATTTTAAATAATAATTAATTAGTAATAATTAGATAAAAAGTGTAAAAAATATATTTTTAATTTTAAAATTAGTTTTATAATATTTTAGATTTTTCTCAATCATAGTTTTATTTTTCTAGCCTTATTTTGTATTTTCTTCTATTTTAGAGTATTTATTAAATAGCTAAAATAGTTTTTAATTAATAATAATTAATTAAATAGTTATAAAAATAATTTTCTTTTTCTAATAATTTTATTTTATTTTTAGGATTCCAAAAATGTCATTTTCATATTTTTAGGTTTTTTATTTCTTAGATTTCACTTTTTATTTTGTACGTTTACGTAGTTTTTAAACGTACTTTTTGCGTTTCTTTTATCTAATTGTTGTGCTTTCCAATTCTATATTCCATTCCATTCCAATCAATCAGTAGTGTAATTTCCAATCAAATCCTTTACTGATCACTATCCTTAGTGATCATTCTATCATCTGAATAACTGAATTAGTGTTTACACACCATTGAGTCTCCGTGGGACTTAACGACCCGGGAATTCATTCTATTCTCCAGGACTTCATTGTATTTGTGTTTTAAGCAGTTTTAAGCTTCTTACGGTTAGCCATTCAAAAGTGGCTAGCTTGTGTGAGGTAGCTTGACAGTTTAGCACAGATCAAATTTTGGCGCCGCTGCCGGGGAGGATTTAGCGTGTGTTTAGCCATTTTCAGACTCATTCTTGCACATACCCCATCATTTGTAAAAAGTTTTTTTGTAAAGTTATAAAAATATCAAAAAGTTCATTAGCACTTTTCCTAAAGTGTTAAAAACACCAAAAAAAATATATAAAACAACAAAACAATCGGAACGTTTTCTATCTTGTATTGTCTTTAAGGTGATTCTTAAAACAGTACGATTTGGTTAAACGAGACGATTCCAAAAATATTGTCCAAAAGTTTTTGAACCCTTTGCACAAATCTTACCTACGTCTTTTCAGTGGTACTTAATAAATACATAAAAATCAACCACCGCAAATCAAGGCAGTACACCTACTAACTGGGGGTGTGACCATAATAAGTTCCCGAACATCAGATTTAAAACTTGCCTTTGTGTCACTTGTGATTTGGTGTACCTTTTTCAAAGAAGCCATTTCATTTGTGATTATTGGTTAAGTTCACTTGTCGTTTTGCCTCATTTGTTTTGAAAATTGATTTTTATACTTAGTGCATGCGCACTCGTTCTTCCAGTTCTACAAGTCCACTTTCAGAACTTGGAAAGATTCCTCGTAGACGTAGAGGACGTTCAGCTCCTTCACCGTGATGAGGAACGTCTACCACCACCACCACCTGTCGTAATGGCAGAAGACAAGCCCATGAACGAGCTTCTCCAAGCACCCATCGAGGGTTACGGAGATGCTATTGTTGTCCCAGCCATCGTGGCTGACACTTTCGAGCTCAAAACCGGGTTGCTTAATTTAGTAACCCAAAGCCAATTCTATGGTTTTGAGCGGGATGATCCTCATGCACACATTCGATGGTTTAACAAGATTGCATCTACCATCAAGTACAAGAATGTCCCACATGAAGCTATCAAGCTTCTTCTGTTCCCATTTTCTATAGAGGGACAAGCCCGGAATTGGCTTGAGAAACAACCCCCTCGTTCTATTGAGACATGGGAAGATCTAGTCACCAAGTTCGTTAACGAGTTCTATCCTCCATCCCGAACCACAAGTCTTAAGAATGAGATAATGAAATTTTCTCAGAGATTTGATGAATCATTCGGGGAGGCATGGGATCGTTACAAAGAGTTGCTTCGCAAGTGTCCGCATCATGGTTTTACCGAGTTAATGCAAATGGATACTTTCTATAATGGTCTCAACCAGACCAATCAAGACTCTTTGAATGCCTCCGCGGGAGGTAATTTCCTGAGCAAGACCACAAAAGAGGCCTTGCAAATCATTGAGAACAAATCTCAGGTTCGTCCTTTCCGAGCAAAGACATATCAGTCTCATGCTGGACCTTCTTCTTCTTCATCCCCCGTGAGTACATCTAGCACCGATGCTAAGATTGACAAACTCACAGACATTGTTCAGGCTTTGGTTCTTGCTAACCAGAAGAAAGTGACCTTCACTCAAACACCAACACATGGTGAAGTGAAGAAAGTCGAGAGTTGTGTTACTTGTGGTGGACCTCATGCATACTACAATTGTACTGCCACCGATGGTAGTCCATTTGAAGCCAATGCTCTAGCCGGTAGTTCACAGCAAGGAGGTAATCAATACCGTCCTCAAAATGAACCACACTACCGTGCTAACACTAATCAGGCACCACCCGGTTTTAACCAGAATCATAACATGCAAAACCGGAATCAGAACCAACCTAGAATGAACCAAGGTTATCAAAACCAAGGTAATTTATATCCTGGACCCAATCAAGGTTTCCAACATCAAGGGAACCTCCATCAAAACAATTTCAATCGAGGGAATCAATTTCATGGGAATATGAATCCTAATCAAGGGAATTTTGGCTATAATCAAAACATACGGCCTCAAATTATCCCTCCAGCTCCTCCCGTCATTGTTCCTCCAGGACCATCATCTGATGAGTTATTGAAGCAATTCATGAAATCCCAAGATGAAATGAACAGGTTGTTGGTCAGTCAGATCGCTGATCTCAAGAAGTCTTTAAATGATCAACCCTCGGGCTCAGGAAAACTTCCGAGCAACACGATCGCTAACCCGAGGGGCGATGCAAAGGCGATCACAACCAGAAGTGGTGTTTCATATGATGGACCTGCTATTCCTACTACCTCCTCTTCTTCTCTCCCAAAGGTAGTGGAAAGTGAACCTAAGACACACAATGGACCTACGACTCCAATGCCTCCTCCACCTGTGGCAATGAGTCAAGTTACCAAGGAAACAACGGACAAGGTGCATTATTCTAGCCCACGAAGTACCGACACGTCCCTACCTTCGGTAGTCTAACCTCAAGTTGTCCAGAAACCCAAGTCAAATCAAGGAGTTGTTTTTGAACCTCCTGTAGCTCCTGTTGAGAATCAGAAATCCAAAACTTCTATTCCTTACCCATCACGTTTGAATGAACAAAAGCTCCGCGAGAAAGCCAGTCATCAAATGGACAAATTTTTCCAAATTTTCCAAGAGTTACATTTTGACATAAGCTTTGCGGATGCTATGATGTTGATGCCCAAGTTTGCATCAACTCTCAAACACATGTTAAGCTACAAGGAAAAGCTGTTTGAAATGGCTAAAACTCCTCTTAACGAGAACTGCTCAGCAGTTATTCTGAAGAAGCTTCCAGAAAAACTTGGAGATCCTGGGAAATTTCTCTTACCTTGTGTATTCCCAGGAATGGTTGAATGCTTTGCCCTAGCAGATCTTGGTGCAAGCATAAACCTTATGCCTTATTCAGTGTGGAAGAAACTTTCTCTTCCGGAACTTACTCCTACATGCATGACTCTCGAGCTTGCAGATCGTTCCATATCCCGTCCTCTTGGCATTGCCGAGGACGTATTTGTGAAAGTAGGAAAGTTCCATTTTCCAGCTGACTTCGTGGTTGTTGATTTTGATGCCGATCATCGGGTTCCTCTCATTGTTGGTCGAGGATTCCTGAGAACAGGCCGTGCTCTCATAGATGTATTTGAGCAAGAAATCACATTACGTGTTGGTAATGAAGCTGTCACCTTCAACCTTGATCAAACTTCGAGGTACTCCGCAAATTATGATTCTGAATCGGTTAACCGAATAGATATCATTGATGTTGCTTCTGAAGAGTACTCTCAAGAAGTTCTTGGTTATTCTCATAATTCTGTGAGTGGGGATCCTACCACATCTTCTCAGCCTATCATAGCCAATTCTACTCCTTCTCTCACTCCGTTTGAGGGAGGCGACTTCATCTTAGATGAGATTGAAGCATACTTGGCTAGTGATTCTGTTCCATGGGAAATTGATCACGCTCCAATTGACATTGAGGGGGACATACTTCTTATTGAGAAGTTGCTCAATGGTGATCCATCATCAACCCCTCACCCTAGTGATTCAATTCCAGATGAGATTAATCAAAATGAGATTAATTTGGAGGGAGATATTCTTCTAAAGAAGTTGTTAAATCAGGACACTTCTCCTCCTCTCCCTCCCATCAAACTTCATAACAAGGAAGTCAAGTCAGTTGAGAAAACTGAAGAATTTCCTGAGGTTGAGCTTAAGGACTTACCTCCTCATCTCGAGTATGCATTTCTTGAGGGTGATGATAAATTACCCGTCATTATTGCTCGAGATTTGAGTAAAGATGAAAAAGCTGCTCTCATAGAGATCTTGAAGTCACACAAGCAAGCAATTGCTTGGAAACTCTCCGACATTAAGGGTATCAACCCTGAGTTTTGTACTCACAAAATCTTAATGGAGGATGACTTCAAACCAGCAGTTCAACATCAGAGAAGAGTGAATCCAAAAATCCATGATGTTATCAAACAGGAGGTTATCAAACTTCTTGATGCAAGATTGATTTACCCGATCTCGGATAGTCCTTGGGTTAGCCCAATTCATTGTGTTCCGAAAAAGGGTGGCATAACTGTTATCACAAATGAAGATAACGAGTTAATTCCAACTCGATTGGTGACGGGATGGCGTGTGTGTATTGACTATCGTAAGTTGAATGACGCCACCCGTAAAGACCATTTTCCTCTACCCTTCATGGACCAGATGCTTGAGAGATTAGCAGGGAATGAATACTATTGTTTCCTTGATGGTTTCTCGGGTTACTTTCAGATTCCCATTGATCCACAGGATCAAGAGAAAACCACATTCACCTGCCCATACGGAACTTTTGCCTACAAACGTATGCCTTTTGGCTTATGTAATGCTCCTGGCACGTTCCAACGATGTATGATGGCCATTTTCCACGACATGATCGGGGAAACAATGGAGGTGTTTATGGATGACTTCTCGGTCATTGGGGATTCGTTTCAAACATGTCTCTCCCATTTAGATAAAATGCTTCAACGGTGTGAAGACACCAATCTTTGTCTAAACTGGGAGAAAAGCCACTTTATGGTCAAAGAAGGCATAGTCCTTGGCCATAAGATTTCAAAAAATGGGATTGAGGTAGATAGAGCAAAAGTAGATGTTATTGCTAAACTGCCTCATCCTACTACCGTCAAAGGTATTAGGAGTTTTTTAGGTCATGCCGGTTTCTATCGTAGATTCATACAAGATTTTTCCAAAATCGCCCGGCCTATGACTCATCTTCTTGAAAAGGATGCTCCTTTTATCTTCTCACCCGAGTGCATAAAAGCTTTTGAAACATTGAAGAAAAAGCTTACTGAAGCACCTATTCTCGTTGCTCCCGATTGGGACTTGCCTTTTGAGCTTATGTGCGATGCAAGTGATTTTGCTATCGGTGCAGTCTTAGGGCAACGAAGGAACAAGCATTTTCAGCCTATCCACTACGCAAGTAAAACTATGACCGAAGCTCAAACTCATTACACCACCACAGAAAAAGAGCTATTAGCCGTGGTGTATGCATTTGAGAAGTTTCGGCCGTACTTAATCTTGACCAAATGCGTAGTGTATACGGATCACTCGGCTCTCAAATATCTCTTTGCAAAACAAGATGCAAAGCCGAGATTGCTTCGTTGGATTCTCCTCCTCCAGGAATTTGATATCATTATACGTGATAAAAAAGGAGCTGAGAATCTAGCTGCTGATCATCTGTCAAGATTAGAAAACCCTCACCAAGATGTTTTCGAGAAAAAAGAAATAAATGAAACATTTCCTCTCGAGACACTCAATGCGGTTTCTTTTCGTGGAAATTCTTCTACCCCATGGTTTGCTGACTTCGCAAATTACCATGCGGGTAACTTCATTGTGAAAGGGATGTCGACCCAAGAAGAATAAGTTCTTCAAAGATGTTAAACATTATTTCGGGGCGACCCTTTCTTGTTCAAAATTTGTGCGGATCAAGTCATCCGACGGTGTGTTTTTGGGCAGGAAGCTATTGACATTCTCACAGCTTGCCATGCTGGACCCACCGGGGGCCATCATAGTCCAAACTACACCGCCAAAAAGGTGTTTGATTCCGGGTTTTATTGGCCCACAATCTATAAGGATGCCCACGAATTTGTCAAAGCCTGTGACGCTTGTCAACGTCACGGAAATATATCTCAAAGAAATGAAATGCCGCAAAATGCCATTCAAGTTTGTGAGATATTTGACATATGGGGTATTGATTTTATGGGGCCATTTCCTTCGTCTCGTGGTAACAAGTACATACTCGTGGCTGTTGACTATTTGTCAAAATGGGTTGAAGCAAAAGCTTTACCCACCAATGATGCCCGAGTTGTTGTGAAATTTTTGAAATCTCTTTTTGCCAGGTTTGGAACTCCGAGAGCGATAATCAGTGATCGTGGTACACATTTTTGTAATGACCAATTTGATCGTGTCATGCAAAAATATGGTGTTACCCACCGTCTCTCTACTGCATACCACCCCCAAACAAGTGGGCAGGTGGAAGTTTCAAACCGTGGTATTAAAAGGATCCTTGAAAGGACAGTAGGCGAAAATCGTGCATCCTGGTCGGATAAACTTGATGACGCACTCTGGGCTTTTCGTACAGCTTACAAAATACCAATTGGGTGTACTCCATACAAGCTAGTGTACGGAAAGGCATGTCATCTTCCGATTGAGTTAGAGCACAAGGCATACTGGGCCTTAAAACATGCCAATTTCGATATACAGACAGCTGGTGATCATAGAAAAGTTCAAATGAATGAATTAAATGAACTTCGTGATCAAGCTTACGAGAACTCTTTGATCTACAAGCAAAAGAAAAAGAAGATCCATGACTCAAAAATCAAGAACCGCGTTTTCAACGTTGGTGATCGAGTCCTTCTTTTCAATTCAAGATTGAAGATTTTCTCAGGAAAGCTCAAGTCCCGTTGGTCTGGTCCATTGACCATTGCTAAGGTTTATCCTTATGGTACCGTTGAGTTATCTCAACCCGATGGTCCTAATTTTAAAGTGAATGGTCATCGAGTGAAGCATTACTTTGGAGAGGACATTCCTCCTGTGGTTGTCCCGGATTTACAAACATTCCCCATGAACCAATGAATGCGGGGATCGAGTCAAGCTAGTGACTCGGGAATCAAAAACATTAGCACACACCATATGGGTTTTCACCCATATTTCTGTCTTCTTTCTCTGTTCTACCACCCTAGTGTGGGGAGTTGCCCCACACTGTTGTATATAAGATCTCAAAAAAAAAAAAAATCTTTCCATATAAATGGCCGTAATATTTCCCTTTTACGTTCTCAGTTTCGGCATAACCGCCGGTACTTTGAATATTGAGGGCAATATTCATTTCTAAGTGTGGGGGGGAATTCTCACGAATTTTATCATATTTATCCACCTAATTCCCCCGTTTTTGGCCAAAATTTTTTGGAGTAAGTGTTCTACACTTACTCAATTGGTTATCAGTCCGCCTTGTCTAATAGACAAAAGGATTGGCTAATCCAGGAGCAAACGGCTCTTGGTAAAGATTTCTCAAATCCGTTTATATGGCTTGCAATTTGCCCAAAATTGTATGGTTCTCAACTCACCATGTCCTAAAAAGTGAAGAGTTGGCTAGCCCGCAAGGTTATGGCTTGTGGTAAAGGCAGTGGAAAAACCATAATTGGTATTCAGCTCACCAAAGATAATTCTGATAATTTATCTAAGAGTTTGGCTAGTCCAGGATCAAACGGCTTCGGTAAAGACACATCAAATCCGTTATATGGTTTATGATTTGCCAATAAATCAGATGGTTATCGTGTACCATAGTTCTTACTTGAACTGAAACATTTGGCTACTACAGAAGTGATGGCTTTTGGTAAAGAGTTTTTAAAATCCATTAAAGATCTAAAACATTGCTAGGGACTAGCAATATCTTAGTGTGGGGGATTGATGAGTGTCTAAATACTAGGGGTGTGCATGGTTCGGTTTGGGTCGGTTTTTGGCTAAAACCGAAACCGAACCACAATGTTCGGTTTTTGTAGAACCCAAAACCGAAACCGTTCGGTTTTTGGCGGTTCGGTTTTCTCGGTTTGTTATCGGTTTCGGTTCGGTTTTTCGGTTTTTTCGGTTTCTAACCGTTAATATTTGGGTATGTCCAAATTATACCAACAAACTTGTTTTACGTACAAAATTAGTTATTTTTCTTTACTTTTTTTTTTCAATCTAAGCATAATAATGTTTATTGCATAATTTTACTATTCCAAACATATAAATGAGACATACACATACACGTAGTATAATCATTATCGAATACTTATTGATAAATTCACAAAAATCACGCGACACGACAAACACACATATAAATATAAACGTTAAGATAAATATATTATAAATCCACTCACAAAATGAGTATGAATTTATAAAATTGATTTATTTAGTTATTTAATCATATTATATTAATTAGATATTATTATATAATAAAACCGGTTCGGTTCGGTTTTTGCGGTTTGGTTTTTGGACGAAAACCGAAACCGAACCACATTTTTCGGTTTCTGAAAAAGTAAAAACCGAACCATCGGTTTTTAGTTTTGGTTGGTTTTTTCGGTTCGGTTTTTTCTGTTTTTGGTTCGGTTTCGGTTTTTTCGGTTTATTTTGCTCACCCCTACTAAATACTCATCATTTTTGTACAATCTAAACTGCAAAATCATCTGAAAACACTCAGAAACACATCAAAATGATCAAAATATCACAAATCAGTGTTTTATGTGTTTTAAATACAAAAAGATCAAAATCAGATGAAAAATGTATCAAGTTTGCAAAATTGGCAGTTTTAGTCCTCCAAGTTTTAAAAGTTGTCAAATCTAGTCCCTGGAATTCAAAAATGTGAAGTTTTGTCATTCAAGGTCCCTGAAATATTCTAAGTTGTTAAAAATGGTCCTTGAATGATTCTTTGGTCAAAAGGCAAGAAAGGTCCCTAAAGTTTGAAAATTTGCAAAATTAGTCCTTGGATTTTTTAAAATGGATTTTATGCAAAAAGGGTCCTTGTACTATCAAAGTTTGTCAAAATTGGTCCTTGTGATAAGTTTGGAAATGTGGAATTTTCAGTCCTTGAGGTTTGGTGGAATTACATTTTTGGTCCTTGATATTAATATAAAGCCAAACGGACCCCTTTGTTATCTCAAACCCATGTCCAGCCCAACACCTTTGGCCCAAACCCAACCCCCGTTATATTTAACTCCGGTCAACAAAAGTCAAATCCACCTCAAACGCGCCTAAAAACCACTTCTACTGTAGCTCTCCCTCACCACCACTGAAACACCAAAACCAGTCATGGTTTTCCCACCTTTTTCTCAACCCCTCCCCTTACCTTGTCCCCTCCACCTCCACTAACACCAAAAATCTTTAATTGATTGAAACCAACCCAATTAATGATCAAACCTGCTCTTGACATATTTGGCGCCAAAATCCAAGTGGACGGTTTTGATGTAATTCAATGATTCAAGGGCTCAGATGAAGTGGGAAAGATTCAGAGATATCAAGAGAGTCTTAAAAGTCTATAAAGGAGTGAGAAGAAGCAATGTATCTAGAGAATCTAGAGTAACTTTAATTTCTTAATGTCGTTTTTATCATTTTAAGAATTCTAGTGTAATTTTAAAGCTTTCAAGTACTGTTCTAGCTATTTCAGTGTATTGTAAAACTTTTTCAATTATCAGTTTCAAGTTGTAATCATATTTCAAGTTTATGAAAAATTTCATATTTATGCAAAATCTCATGATAGTTCAAATGTTGTTGTTAGTTGTTGGTAAGGACTGAATAGGCACATATAAGCTCCTATATAGCTTATTTAAGCTATTAGAGACCTTTAAAATCAGTTTAGAATAAAAAACAGGAAAATCACAAAAATACAAATTAATTAGTGAAAAATCAAAAATCTCATGGAAATGGTGTACACAGCTGGAGCAGGGTGAATTGTGGATGGCCTTGGGTTAGAAGCTTTGTGGAAAGCTATTAGGATTGGTCTTGGTCATTGGTTCTTGGTTTTCACTTGGATAAGCATTTGTAAGCACTTTTGATTATCTTGGCATTTTACTGTTGTAATTGTTCATAAGCTTAAATTTCTGTTTCTTTGTGTTAATTAGTTATAGTTAAGTCTAGTTGATCATTAAAATCAGTGTGTTGTTCTTTTAAATTTGTAGTTTATAAAAATCTTATTTTGACAGTAAAAGCATCATAATTTTCATTAGTGAGTTTCCTGTTGTTAATGTTGTTGTTTCATGCTTCATCAGTTCTAATATATGAGATTTCATGGTCTTGAATCAGTTTTATGGTTTAAATTTGTGGTTTGCTTTGAAAAATCTTCAAAACAGTCATAATAAGTGTTGTTTGGTTTATCTTGTTTGATTGTGCTAGAGTTTGTTTAAGACAGTATTATTGCTTGTTATTTGTCACTTTAGTATCTAATATCTCAAGCAAGTCAAGAAAACCAGTGTTTGTTCATTAAAAAGTCAAAAATCCTTTTAATCATATCTGTCTTGTCCACTGTTGGGATTTTAAGTCCCATGATCATGATTTTGTGTTAGAAAGTTGTTAGTGTTGCTCAATTTAGTCTTAACAAACCTTAATACATCACATTCAGTGCTTAAGATCAAATCAAAGTTCATCTTGGTCAACTTTTTAGTTTTTCTCAAAAAGTCAAATTCTCATTTGGTCGATTTTGAATAAACTTTGGGATTTCACTGTGTGCTTAATATTAAGTTTTAGCTTAAAAGCTCTTGGGATATTAAAGATCAGTTGCTAAACAAAATTAGAAAAATAATAGATCTCTTTGAATCAGCTTATAAAGTGCTTATTTTCTAGCTTTTTGTGGATACTTGTTCTGAAACCATGCCCTGTGCACAGTGAATGGCACCATTTTGAAAAGCTTGCACAGAGCTTAATTGTTGGTTTTAGCTTGTGATCTATGGTTCTTTGGATAGCTGACCTAGCCCTCTTTAGGTTCCAAGTTTGCTTTTTAATTTTCTAGCTTGTTTGGTAAGGCTGCAATAAGCCTCTATCTTGTCCCATTTCTGTGTTTAGTATAAGAGCTTATTTGCTTTTTCATAGCCTTTCAGTGTGCTTATCTTTGTATTTTAGCATCATTTGAGTAGCATTAGCCTACTTGCATCTTATTTTGGCTTTTGTTTCAGCTGGTTAGCTTGTTTGAGCTTATTTCACCAAATAAGCTCATAAGCATAACTGTTGTGATCATAAGCTTGTAATTCAGCTTATTTGTAGTTTGTAAAATTTTTGTGTTTATTAAAGTTTCATAATATCAGTAATTAAGTAGTTTTCAAAAAGAAAATCCAGAAAAACATCAATATAAAAATAGTGATAGCGTTTATTTAATAGGTTTTAGCTTTTTGATTTTTCTTTTTAGCTTATTATTAAGCAAATCTTGTTTTTATACTTTTGTTAGTTTTCTGTCATCATATAGTATTTTTAGAAAAAGTTTCATAATTTTCCTAATCTTTTTAGTATTTATTATAATTTTAAATAGTTAAAAATAGTAATTAATTAGTAATAAATAATTAAAAAGTATAAAAAAATATATTTTCAGTTTTAAAATTAGTTTTATCATATTTTAGATTTTTCCAAGTTAAAATTTTATTTTTCCAGGTTTATTTTATATTTTCTAGTATTTAAGCGTATTTTAAATAATAATTAATTAGTAATAATTAGATAAAAAGTGTAAAAAATATATTTTTAATTTTAAAATTAGTTTTATAATATTTTAGATTTTTCTCAATCATAGTTTTATTTTTCTAGCCTTATTTTGTATTTTCTTCTATTTTAGAGTATTTATTAAATAGCTAAAATAGTTTTTAATTAATAATAATTAATTAAATAGTTATAAAAATAATTTTCTTTTTCTAATAATTTTATTTTATTTTTAGGATTCCAAAATGTCATTTTCATATTTTTAGGTCTTTTATTTCTTAGATTTCACTTTTTATTTTGTACGTTTACGTAGTTTTTAAACGTACTTTTTGCGTTTCTTTTATCTAATTGTTGTGCTTTCCAATTCTATATTCCATTCCATTCCAATCAATCAGTAGTGTAATTTCCATTCAAAACCTTTACTGATCACTATCCTTAGTGATCATTCTATCATCTGAATTAGTGTTTACACACCATTGAGTCTCCGTGGGACTTAACGACCCAGGAATTCATTCTATTCTCCAGGACTTCATTGTATTTGTGTTTTAAGCAGTTTTAAGCTTCTTACGGTTAGCCATTCACAAGTGGCTAGCTTGTGTGAGGTAGCTTGACAGTTTAGCACAGATCATGAACCTTCAAGGCCAATTCAGACGAGACGTCAACTTGCCACCGATTGCGACTTGTGCATTTACCTTTGCTCCATTAGCAATATAGAGCCAAAGAACATTCGCGAGGCAATGGCAGAACCCGCATGGATAGAAGCGATGCATGAGGAACTTCTCCAATACCGTCTACATGACTCTTGGGAAATGGTTCCAAGACCCATTGACGTTCGCGTCATTGATCTTAAATGGTTATGGAAGAACAAACGGGATGAAGAAATGACTGTCATTCGCAACAAAGCTCATCTTATGGCCAAAGGATACAAACAAGAGGAAGGGATAGACTTTGAAGAGTCATTCGCGCCGGTAGCTAGACTAGAAGCAGTCAGGATTTTCTTAGCCTATGCCGCTCACAAAAACATCACGGTTTATCAGATGGACATTAAGACCGCGTTCTTGAATGGAACTCTGAAAGAAGAAGTGTACGTGAGTCACCCGAAGGCTTCATAGACATGAATCATCCAGACTACGTCTACAAACTCAAAAAGGCAATCTATGGATTAAAACAAGCTCCGAGAGCGTGGTATGACGAACTGTCCTCTTTCCTTATCCTAAACAATTTCACCAAAGGAACAGTTGATCCTACCTTGTTTACACAAAAATGCAAAAACGACATTTTGATTGTTTAGATTTACGTGGACGACATCATCTTTGGGTCCACTAATCCGAATCTTTCAAAACATTTTGAAAATCTCATGAAAAGTAAATTTGAAATGTCCATGATGTGGGAACTAAAATTCTTTCTTGGTTTACAAATACATCAGTCCCCTCGTGGAATTTTTATAAATCAAGCTAAATATACAACTGAGATTTTGAAAAATCATGGTATGGATAATTGTGACTCGGTCGGAACACCAATGGTAACTTTACCAAAAATTGGAGCCGATTTGTTTGGGAAACCTATTGATCCAAAGAAATATCGGAGCATGATTGGTTCTCTCATGTACCTCACTGCTAGTCGACCAGATATTCATTTTGCTGTTTGCTTATTAGCACGGTTTCGGGCAAAGCCTACCGAACTGCACCTCAAAGAGGTTAAACGGATCTTTCGGTACCTGAAGACATCCATTCACATGGGACTTTGGTATCCGAAGGAATCCGGATTTGATCTAATTGCCTTTTCGATGCGGACCACGCAGGTGATCAAGTTACAGCAAAAAGTACATCCGGAGGAGCAAATTTTTGGGTGAAAAGTTAGTAAGCTGGTCTTCAAAGAAACAAGATTGCACTGCACTTTCAACCGCTGAAGCTGAGTATGTGTCTCTATCTGCGTGTTGTGCTCAAGTTCTATGGATGAGAACACAACTCACAGATTATGGCTTTACTTTCGATAAAATACCTATGTATTGTGACTCGAAAAGTGCCATAGCCATATCATGCAATCCTGTTCATCACTCAAAGACTAAGCATATCAGAGTCCGCTATCACTTCATCAAAGAGTACGTCGAAAATGGTACTGTTGAATTATTCTTCGTGAAGACAGATTACCAACTCGCCGATCTATTAACTAAAGCCCTTCCAAAAGAAAGGTTTGACTATTTAGTTAGACGAATTGGAATGCGAAGCCTAACCCCTGAGGAGTTAGAACGTCTTCTCGATTCTTCTTGAAAATGATTTTCCAACAAGCTTCGCTGTAAATATTTTTGAAAAACAAAATACAAAATTTGAAAAACCATCAAAAACAAAATATAAAAATATAAAATTTTTCAAAAATACAAAAACAATATAATATCAAAAATCCAAAAATATTCTTCTCACGACGTGTCTCTCGTATAATCGATATTCTGTACGTTTCTAGAAATGTCATTCAACAATGATACGGGTATGTACAGATGCTTGAGCGAGAGTTCTTTAATTGTTTTCTAAAACATGTCGTTTCTCAAAATTTCTCAAAATAATGGCTTTCGTATACTTCAGTACGAAACCCAGACCAAAATGATGACTTTTGATTATTTACAAATCAAAACTCGTGCTTTTTAATGAAAATCAAGTGTACGCTTCAGTGCACTGCATTTAAAAATGGTGAGAAATCATCATCATCTTGAGCACCTTTTCAAGATTGTTCAAAAAGATTTTTCAAAATCTTTCAAAATACTTTGTGCTCAAGATAACTCCCTCTAAAACCCTTTAATTGATCATGCTTTATTAAAGGGGGAGTATAAAACTAAAATGTTCCAAATTCATGCTTAAATCTAATCCGTTTGTCTCCCCACCAGTTTCTATAAATGTTTTTTAATCCGTTGATATCAAAAATATCACGATTATGCTATTTTTGAGGGGGAGGAGACGTGATTAAAATGTGATCAAAAATGTTTAATGATCGGTGTTTGAATCTCACAATGAGATCGACTCAGACGGAACCAATGAATTGACGGGAATCTAAGTTAGTAAATGTACCATCTCGAGAAACTTGTGATAGATATGCACCTTCATGGGTCTAACCTCCTTTTCAAGGAGTGTTTACAACTTCAAGTTAGTTATTAGAGCTAGTTGTCACCTAAAAACTGACAATGGAACTCTTTAACTAGGCAACGTAACCGTGTCTCGTGGGGAATTGTCTATCATGAGCCGATCAATTCAAAAAGTGCAAACTCTACCCTCGATGTGCAGATTTTTGTTAAAACTCATTAGCACATGTGAAGGGGGAGTGTTTATGAAAATATAAAACTCGCGGAGTGTCTCAAACATGTTTTCTATCATAAACACTCTGTGAGATTTTCAAGAAAAATGGTTTTATGGCAACAATAGGACAGTCATGGAGTTATAAGGTGTCTAAGGATAGGAAATCCGTCCTATGATCCGCCAGAGCCGGAGGGATCTAACCAAGGACATCATAAATAGTTTAGAACTAGAAGTCCTTAGGAATGATTGAAAAAAGGAGTAATGTGAGAAAGGAGAAAGAAGGGGTTGAAGAATTAAAAAGAAATATAATGAAAAAGGGTGAAAAGAAATAGCCCTCCATATTCAACCTTAGGGCAGAAACCGGGTTCAATACATATGCTACTGGTTGTCACTAGATGACACTGGTATTGAAGACAAAGACGTCATGGACCCAGTGACGCACTGCACTAAACCTTCTAGCCACTCAATTCCTCTCAAAAGGATTTGTTTCATTCTCACTAGGAACCTTACATAATCTATCGACTTTCTCTTAGAGATCGTTGGTATTGAAGAAGGAGACCCTCTCCCTAGTCTCCGCTCAGGAAAACCAAAATGCACTAATTGAGTCTAGAGCCACGAGATTCATCAAAAGATCTCATAGGAACACATGACATTTCATCGCTTGTTGTTCATCAATAAGGGCACAAGTGATACATTCTAGAGTCCTACGCAGGTCTTAGCAATCTGCCAGAACATTTATGAGAAGTTTCACTTCTGTGATCTTCAGTGATTGAATGGAAACTCCTGCCAGGGTCAACATCAAACAGCCCTGACAGCAGGTCACTTCGGTAACTCCCCGTGGATTACGCTTAGTGTGTCTCAAACGGTCTACAGTCGTGGGGTGATGCTTCGGTGTACCTCAGCGACTCATCTGAATAGATGTACTTCGGTAAATCGCGTTATCTCACTTGTGGGACTCCAGTTCAGGAACGGCCTTTGTGAGAATTAGAGATGTGTTTTCACACTATGCTGTTAACACCCTCGAAATTCAAACTTGTAAGTGCCGGAATCCGCTTATTACTAATCTGTTTTTATGTTTTCTTCTTATGGAAGCTCCGGAGCGGATGGATCGTGCAGACTCGCCACATGCTCATACCAACAACACATGAAAGTTCTCATCAAAATCAAAGGCAACTCAAAGTTAAAGATGATTCTTCGTCAATGTCAAAGAATCTACAAAGTGTAAAGACTCGAGAACTTCATCATTGGAAACTCAAAGTCAAATAGAAGTGTGAGCATGGTGGAAAAAGACGTGGAGATACCTAACCAACGAAGTTGACAACGGCAGACAACCACATTATCTGATCACAAAGCATGAAGGAACAAAGAATCAAAACTATTCTATATCTACGCACAAAGTTCGAGCTCAAGAAAAGTAAAGACCTAATCAAGTGGAGCATCATTTAAATGACCACCCCTTAGGGGGAGATTGTTAGCCTTAATAGTTTTATTAGAAGTGATGGTCATTCACGATTAGGAACTTTGTAACGTGTGTTAGATATCGTGATAGAATAGTCAACGGGCTCGTGGATTGGACTAAGCTAAATGGCTAGGCGTTATGATTATGCTAGCCGTTTGAAGCTTAAGTATCCAAAGCCCAATCCATGTCCAACCCACGAAAAGCCCAAGCAAAGCCTTTTAGGGTTTTAAGTTACTTGTACTATAAATACCCCTCAAATGGTCATTTGAGGGGTGTGCTTGAAAGTGTGTGTGTGTGTATTTTCTCTCTCAAGGAATATACAACTTTATTGTGTTTATCTTATCTCCACATACACGGTTTTGTTTAAACATCAAGTCACCATCTTTCTTATCTTTTCTTTCTTTATATGATTTACGTTTGTGTTGGGTTTCACGAGTTCTACGCTTAACAGTGGTTAACGTGTTGGTAGTTTGTGATAAGGTTGATAAAAGTAAGGTCCTACACTTCCTGTCTATAACCCTTAGCTACCAGACGTGACTTATTTCTGATTACGGTTCCTTCAGCATCCAATTTGTTTTTCCAAATCCATTTGAGACCAATGACGAAGACCCCTGTTGGTCTTTCAACCAATTACCATACTTCAAGACGTTTAAACTGATTGAGTTCTTCTTGCATGGATTCAATCCAGTTGTCTTTGGTCATTGCATCTTTAATGTTTTTAGGTTCAGATTGGCATACATTGAGTGCATAAATGCAATGTTCACCATCTGTGTGAAGACGTTGTCTAGTTACGACTGGTTGATTTGGGTTACCAATAATGTTTTCAAGAGGATGGTCTTTCGTCCATCGATGTGTGGAAGGTTGATGTTGATATACATTCTGCAGATTGGGAGGATTCAAATGGCTTGTAGATGATTCTGCAACATTAGGTGTGGCAGTTTCATTAGCAAACGGATTGAAGAACGCATTTGGATCATAATCTGCAGGTGGGGGTACTTCATTGTTTAGAAGATCATCAGCTGGTACAACGTCGTTGGATGCGGTTTGTTCGACTGTTGTTGTTGAATCAACTGGTGGTGCTTCCTCAACAGTAGTTGTTGTAGCAGGTGTATCAGGTAATGGATTTTGATTAGGTTGAGCAGCGAAAACATTTGATACAGCTGGAGCACGTTCATCAATATCATCAATAAACAGAGGATCAAATAGCTGTTCCATTTGACGTCAAGTTAGTTGTAAACTAGGTTCAGCTGATGATGGGGTTTGAGGGAAGTTTAAACGGATATGACCGGGTTCCAAGCTGTTATGCTCAGAAGCCATATTTGTAAGTTCATCGAAATTTGCATGAATCATTTCCATAATCTCCCTTGTACGATGATTCCAGATCCGGAAACCCTTAGAGTTTTCATAATATCCAACAAAGACTCCAATGTCAGCTTTGGCTTTGAGCTTACCAAAGTCATCACGATCATTATTCGGATAAAAGAGGGATCCAAATACATGAAAGTGTTTGAGATTCGGTTTACAGTTGTGGATAAGCTCATAAGGTGTTTTGTTGTGGCGTTTGGTAATCATTGATCGATTCTGAGTGTAGCATGCAGTTGACACGGCTTCAACCCACAAGTAATCTGGAAGTTTAGCATTTATTAACATCGTTCCTGCAGCTTCCACTAACATACGGTTTCGTCTTTCAACAACTCCGTTTTGTTCTGGTGTTCGTGCAATGGATGTTTGATGCTCAATTCCTACTTTCTCATAATATGCTCGAAGAGTTTGATTCACAAATTCAGTTCCTTTGTCTGTTCTGATTTGTCTGACTGTGTTCCGGAGCTGAACTTGAATTTTCGTGAGAAAGGTGATGATCATCTGTAGAGCTTGATCTTTACTTCGAAGAAAATAAACCCAAGTCCATCTTGATTAGTCATCTACAATTACCAAGATGTAGCGTTTGCCATTAATCGTCTACACGCGCATCGGGCCACACAAATCCATGTGAAGAAGATAAAGCACATGCTGTGAGCTGTGTTCCACCTTTGAAGGAAAGTGAGCACGAGTGCTTTTCCCTTGTTTACAAGCTGAACATAGGTGATCTTTAGAATACCGAAATCTCGGGAGACCTTCAACAAGTTTGTTCCGTGCAAGATTGGTTATGGTTTGAAAGTTTAAATGTGAGAGACGACGGTGCCATAGCCAAGATTTTGTAGATGTTGCCTTTGAAAGTAGACAAATGGGAGATGAAGCAATCATGTCTTGCATTGAGATTTTATAAAGACTTGAATTGCGGGTGCCAGACATAAGATCGTTACCTTGTAGATCACGAATGAAACAAGTTTTCTCCCGAAAAGCAACTTCCAAATCTCCATCACAGAATTGACCAACTGAGAAGAGATTGTGACCGAGGCCTTCCACATAATAAACCCTGCTAATTTCGATGTTACCATTGATGTAATCTCCGTAGCCCATGATAGCAGCGAAGTGATCATTCTCGAATCTGACAGTGCCAATAAACTTTGCAACAAAGTTTGATAACAGTTTGAGATTGCCTGTCATGTGTCAGGAACATCCACTATCAAAAATCCAAAGGATGATCTGTATCACCTGCATTACACACAGACGACACAGATGGAATAAAAGTAGATGTGGAACCCAAAGAGTTAAAGGGTTCCGAAGCAGTTATTGTAGAAACACACATATTAATGATTTTAGGTATCCATTGAAATCCAAGTGGATTATGTAACCATTTCTGCCATCTCCAACTAGTCTTAGCTTTGGTCTTAGTGAATGCACTAGGTGATAAGTTCTTCCTAGGAGGTAAAGGTGGTTCTATGGGTACATCAATGATCGTAGTTGGAACACTAGAGGGTGGTTTACCTAGCACAGACTTAGAAGCAATGGTGGGCCTAGAGGTATTCCTTTTTCTATTATTCCGCTTATGATTCAAGATATCCTTAGCAACACATTTATCATGATAACCAGAGAACGTGCTTTTACGACAACCAACACAAGAGGCTTCAAACAAAACATTAAGAGTACTTAAAGACGCAGCATTCGTTACATCACTTTGTTCATTACATTTGTCAGACGCAATATCTAAAGTGGGTGCAACTTGAGTTTTATTCAAAGTCCTAGGGTGTTCTTCTACTTCAGCATTCTTTATTGTTCTTTTCTTACGTCGCAACTTCCTATTCTTCCTTGTATTGCTCCTAGGCTATGAAGTGCGGGTGTTGGGAAAAGAGGCAACTATTCCTGTTTCAGTAGAGGGAAGCACATTAGTTTCTTATGGTCTGTCATTAGATGTTCTAGATTCATTTTGAATCTGTGTAGGTTCAGTTACTACAGTGTTACTATCCCTATCTTGCTTAAGTTTCACCAACTCTACTTTTAGATCATGGATTTTGTGTAACAAATCTTGATTTTGAGAACGAGTGAGTCCATCTCGTCGTAAAACATCTTTGGTGTATTCAAGATGATCATCAAGGTCTTTTGACGCTTTATCACGAGTATTTTTGAGTAAATCAAATATGACACCATATTCCTTTTTAACTTTTCAAATTTCTTGTTCATATTTTGAAATTTGACACTTTAAAGACGCATTTTGATCATCCAGTTGCTCAAGTTTTGGATTAAGAGTTTTTGTATGCAACTGGTTGATTTTGTTTTGCAAAGCGAGTTCTCGATTTTGACAATCTTTTTGACACCATTGAAGACGACGTTTTGCATTTGAAAGCTCGTTTAACAATCGTTCATTTTCAATTTTTAAAGACTTGATTTGTGACACAGTATCAGTATTCTCAACATTTTCAACAGAATCAACAGAATCAGCAGAGATATAATCAAATGCATATGCAACAGAATGTAATAACACAACATTATGGATATCAGCAAAGATAATATCTTCCAAGAGTCGATCAACATCTTTTCGTAACATTTTCTTTTTACGTTTTGTATTTGAAATAGATGTTTTTGTTTTCTCGAAAACGATTTTCATCAGTCCAAGTTCCTTATGAAATTCCCTTACCCAATATAGTGCACAATTTTTCAAGTTTTGAACATGGGGTTAAATTCTTTTCAGAAAAATATCTCTTTGTTCTCGCGCCTGAGGCGATTGAAAATGTTCAACTTTTATTTCAGAATGAAATTCAATCTCACGTTATAAAAGTTTGATGTCAAATAGGAAAGTGTCAAAACATCTAAGAATTTGATGACTTTCGGGTATTGTTTTAATTTAACTGAGTGAAGGTAAAGGACCATTAAGTTGTGCAGAATTGGGTTGGGTCCAACATTAGAAGACTCAGAAATAGGTGTGATAACCCAAGGTGTGTTAGAAGTATCCTGTTGTTCGACGAAAGTGATGGCTTTTGAATAGTTAAATGGTTTGTTATAAACAACATTTTCTAATTTTGATCGACTCTCGTCTTCTGCATCTAATTCCTCTTGACGATTATATTCAACAACACTCATAATGGAATCATCAATTCTATGTTCTGCACTGTAAACTTCAGGATTTGGTTTGAATGCTATATTTGAAAACTTTGGTTTGTAATCTGCAAGATTCAAACCATATCCATTTGGATTTGGTTTAAAAGTAAACTTTTGAATCGTTGTGATCGATTCACCATGTTTATAAACAATATTTCGAAACTCTTTGATTTTGTGTTGTAAGTCGACAATTTCCTCAAGATAGTCATCTATTCGTTTCGTTGAATGTTTTTTGTACTCAGAGAACTGTTTTTGACAAGTTAACAACTCAGACTTGGCTTTTTGAGTTTCCAAAGTGAGAGCGTTAAGTTGTTTTTTATGATCATATTTCAGTTGTTCTATTTGAGACAACAAAGCATTCTTGGATGCGACTAGATCACGTATCTGTTGTTCTAATGATTTTTCGTTTTGGTAAGATTTAGCAAAAGCGACTTCAAAACCTTTTTCACATTTTTCTTGAGTTTGAAAAATGTTGAGTTGGTTTTTTAAGCATTCAATATCCCTAGTTAACAGTGCATTTTTGTCCTTTAATTGCTTATTGATGTCCTTGCATATTTCCAGGAGAGATCTTGGTCTTTAAGTAAGGTCATGAGCTCAGACGGAAGTTCAGCTTGTTCAACGTGAGTCTCAACATGATCATTAGTCAAATCCTCAAGTATAACCACGAAGTCAACTTGATTATCAATGGTAACCATAAGGTCATCTTGATCGTCAAATATAACTACGGGATCTATTTGATTATCATCGGAATGAGATGTAGACGGCTCATGTTGAACACTCTGATCCTCGTCGGATACAGATGTAGGTGGAGATATCATATCAGTAATGAATATGGTTTAATCCAGTACCTGAGACAAGCCGTCAGTGTCATACACTGGGCTTGTGTCACTCATGTGGAGTTCGTGCATGTTTGCCATCAACATAACTGCTGCATTAGCCTGCAAGTCCTCCATATCATCATCAGAATCTGCATTTGCCATGAAGCTCTGTTCCTTGTTTGTAAGAGTTCCACCAGCTTCATCCTTAAGAGCCAAGAGTAAAGCCTCTTTGTGATAAGTGCTGCCTCTTGTCCTTGGCTTTGGGCATGCATTAGCCAGATGACCCTTCTTATTACAGTTATAACAATGAAGACCATTAATCCCATTCTGAGCATTACCCTGTTCAACCACTTGAGCCCTTTGTTGTTGTTGAGCACCCATGTTATTCCTTCCCATTGGATTAAACCCTTGACCACCGCCCATCTGACGAACATTACCACGATTCTAAACTTCAACACGTCCATTGTTAACAACAGCCTGATTTCTTGTGTTTGATGAGGTACGAATGCTATTGTTGGATTTGTTTGAATATCGGCCGAAGGCTCTAGCAATCATGACAAACCCTTGTTGCAATGCATCGAAAGCTTCTGTATCCTCATTAGATTCACTGTAAAGTGCTTGATCATTGTTGTTGTTGTTGTATGGAACCAATTGAGTTTCTTGAGATTGGTGCTATGACAGATCATATGGTGTAATTGTTGCAGTTAGTTGTAGAGGATTTGTGAAAGTTGTTGGCAAATTCGGGAATTGAGGATAGCATACTTGAGCCCACAAAGCTAGTTTTTGATTATCTGGAAGTGAAGGTGTGACAGGGAGTCCACGGATAACCCTTTCTTTGTCAACTTCTTTTTGGTGAGGCTTCAAATAGTCGTACAACAATCCGTATGTAGCATGATGAATATTCTTCGCTTGACGGATAAATATGACATACGTTTCCCAATCAGGACCAAGACTACTTAGGAACTTAGTGTTGACTGCAATTCTTGGCATAATAATGTTATGTTTTTCCAAGTCATTGATGATGTCTTAGAATCGATAATGATATGACTCTAATGTCTCTCCTGGTTCAATCATGAAGTGTTCATAAGCTAAGTAGATTTTGGATTCCATATCTTCTTGATTGAGTTCAATGCCTTCCATGAGAAGATGAATATGTTCCCACATTGCTTTAGCAGTCTTTTGAGCATCAACACTTCGAAGGATCGGATTGGGTAATCCCAAAAGGATGTATTGCATTGCTAGTTCATCGGCTTCAAAGTGTAGAAGTTCATCAGTAGTGAGGTCATTAAGACTTGCAATGTTAGTGACATCACCTCTTGGTGGATTAGGATTTGGATCTCTGGGTACAGTGATAGTAGGCATCTGAAATGGACCTTCCAGGATAACCTTCTTCAAGAACTTTCCATGTGGCTTCTTTAGATCACAAAACCTAAAGAACCTTATCACCCATTGATCATAGTTTCCGGGAGTGAGCATTGGAGGTCTATCAAGTGATCCTGCCTCATGAATGGATTGTTGGCTACTTAAAGCTTCACACATCTTTGCAAACCAAGACGGTTCCTTCATAGTATTCCTGGATGGATGTTGATTGTGAAAGTTTGTGTAAGGTTGTACTTGAAGACTAGGTGGTGGTTGAATCATTTGTGGTTGAATTGCTCCTTGAGGAAATTGTTGTTGAAATTCTTGTTGTTGTTGTTGTTGAATTTGTTGATAAAATTGTTGTTGTTGATTGAGTTGTTGTTGTTGTTGTTGTTGAGGATACACATGAGGGAAGTAGCAAGAGTATGGTGGTTGAGACATCTTGAAACTTGTGTTGAAAAATGGATCTTTGTAGTCGAATGAAACTTTGTTGATGAAGTATCCTTATGTGTAGAAATCAAGCTTAGGCAAAAAGAAACCTTAGGCGTAAAAACACCAACTTACGCGTAAGAGGTTAGCTTACGCGTAGGGTTAAGGAAACCTTAGCTTATGCGTAAGACAAAAGCTTAGTAGTAGAATGCTTATGTGTAAGATTTGCTTATGCGTAAGACAAGGCTTAGGCGTAAGAAAATGCTTATGCGTAAAGATTCTACGCGTAAGAGTTTGCTTAGGCGTAAAACTAGGGTTTTGCCCAAAAATCCTTTACACTTATCCCAGTGTAGAAGATATCCAAAGTCGAAGTGTTTTCAGGCTTATCCAAGCAAGAAAGCACTGAGTAAACCAATAACAGTGAAGATCAAACCAAGAAAGCCTTACGCGTAAGATTAGGGTTTTCTTATGCGTAGATTTGTCAAAATCTTCCAAAACATTGATTTCTGCCCAAAAGTGTTTCTAAACCCGATTTTTGTGATGAAAAGTTTCAATATCACCAAAATAACACAAAAGTGTGAAACTTGATGATCCAACACGTTTATACACCTTACGCGTAAAACAGACTACACGTATGAAACCAAGCTAAAAAACAATGAAAAACACATAAAGTTTCAAACTTTTTGCCAAAAACTTAAACTTTAACACCAAATAACCTTGAAAGGACAAGAATCTTGAGTTTTAAAGTGTAAAAATGAAAGCTTTTATGCGTATAAGGATTTGAAGACTGAAACTTATGCGTAGGAAAGAAAAACTTCAAAAAAACAAAATCGTTCACTGTGACACCCCCAAATCTCGGTACAGCGGAAGACTTAATCAATTTTTCAGGGCGTTACTATTGGATTGGTATCGCACACAAGTATAGCAAAAAGATAGTCATTTATCATTCAAGCCAATCCCGAAATTGGTTATTCAAAACATTTAGTTCAAAAGTGTAAATATTAGGCCCAAAACATAATTTAATAAGATAGATCCCCAAATTTTATCAGAGTCAGAAATGATCCTTGCACCCCGCCTTCTTGCCAAGCTTCCACCGATCACGTATTCCAAACCCCTCTCAAATTCCTGAGAAATCATGCTTAAAAGGTCAGCTTACGCTGGTGAGTTCATAGGTTTAAGTTCAACAACATCATAGTGGACCTATCAGAGTTGATTTTCTATGCAAGACCTAGATAGATAAATACCGTTTCACACACTGATCCTACCCGGATCTCCAATCATATCCCGCATCCAGGGATTACTCGGGCCCCGCGACTCTAGTCCATCACTGTCGTGGCAAAATCTAGAACAATTACCAACCCCGGACTAGGTCGAGGTAGAAGTCTCTTCTTAACTAGGCAACGGTTCAACCTAGTCTAAGGCAACAACTACTGCACATCTATCTAAACAGTCGAGCATATAAGCAAATCCAAATAGTTTTAACGGTCCAAAAACAGTAGCATTATTCTCACCCCAATATAGTTAAAACGTAGATAAAAGTGGGGCTATGAAACTCACCTTAGCCACAGCAAAGCACGAATAAACATTAGCAGAAGATAACAGGTAATCACGGCACAACAATGCACTATTCACTATTGACACGACTGACATCTAAAGTTAATCTCCATGGCATCCAAAATATTGTACGACGAGTACAATAGAATAGTTGTGACGCAACCTAATGCGTATATGATATTCTTAGAATACGACTCATACGATAAGGAAATCAATAGAAAGTAATGTGTTGTAGTTTTCGTGGATCATTCATGTCGTTACTTTCAAAAGTACATTATCGTTCCCAAAAGTTCATAATTAATATCTCAAAAGTTTAGTTTTAACGTTTCGTGTGGTGGTAAGAAACATAGACGCGACGTACAACTCACGCGAAGAAAAGAAGACATCGATATAATTGAGACATATAGACCATAACTCACGCCAAAAAGGAAAAGACATTGACAAAGTCAAGAAATACCGATAATACTCAAGCTAGTCAAAGACTAGGAAATGACGAAAACTATTTATGTAACATAAATAGGTTAATTGATAAGTTTTGACTATTTATCCAACAATTCCCAAACATACAGGTTCAATAATAAAAGGCAAGTTTCTATTTATCGCTCAATACAGAAAGGTTTCTCAATCGTTATTCATAATCATACAAGTTTACCCGAAATTACTTCATATAAGGTATAGTAAATAGTGTACTATAAATGACACGTTCATTCATTCCAACGTTTCTAAACCAGTACGACTTCAATAAGTTATATTATCAAAATAATATTTCCAAACAAGTTTATAAAAGCTAACATATATTATAAAACACGAGTTACCATCGTATCTAATAAGGGTTTATAATATATTAAACTATATCCGTCAATAATATATATAGTTATATAATTTTGATAGCAACTTAGATGTGAAAACGGAATATTTAGTTTTATCGCAAAACAATTATACTAAACCCATTTAAACCAAAACGTTTAGTAGAGTACCACCTACTAATCAATATAACCGTTATCAAAAGTTTATGAAAGATATTTTGTATTTATAAAACACAAGTCATTATTGTAGTTAATAAGGGTTTTTAATAAATAAAACCTTATTTGTCGACAATATAAATCTAAACATCTCGCCATATAATAAATAACTAGCTCATTATTGGCTAGTTTTAATATTGTTTATCTAATAGTTTTATCCCGTTTATAAATAACTTACTTGTTGTCAAGTGTTTTCTAAATTTATAAATGGTATTAAATCTTATAATCTATATAATCATTTATCAATTTCGTAGTTAGTTGTTAAAGTTTATCATAATATCTTATACATAGCTCGAGTCCGCTATTAACGATTTGATAAGTCAAATATGCCCGTTACGTGCCTCGAATAGCTCATTGTCTTATACCCGTTGCCACTTTATTAGTCCCAATATCCCATGTTAACGATAAATTACGTCTTATAGCCAATTATCGAGTTTTACTAGTTTCAATAGTTCATGTTACAATGATTTTTACCACTTATCGACTACCTTTACCAAATCCGATTAAAGTATTACTCGATGCCTAGTTCGCCTCATACCAAACATGTAACACGTACGACCTGTTAATCACCATTTCATACTACTATCTTTTCACTAGCCCAAAACAATACTATAACAACACTTAACAATATTAAGCAAAAGATTAACCAAATGGACTAAGAAATGAAAACTGTTTTTCTTGTCCAATCAACCAAACTGAGGCCACGCATGGAACTCACACACCATTTCGACTCGATAACGCAAACAACAAACAAACGTCTTGTTTCTGCCATGACCCGTCACCCCTGACCCGAGAACTAATATGTCTACCAACTT
Organism: Chrysanthemum makinoi; assembly: GCA_910596185.1. NCBI lineage: Eukaryota > Viridiplantae > Streptophyta > Magnoliopsida > Asterales > Asteraceae > Chrysanthemum > Chrysanthemum makinoi. Next base: position 139,220,161 of record OU343217.1, read on the forward strand.
AACGAGCTAACCCGACTTGTGACTCAGTGAGTCCCTTTGACTCAATGAGTTAATCTCGAGGACAAAACTAGACACAAAACCCGCAACCAATCGGATCATTTGAAACCTTAATACCACACGAATTTAATTAATAACACAAGAATCAAATCAGTTTTGAACCATGGTTTTACCATCCTAAACGAAATCAAAACAGGTTTTTATGTACATTGTATCCCACGAAATATTTTAATATTGTTACAACATCTTTAGAGTCCACGAAAACGCATCATATAAAATCGTTTAAATGAGATAACACAAACATAAAACAGGTCGTGGGGTTACCGTGAGAAAAAAGATGGATACGAGGGTCTTGATGAAGTCTTTTACGAGTACAACTCGTATTCATCCATGCTTGACCCTTGCACGACTTGTTAACATTTAAACCCTAATATTCGGATCCATTTTTCAATATCTAGGGCGCGTGTAGGATTTTTATGGTGAGTGTGATACGGAAATAGAACCACGGGATCCCGATCTACAAGATGGGATGGGTGGTGTAATTATTGGAGGTCGCCGGAAGTTGGCCGGAAAATGTCACGGCGCCGGAACCCTAGATGGGTGGCCGAATTTTCTAGTGAGAGAAAGAGTGTGTGTGTTTTGTAGTGAGAGAGTGAAGAGAGTGAAAATGAGAGAGTGGGAAGGTAAGGGGGTATTTATATTACCACAAGGGACTCATCTTGTAGATACCAAACTATAGGGGTGGTTTAGTAACTTATCACAAGGACCCTATGTGAAACTTTATAAAATTTTCGTTAAAATAGGTTCGGGGCTCGTTTTGACTAGAAAACAAAGGATTCGTGACACGGGAGTTACACCATTGCTTTTAAAATATTATTTCCAATAAAAACGATATAAAATACGACTCGTATCTCAAATTAAATCAAACGATCGCTCAAATCGACGTTTCTCCAACTACGACGCATCGAGGAATTTACGAGTTGTCACAGCCTCACCTCCTTAAAAGGAATCGCGTCCTCGCGATTTAACTCAAGTTACTTGTTGAGGTTTAAAAGTGGTGAGTGCATAAGCACGAGGGTTTCTCCTCATGTTCCCTGCGTGAATTTCGGATCTTACTGTGAGTTTCTATGAACTTCGAAGATAGAGACGCAACCTTACTAAAGTTGCTAGGTTTCATCATCTATGGTTTCGATAGGTCAACGAAGTTTAAACGTCTCAAGATTAGGATTTCCCCAGAAGGATAACAATTGCCTCATCGGCGAGTCATTTCTTCCTATTACACACGAAATGTTAGGAACTCTACTGAGTCTCGATGGTAGCTCAAGGCTCTGAGCTACTGGTCTCAATCTAGCTAGGACTTTCCAAAGGATTGATATAGCGGGGATTAAGTTTCCACGTTTACTACTCGTTTCTCATAATTTCATGGTGGATCCGTAAGCTTAATTCTAAGTTATCTCGGAGGGTTCAAGAGATTTACGTTGTCTATGTCTCCAAATGGCAAGTGAGTAACTTACACATCCATCTCAACTTAGAACAGTTTTCTTGGTATCATTTCGAATAGGTTCAGGGTTGGTAGGTTGGGTATTTCCATTTCTACCCAACAATCGAGATTGGCACTTACGACCATAAGGGATCTCTTACGGTGCATGTGAGGTACTAAAGTGATAGGTATGGTTATAAGAGATGTTGACCAAGGGAAAGTGTCCATCCCAACCATTGCCAAACTTGATAGGTACGCTATGTGTTCTACTAGGGTTCGAATGATTCTTCCACTTCAGTCCTTCGTCTGGAGGTGATACACTATAAGCATGTCCAGATCGGTTCTCTAGGCTCTAGGAAGTGATAGATGAAATATGGATGTGTGGCGATTGCCAAAATCCGGAAAGGATAGGAATCAGCATTTCCTAAAACACACGGTTTCCTTTACGTGTGGAGAAGTCCATTTGTATAACTTAGGTTTTTCGATCGCACTCCTTCCTTAAAGAATATCGAAATGAGTTGAAGGTTGAGGAAGGAGGATCAGGTGTATACTAACCAAATGAATCTCAGATAGAGAAAACGGATCAAGGTAATTTCCTTTTTAATCAAAGTTCCATAATTGAAAGAAGGTAGGGAGCTAAAGTTCAAAGGTGAGGTCTAGCTTATTGGAGCAAGTCACTTTACCGGAGGGAGAGGATTGGGTACTACCTCACCTCCTTAAAAGAATATAGCTGGGTTCTCTAGTGTTGCTATAACTATATGAGGAGAGACGAGCATTGTCGTCCATACTTTTCCTTTTTACTAATTCGCGGGAGATGAATAGGTTGGTAAGGCTACTAACAACCACTTAGGTAAAGGCGGGAATCTACTTCCAAGGTTTCATCTATGGTGTAGCTTATCGTTTGGTGAGAGGTCCGAAAGGTTAGCAGTTGCTTCTCGAAGGATGAGAGAAAGATTATGTGATTGTCCTAGAGAACGTGGTTCAGGTTTCTCCTTAGGATTTCAAGATTTCTGCTGAGTACGGAATCTCTACTAGATGAGAAGTCTAGGAAGTTCAGAGTATGTCTCTATTAGAAAGTGTTGATTGCTTCCAGCAATCGGTCGGTTGACTTAGCATGATATCTAGGTTAGAGACGAAAGTACGACTCCTAAAAGGGAGTATGGGTTACTAACCACAGTCATTCGATTGACTCATTGGTGCACTTAACACTTAACGCAGGAGGTTTCGAGGTTCAACTCCAAAATCATAATCTCCAAAAGAAGTTCAACTACCAATCGATATCCAAATTATTTCCTTCATACGAGTGAACGTCAACGGCTCTAAGTAGGTATGCTAGAGAATTTCTCATCTATGGTGTGTAAGGTACCATATTGATAGAATAGGGTAGGTATTACCATTACCGGTGGTGTAACATAGCAGTCTATTGTTGACAAACAATGTTGAGGGTTCAATGTTGCTAGAGTCAACATTGACAGAACAATATCTAAGGATAATCCTCGGTGAACAACTTCACTAAAACAAGTCGTTAGATCCTTATCGATAGGGGTACCTAAATAGAGGATATGGTACGACATCAACAACATGTAAGGTACCACCTTACTGAAAGCTGTTGGCAAAGCAACGTCGACCAAATGACGTCGTTAAAATCAACATCGAGTGAATGGTAAGGTTTCATAAATTTTCTCAACAATCGGTTCAAGACTAGGCTTGAGGTATAAGTATCGGTAACAGGGTGACCAACGAAACGAGGCTAGATGACAAATCCAACGGTGTTACTACCAAAACGATGTGGAATGATAATTCCAACAAGATTATTATCAAAATACGGTGGAATGATAATTCCAATACGGTTACTATCGCAATACAACCGGATGACGTTTCGAAATCGAATACAGATTAAAGGACGAAAGATGATTTTAACAAAGTTATCAACGAAACGGAGCCGAATAATAATTCGAGGCCAAACGATGACCCGAAGTCAAATTACGAGTTAAAACTCAGAACGAGATCAAAATCTCAAATCAAAAACCCAAGGACCAAAATCCAAAACCGAATCCAAAATAGTCAAGACTAAATCCAAAAATAGTCCAAAATAATTTCAGATGCTCGAATAAGATCAACGAGGCTTATGTCGAAAAACAATTCGGATGAAAACAGTGCCAATCGGGTCTCACCCGATTTATGGCGAACTACGCTCAAGTGCTACAACCAAGAATTTCACATAAACGGAGACGTATAGTGATGCCAGAAGTGTTACGATTCAAGAGGTGTTACGATGCCAGTGTGTCGTGTGTGAGTGCGGGCTTTCGTGATGTTTAGCGAGTGTGAGTGTGCGAGTCCACCTAAAGTTTATCGTTCTTAAAACCAATCTCAAATCCGAACACAATTTTGTTATAACAATTCCCAGTATTTGCAAAATTCACCTCTGAGACGGACATAGGTGATCAGTCCATGTCCTGCTGTCTCTGGCTGAATATAGGTGATCAGTCTATATTCAATCGAGGTTCGATAAATTTTATTAAGCAAGGCTCAACCAGTTTATAACCAACTCTTAATATATATTCCCAACTTCAATGTTATGTGCCCAAAATGTATCCATTTCCTCATCTCAAAAATATCTCGTTGTTCCATTTAGTTATTAGCGTTAGGTATCATCTCGTGTGTGTGTAGTATCGACTCGACAAACACCATGAATGCACTCAACTAACCACAATGCGACTCATAATGACACAATGAGACGTCTAAATGATAAACTTTATAGTTTAATAAGTTCCGGAATAAATAGTTAGACCTTATCGAATTCGTCAACTCGATAAACTCAACCATTTGCTCATGTCGCTTATTATCCCAAAACCAAACACATCCTAACGAGTCATAAGGATAATTTGCCCATTAATAACGTTATCCTACGTACATAGCGGGCGCCTATTAGGTTCGTCAACCTAATAAGTCCGTTATCCACGTGGATCGACGCTATTAATGTTAGGTCATCTGTAACCCACGCACAACACATAAATGACATTAAATATTCATAAATGACACCCTTCGATAAACGTGCCCTCGAAACATTTAATGACTCATTTATTACAAAACATTTATATTTTTAAACGTTGGTTCCCACTTTAAAACGTCGAATAACAAGGCGAGCCTTGTTATCGAATGCTTAGTACAAAATCATTTATCATTTATATCTTCCAGTACTATTTACTAGTGTGTGTGTATATATATATATATATATATATATATATATATATATATATATATATATATATATATATAAATTTCGTGATAAATTTAAATATAAATTTATTCGTTTCAATATAAATTTCAATATAATTTTTAATGTAAATTCCAATATAAAATTTTGATATAAAATTGCAATATAAAATTTCGATATAAATTTCAATGTAAATTTATTCATCTCACTTATAAATTTCAATATAAATTTCAATAAAACTTTCAATATAAATTTCGAGTCATTATTCGTTTCGAGTTCCCAAGTCCGAGTCATGACTCTCGGCTTTTACACCTCATATTGTTTAATAGATACTAAAGACCATGACACGGCATTGTCGGGGTCAGTCGAGACTAGAAAGTCACGATGACACCTAACGTAGCGCAAAGTTGACATATATACCACTAAATCCAAAATAAACAATTTTCATAATCCTAATAGATCCTCCAAACAATCTCATACCAATCTCGCCATCTACACTAAAATTCAAACATACCCAACACCATTAAACACTTCCAATTGACACTTTTAATTCCCAAACACAATCGATTAACGGGTATCAAATCTAATATTTGTCAATAACTTACCAATTACCCAAAACACCATAATTAATTTGTTATTCAATCAAGGCTATTAATTGAAATTTCGTTCGATTCCAAAAATCCAATTCATACCAATGATTCAACGTTAACCAAATAATCACACGTTGGTCCAATTTATTATCTGAAAACACTTACTGGTTTCACATATCATTATAACACTTACGGACATAAACTCATTATTAATAATCTAAATCAATTACCACTTGTTTGACAATTCTAAATAATAAAACAACGGTTTTCGAAAGTTTCGACTCAAAATCGTGACACGAGACCATCACCAATCGACATCATCAAAATCATTATAATCCATCTTCTAGTTATGATCAAGGGCACATAAACATGATAAGATGCAAAACACGTGAACATGACACACACACGATACCAACACACCAGTTTACATGCTTTATTAGCTTTAACGCGTTTTAGACTCGTGTTCATCAAAACTTAACTGTGGGACTCACGTTCACGAGACAAAAGGCCTCGTTTGGGACTCCCTGACTTAGTTATAATAGTACCATTTCCTTTATATTCCCAAATCATTTCCACGACTACTACAAATGTGCAAGTTTTAAATCAAGTGGTGAGATTACGCCAGGAAATTGCGTAACCCGGATGCTTTGAGAGTATCCGCATTATTTGATAAATAATGTTGAATTATTGGTTATTACATTATGTGTTCATTTGTTCACTTTAATCTTCCAAATACATTCCAATAGATCCCACGTATTTGTGTACATTCATACAAAGTCTTCTCTTTATTGTGTTGGGATATACCCAAGGCAACTACTTAATATAAGTTAAGTGTTATAGATATAAGGTTAGGGACTCCACACTCAGTGAAAGGTATAGCGCGTGCGAAAAAATGAGGACATGCTTTCTGTATATGTATAAGCATGAGGACATGCTTATAGGGCGTGCATAAGCATATAGAAATGCTTATGGGGTATGCGTAAGCATGAGGACATGCTTACTGTGTGTGTATAAGCATGTGAAATGCTTATAGTGAACTACTAAGATAGGCAGACTTAAATTGTCTACTAACAGGGCACATGCTCAATCAAGTGTTCAATCAAACCGTTTATCAAATCAGCCCTAAACATCTCATCAATCATCTTATCAATCAACCGAGTTCAAAATTCCAAACTCATGATATACCGGTTACTCAAATCAAATTCCGTAATATCTCGATAATCTCATCTCATTTACCCAAAATCAATAATCATATCTCCAAATCAAAACGTTTCAATAATCAGTTCATAATATCCCCTAACAGATCATCTCATAATTCAAATCGCAGTTCATACCATAATCAATTAAGAAGCTTCGGCTTGGCAAGCGGGCGTGCGTCGGTCAAGGATCAAATTTCTCAAATAGTGGTTATAGTTTAGGGTTTATAAAATACCTAATTCTCTATAACCTTGAGCTCTGATACCAATATGTAACACCCCCAAATCTCGGTACAGCGGAAGACTTAATCAAGTTTTTGGGGCGTTACTATTGGATTGGTATCGCACACAAGTATAGCAAAAAGATAGTCATTTATCATTCAAGCCAATCCCGAAATTGGTTATTCAAAACATTTAGTTCAAAAGTGTAAATATTAGGCCCAAAACATAATTTAATAAGATAGGTCCCCAAAGTTTATCAGAGTCAGAAATGATCCTTGCACCCCGCCTTCTTGTCAAGCTTCCACCGATCACGTATTCCAAACACCTCTCAAATTACTGAGAAATCATGCTTAAAAGGTCAGCTTACGCTGGTGAGTTCATAGGTTTAAGTTCAACAAAATCATAGTGGACCTGTAAGAGTTGATTTGCTATGCAAGACCTAGATAGATAAATACCGTTTCATACATTGATCCTACCCGAATCTCCAATCATATCCCGCATCCAGGGATTACTCGAGCCCCGCGACTCTAGTCCAGCATTGTCGTGGTAAAATCTATAACAATTGCCAACCCCGGACTAGGTCGAGGTAGAAGTCTCTTCTTAGCTAGGTAACGGTTCAACCTAGTCTAAGGCAACAACTACCGCACATCTATCTAAACAGTCAAGCATATAAGCAAATCCAAATAGTTTTAACGGTCCAAAAACAGTAGCATGATTCTCACCCCAAGATAGTTAAAAACGTAGATAAAAGTGGGGCTATGAAACTCACCTTAGCCACAGCAAAGCACGAATAAACATTAGCAGAAGATAACAGGTAATCACGGCACAACAATGCACTATTCACTATTGATACAACTGGCATCTAAAGTTAATATCCATAGCATCCAAAAGATTGTACGATGAGTATAATAGAATAGTTGTGACGCAACCTAATGCGTATACTATATTCTTAGAATACGGCTCATACGATAAGGAAATCAATAGAAAGTAATGTGTTGCAGTTTTCGTGGATCATTCATGTCGTTACTTTCAAAAGTACATTATCGTTCCCAAAAGTTCATAATTAATATCTCAAAAGTTTAGTTTTAACGTTTCGTGTGGTAGTAAGAAACATAGACGCGATGTACAACTTACGCGAAGAAAAGAAGACATCGTTATAATTGAGACATATAGACCATAACTCATGCCAAAAAGGAAAAGACATTGACAAAGTCAAGAAATACCGATAATACTCAAACTAGTCAAAGACTAGGAAATGACGACAACTATTTATGTAACATAAATAGGTTAATTGATAAGTTTCGACTATTTACCCAACAATTCCCAAAACATACATGTTCAATAATAAAAGGCAAGTTTCCATTTATCGCTAAATATAGAAAGGTTTCTCAATCGTTATTCATAATCATACAAGTTTACCCGAAATTACTTCATATAAGGTATACTAAATAGTGTACTATAAATGACACGTTCATTCATTCCAACGTTTCCAAACCAGTACGACTTCAATAAGTTATATTATCAAAATAATATTTCCAAACAAGTTTATAAAAGCTAACATATATTATAAAACACGAGTTACCATCGTATCTAATAAGGGTTTATAATAGATTAAACTATATCCGTCAATAATATATATAGTTATATAATTTTGATAGCAACTTAGATGTGAAAATGGAATATTTAGGTTTATCGCAAAAACAATTATACTAAACCCATTTAAACCAAAACGTTTAGTAGAGTACCACCTACTAATCAATATAACCGTCATCAAAAGTTTATGAATGATATTTTGTATTTATAAAACACAAGTCATTATTGTAGTTAATAAGGGTTTTTAATAAATAAAACCTTATTTGTCGACAATATAAATCTAAACATCTCGCCATATAATAAATATCTAGCTCATTATTGGCTAGTTTTAATATCGTTTATCTAATAGTTTTATCCCGTTTAAAAATAACTCACTTGTTATCAAGTGTTTTCTAAATTTATAAATGGTATTAAATCTTATAATCCATATATAATCATTTATCAATTTCGTAGTTAGTTGTTAAAGTTTATCATAATATCTTATACATAGCTCGAGTCCGTTATTAACGATTTGATAAGTCAAATATGCCCGTTACATGCCTCGAATAGCTCATTGTCTTATACCCGTTGCCACTTTATTAGTCCAAATATCCCATGTTAACGATAAATTACGTCTTATAGCCAATTATCGAGTTTTACTAGTTTTGATAGTTCATGTTACAATGATTTTTACCACTTATCGACTACATTTACCAAATCCGATTAAAGTATTACTCGATGTCTAGTTCGCCTTATACCAAACAGGTAACATGCACGACCCGTTAATCACCATTTCATACTACTATCTTTTCACTAGCCCAAAACAATATTATAACAACACTTAACAATATTAAGCTAAAGATTAACCAAATGGACTAACAAATGAAAACTATTTTTCTTGTCCAATCAACCAAACTGAGGCCACGCATGGAACTCACACACCATTTCGACTCGATAACCCAAGCAAAAACAAATGTCTTGTTCCTGCCATAACCCTTCACCCCTGACCCGAACACTAATATGTCTACCAACTTAACGAGCTAACCCGACTCGTGACTCAGTGAGTCCCTTTGACTCGATGAGTTAATCTAGAGGACAAAACTGGACACAAAACCCGCAACCAATCGGATCATTTGAAGCCTTAATACCACACGAATTTAATTAATAACACAAGAATCAAATCAGTTTTGAACCATGGTTTTACCATCCTAACGAAATCAAAACAGGTTTTTATGTACATTGTATCCCATGAAATATTTTAATATTGTTACAACATCTTTAGAGTCCACGAAAACGCATCATATAAAATTGTTTAAATGAGATAACACAAACATAAAACAGATCGTGGGGTTACTGTGAGAAAAGAGATGGATACGAGGGTCTTGATGAAGTCTTTTACGAGTACAACTCGTATTCATCCATGCTTGACCCTTGCACGACTTGTTTACATTTAAACCCTAATATTCGGATCCATTTTTCAAGATCTAGGGCGCGTGTAGGAGTTTTATGGTGAGTGTGATACAAAAATAGAACCACGGGATCCCGATCTACAAGATGGGATGGGTGGTTTAATTATTGGAGGTCGCCGGAAGTTGGCCGGAAAATGTGACGGCGCCGGAACCCTAGATGGGTGGCCGGATTTTCTAGTGAGAGAAAGAGTGTGTGTGTTTTGTAGTGAGAGAGTGAAGAGAGTGAAAATGAGAGAGTGGGAAGGTAGGGGGTATTTATATTACCACAAGGGACTCATCTTGTACATACCAAACTATAGGGGTGGTTTAGTAACTTATCACAAGGACCCTATGTGAAACTTTATAAAATTTTCGTTATAATAGGTTCGGGGCTCGTTTTGACTAGAAAACGAAGGATTTGTGACACGGGAGTTACACCATTGCTTTTAAAATATTATTTCCAATAAAAACGATATAAAATACGACTCGTATCTCAAATTAAATCAAACGATCGCTCAAATTGACGTTTCTCCAATTACGACGCATCAAGGAATTTACGAGTTGTCACATTCACCCAACTATTTGGCGAATGATACCACAGTTAGGTTCCCATTTATGAAACACAAGCATTCATATGAAGAAGTAAGATAGAAAGTGATCGGTTGAACAAACCAAAACAATACGCGTAGGAATATAGAAAAGTTATGCGTGAATATTGAAACGTAATGAACAACCAACCTTCAAATGAAAGTTTACATGGGTATTTATAGGAAGGAACTAGGGCAACATGCAAGTTCCCTTCCTGTCCCTTATTGGGCTTTGGCATAGGCTCATGTTGAGACATAAATGATACCACTCTTAGTTTAGGAGTGATTCCAACATAAGAGTTCCACCAGCTTCATCCTTGAGAGCCAAGAGTAAAGCCTCTTTGTGATAAGCGCTGCCTCTTGTCCTCGGCTTTGGGCATGCATTAGCCAGATGACCCTTCTCATTGCAGTTATAGCATCGGAGACCATTAACCACAGTCTGAGCATTTCCCTGATCAACCACTTGAACCCTTTGTTGTTGTGGAGCACCCATGTTATTCCTTCCATTAGGATTAAATCCTTTACCACTACCCATTTGACGTACATTACCACGATTCTGAACTTCAACTCTTCCGTTGTTAACAACAGCTTGATTCCTTGTGTTGGATGAGGTACGAATGCGATTGTTGGATTTGTTAGAGTATCGGCCGAAGGCTCTAGCAATCATGACAAACCCTTGTTGCAATGCATCGAAAGCTTCTGCTTCCTCATTAGATTCACTTTAAAGTACTTGATCATTGTTGCTGTTGTATGAAACCAGTTGATTTTCTTGTGAGGGATCATATGGTGTGATCTGAGCAGTTGGTTGTGGAGGATTTGTGAAGACAGTTTGCAAGGTCGGGAATTGAGGATAACATGCTTGAAACCAAAAAGCTAGAGTTTGATTATCCAAGAGTGAGGGCGAAGCAGGGACTCAACGGATGATCCTTTCTTTGTCAACTTCCTTTTGGTGGTGCTTCAAATAGTCATACAACAATCCGTATGTAGCTTGATGAAGATTCTTCGCTTGACGGATGAAAGTAACATACTTTTCCCAATTATGACCAACACTGCTCAGGAACTTTGTGTTGACTGCAATCCTTGGCATAATGATATTATGTTTCTCTAAGTCATTAATGATGTCTGAGAACTGATGATGATATGACTCTAATGTCTCCCCTGGTTCAATCATGAAGTGTTCATATGCTAAGTAGATTTTTGATTCCATGTCCTCTTGATTGAGTTATGTGCCTTCCATTAGAAGATGAATGTGCTCCCACATTGCTTTAGCAGTCTTCTGAGCATCAACACTACGAAGTATCGGATTGGGTAATCCCAAAAGGATATATTGCATTGCAAGTTCATCGGCTTCTAAGTGTAGAAGTTGGTCAGTAGTAAGTTGATCAAGACCGACAACGTTGGTAACATCATCTCTTGGTGGATTAGCATTCGGATCTCCGGGTACAGTGAGAGTAGGCATCTGAAAAGGTGTAGGATATTGGATTTCACATACACATCAAACCATAACACAAAGTAGGCGTATAAGTGGAATTCTAGAGAGAGAAAGTTAGAGGTTTAGGGAACTTTAGTGAGAGAAAGAAAATTCTTATTATGAGCTCCAACTCTCTACCTTGGAAGGTAGAGAGTATTTATAGTCTTACAATAAAATGCCACACAACGGGCTGTGGATCAGGCATATAGTGGGTAAAGACCCGTCCGTCCTCCACGGTGTTACTAAACTAAATACTACTTAACATAAAGGTACTATGACTACGAGCTTTCTAACGATTACATATACTTGAGGTGACCGACTCTTTAATACCTAGAATTTCTAATTCCTAACAATCTCCCCCTAAGGGAGGTCACCTCAAACATATACTAAAATGACATTGAATACAATCAGATATTACATTAACAATTGATCTTGCATTCTTGATGTAGTACTTTGCTCCGAAGCTCGTAGTCATTGATTCCACTCATTGCATGTTTGGTTAATCCAAGTGGAGGTCTTTTACTGATCCACGTGATAATAATGTTGAGCCAGCTTTTGAGATCATCAACTAATAGAAAATCTCTGATACATCCATTGTGGTGTTGGTATTATGTAATGTTGTGACTTTCGGACCGACATGCTCACATTCAGGATCATGATATCTTCTCATCAGAGTAGTGGAAGCTTTCGTTGATTCATGATATTGGCAGCAGCGTAGCAGAAGCATGGAGTTAGAATATCAGAGTCATTGATGCACCAATCATGATTTCTTTCGATATGAATGTGTTGTGTGAACATGCGGCTATGGATTGACCGCTCCATTCTGATCAGCTGCAAACGTCAGGGTGTACCTGCATAAGACAGTTAGCAATAAAGCGCACGAAAGTGTCTTTGATCACTTTCGATGAATTGAGGTACACGGCCCACGGTTCCCCGTTGATTAGTACAAGTACTGCCTGTGATCAGGTATAATTCCGAAGAATTTCCTTGACAGGGTTTCGCAGCTGCTCTAGCTGTTCTCAAACCGGAACGTCTCAAAGAAGACAACACGGAGTGAGTGAACCAGCGAATTTAAGTCCACTGATTGATGAAAAGAGATTTGAAAAACAATCGTGTACTGCTCAATAGAAATTGTTTTTGCAATATAACGAAGGTTTTAATGAAAATCAATTATCAATCATAAAACACTTTTTGATTTGAAAAATTAGTACACGGTCGACGTGCAAATGAAAAGAGTTTTAAAGCACAAAGACCGGTTTTTCAAAGGTATCCGTCAATCCATAACCTGAACCAGGATTGATTCAAAAGATTGAATCGCCCCATTGTTTCTGTTCAGTTGTCACATGGTTGATCTATTTGATAGATCTCGCATGCCACCCACCAGGAGCTTGTTTGATGTTGGCTCCAGAAGGCTTTCCATCTTCATTGTGAGTATGTTAGCATATCACTCAGATGTTCTGGCAATACCACAAGGATAATGCGTAGGACTCAAGATAAAATCTCTCTTTCTACATTGTGTGAAACAGAGAGTCTTCAATGAGAGTGTCCTAATGAGATTTATAGATGATCTCGTGGCTCTAGACTCAATATGTGCATATTTGGTTCCTGTGCCGGAGACTAGGGAGAGGGTCTCCTTCTTCAATATCAACAATCTCTAAGAGAAAGTCGATAGATTATGTCGGTTCCCCGTGAGAATGAAACAAGCCCTTTTAAGAGGAACTTGAGTGGTTTGGGAAGTTGTAGTGCAGAGCGTCACTGGGTCCATGACGTCTTGTCTTCAATACCGATGTTACCATCAGTAGCATATGAATTGTACCCGGTTTATGCCCTATGGTTGAATAAATGGAGGGCTATTTCTTTTCACCCTTTTCTCATTCAATTCTTTTTCATTCTTCAACCCCTTCAGTGCTTACCGAGACTTCATAGCAAGAACCTTGTTGGGTTTATTCCAGTACTTACTCTGTCTCAGTCCGCACTCTTCCCATATCTCATTTTTCTCCTTTTATCATCATACCTAAGAACTCTACACTAACTAGTGGATAGTCCCTGGGTAGATCCCTCCGGTTCTGGCGGATCATGGGAACAAATACCTAACCTTATCATCCTTATATCACCGTACATAAAGTAAAGTTGGTCGGTCTATTTGGTATTGTTCATCTGCCATTTGGAACCAATTGAAAACCATTTGAAAATCAATCCAAATACTTGTGATATATTATCAAAGCATTTTGTACCTGAATTGTTTTTGATATTTTTAGAATAAGAGCTCCCCCTCAACATGTGCATCAAGTGTTTGAAATCGTTTTGCACACGGAGGCAAGAGAAAGAATTAACTTCTTTGAATTCCATTTTCTAAAAGATATCAACATCACTTCCCTAATCAAATCAAGAAGATTAAGCATTTTTGGGGAAGGATGAGGTTTTCAAAGTTATGCTCCCCCTCAATATGTGCCTCGAGGTTTGAAAAGAGTTTTGCACATACTAGAGGGAACCTGCACATTGAGATAAATGATCACGTTTCAAATCATTGTGGTTTAAGATAGATGCTCCCCCTCAACATGTGCATGGAAAATTTGAAATCGTTTGGCACATGTGGGAAGGAGAGCTTGTACTACCTTATAAAACCATTTACCGAATTATCAGTTTAAATCCAATTTATATCACACATTCTCCCTCGATCACAATTATCAAATCATTTGAGATTTGTGATCTCTTATAGATTTACATTGATTTTGAAAGCTTTTAAGGAGAATTGTGACTTGATTATGAAAGCGTTTTAACTGATAAGGATCGGTTTTTAAGACTTTAAACTCCATTGATAAAACATGCATGAATATCTTTTTGAAAACAATTGAATGACAAATAACTTTTTAATTTAATTGAAATCATTCTCCCCCTCAAACAATGACATAGGTTGTTGTTTGAGAGATAGATATTTTGACAAATAAGTCCAGATGATTATCAAAAATAGAGTCCGAGTTATTTTTCAAAAACAGTTAGTTTTCAGCAGATAAATGTTTAAAGAATCAGAGCATGGAATTTTGAAAAACATGATAAATTATGGCTCTGTTCTTTCTTTGAAAAGCGGGTTACTGCCTGAAATGACAATAAACCATTGTTTCTCTTTCTCCCAAATTTTATTTTTTTTATTTTTATTTTTTTTTTTAAATTCGAACAACATCTAAAGTCCCGTGTCATTCTTTGAATGACAGCACAAAGACCGTAGATATAATCGAACTGAGAAAAACATGACAAATTGACAATATTTTTTATTTATTTATTTATTTATTTATTTTTATTATTTTTTTTTTCGAATTTTTCAGATTTTTATGGATTTTAAAAGTTTTATAATTTTCTATTTTGTTTTTCGAATAAATATTTACAAGAGATAGATGAGCATAGACCTTTACTCCTCGTCTTCTTCCTGAAGACGTTTGAGTGTTTCTGGTTGAAGGCTTTTCAAGCCTAGTCGTGGAAGAGCTTTGGTGAAGATGTCTGCTAAATGATATTCAAACCTCACAAAATAGAGTTCCACCACACCCTTTTCCACTTGTTCCCTGATGAAATGATGACGAATGTCGATATGCTTAGCTCTTGAGTGTTGAACGTTATTGCATGAAAGAGCAATAGCACTTTTATTATCACAGAACAGAGGGATTTTGTTAAATACAAAGCCATAGTCAGTTAATTGAGATCTCATCCAAAGGATTTGAGCACAACAAGATGACATGGCTATGTATTCTGCCTCTGTAGAGGAAATAGAAGTACTCATTTGCTTCTTTGAAGACCAGCTCACAAGCTTATCACCCAAATACTGAGCACCTCCAGACGTACTTCGACGAGTATCTTGATATCCTGCATGATCAGCATCTGCATAGGCTGTTAGTGACATACCGGTGTCCTTCGGGTACCAAAGTCCCATATTGATGGTTCCTTGGAGATACCGAAAGACCCGTTTAACCTCTTCAAGGTGCTTTTTAGTAGGCTTAGCCTGGTATCTAGCACACATGCAAACAGCGAACAAGATGTCTGGTCTACTAGCAGTGAGGTACATCAGGGATCCAATCATACTACGATATTTCGTTTGGTCAATCATGATCCCTGAGTGGTCCTCATCTAGTTTGGTTCGATCAATCATGGGAGTGTCAACATGGTCACTTGAATCAAATCCAAATTTCTTTAAGATCTCAGTAGCATATTTAGATTGATTTATGAAAATGCCTCCGGGACTTTGTGAAATTTGTAGTCCCAAGAAAAATGACATTTGTCCCATCATTGACATTTGAAAATTTTAACTCATTTCATTTGAAAAACGGTCACACTCATTGGGGTCAGTCGAGGCAAAAATGATATCATCAACATAAATTTGAACATGAATTAAATGTTTGCCGACTTTCGGTGAACAATGTTGGATCAACTGCTCCTTTGTTGAATCCGGTAGATAGAAGAAACTTTGATAGCGTATCATACCATGCCCTTGGAGCTTGCTTTAAACCATACAGAGCCTTCTTCAAACGATAAGCGTGGGTAGGATGTTCTGGATTCACAAAGCCTTCAGGTTGGCTGACATAGACGACTTCTTTAAGATCTCCGTTCAGGAATGCCGTCTTCACGTCCATTTGATAGACTACCATGTTCTTACTTGCAGCATTAGCCAAAAAGATTCTAATTGCCTCGATTCGATCAACAGGAGCAAAAGATTCTTCAAAGTCTATACCCTCCTCTTGACGGTATCCTTTAGCAACTAATCGAGCCTTGTTCTTCAACAAATCACCATGATCATCAAGTTTCACTTTGAAGATCCATTTTAGAGCAATAATCATAGCATAATCTGGAGCAGGTACTAACTCCCATACATCAAGTCGATCAAACTCATGAATTTCTTCTTGCATGGCATTGAACCAGCTATCTTCATTCATGGCGGTTTTGACATCTTTTGGTTCGATCTTAGAGAGTACGGAGTTGAAGAAGCACCACAAGGCATCGGTTGCAAGTTGTTTCCGTGTGGATACTGGACGAGAGGGATTTCCAATGATGTTGTCTAATGAATGATCGTGAGTCCATTTTCTAAGGTGTTCATGTGGCAGTTGTTGAGGGACTAAGGTAGCAGAGTCGATGTCTCCTGAAGAAGATGGTTCTGATGATGATTCAGGAGCAAATATGTTTTCAAATGGAGCATCTTCAGGAGTAGCAAAGGGATTAACTTCATCATTGATGCCAGAAACAGTTCCATGATGTACATTCGAAGATTGATGATTTGTTGATGAGACTGAGTTATCAGCAGTAGGTGCTTCTTGACTTAATGATATTGAGACTGAAAAATTGACTTCATCCTCAGGGATCTGAGCAGTCTCTGTTGTGGGGATCGACAGTTCATTAGCACTTGGCTCATAGAGTTCATCAAACATCGGATCAAACAATTTCTTCAAATCATCTTCAGTAGGAGGTACATATGGAATAGCAGGAGAGGATTTTGGTACAAGGGATGAACCAATGGGACTGTTTTGAAGTGCGGGTCCAGAACTGGGTTGTCCAGGAGCCATTTGACCGGTCAGCTCATCAAACGTAACGTGAATTGTTTCCATGATATCTCGGGTTCTATTATTGTAGATTCGGTAACCTTTTCTGTTCGGTGCATAGCCTACAAATACTCCAATGTCTGCTTTGGCTCTCAGTTTTCCTAAATCTTGACCATCATTAGTTGGATAACATAAAGCACCAAACACACGAAGGTATGATAGATCAGGTTTTCGATTGTGGACAAGTTCGTATGGAGTCTTTCCGTGAGATGTGTGAATTAGAGATCTATTTTGAGTGTAACAAGCAGTGGCAATAGCTTCAGCCCATAGAAACATTGGAACCTTTGAGTAGATCAGCATTGTCCTTGCAGCTTCTACAAGAGTTCGGTTTCGTCTTTCAACTACACCGTTCTGTTGAGGAGTTCGAGGAACACTTCTTTGAGGACTAATTCCAATATTTTCATAAAATTCATTGAGTACTTTATTAACAAACTCAGTTCCATTGTCAGTTCGGACGATTCGAACTGTTTTGTTGAGTCTGATCTGAAGTTCCTTTGACAGTAAGCAGATTGGAGGAGCATTTCATTATTCAAACATCCATCATCATGTAGTATATTCACTCTTCTCCCCCTCAAAAATTGCATCCGAAGTTGCCATTTTTGATTTAACAAGAGAATAAGAGAATACACCAATGAACGTAGATCCACTTGATGACTGAATGAGCGTGGAAAAACATGAAGCTTGTTGATGAAGAATGTAGATGAGTATGGCCATTCATGAGAGAATTTCTCTTTAGCTGAAGATAAAGCGCACAGAAGAGCGTACACTTTTCTTTTCTTTGAAGAACGGGGCCTGAAGTGATATCTGCAGACACCATTATGATGAAGTACGAGGCTTGAACTGAAGTGAACAAACGTCATTGTTAAGAGCCCAGTCATATGTTTAGAGCCGCCCGAATCCAAATACCAAGGGACGATTTGTACGACCTGCTTTGGACAACAGACGAAGATAGAGAATTGGAAACATTGGATCCCCACGTGCTGATGGGTTCCTTTTGGTTAGCACAAGCAATCTTTGAATCAGCAGAAACCCTAGATGCAATGGCATTATCCCTAGGAGTTGAACTAGTAGAAGCATCAGACTTAGTCAAATGACATTTTGTGCTTAATGGGATTATTCTACCAGTTGGCTTCCAAACCTTAACAGGCACTATTCTAGGCATAGTGGATCTAGCTAAGGGGTAAGGTTTGCCATGCGTTAATATTCGACCTGTGGGCTTCCACTGAAATCCTACATTTGTAAACACATTCCCTGTAGGTTTCCAGGATTGCTTAATCTGTTTCGCTCTCCAAGCTTTCTTAACTGGGTTATGAATCTTAGACCTCAGAAATAACACATCACATTTATCATGATTACCAGAAATTAAACATTTTTTACATGTTTTGCAGACAGCATAAGGCCTCGAATTAATTTTAGTAAGCTTAGAGCTAATACTAGAACTAACACGATTCTTTTGGTTCAAATCAAACTTCTTGTCCCTATAGTGTTCTTTCACTTCCTTATCATGATCACTTTTAGTTTGCGTAATCCTATCCTTCTTTGCATTGCTTCTAGGTTTTGACCCGCAAACTTTAGTGTCAATCTTAACATCTGTAGAAGTAATGATGGGAACATTACATGGCTTCACTACTTTCTGCATTACTGGTCTAGAAGTCTTTGGGATCTGAAATTCTAGGAGGTACATCACAGGTTGCTTGCTTGAATTTAGACATGGAACAAGGCATATCAAGGGTCACATGCTTGGCTTTAGGCATAGAACAAGGCACAAGTATTCTATCTCGCCTATTGCTAGATTTCGGACTTGTGACAATTACATACTCTAAGAGTTCTTGAGATCGTTTGGCATCCATGCAGGCATAGGCTATAGTACTATCAAAAGGTTTTTCTAATCTTTCATCTTCAACAATCTCACGGAGACCCTTCAAACTTTCCTTAAGGTATGAGAGATATGCTTTATGTGCAAGTTCATTATTCCTAATGGGCGGGGGAATATATAACATATAGATAACATATTTATCACAAGCAGAAACCTTAGGAACAGAGTATTTGCAATTGGGGATTGGCAACTTTCCTTTCACCTCACGCTTCAGATTCTCAATATCGTTAAGTAAAGAAGTTATCTTTTCAATTTGTTTATCATGATTAACTTTAAATGAATCACATAACTCTTTGTTTTGATCATTAACCTTTGAAATTTCAGCTTTAAAACAATCATTTTCCTTTTGCAAGTTATCAATTATGTTTTGAAGTTGAAAATTCTGAGAATCTAAAGGTGGAGGCATATGGGAACCAGTCACATCCTTCTTTTCACCTTTCAGTTGTGAAATTTGGGCTTTCAATCTTTTGATCGTGCTATAATGAGCTCGAATTTGTTCATCACGTTTGCTAATTTCAAAAACTACATCAAACTCAGGAGCATCAGAGGATGTATTGATATTTGAGGTTTTAACATTTTCTTTGAGATGTTGATGTTTTAATTGCAAAGCAAGATGTTCAACTTCTAATTTAGAATAATGTTTGACCAAGTTATCATGATCATCCTGTTCTATTTTCTCATGCAATTTTGAATTTGTTGTTTCAAGCTCAATGACACGATCATGGGAGACTTTCCGAGCAACAGATAATTCATGAAATTGAGAAGCATTAATAGAACAATTTGTAGCAGTGAAAAACACATCTTGAGCAATACATTGAAATCGATTCTCATTCAGTGTACGCAAGTTCTTCCTTTCAATCTCACTATATTTTAATTCTCTCTCATAGTCACTAACCTCAACAATCATTGCATCAAATTCCTTTTCAATTTCTTTAATATCAGAATGCGTCCCCTTTTTAAGACTCTCAAATTGATCTTTTAGTTGTTTAAAGAAAGGCATGACCTCAGTTAAATAGCATTCTTTAGTTTGCTCAAAACCCCTTTCCCCTTCAGTTATACCAGTGGGTGTGATCCTTTTCTTACAAGTTTTCTCAAAATCAACAAATAGTTGAAGGATAACATATTGACTGATTAAGGTCTTGCTTTTAGTGGCAATAGATCTAGGAACTAAGTGCATTGGTGTATTAGGAGGATACACAGTTGCTTTAGGCAGTTTCCTACAAGGGGGATTCTTTTCAACAAGATTTTTAGCTTTTTGCATTTCCATATCCTTTTTCCAGAACACTTGTTCAGGGGTTAATAGAGTCTGATGCTTAAACTTATTCAAGGAGATCCAATTTTCTTTAGTGTAATTATGGGGTTTGATCGTTATGTTATTCTTTTTACACTCAGGATCTTCTAACTTCTTATTCATTTTCTCCTTAGTGACTTCATCAGATTTCTTATCTTCCTCAGTGCACTCAGCGCAACTAGGTTTCTGCCTAGGCTTAAGGATTTCATTACCATCATAAAGCACCTTATGAGCATTTCTAGCCTTTTTAATTACCTCTGGATTTGGTTCCTCAACAAGAGGAATGCTATGCTTATCGCTTAAGACTCTATGCTTAGTGATCATGTGAGCAGTCTGAATGGTATTCCCTTGTACGTACAACTTATTTTCAAGCTTGTTTTTCAAAGTTTTTAGATTGGAAAAATCATTCAAAAGTTTTGATTCCTTAGCCTTGAATTCTTGCTTAAGCATTTTAACATTTTCTTGAAGTTCGTGTTTTTGCTTAGCAGTTTTAGAAAGCTTTTCTTGTAAGGAGTTTAACTCTTGTTTTAATACTTCTTCTCTAAAATTACTTTTTCTAATGATTGTACGTATTTGGACATCCATTTCCTGCTCACGGGTGGTCAACTCAAACTTAGCACGTTGTTCATAAATAGCAACTTGATCCTTATATATGTTAAGCTCAGTGGTAAGGGAATCATCAAGCACAAATGCAGCGTACTCATGCAGTTCATAATCATCATTTTGAGTAGAAGATGCACAACTAGGTACAGCAGAAACATCCATGCAACTTACCTGAGCATTGACATGCACAAGTTGTGACGGGTGCATCTCTATCTTGGGTACATCCGAAGCTTCCATGGAGCGTTCCTTTGCATTAACTTGCACAGGTTGTGTGTGGTGCACCTCTCTCTCTTGTGAATTTGAGCACGAAGATTCCAATTTTCCATTATCCGACTCATCATTTTTTGTTGTCACTGACATTCGCATTCAGGCAACACCCGATTCTTCCACAGATACATTACCCAACTTATCACAACAATCTTTCAACTGCACCTGACACTCATTCACGTCTTCATTCTTTTGTGCAGATTCTTCAATGTACTTTTTCACATTATCCATGAGTTGGATAAATGTCTCAATGAATTCCTGAATTTCCATTCCAGTATGTTTTTGAAGGAAATTCCAGTCAAGTGTTGATCGTAATCTGCTGAATATTCCCCACTGATGAATGGCTGAAATTGTTTGTAGATTACTTGAAGAGCTGCACTGGAACCATCCTTTTGAACCTCTTCATTGGTAATTTGCAGCTTTAAATGTTCTAAGTTCAACAGCAAGCTTCTTGTCAATGTAGGTAAGTCTTGGCGGAAAAGAGCACTACATGTTCGATCCCAGACTATGGATAACAGTTGTGTGAGGTCTGATGAAGTAGGCGATATGGCTCAATGCTACATTCCATTTGCGTGGCATTCTCATTGTACTCAGAACATGAAGATCTCACATCCTCATTGTTTAATTCAAACATCTTTAATTGTTCAGTGTAGCATCCATTATCATTATTATCCACAACATCATACAATTTAAGCACTTCTGAGATCACTGGGTCAGTAGAGTAAGACATGATGTGTTAAGATGACTGATGGATCGATACAATGAAAGACGATTGAGTGATAGGACTTTAGATTGTTCGTAGGAAAAGCTGAAATGTTGATTGGTTGAGATTTGGATTGGTTGATGCACGTTTTTACGGAGAATTTTTAGGTCTAAAAACTTAAAACCTCAATAACTTCCTTTCGGAGGGGATTTGGGCCTCGAAAAATTCGTTTCACGACTTCGTGGTGAAACCTCACAATATTCAGCCTGTTCCGGTCGTTTTGACAGGTATTTCGCTGAAAACGGAGTTACGGATCAAAAGTTATGGCCGTTGAAGTTTTGACTTGAAAAGTCAACTTTGGTCAAACCTCTTCTACGTAAAAATCAACCAAGTCGCTAAACCCCTTGAACCAAGTCGCTAAGTACCAAGTCGCTAAGTAGCAACTCGCTAAATCACCAAATCGCTAAGCACCAAGTCGCTACACAGTCAAGTCGCTAAAGAGCAACTCGCTAAGGTCCAAGTCGCTAACACCAAGTCGCTAAGAATACTAAATCGCTAACAATTTGCACTGCAACTCGCTAACACTTTCTGAAGCAAGTCGCTAACCTCACTAAGTCGCTAGCCGTAGTGGAGAATCCACTAACTTGTACTATTTGTCGGCTTGTCTCAATAGACAAGTCGCTAGGACCAAATCGCTACCAAATAACACTCCAAGTCGCTAACTTTTTATGAAGCAAGTCGCTATGACGAATATCACACCGAGAACCAAGTCGCTAGCAAGAAAAATCACATAAACACCACTTTTCAATCCAAAAACAACCCAACCAAGATGATTCAAGCTTACCAACTGAAAACCTAAACACTTGTGATGATTCTAAACACAAAAGTACTAACAAAATCCAAGCTTTAACACAAGAAATCAACCAAATGATGCACAAACCACTAAACTTTTTCAAACTCAAAAACCACCTAAAAACCACTAGAAATCCAAAGATGTGTAAGATATGATCTAACCATGGCTCTTGATACCAATTGTAGGATATTGGATTTCACATACACATCAAACCATAACACAAAGTAGGCGTATAAGTGGAATTCTAGAGAGAGAAAGTTAGAGGTTTAGGGAACTTTAGTGAGAGAAAGAAAATTCTTATTATGAGCTCCAACTCTCTACCTTGGAAGGTAGAGAGTATTTATAGTCTTACAATAAAACGCCACACAACGGGCTGTGGATCAGGCATACAGTGGGTAAAGACCCGTCCGTCCTCCACGGTGTTACTAAACTAAATACTACTTAACATAAAGGTACTACGACTACGAGCTTTCTAACGATTACATATACTTGAGGTGACCGACTCTTTAATACCTGGAATTTCTAATTCCTAACAAAAGGACCTTCAAGGATGACCTTCTTCAAAAACTTTCCATATGGCTTCTTTAGATCACAAAACCTAAAGAACCTTATCACCCATTGATCGTAGTTTCCGGGAGTGAGCATTGTAGGTCTGTCAAGGGATCCAGCTTCATGAATGGATTGTTGGCTACTTAAAGCTTCACACGTCTTTACAAACCAAGACGGTTCCTTTGGTGTTGTAACATTCATAGTATACTTGGCGGGATACTGATTTTGAAAGTATGTATAATGTTGTACTTGTTGATGAGGGTTTGGTGGAACCATTTGTGGTGGAAGAGGATTTGCTCCTTGAGGAAAGTGTTGAAATTGTTGTTGAAATTGTTGCAATTGTTGTGGAGATGGTGGAGGATATTGTTGATAGAATTGTTGTTGTTGTTGAGGATACTCATGAGGAAAGTAGCTAGAGTATGGTGGTCGAGACATCTTGAAACTTGTGTTGATGATGGATCTTTTTAGTCGAATGAAACTTTGTTGATGAAGTAACCCTATGCGTAGAAACCAGCTTAGGCATAGAAATCACCTTACGCGTAATACCCAATTTACGTGTAGACAATGGCTTACGCGTAGTGTTAGCTTACGCGTAGACTTGAGGAAAACTTAGCTTAGGCGTAAAACAAAGACTTAGTAGTAGAATCCTTATGCGTAATACTTGCTTAGGCGTAAGACAAGCTTAGGCATAAGAAATTCTTAGGCAAAAGAGATGATATGCGTAAGAGTTTAGCTTAGGCGAAAAACTAGGGTTTTGCCCAAAAATCCTTTACACTTATACCAGTGTAAAAGATATCCAAATTTGAAGTGTTTTCAGGCTTATCCAAGCAAGAAAACAATGAGTAAACCAACAGCACTGAAGATCAAATGATGAGCAGCTTATGCGTAGACAAATAGCTTACGAGTAAAACTAGGGTTTTACTACGAGTAGAAAGTACAAACTATCACCAAAACTGATTTTTATGCTTAAAAGTGTCTAGAAACCTGATTTTAATGATGAAAGAGCTTCAATATCACCAAAATAACCCAAAAGTTTGAAACTTGATGATCTAACACTCTTTTTCACCTTACACGTAGACAGAAGTACACGATCAAAACCAAGCTCAAAAACTATTCTACACACGTAAAGTTTCAAACCTGATGCTAAAAACTTAAACTTTAACACTAAATAAACCTTAAACCACAAAAATCTTGAGCTTTTAAGTGTAAAATTTGAAGCTTTTAAGCATATGAAAGTGTAGAACACCGAAACTTACGCGTATAGAAATAACTTTCAAAACCTAATATGTTTCACTCAACTAGATGGCGAATGATACCACGGCTAGGTCACCATAATGTAACACAAGCATCAATATGTAAGAAATAAGAGGTAAAGGTGATCGGTTGAACAAGAACAAACACACACGTATGGAATATAAGAAATGTTATGCGTAGAGTATCAAAGTAAATGAACAACCAACCTTCAAATGAAGGTTTACAAGTCTATTTATAAGAGAAGGGACTAGGGCAACACTACAAGTCCCTTTCCTTCCTTATTGGATTTGGGCCAAGGCTTATGGGCTTTCTACATATGCCTTGCCATTAATACTAATATAAAAGCCTAGTTAAGCAACCTATTACATATTGATTACAAACACTTGAAATATAGTTTAGGAGTGATTCCAACACAAAGATCCTATGTAGGATCCGGATCATTTTTGATTTGCAGTATCGTAAAATCGTAAGATCCTAAGATCAGAATCGGGATCATGACAACTATGTATGGCACTGACATGTTCCGATGACAACATATCAAAATTTGAAAATTGAAATACAAGATAGTTTGTTATATTCACTCATATCTTTTGAAGTTTACATATCAAAACATAAACTTTTGAGAAAGTTCATTGCATTTTTATAGCGCAAACACTTTTTTTCTTAAAACCAATTGCATTGCTTCAATTCAACATCCATTTTCATCATCAAAGTAATCATCAAACTCTCACTAAACCCTCCACAAAATCATAGCTCACAATACACTTACACACATACTATGGGAAATTTATTGGTGTGTGAATGGTTTATAATTTGTATGTCAATCCGAATTGTGTAATCACTTTCATATTAAAGTATTTCGACCATATATATCGAGAGTTCACGAAATCCTTAATCAGATAAGACAAATTGGCAATTGAAATCTAAGACACGAGAAATCTATCAAATTAGAGTATTATTTGATGTAATGTTCTGCAAATGAGACCACAAGTGTGGTTATAACCAGCAACCGAAATTCGATTATTTTTTGTTGTTTACCAACCATTGTGTTGGTTAGTAAAAGACACGTTGGTTGGGGTTTGGAGGGAATCTTGCTACTACGAATCATAAAGTCATTTAGGTTTTGGGGCGCTGCCTAAAACCCCACATGGGGAGGCATCCCCTCGACCCTTGCCCGCTCACTCGGGAGCGGGACCCAAACAAGGGGCAGTGCTCCTTGACCCTTACATCTTTTTCGTGGCGGTATCAAGATAACTACAACAAGTGTGCATTTTCACACTTCGTAACTCGTCTTGAGCTAAACTTGTATAAGGTCGTTGGTTTCTAGTAAAACACAATCACCTAAAATAGTTTATAACACTAAAATTACCAACACATACAAAAAAACCAAATTTTGGTTTGATGAAGCAGATGACCAAACCATCTTCAAAATTGGTTGACTATGCGTGAAACCATTTGGGTGTAATGGTTGATGACACGTTAAGCTGGTGCCACCTCAGGTAATCACGTGTGATGCATATCCTCACTAAGGATAGTTTAAGGGGCATTTTGCTATGACTGAATCACATAGAATGGAAACACAATAGAGTATGGAATAGCATATAATGAGAATGGCCTTTAAGATATGGAAAGAATCCCACAAATTGGTGAGACTGGAGAGCATAGTGTGGGAATAAGTTATAGAATTGATTCTTTTGTTTTGTACAAACAAAAGAATGGAAGTTTAGCGTTTTAAAACATCAACTATTTACTTTGTAAAAACACAAATTTGACATAGATTGTCGTAAATTTATTAAGCAACAGATTAACACAATAACACGAAGTTATGATTGATGCTTTAAAATGAACAATTAGTTGAATATATTACTAGGTATTCTATTTGGCAGTGCTAGGCATGACCCAGTGGCATTCATATTGTATTTTGTTTACAACAACAAGAAAACATGTACTCCCTCTGTCCATTTTTAAATTTCCACCTTCAAAAAGCTCAAATATTAAGAAACATGTAAGAAATGATTTGTTTAGTTTAAGCAAATGACAATTTAGCCCATGTACTTGATATGAAATTTTACAATAAACAATTTGGCTTTTCAATGTACTAGTTTACCTGACATGCGTTCCACAAGTTGACCAATAAAAAATTTTGGCGCTACCTTTTTATTTTGCCACAAAAATTTAGAGCAACTTCAAATTTTCCCTATATAGATCAAGCTATGTGCTTTTTAGGATTACTGTATTTCTTTTACTGCTAACACATGCTAAAATAAATTAATCTTACTATTAGTGAACATCCCATTCTCTTCCACATTATCCGTGATATTATACCTAAATCTTCTTTTTGGCAAGTTATCTTTGTTGTAGAGTTCCGGGTGTGATCTCATCTGTGAAAATAATGACAATTAGGGGCCATTGTAACTCTTCATTTATTAAATATAGAGTTTAAATGTTTAAATTATTAAACTCTTCATTTATTAAATGTAGAATTTCAGTTTGTATAAATTATTTATTAAAATAATTTATAAACTCTTCATTTATTGAATGTATAGAAAGGTAAATTACCCACGCGAATGTACCCTGCCGAAAAGGGATATGAAGATGTTGGTGGGCTACAAAGGCTTGTGAATAGGATCTGAAGGCACAGTTGCCATCCCCTATTGATTTGTACCTCTTAAACCCCCGAGGACGTGAGCCCTTTCTTCGCCTTTGGCTTTCACAGCAACATCGATCTCCTTTACTGTAATCGGTGCTTGGTAGTCCGGAATCACCTCAACTCTCTTACCATCCTTTTTTATCCTTGATTTTTGATCCTAGAGACAGAAATAGACATAGATAAATTAAACTAAACTTAAATAATAATAAGAAAAACTAAAACAAATACCCTTAAACACAATAAGCTGATTAAATAAGCTTTGACATGCAAGAAAGAGATCTACCTAGAAATATAATAATAATAATAATAATAATAATAATAATAATAATAATAATAATAATAATAATAATAATAATACATACATACATACATACATACATACTTTAAATATCGTGTCAAAATCCCTTTTCATTCTTGCGTTTGTGTGATAGTGTGGTGTTTTTGGATTATGTTTGTTACAGATCTTGAAGAATGAAGAAAGGTTGCTGCAAACTTGTTTAGGGTTTAACAAAGGTTTAGTTTAATAGCCCCTATTATTTGGTCTGGTGGAAAAGGCTCAAAATGCTTTGTGAACCATTGTATAAACCCCTTATGACATGTCTACTTATTTTTTGACCCTATGTGTAAAAGTGGGTTATATCCACATCTACATATGTGAACTATATAACCGGAATACATCTATAATGTCGCAAAACAATCCAAATATATGGAAGATACTTGGTGTAATTGCAGTTTAATTTTTGATTTTAGAATAGAACAAATAGCATGTGTACACTTTCATTCAATTCCTATTCTGGTAATATGATTAGATATTTGATACATATATACTTTGGTACCAGATGAGTATCCGTGCATAACAATGGGATTTTATAACGACAGATTGTTTTGTGTTAAAAAAAGTTTATGGGTATAAACGAAAAATAATAAAAGTTTGAAGATTTGGGGATTAAACATAATTTTTTGAAACCCGGTTCGACCCACGTGGTACAACAGGTTGAACCGTTCCGGTCGAAAAACGGGTCGATTTAAAACCGAGTCAACCCGACGGGTTGGGTCAAAACGGGTCAACCCACCAGGTTTGAAGCGTCCTGGGTCAAACCGGTTTTCGATATGTATTAATAGTTTCCTTTTGAAATATATTTTTTCAACATTTCCTTTTTTTTGGTATCAGGCTTGGCATATGTTTTTATGAACATGAACATGAAATTAACGATAATTGAAATTGTATATATTTGTGTGTTTGTTAGAGTCAAATGCTTGTATCGAGTCATATTGGATGTTTTGCAGAAATATTTCCAGTTTTAATGAGATAATGTTTCCAGAAAAATGCAGCAGACCACTTTTTGTCAGGAAAACCTGATGGCGTTAGGTTTAACACCTGACGACGTCAGGCAATGTGGAAACAGAATGTCAGTTTCATTTTCTGTGTAACTTGTAATTTTTGGAAATTCCAAATTCTTAATTTTCTAGAAAAACTGTAAACATCCATTCCACAAGCATTATATCTTACTTGCTTTCTAGTGTAGTTGTGCATCATATATAGTTTTACCGCCGATTTTACGCGAAGGTTTCGTTTGTTTTCTTATAATTGTGCAGGTTATATTAGACAAGAAGAAGAAACACATCTTGGAAGAAGCTTACTACTTGTTCATTCTTCTTGGAGGAGGATTTAATCGCAACTTCATACATATCCTACTGAGCTAATCAGGGGAGTACTAGTTTCTTTCTCTTTTAACTTACCTTCCTTTATCATAACTTTGATACTTTCGGGGAACACTGGGAACAATGTTCAGTTTAAGTGTAAGGAAGGAGAATAAAACGGAAACTTAGAAACTATTCACTCACTTGATTATTGTCTTGTCCTTGGTAATTTGTGTAATAAACTATGAGAAATATTTGTTAGGGAAATTTTAGCACCAAATTTAAAATTTTTTATGGCATTTACGAGCTAAAATTTAGTCTTAATAAAGCGTCTCATGGATAGGAATTATATGACTAGCACAAAAACCGTATACCACTCAAATTCCACCCCAAAATGTGAGGTTCGCCCCTAGATCTTTAGGAATAAAAGCATTTACCTTTAATGCTTAGTGAGTATACCGGTAGTATAATAGATTCTAGAACTTGTTTTGTGATGCATTCCGAGATCGCTAGTGAGACTACATTTGTGTAGTTAGTATGGAAAACTAGAACGTTTGTTATCGACAAAAAATTAGAAGATCGTAAAATATAAATAAACGTTTTTACGGCTTATTTGTATTAACAATCTCCCCCTTTTTGTTGATGACAAAAGATAAAATTATTTTAAGGAAAAACTAAAATTCGGAAAAGTTTGAATTTGTAGTTTTTACTTTCTTCTCCCCCTTTTTGTCGATACAAAAAGAGCTTCGAAAAGAAACTAACACATCGGTTTAAGAAAAACATGTGAAATAAAAAAATAGAGAGCAAGTGATGGGAAGCGTTCTCGTCTTAACTCCCCCTTGACGAGTCCATCCCTTTGTGAGGGCGTCATGTAAAAAAAATACTAAGCTATTTCATTTGCAACTAAGTTTGCAAAAGATTTTGTCTATGTAACGAATATGCTCCCCCTTGATGATTGCAACTTTGCAAAGGGACGTCATGAAATGTAATCCTAATATTGCAAGTGTATTTGCAATGTATTGCTTTGACACAAAGCTCCCCCTAGCTTAGTGTTAGGTCACCATGTTTGTAACACAAGCCTCAATATGTAAGAAAGAAAGATAAGATGATCGGTTGAACAAGACAAGACACTATGCATATGAATGTGACACGTTTATGCGTAGAAGATGAAATGAATTGAACAACCAACCCTCAAGTGAGGGTTTACAAGCATTATTTATAGGAAAGAACTAGGGCAACATGCAAGTTCCCTTCCTTTCCTTTATGGGCTTGGGCCAAGGCTCATGGGCTTTCTACATAAGCCTTGGCATGATTACTAACATAAAAGCCATATTAAGCTAACTATTACATATTAATTACTAACACTTGAATTCTAGTTTAGGAGTGATTCCAACAATCTCCCCCTAAGTGTTAGTGATTGATAATATAAGCGTTGAAGGTGCGGATGTAATAGTAGCTTTGACGTCTTCTGACATTCTTCTTTCTTGTGAGATGAATTGCCTCGATTCGAACAATCTCTCCAATGTAGAGAAATTGTCTCCATTGAAGTATTCTGCTTTGACGTCATCATTAACTTTGTTCTTTGTGATGGTAGTGATAGTATGTTGTGGTTGTCTGCATCAAGTCTGCTTCGTTGCTCCAGTGTCTCCACGTCTTTCTCCAACATGCTCACACGCTCTTTGACGTTGGATTCCAGTACTGATGTAGTTCTCTTAGTCTTTAAACTTTGTAGATTCTTTGACTTGACGAAGAATCATTCTGACTTTGTGTTGCCTTTTTGAGAGAACTTTCATTAGTGATGTTGTTGGTATGAACATGTGAAGAATCTGCATGATCAGTCCGCTCCAGAGATTCCATAAGAAGAAAACATAAGAATGGTTAGTGATAAGCGGATTCTAGCACTTACAAGTTTGAACTTCGAGTGTGTTAACAGCATAGTGTGAAAACATAACTCTAATTCTCACAAAGGTTGTTTCTGAACTGGAGTCCCACAAGTGAGATAACGCGATGTACCGAAGTACACCTACAGTTCAGATGAGTCGCCGAGGTACACCGAAGCATCACCTCAAGACTGTAGACCGTTTGAGACACACTAAGCGTAATCCATGGGGAGTTACCGTAGTGACTTCTTTGTCAGGGCTGTTTGATGTTGACCTAGCAGGAGTTTCCATTCAATCACTGAGGATCACAATTGTGAACCTCTCATAAATGTTCTCGACAGATTGCTAAGATCTGTGAAGGACACGATAGTGTATCACTTGCGTCCTTATTGTTGAACGACAAGTGATAAAATGTCAAGTGTACCTAAGAGATCTTTTGATGAATCTCGTGGCTCTAGACTCAATAGTGCGCTTTGGTTTTCCTGAGCGGAGACTAGGGAGAGGGTCTCCTTGCTTCAATACTAGCAATCTCTAAGAGAGGGCCGATAGTTTACGTAGGGTTCCCTGTGAGAATGAAACAAGCTTCTGTTGAGAGAAACTTGAGTAGCTAAGAAGGATTAGTGCATGCGTCCTTTGGGTCCATGACGACTTTGATCTTCAATACGGTGTCATCAAGTGACAACCAGTAGCATATGAATTGAACCCGGTGTATGCCCTAAGTTGAATAATCTGGAGGGCTATTTCTTTTCACCCTTTTCTTTGCTTTTCTTTTTAATTCTTCAACTCCTTCTTTCTCCGATTCTCTTTTTCTCCTTTTTATAATCATACCTAAGGACTTCTAATTCTAACTATTGGTAGTGTCCTTGGGTAGATCCCTCTGGCTCTGGCGGATCATAGGACGGTTATTCCTAACCTTAATCACCTTATAACTCCATTGCCATAAAACCTATTTCTTGAAAATTTCTCAAAGTGTTTATAAGTAAGAAACATTTTGAAACACTTCGAGAGTTTTATTTTGCAGAAATACTCCCCCTCAACACAGGCTTAGGTGTTTTGACAGAAATTTGCATGGTGAGAGAGGAGAGCGCACTTTTGAATTGATCAACTCAAGATAGACAATCACTCACGAGACACGGTTACGTTGCATAGTTAAAGAGTTACATTGTCAGCTTTTAGGTGACAACTAGCTCTAATAACTATCTTGAAGGTGTGGACAAGCCTCGAAAGGTTGTCAAACCCGTCAAAGTTCATGTCTACCAAGAGTTTCTCGAATGGTACATTCTACTTGGACAAGTCCTTTGCGAGTCACATTTACATCACTAGCGAACTAGCTTGAAATTATTACCCGTCCCAGACAAGTCTTTTCGAGTTACTAACATTTAAGATCTCGTCAATTCATTAGTTAAGTCTATAGCACAATGATTCATTTGCAATTTCACAACATATTTCTTATCACATAATTTTTCTCCCCCTCAAAAATGGCATATTAATGTTATTTTTGACGAAATTTTGATATTGAATATGACCATTTCGAGTTTTGTGGGAAGATTGTCACAAAGAAAAATTTGTGAACAAAGTTTTTAATCAAATACTTCCCCTCAACAAGTGATATTAACTTTTGAGGTTTTGAAAATCATAAGGGGAAGTACTTGTTCTTTTGAGCAAAACCTTGTAAAAGTGAAAGGTTTGATAAGTTTTACTCAAAAGTAAGAAGCTTTCGCTCCTTTTATAAGGATTGTGGCACTGAAGCGTACCACAGGGTCCTTTCATTACAAGAACGGGTTGTACACTGTTATGTGTGCACAAACCATTGTCATTAATAAATCACACAACCAAGTAATGATAATGAAACAGATCAAAGGTTACCAGGAGAATCCGATAGTCTAGCAATAACTCCAGGAATGCGTTCTGGGCGTTGATAGCCTGTGAGAGAAATCTTTGGGACAACCACCTACGAAACTCTCCAACGTTACGAACGGTCCTTCGAACAAACTTTCATCAATCCGTGTGATGATTCTCTTTACATCCCTCTTCTCCTTAGAATTCCATCTTTTCGGTGACCCAATACCTTCATGTATCTCCCTTAACCGGTAAGCTAACCCATCCCGACTTTCTTGAGTGTATGATCCCCAAACTTATGAAGCTCGTTACGCCATTAAGCAATTTGGTGTAGTTCACTACGGTAGACTACTCCAAATGGTTTCTTGATTAGGGTGTCTTGAGGAAGGTGGTTTATGTCGGGAAGGTCAAGCTGGTTTTATGAGGTTAACACGTGTCGATACGATTCCACGGCAAGTGAATGTCTTCTACGTTCTTGGATGACAATGCTTCTGATGTAGATGAGTAAGGACTTGATGTATTCGCGTTGGATAAGAGTGGAGAAGTGTCTCATTCGTCCTTGCACCTTAGCGAGATACATATCTTCAATGTCATTCAGCGACAGTCACGAAAAATCCGCTTCACAGAATTCATAGTCCTCTTCGTCTTGTCTTTTACCACAATGTTTTTGAGAAATGTGTAGTCCCATTTAGACGCAAGAGAGACATGCCTAATAGCAAAGATCTGTTTATCACTATACACTTCGTGTTTTGACTTTAGAACCTGGCAGCTTTTGTAGTAGATTCGTCGGCGTTCCGGCCAATGGTGAATCCCATACATTGCATCAAGGTCATACCTTTCCACGCTGTTGGCAAACATGTGAGTAGCCTTTTCCTCAATGGCTATACAGTTGGAGTATATGGCTGCCGGGAACGGAAGTGTAAGTGATGTAGCATATTTCTTTGACACATCACTACCATGTAGAAGAAATTCGAGGTCATTGTTGAAGAAGTAGCGGAATGGAATCTTAGGTTGATCTGGTTGGCCAATTGTAGGTAGAGGTCTGGTCCAGTCTGTGTAGTATGGAGCCTTGTCCTTTCTGGTGAAGTCAATGTTAGCTTTAGGGTTGAGCCAATCAATGTTGTTTGAAATGGCTCGTGCTATGTTTTCAAGATGATATTCAACTTCAATAGCACTTTCCGAGCTGTCTTTGAGCAGTTGGAAAGCTTCATTCTTGATGTGTTTTAACTCTGACTTGGTCATCTTCTTCACCCGAAACTTTTCTTGAAGTAACTTAGCATGCTCCAATGTTCGACCATCTACCATTTCTTGACCTTCAGGTAGTGAGGGAGTAGCATCAACAAGTGTAGAAAACCAGTCGTATTTAGCGGTGTCATCTTCATCTAGCCATGAGACAACATCTGTCTTTGTCTTCTTCTTCTTCTTCTTTGGCTTAGATGAGGACTCTTGTTTCTTTGTTGTGGTGGGAGAGGTGGGTTGTTGTCGGGGCTCAGGTATCTCTTCATCGTCACCACCAGTGTACTCGAAGTGATCACCGGTTTTCTCTGTCTGAGGTGGTAACTCGAGTCCTGAGGTTTTCATGCAGAGAACTTGGTGGAGAACTTCTATCAGTTGGAGTCCTTTGGGGTGGTGGTGGCATGGAGGATAATTCACCATTTTCTTGGACGTTTAGGCTCTTTGTCTTTATCCTGATCATCATCGTCTCTTGGGCGCTTAGGCCTTCGACTTGCTCCTTGCATGACGTCTTGAGTTGATATTCCAGTAATGCCTCAAGTAGTTTACTTTCGTCAGAGGTGAGAGTTGCAGATCGTTGAGACAATTGTAGCACCAGCTTAGAAATCAACTCTGCATTAGAGAGAACTGCATGCTCAATTGAATTGATCGTCATTTTTACCGGGGTGGATTGCATTGTTTGCTTGACCAATTTCATTAGATTTGGATAGAGCTGTCTGGTGAACATTTCTCTTGTCACGCCAGGAACAGTGTCGACTAGGAATTTGTGAGTATATCCCTTGATCATCTCGTTCATTTCCCTTTGGACATCACGTTGCATAAACTTCTGGATATATTCCCTTTCACTTGACATCTTGTCTATCTCGTCATGTAGAAGATTGATACTGTCAGCGAGTTGATTCAGCTTTTTGTTAAGCACGTCCTTCTTCCTGACTTGCTTGACAGCTTTGACAATCTTTGTCTTAGCCCGAGATATCCAAGAGTCGGTTGGTTTCTTCACTGACTTGGATGTGGATCTGATTGTGCCTTTGGATGGCGGTGGTGAAGAGTGAGAAGACGAGTCTGATGATGATGAGACATGAGGAGACTCAGGGTATTTTGGCGGTTCAGAAGTTTGTTCCTTGGAACGTGTTGGGCTTTCTAGAAGAAAGTCATCATAATTAACTTCGTCATCTTTTCCAGACTTAGCCAATTCTTCTGCCTTAAGCCTGGCTTCTTCATCTGCTTGAGCTTTAGCTTCTTTATCTGCTTTTTCTTTAGCTGCAATCTCAGCATCTTCATCAGAAATCTTCTCCGTCTCTTCCTTCTCTAGTTCCTCAAATTCATAAGTGATAGAGTCCTCTAGCTGCCTTTGTTGTTGTTCGTGGGTGGTGATACCAGTTCCCTTATCGGGTTGATTAACCGCATCAGGAACTGGTGTAGATAGTGCACCACTACTTGACCCTCCGGGGCCACGAGTTTGTTCTTGTACGAATTCTTTGGCAACGTGTTGGAGTATGATATTCTTCACCTTTTTCATGAAGTCTTTATCTTCATCCAGTGGCTCTTCGTCTGAGCTCTCTTCTTCTTGCTCAAACACTGGAGTTTTCCCTTTGCCTTTATCAGCTTTTGGAGTAGGAGGTTTAGCAACTGTTTGAGTGTCATCGATTGGGGTTTCATAGTAGAGGACCTCTTCATCCGATTCAGTGTTCTCTAAGTCCTCGTCTGTAAGCTTTTGTTGCGATTTAGGCTTGGGAATAGGAATGGCTTCCTTTAATGGAACTTTCCTTTTATGGGAAGGGCTCCTCTTCGTCTGAGCTCTCTTCTTCTTGCTCAAACACTGGAGTTTTCCCTTTGCCTTTATCAGCTTTTGGACTTGGAGGTTTAGCAACTGTTTGAGTGTCATCGATTGGGGTTTCAGAGTAGAGGACCTCTTCATCCGATTCAGTGTTCTCTAAGTCCTCGTCTGTAAGCTTTTGTTGCGATTTAGGCTTGGGAATAGGAATGGCTTCCTTTAATGGAACTTTCCTTTTACGGGAAGGGCTCCTCTTCAGATACTTCCTAATACTTTCAGTTCTTGTAACACTTCCTGCACTGTCTCTCCTGGTTTTCCTAGTAGGTGTACCAAAGGACTTTTCATCCATGAAACCTACTTTGCCAGCTTCAACTGCTGCCAGATATCATTTGTATGAATCTGATTGTTTGATATCATCGATAATAAGATAATCGGCGACACTGCACCTTGTTTCTTTGTTGTAGAGTCCTTAAATCTGACGGTGAGTGTGGGCTCATACAACACGGAGTGTTGTTTGGGGTCATCGAGTCTTAAGGGAATATCAGGATTATACCCTAGAGCTCTTTGGATCAACAGTTTGGTATATCTGATATACGGGATTTTGGTGCCAAGCTTTTTAAGGAAAGTCATCATAGCGTCCTATATCAGAGCTTCAACTTCAATGTCTTTCTTGTTGACCAAAGCCCAAAATATTTGTAGTTCCATGAGCTTGGGATGCTCATGACCACTGTCACGTCTAGAAACATATTTTGCAATCATAATGTAGAGGGTTCTCCATGGTTGGGGAATGTTCTTGAGATCAACAGATGAATGCTTGGTGATTACCCCGGTAGCTTCATCATAGCCGATGTCGACCATGAACCGGAGAACGACCTCTTCAGTTGGAGTGGCATTGTATTCAGTAGGTTCGATGACCGGAATGAGAAGAATAGCCCTCAAATCTGCTGGTGTGATGGTGACTTGTTTGTGGTTGAGCGTCACCGTCACAACATTTTGACCTTTGATCTTTCGCATTGTATGCCAGAATTGGTGAATGTAGATCTCTGGCACTGTATCAGAGTTAGTGAGCATGTTCTGGTAGGGGTGAGTCTTCAGAATATCCACTGCAATCTCACATGAAGACTCAGAGCAAGAGAAGGTATCAAAATCAACTTTGAGGTTGTTCTTTCCGATCTTCATTGGATAGCCATTAGGGAAGATGTCATTCACGGTGAGAACATTTGGTGCATCCACATTCTGCATTTGAGTGTCCATGTCGTGATCTGAAAGATATTTAGCCAAAAGAACCAACATATCGAAAGACATTACGTTAGTCAACAGTTGATTTTATTGTCTATTTATTGAATGTGATATGTCGATGATTGTTACGAGTCCAATGTCACATGTTAGTCCAATAGTCCAAAGACGTCGTGATAAGTTTCGTGAGTTGATTAACTTTGAGTTTTAAAGTCTAAGTTTTCACTTATTTTTCACAACTTATTAAACATTTAAGCTTATTAGTGACATTTTTTGGTTTTGTGGCGTTATGATTTATTTATTTTCAAGTTTGCACGCATAACAATTCATAATTTAGGTTAAAACTAGGCTTAGGCGTAAAATTCTAAGTTTATGCGTAAACAGTAAGGTTATACGTGTAAGCATAAGCTTATGAGTAGGTTCTTGACTTACGCGTAAGAAATATTACGCGTAGGAAACGAGGGCCTTAGCCGTAAAGCTTATGCGTAAGCGTATATGGAACCTTACGCGTAAGGCTTACTCGTAAGAGTGAACCATATGCGTAGAGGTTACTGTTTACGCATATCCTTCACAGGATACGCGTAGTCCCCATTGTAGAACCTTACGCGTAAGATTTCTCTTACGCATAACATTCTACGCGTAAGGTGATCCTTATGCGTAGATGTTCAAGTAACCTTGATTCTGAGATTTTCACGTGTAGAAACCTGAAATAAATACATCATAATACCAATATTAACACCTACATTCAATATCTATCAGATCTAAACATGAATACACTTCTGATCAGTTATGCGTAGAAACTTGTTTACGCATAGACTTTAAACCCTAATATTCAATTTCTACGTGTAAGAGTTCTAGCCATAGGAATGCCACCAAACTGTTTCTGGGTTGTCTTAGAAGTCTAATGAAGTGTTCTATACAAGTTTTAACATCAACAATGCTATGAATCAAAAGTACCCAAAACGTATGAACTTAAACCTTAAAATTTAATTCTTTTACAATTAGTGTTTCTGGGCAAGTTATGAGCATGGATATGATCAATTCAACTTATATACAACATTTCTTAACCATCTAATTAACCTAAAACACACACACAAGAAAGTACCCAATTCAC
Source organism: Chrysanthemum makinoi (assembly GCA_910596185.1). Taxonomy (NCBI): domain Eukaryota; kingdom Viridiplantae; phylum Streptophyta; class Magnoliopsida; order Asterales; family Asteraceae; genus Chrysanthemum; species Chrysanthemum makinoi. Next base: position 139,258,283 of record OU343217.1, read on the forward strand.
GCATAAACCCTAATTTTTAAAATCAATCAATTTGTGTTTCTGGGTGAGTTTTAATGATAAAAATGGTATCATTGATTTTAGACAAACGTTTTGACACTACCATTTTAACCACAAACACTCAAACGTGATTAGGTGTTCATACGCTTATGCGTAGAACACAAAATCATTCCTATGTTAAATTTTAACCGTTGGTTTTCAAAACGATTCAAAACCAATGTTTATAATCATGTTAAAAACATCAAAACACTTACAAAATGATGATCAGAAACATGGATTAGCCGATTGTATGTTAGGCGTAGGATATGGGTTGGTGGATATTAAATGTAGTGAAGTTAATGTGGTTTGTGAAATTAGGTGATGTATTTTGTTAAAAATACTTTGAGCTTTTGACACATTCAGTCCCTCCATCTTAACCATTTACATTCAACGCCCATAACTTCCATTTTGGTTACCAAACAAATGATATTTTGGAAAGAAACTTGACGACACTCCCCCTCAACTTAAGAAATAATGAAATTTTATAAATTTGAGTCCGAGGAGTGTTGGTATACCAGAGATGTGACCACCATTATTAAAGAAACAACCATGATGAGGTAACATGCAAGTACAAGGTTTTATGAAACTGAAAAATATTTGCTTTCTCCCCCTCAACACTTGATTGAGAAAATACTGAATTTTGAAAGATTAGAGTTTTGATGGAAGATTTGTACTTGCCATGTTAAAAGAAATATAGATAGAAGAATATTTTTGAATTTTATCAGATTTTATATTTTTGTCTTTTGTTTTTGAGAAAATATTTACAAAAGAGGTTTTGGTGTTTGACTGGTTTTAAGAATGTTTTAACAGTTCATCCAGTTCCTCTGGAGTCAAACACCGCATACCAATCCGGTGAATCAACTCATTAAACCTAGCAGGAGCTAAGGCTTTGGTGAGGAGATCTGCCAGTTGGTATTCAGTACCCACAAAGTATAATTCAACTGTACCCTTTTCCACGTGCTCCTTGATGAAATGATATCGAAGATCGATGTGCTTTGATTTGGAATGTTGAATAGAGTTGCACGAGATTGCAATAGCACTTTGATTGTCGCAGTACATCGAGATTTTGTCAAATATGTAACCATAGTCTTTGAGTTGTGTTCGCATCCAAATGACTTGAGCACAACACGCCGACATGGCTACATATTCTGCTTCTGTTGAGGACAGCGACGTACAATCCTGCTTCTCCGATTGCCATGACACCTGTTTATCACCAAGAAATTGTAAAGCTCCTGAAGTACTTTTCCGTGAGTCTAAGCATCCTGCGTGATCAGCATCTGAAAAAGCAATTAGTTCATAACCAGAATCCTTTGGATACCAGATCCCCAAGTTAATGGTTCCCTTGATGTATCGGAGGATTCTTTTAGCCTCTGAGAGGTGAGTTTCAGTTGGTCTCGACTGATAACGGGAGCAAAGATATACGGCAAAGACAATATCAGGCCTGCTAGCTGTTAGATACATGAGAGACCCAATTATACTACGGTATTTGGTAGGGTCCACCAATTTCCCATGTAAATCAGCGTCTAGTTTCTTGGTATGTGCCATTGGTGCGACATAGGTGTCACAGGTTTGCATTCCAAATTTGGTTAAAAGTTCAAAGGCATATTTGGACTGACTTAAGAAAATACCACGGGGTGATTGATGAACTTGCAATCCAAGAAAGAATGTGAGTTCACTCATCATTGACATTTCAAAATGTTTTGTCATTAGTTTTTCAAAAGCATTTGAGTATTTTAAATGTGTTGACCCAAAAATGATGTCATCCACATAGATTTGAACGATTAAAATGTGAGCCCCGTGATATTGTATGAAAACTGAACCTTTGGTGAAATTATTGGCAATGAGGAAGGAGGATAACTTATTGTACCACGCCCGAGGAGCTTGTTTGAGTCCGTAGAGAGCTTTGTTCAGTTTGTAAACGTGATTCGGGAACTCTGGATCAACGAATCCTTCTGGTTGGCTGACATAGACTGTTTCTTTCAGTTGACCATTGAAAGCGGTTTTGACGTCCATCGAAAGACCATTATATTCATATGAGCGCGACGAGAAATATCCGAACAACCTCAAGGCGAGCAACCGGAGCAAATGATTCTTCAAAGTCAATACCCTCTTCCTGCCTATAACCCTTAGCCACCAGACGTGACTTGTTTCGATTACGGTTCCTTCAGACATCAATTTGTTTTTCCAAATCCATTTGAGACCAATGACGAAGACCCCTGTTGGTCTTTTAACTAATTCCCATACTTCAAGACGTTTAAAATGATTGAGTTCTTCCTGCATGGATTCAATCCAGTTGTCTTTGGTCATTGCGTCTTTAATGTTTTTAGGTTCAGATTGGCAAACAGTGAGTGCATAAATGCAATGTTCACCATCTGTGTGAAGACGTTGTCTCGTTACGACTGGTTGATTCGGGTTACCAACAATATTCTCTAGAGGATGGTATTTTGTCCAACGATGTGTGGAAGGTTGATGTTGATATACATTTTGCAGATTGGGAGGATTCAAATGGCTTGTGGATGATTCCGCAACATCAGATGTGGCAGTTTCATTAGCAAACGGGTTAAAGAACTCATTTGGATCAAAATCTGCAGGTGGGGGTACTTCATTGTTCAGAACATCATCAGCTGGTTCAGCGTCATTGGAAGAAGTTTGTTCAACTGTTGTTGTAGAGTCAACTGGTGGTGCTTCTTCAACAGTAGTTGTTGTAGCAGTGTATCAGGTATTGGAATATGATCAGGTTGAGCAGCGGAAACATTGGATACACATGGAGCACGTTCATCAATATCATCACTAAACAGAGGAGCAAATAGCCTTTCCATTTGTTGACGAGTAAGGTGAGGGCTTGGTTCAGCTGATGATGGGGTGTGAGGGAAGTTTAAACGATTGTGACCGGGTTCCAAGCTGTTATGCTCAGAAGCCATTTCTGTAAGCTCATCGAAATTTGCATGAATCATTTCCATAACCTGCTTTGTACGACGATTCCAGATCCGGTAACCTTTAGAATTATCACAGTATCCAATAAAGACTCCAATGTCAGCTTTGGCTTTGAGCTTTCCAAAGTCATCACGATCATTATTTGGGTAGCAAAGGGATCCAAATACATGAAAGTGTTTGAGATTCGGTTTTCTGTGGTGGATAAGCTCAAAAGGTGTTTTGTTGTGGCGTTTTTAATCATTGATCTATTTTGAGCGTAGCATGCAGTTGATACAGCTTCTGCCCACAAGTAATCTGGAAGTTTAGCATTGATTAACATTGTTCTTGCAGCTTCCACTAACGTCCGGTTTCGTCTTTCAACAACTCCGTTTTGTTCTGGTGTTCGTGCAATAGATGTTTGATGCTCAATTCCTACTTTCTCATAAAATTCTAGAAGAGTTTGATTCACAAATTTAGTTCCTTTGTCTGTTCTGATTTGTCGGACTGTGTTCCGGAGCTGAACTTGAATTTTCATGAGAAAGGTGATGATCATCTGTGGAGCTTGATCTTTACTTCGAATAAAGTAGACCCAAGTCCATCTTGAGTAGTCCTCTACAATTACCAAGATGTAGCGTTTGCCATTAATCGTCTGCACACGCATCGGACCACACAAATCCATATGAAGAAGATGAAGCACATGCTGAGAGCTGTGTTCCACCTTCGAAGGAAAATGAGCACGAGTGCTTTTCCCTTGTTCACAAGCTGAGCAAAGGTGATCTTTAGAATACCGGAATCTCGGGAGACCTTCAACCAGTTTATATCGAGCAAGGTTGGTTATGGTTTGAAAGTTTAAATGTGAGAGACGTCTGTGTCATAGCCAAGATTTTGTAGATGTTGCTTTTGAAAGGAGACAGATGGGAGATGAAGCAATCATGTCTTGCATTGAGATTGTGTATAAACTTGAGTTACGGGTGCCAGACATAAGATCGTTTCCTTGTAGATCACGAATGAAACAAGTTTTCTCCCGAAAAGCAACTTCCAAATCTCCATCACAGAACTGACCTACTGAGAAGAGATTGTGACCGAGACCTTCCACATAATAAACCCTGCTAATTTCAATGTTGCCATTGATGTAATCTCCGTAGCCCATGATAGCTGCGAAGTGATCATTCGAATCGGCAGTGCCAATGAACTTTGCCACAAAGTTTGATAACAGTTTGAGATTGCCTGTCATGTGTCAGGAACATCCGCTATCAACAATCCAAAGGATGATCTGTATCACCTGCATTACACACAGACGACACAGATGGAATAGAAGTAGATGTGGAACCCGAAGAGTTAGAGGGTTCCAAAGCAGTTATAGTAGTAATACATACATCAATGATTTTAGGTATCTATTTAAATCCTAGTGTATTATGTATCCATTTCTGCCATCTCCAACTAGTCTTTGCTTTAGTCTTAGTGAATGCACTAGGTGGTACTACGTTCCTTGGAGGTGATACTGGGGATGCAGGGACATCAATGCGTTTCTTAGAATCTAAAGAGGGCGGTTTACCAAGCACAGACTTAGAAGCTTTAGTGGGCCTAGAGGTATTCCGTTTCTTAGGATTCCGTAAACGAGACAAGATAGTTTTAGCAACACATTTATCATGACAATCAGAAAGCATAGTTTTACGACATATAACACAAGAAGCTTCAGACTTAACATCAAAAGTACTTAAAGGTTCAGCATTCGTTACATAACTTTTTCCATTACATTTGTCAGACGCAATATCTAAAGTGTGTGCAACTTGAGTTTTATTCAAAGTCCTAGGGTGTTCTTCTACTTCAATATTCTTTATTGTTCTTTTCTTAGGTCGCAACTTCCTATTCTTCCTTGTATTACTCCTAGGCTGTGAAGTGCAGATGTTGGGAAAAGAGGCAACTATTCCTGTTTCAGTAGAGGGAAGCACATTAGTTTCTTGTGATTTGTCATTAGATGTTCTAGAGTCATTTTGAATCTGTTTGGGTGCAATTACTACTATGTTACTATCCTTATTTTTCTTAAGTTTCACCACCTCTGCTTTCAGATCATGTATAGTGTGTAACAAATTAAGATTTTCAGTACGAGTGAGACCATCTCGTCGTAAAACATCTTTGGTGTAGGCAAGATGATCATCAAGATCTTTTGATGCTTTAGCACGAGTCTTTTTAAGTGAATCAGATATGACACTATGTGCATTTTTAATTTTTGAAAGTTCTTGTTCATATTTTAAGATTTGACACTTCAAAGACGCGTTTTCATCGTCCAGTTGCTCAGGCTTTGAATTAAAGGTTTTTGCTTGCAACTGAGAGATTTTGTTTTGCCAAGTGAGTTCACGAGTATGACAATCTTTTTGACACCATTGAAGACGAGGTTTTGCATTTGAAAGCTCGTTTGTCACTCGTTCATTTTCAACTTTTAAAGACTTGATTTGTGACACAAAATCAATATTCTCAACATTTGCAACAGAATCAACAGAATCAGCAGAGATATAATCAAATGCATATTCAACAGAACATAATAACACCACATTATGGATATCAGCACATATAACATCTTCCAAGAGTCGATCAACATCTTTTCTCAATATTTTCTTTTTGCGTTTAGTATTTGAAATGGATGTTTCAGTTTTCTCGAAAACTGTTTTCATCAGTCCAAGTTCCTTATGAAATTCCCTTTCCCAATACAATGCACAAATTTTCAAAATTTTGACATGGGGTTAAATTCTTTTCTGAAAAATATCTCTTTGTGCTCGCGCCTGAGGCGATTGAAAATGTTCAACTTTTATTTCAGAATGAAAATCAATCTCACGTTCTAAAAGTTTGATGTCCGAAGTGAAAATGTCAAAATATCTAAGAATTTGACGATTTTCGGGTATTGATTTTACTTCACTGAGTGAAGGTAAAGGACCATTAATTTGTGCAGAATTGGGTTGGGGACCAACATTAGAAGACTCAGACATAGGTGTGATAACCCAAGGTGTGTTAGAAGTATCCTTTTGTGTGACGAAAGTGACAACTTTTGAATAATTAAAAGGTTTGTTATAAACAACATTTTCCATTTTTGACCGACTCTCGTCATCTGCATCGAATTCCTCTTGACGATTATATTCAACAACACTCATAATGGAATCATCAATTCTATGTTCTGCACTGTAAACTTCCGGATTTGGTTTGAATGCTCTGTTTGAAAACTTAGGTTTGTAATCAGCAAGATTCGGTCCATTTCCATTTGGATTTGGTTTGAAAGTAAACTTTTGAATCGTTGTGATTGATTCACCATGTTTATAAACAATATTTCGAAACTCTTTGATTTTGTTTTGTAAGTCGAAAATTTCCTCGAGATAGGCATCTATTCGTTTCGTTGAATACTTTTTGTATTCAAAGAACTGTTTTTGACAAGTTAACAACTCAGCCTTGGCTGTTTGAGTTTCCAAAGTAAGAGCGTTAAGTTGTTTTTTATGTTCATGTTTCAGTTGTTCTATTTGAGACAACAAAGAATTCTTCGATGCGGCTAGATCACGTATCTGTCGTTCTAATGATTTTTCGTTTTGGTGTGATTTAGCAAAAGCGACTTCAAAACCTTTTTCACGTTTTTCTTGAGTTTTGAAAAAATTGAGTTGCCGTTTTAAGCATTTAATATCCCTGGTTAACAGTGCATTTTGACTGTGTAATTGCTGGTTCAGTGTACAACATTCTTCCATTCGGGATTGTTGGTCTTTAAGTAAGAGATCAATATATGGATTAGACAAAGGTTCAGCATGTTCAACGTGAGTCACAACATGATCATTATTCAGATCCTCAAGTATAACTAAGAAGTCAATTTGAGTATCAAAGGTAACCATACGGTCATCTTGATCATCAAATGTAACTACGGGGTCTAGTTGAGAATCGTCAGAATGAGATGTGGACGACTCATGTTGAACTTCTGAGCCTCGTCGGATTCAGATGTTGGCTGAGATATTAGATCAGTGATGAATATGGTTTGTCCGGGTACCTGAGACAAGCCATCAGTGTCATACACTGGGCCTGTATCACTCATGTGGAGAGCTTGCATTTGTGCCATCAACATCACTGCTGCATTAGCCTGCAAGTCCTCCATATCATCATCTGAGTCTGCATCTGCCATAAAGCTCTGTTCTTTGTTTGTGAGGGTTCCACCTGCTTCATCCTTAAGAGCCAAAAGTAAAGCTTCCTTGTGATAAGAACTGCCTCTAGTCCTCGGCTTTGGGCATGCATTAGCCAGGTGACCCTTCTCATTACAATTGTAGCAACGAAGACCATTTATCCCATTCTGAGCATTCCCCTGTTCAACCACTTGAGCTCTCTGTTGTTGTGGAGCACCCATGTTATTCCTTCCCATATCATTAAACCCTTGACCACCTCCCATATGACGACCATAACCATGATTCTGAACTTCAACACGTCCATTGTTCACAACAGCCTGATTCCTTGGGTTTGATGAGGAACGAATGCGATTGTTTGATTTGTTTGTATACCGGCCGAAGGCTTTAGCAATTATAACAAATCCTTGTTGCAATGCATCGAAAGCATCGGAGTCCTCATTAGCTTCACTGTAAAGTGCTTGATCATTGTTGTTGTTGTATGGAACTAATTGAGTTTGTTGAGATTGTTGCTGTGATGGATCATATGGTGTAATTGTTGCAGTTGGTTGAGGAGCGGGTTGAGGAGGATAACTAGTTTGAGCCCACAAAGCAAGTTGTTGATTGTCCGGAAGTGACGGTGGAGCCAGGAGTCCACGGATAGCCCTTTCTTTGTCAACTTCTTTTTGGTGAGGCTTCAAATAGTCGTACAACAATCCGTATGTAGCATGATGAAGATTCTTAGCTTGTCGGATGAAAATGACATACTTCTCCCAATCAGGACCAAGACTACTTAGAAACTTAGTATTGACTGCAATTCTTGGCATGATGATGTTATGTTTATCCATATCATTGATGATGTCTAAGAATCGATGATGATAAGACTCTAATGTCTCTCCTGGTTCAATCATGAAGTGTTCATAGGCCAAGTAAATTTTGGATTCCATATCCTCTTGATTGAGTTCAGTGCCTTCCATGAGAAGATGAATATGTTCCCACATTTTTTTTGCAGTCTTTTGAGCATCAACACTTCGAAGGATTGGATTGGGTAATCCTAAAAGGATATATTGCATTGCTAGCTCATCAGCTTCGAAATGTAGAAGTTCATCACCAGAAAGGTCAGCAACAGTTGCAATGTTTGTGAGATCATCTCTTGGTGGAATAGCATTAGGATCTCCGGGTGTAACGACAATAGGCATCTAAAATGGACCTTCCAATATAACCTTCTTTAAGAACTTGCCATGTGGCTTCTTTAGATCACAAAACCTAAAGAACCTAATTACCCATTGATCATAGTTTCCGGAAGTGAGCATTGGAGGTCTATCAAGTGATCCTGCTTCATGAATGGATTGCTGGCTACTTAGAGCTTCACACATCTTTGCAAACCAAGATGGTTCCTTCATAGTATTCCTGGATGGATGTTGATTGTAAACGTTTGTGTAAGGTTGTACTTGAAGACTAGGTGGTGGTTGAACCATTTGTGATGGAATTGCTCCTTGTTGCGAGTAATGTTGTTGATTAAATTGTTGTTGATACACTTGTTGTTGTTGATTAAATTGTTGATGTTGTGGACTTAGTTGTTGTTGTTGTTGTTGAGAATACATGTAAGGAAAGTAGTTAGAGTATGGTGGTTGAGACATGTTGAAAACTTGTGTTGTAAAATGGATCTTTGTAGTCGAATGAAATGTTGTTGATAAAGTATCCTTAGGCGTAGAAACCAATATTAGGCAAAGTAATACTTAAGCGTAAAAACACCAAACTTACGCGTAAAGGTAATGTTTACGCGTAAGAATTGAGAAACACTAAGATTAGGCATAAACTGAAAGTTAGACATAGAAAACTTATGCGTAGGATTAGCTTATGCGTAAGACAAGGCTTAGGCGTAAGAAAAATCTTAGGCGTAAAGAGTTCTACGCGTAGGTTTAAGCTTATGCGCAAAATTAGGGTTTTGCCTAAAAATCCTTTACACTATCACAGTGTAAACGATATCCAAAGTCGAAGTGTTTTCAGGCTTATCCAAGCAAGAAAACACTGAGTAAACCAAGAAAACTGAAGATCAAGCCACGGATTTCTTACGCGTAAGATTAGGGTTTTCTTACGCGTAGAAATTAACCAAAACTGATTTCTGCCCAAAGATGTTTCTAAACCATATTTTTGTGATGAAACAGCTTCAATATCACCAAAATAACACAAAAGTGTGAAACTTGATGATCCAAAACTTGTAAACACGTTACGCGTAGAAGTAACCACACGTTTAAAACTAAGCTTAAAAACAATGAAATATACGTAAAGTTTGAAACTTTTTGCCAAAAACTGAAATTTTAACACCTAAAAACCTTGAAAGTACAAGAATCTTGGATTGGAAAGTGTAAAAATTGAGTTTTTATGCGTGACAAAGTTTGTAAACCGTAACTTACGCGTAAAACCAAAAAAACTTCAAAAACAAAAACTTTTTCACCCAACTATTTGGCGATTGATACCACTGTTAGGTCACCATGTTTGTGACACAAGCCTCAAGATGTAAGAAAGAAAGATAAGATGATCGGTTGAACAAGAAAAGATACTATGCGTATGAATGTGACACGTTTATGCGTAGAAGATGAAATGAATTGAACAACCAACCCTCAAGTGAGGGTTTACAAGCATTATTTATAGGAAGGAACTAGGGAAACATGCAAGTTCCCTTCCTTTCCTTTATGGGCTTGGGCCAAGGCTCATGGGCTTTCTACATAAGCCTTGGCATGATTACTAACATAAAAGCCATATTAAGCTAACTATTACATATTAATTACCAACACATGAATTCTAGTTTAGGAGTGATTCCAACACTTAGGGTGTCAAAGTCTTCACGTGTAAATTGAAAATCTACAAAACCAAGGTTAGAAGACAAGTATATAATGCATAATTTCCTGCAAATAAGACTCAAGTTAGTAGAAAACTAGTCTCCTGTTGCACAGATCCCACGGTTCCCTTCTTGGAGGGATCCGTCTAGGCAAAACGTAGGGATCCGTCTGTCTGTAACTAAAATTCAGCAAATGTGATGTACCAAAAGATGTTGGTAGCAAAGTGAGATATGTATTAGACCAATAATCATATACTCAGAACAATAGAGCAAATATCATGTAATTTAATTTAATAAAACTAGAGATATGATATACATGACTCTAAACAACTAAGAAAATGAACAATACATGACTTTGAATTACTAGACTATCTAAGTCGCGCTTGATACTAGGACACATCTAGCTCAAGTTTGTTTAGGTTTAATCTCGTCGAGGAGGTGATAAAACATGAAACGTTGATCTTCACGTACTTCATGTATCAAACTTTCAACATGTTGACAATGATAACAATCTTTGTCATGGCTCGGTAGTGGTGATGGGAGAAAGGAAATTGCTTGATGTGAAGGATCAAGTGAAGCGGGTTGAGGAGCCTCAAAAGAGGGAGGGATTGGCGGAGGCGCATTCGAAGATGGCTCGACCAAGAATGATGGTGGTGGTAGGGAGGTGTCAACTTCCATGTGGTCGGGTGGTTGACTTTGATGATTTCTCATAATCCAAAATGGATTATTTGATGGTGACGGAGAAAAGGAAGTTGGAGCTAGTGTTGACTCAACACCTTGATTTTGTTCCACTATTCCTCCTAAAGAGGAGAATGTTGTTGGTGGTGAAGGATGAGATTGCCTAGGAGGCAAATCCTCTAGATTGTAGAGGTGTGGTGATGAGAGTGGAGTGGTAAATGATGGGGCTCTAGGCACCAAAGGTGATGGTTTAGTGGAAATGGGATTGTTTGGTTTAGGAGGTATGGTGGTGTTTGGCATTGGTAGTTTTGTGGGAACTATCCTTTTAGGGATTGGTTTGATTGGTTGAGTTGGTGGATGAGAAATCCTAGCATTTGTGGATTTAACCGGAGATGATTCGGTTGAGGAAGTTTTGTGTACAGCACGAGCAATTTTCTTGGGTGGTCCTTTAGTGGATGAGTTACCACTAGGAGCTTTTCTCATGATGAGATGATTCAAAGAGGTTTGTAAAGGTTTCTAAGTGCTGAAAATGAGGATGAAGATGATGACTTTAGGAGTCCTAAAAATGTGGTTTATAAAGAAAGGATTTGGCAAGTACATTCAAGACTTAAGCCACTAAGATTCATTAGAATGTGATGATTAGCATGCACAAGAGTCAAGTTCAGAGTTGTACTAATATAGGAGTTTAATTAAGATGAGATGGAGTGTTCAAGTTAGCAAGATGAGCTTGAATGATTGTTTTAGCTAGAGTTGACATAAATCTGTCACCTGGATCCCACGGTTCCCTCCAATGGGATCCGTCTAGGCTAATCCTAGGGATTCGGCTCTCAGCAGCTAGGAAAGGGTAAAACTGATGTTTGTAAGGTCTAAAGCCTATACCTTCTTGAGTGTTTCAGTCCTCCTAAATGTCTTAAATGGAAGGTTACTTAAATGTTCAAGGGCAATGAGTGATATAGCTAATGATTGCCTTTTATGGAAGAACTTGGAGCTTTTATGAGTACCAATGAATGAACAAAGATGACACTAAAATCTTGAGAGTGTCAAATGGAGTTAAATGGTCCTAGAGACCAGATAGTATCTTAAGATTCTATTTTGGAAGATATCTTAAAAGTTATAGAAAATGGAAAAACTAGAATTTGACCCATTTTGAGGTAAAGATGACTAAAATCAATTTGATAAAATTGAAAGATTTCTAAAGCTAGATGTATTAACATGTGAGGAATGATGTATGAGCATAAGAGCGGAAGAGTAATGAGTTTTGGTGAAATGATAGATCTACAAGCGCCTTGAGTGTGATCTAAGTGAGTTATGCGTAAGTACTTTTTTACTCAGCTTGATAAGGATTTAATTTTTCCTAAGGCACTATGTTTAGCTAGTGTGAAGTGATCAAAAGACATGGTTTGAAGTATAACGATTGCAACTGCATTTTTGTTTGCCGAATCCAACGGTATCCAACGGTTCCCTAAGAGTAAGGATCCGTCTTCCTGCAAAACAACACCTTTAAAAAAGGTATGCAAGGGTTGCACAAAGCATCATATTTCAAAGCTAGTGTTTTCTAAGAGGTTTGAGCACTAGAGATATCGAATGTTAGATGTTTTATTTCATATAAGAAATTGCATTACATTGATAAAACATGAATACTAAGGATTGACCCTATTTTGAAATAAAACTAAGTTTCTTGAGCGTTTTTGCTAGATGGATCATCAAATGGTTGATGAGTGTTCGCTGATTCAGGTATGAAGAAAGTCTTCATGAGAGATGTGTTCAGAGGTTCCATCATCTTGTTCACAAGTACGTATAATGGACTTTGAAATTGAGGGTGGAAGTACATGATGTGATGATAAAGGCGTGTCAAGAACATTCCATAAGGGATTAGTTTATTCTTGGAGCCTTGAAGATTTACAATTCGCCTTGCGAAGAAGTAGGCGAGATTGTATGGTTGTTGTGTTAGCAAACAATACATTATGTGAGCACAACAAGCGGGAAGGATTTCTCAATTTTCCCTAAGACTCCAAACATTTTCATGTAGGATAAGTGTGAGAGCCTTGTACTCTTCTCAGATATCCCGTGTATAGATAATGTTTGGATCAGAGTAATAGGGTCGAGGTTTCCATATCATGCGAGTAAAGTCTTGCGGGGAAGGTATGTGTGAACAATATGGACTAATTTCTTCACGATAGTTGAAGAGAGAATCAAGAGACCAATCTTCAGTGAAGGCACATTGTCCATGATTTGGATTTTGGAGGATGTGAGCAAATTGTCCAAGGGTTAGAACAAACTTTTGGTTTTTGATCTAAAAAGAAAGAGATAGAGAGCGATCCTCGTTACGAACGAGTTCAACTTGACGGAAGAATTCAAATACAAACCTCAGACATATTTTCTCGTTAATTTTGAGAAGACATTCTAGTCCTATGGTTCGGAAGGAGGTATTGATACCTTCTTCGTATTGTAGAGGAGTGTCAACAATACGTCCTTCATGGAAGTGACGGGGTTTCGAGATTATTGAACCCACGGACATGATTGCCAGGTGTGTTGGGCTTAAGAGGGATGTTAGGTGTGTAGACGCAAGTGAGTGAAAAGTCGAACTCATACTCATGCGACATAACGAGACCTATAGAAGTGGAGAGTTAATAAGATGAGACGTGTTTTAAGGCAAAACAAAGAGTACCTAACGTTTTTACTAGAAATTTATTAACAATGATAATTAACTCACTTAATGTTTGACATTCTCGCGGAATATTTCTTTTAGGAAGAAAACGATTTTAATTTTGCATGAAAAACTATCTTCCAGAAGGACGGTTCTCACGGTTCCCTTCCATGAGGGATCCGGCTAGTAGGGATCCGTGGATCTGTAGTGACAGACAAAAGATTTTAACGAAAAGGGATTTTGGCACCTTATATGTTTATACAAAGGTGTGTATTTTAGCCAATGTTTACTTTAGCATGCATTGTCGGTTTCTAATGTATTTCAAGACCAAAAAATATGAAAGATAAAAAGTAAACGAAATGACAAACATATAATGAGAAATAAATTAGATAGACTAGAACATTAGTAATATTTCATTTCAATGCTAAGAACGATACAAAGGATTGGGTATATAACACCAATGTAGATTAACAACACAAAGTATATGTCTCTATACGAAAACTTAGTTATGGAAAAACGAGAGCGATGAGTACGAGGGCGATGTAAACCATGTTGATGAAGATCCTTCTTAGTTTTGGTTTGAAATGGGATGAGATGAGAAGGAAGATGAAGTTTGAATGAGAAGTGATTTTTGAAAGTGGAAGATTTGAAAAATGATGGTTTAGTGGAGGAAGCGATCGGAAGGGATATTTATTCGGAAGGAGGAATTTTTGAGATTTGTGTTTTGTTTTATTATTAGAAAGATATGATTTTTGGATTAAGTGTAATAAGATACAAATTTTATACATCTTTTCATTAGACGAAAGAGCAACACGTATGCAAGAAAAGTTTCCTAACGAAGCTACGTGTAATATATGAGTATGCACAAAAGATAATCATATAGATTCCTCTGTAAGCATACTTATCAATTAAGCTAATGTTATTTAGAGATAAGTGGGAAATCATACCTCTAATGTACTTAGGAATGTCTTTACAAATGACACAACAAATGTCAGTAGACAACTCTGGTTCCTTCGTGTTTAAGATACCTTCTTAGGGAAGGTATTCTTGTTACCAAGCAATTCCTATGGCTTGATAGGTATGAGCTTTAACTAAGAAACATGACAAGGAAGGTTAGTGCAATTAAGTAAAAGAAAATTAAAAAATAAGAAAAATGTTGTTAACAAATCAACATCCAAACAATGTGTTTTTAAAACATGGTGTTTGTTTTTGTAAAAGGCCTTGTTTGTAGTTTTCAATTAAACACGGATCGTATCAAGTTTTTAAAGTACAATATACTTTAAGAAACTTGGTAACGAAGCTCTGATACCAATTGTGAAAAACTATAAGGGGGTTGAATAGTTTTACTGATTAAAACTTGGTTTTAAACTATTTAGATCGACTTATGTCAATCTATTTAAACATGTGTGTTGGATGTTGATAGAAAAGCATAAATGAATATGTAATGAAAAAATAGGGAGTAAGAAGCACAAAACCACAACGCGAGTATTTATAGTGGTTCGGCTACAAAGACACATTCCTTGCCCTACTCCACTCCTCGAGTCACCTACTCGAGAGTTCGTAATCACTACACGACACCAACTCCTTATGGCGGAGAAGTCTTCACAACGTTTCCTACTCTTTATCCGGTACAAGGCTAAATACCGGGTTCTTCCACGAGGTAGAACCAAACCTATCACAATGTCGCCTACCCTTTATCCGGTACTAGGCTAAATACCGAGTTCCATTACAATGGAGGAACTACTACCCAACACTACATCAACAATTAACCTCAAAGGAGATCCATTTCTTATAACAACATCAACAAGGATAACAATATCCTTTGACCCAATACTAATCTATCTTGTACATCGAATCACACCATATCGAATGTACAACTTAGGCACCTTTTAGGCACCTTTCACTAATGCATTTGACTCGATCTCTTGGCACCCTTCACTAATGCCTTGTGACTTGACTTCTAGGCACCCTTCACTAATGCCTTTAGCCTTGAATTCTAAGCACCCTTCACTAGTGCTTTCAATACGGACGTTCGACACCTTTCACTAATGTCTTCGTCTTGACTCTTTAGACATCTTTCACTAATGTCTTCAACACTAGACTTCTTATGAGAAAGAATAGAATTATCAACAAGAGAACTTCAGTAGTCTTGATGATAACGAAGCATGGCAACTCATGGACTTGAGCTTGCTTGACTTCAAAGGGTGGTGATCTCGCCTTTAAGAGAAACCTAGAGAATCACGCAAAAACAAAACTACATACATAGATCACTTGGATCTGAGGTTAGAGAGTTTATAACTCAAAGAGAAAATATATGTGAAAGGGGTGAGAAACAATGAAGAAATGGCTCACTATTTATAGAGGAAAAACATCTACTGTTCCACGGATCTCGCGGATCCCTCACTTGATGGATCCGTCCAGTGTATTACTGGGGATCCGTGGGACGCTCTCTTTTGCCCATGGGTTTTGGGTCATGGGTCATGGGTTATGGATCATGGGTATCTAAGTAGATACAATGTATCTACAAGATGCAATGCATCTAGTCCATAGTTCATGGGTTAAAACCATGGGTCATGGATAATATCCATATATGACTTAAGCATGATGTCATGCAATGGGTTATGGGTCATGCTCCATGGGTATGGGTCATGGAATTTGGGTTATACCCAACTACATTCAATGTTTTTGGTCAACGGGTCAAATATTTAAGTTTCTACCCATTTATATTACCCATTATAATACATACTAGTTATGTATATATTTACCCAATATGTAAACACTAGTTGTTGTACATATGTATTACTAAATCATAAAATCACTTATACTTGTTTTAGTGTTTTATGTGAAAACGTAAGTGTGTTAGAAAACTATTGGCTCAAACCATTTATATTTTATTTTTTTCGTTAAAATGATTTTACGTTTGTTATCGACAAAAGATTAGAAGATCGTAAAATATAAATAAACGTTTTTACGGCTTATTTGTATTAACATTTAGGATTAACTAAATGATAAGAGGCATTAGGATAACCCTTGTTTTAAACCTGTAATTTAATTACTTCTTCCACATTGGTCGAGTAATTTTTCCCACATCATTGTGATGTACTCACCTTTGGTACACGATACCCCTAGTTAACCCCTCAGAGGCTATCCTTTTCGCGGTTCTCGTGATGTTTCGGTTTTCCGGAATATCAATGAAGAGCATTGTTTACAATTCACCCCCAAATGTTACACCCAAATCGCCTTAGCCTACCTTGTATGCACTCATCTTTAGTGCATTATTGTTATCACTATTAAACCTTTAATTCAATTATCTAGTTACTTTCATGGTTACTAAGTCGAGTCATATCATTTGTATACAGTTTTGGGACGATTGGGACTCATGGGTTAAAGTAATATTTTATAGAGTGACGGGAAAGAACGATAAATTCAAATTCCCTTTATCTACGAAATTAAATATTCCAAGTGTTTTGATCTTTTCAATTCGGGTCAATTAGTGTTAAGTTAAATAAAAACTCAAGTGTAGGGATGCTCCCATAAATCCCTTTATTTTGATGTTATTATAGAGGATGGTAGAGTAAAAAAGTATTGTTGATACAAAAGTTGGGCGTTCCTTGTTTGAACTCCGGTTCTCGTACCAATTGAGTCTTGATGCTTGAGACCTGCGTACTAAGTAAACAGAAAACACCGTTAGGCTTATCGTGGGATTGTCTCCCACGATTATCCTCCGGCGTGAGAGTAAGTAATCGGTTTTAGGGTTAATAGGAGAGTTAGGGTTTTAGATCGTACCTTTAATGAGGGATAGGGTTCCCTTTATATAAACACGAAATCCTTGTTGGTTTCGTGTTCCCCAACCTTCGGCGTATCCCGCCTAAGTCGGTTGGTAAACGCTTATCTCCACAAATAGGAGATATCCGATATCTTATTCCATAAATAACTTCGGGTTTGGGCCTTTGTGAGCCCAAACCATTACCGGGTAGCCCATGCGTACTGGGCTTAATTGTTAGTATCGTTCATTAGTCGGGTTCATGACCCAAATGTAGACTATACGTCATCATGTCCCCCCAGTCTAGTATGCGCAGTGATCAGCTGCGGATGCTAGACTAATAGTAGTAGCCAATAAAATTTTCAAAGCGTAGCAAAGAAGCTAAAAGAATGAACCTAGGCGAAATATTTCAAATTCCCACCTCGTAAAATGTAAAGTTACTGAAAATACGTCACATCAAACGATCCTAGCCACACAAGCAGAGATAGTGGGATCCACGTGGCAGTCATCGTGTGGAGGAAAAAACTTATATAACCCTCCGTCTCCTTATTACTGTGAGTATCATAGTAAATCATTTTCACCATTGTTAAAAAAGCTTCAACTTGCCACCAGGAAACCCTTGATAGATAAAAGGTAACCGCGCGTGCGCCACTAATAACTGTACCATGGTCTGTGGTCTAACTGATTTCACCTCTGACCTAACCGAGGCAGAACTTCTTGAGTTCTCTTCGGATTATTATATTCCCTTCGCGCTGCATCCGGTAGTCCCGGCCGCGCAGGCGTCGATAGCGGATTTTATTTTAGGATAAAAAGACTTCTAAAAAGACTTCTAAAATCTCCCTTTTTATCATACAATTTTATCATACTTATAGCCCGTGCGAAAATCTCCCTTTTTTATGCACTTCTTGAGTGTTTTGAAGAGAGGAAGTGACTTGTCTGCTGATTTGGACAAGAATCTATTTAGACCGGCCAGTTTTCCATTGAGGGACTGGACTTCTTTTAACGTGCGTGGTGAAGGAAGTTGGATGACGGCCTTGGTTTTCTCTGGACATGGTTTAATGCCATCTGGTTCTATCAAATATCCAAGGAACATGCCTTCTGTAGCGCCAAAAGTGCATTTCTTAGGATTTAGCTTCATGTTGATATCTCGTAAAGTCTTAAACTTCCTTTATGTCACGCACCAATTCATCCTCAGCATGGCTTTTTATGACCAGGTCATCCACGTAAACCTCTAGGTTGCGGCCCTCCTGTTTTTCAAATGCGTTATCTACCAGTCGTTGGTAGGTGGTGCCTGCGTTCTTCAAGCCAAAGGGCATTTTGGTGTAGCAATAGACGCCTTGGCTTGTGTGGAAGGCCGTTTTTTCTTCGTCTTCCTTAGCCATCTGGATTTGGTGGTATCCTTTATATGCATCTAGGAAGCATTTAAGTGGGTATCCACACAAAGACTCTATCTTCCAGTCTATCTCCGGTAGCGGGTAGCAGTCTTGTGGACATGCTTTGTTGAGATCTGTGAAGTCCACGCACATCCTCCAACTACCGTCGTTCTTCTTGACCATCACTGGTTTAGAAAGCCAGTCATGGTAGTAGACCTCTCGCATGATACCTGCGTCCACAAGTTTGTGTACTTCTGCCAGAATTGCTTGTGCGCGCTCTGGGGCCTGGCCGCGCTTCTTCTGACGTACTGGAGAGTATCCTTGTCGGATTCTCAGTTTGTGTTCTGTAATCGAGCGTGGTACACCGGTCATGTGCTTTGGTTCCCATGCAAAGATATCCAGATTCTTTTGCAAGAGTGCGCACACGACTGCCCTACCTTTATCAGACAGCGATCCCCCAATCGATACTTCTTGATCTGGGTAGTCAGGATGAATTGCAATCCTCAGGTTTGGTACTTTGGGTGCGCGTTGCTCTGAACTGTCTGCCGTCTCACACGTAATCGTGTTACAGTCTCTAGGTGGTACAGTGGCATTGTAGAGAGTAACAATACCTCCTTCCACTGGGAATTTGAGCATCCCATGTGCTGTAGACGGTACTGCGCGTATGGCTGATATCCCTAAACTTCCGATAATGCCATTGTATGGCGAAGCGGATTTGATCACCATAAAATTCATCCAGGCTATCGCGGAGTGTTCCTTATTTCCAACTTTGACTAGTAGGCGTATTTGCCCCATAGGCCATATCTTTTCTCCTGTAAAGCCAGTCAACGCTGTCATGGCCGGGCTTAACTGACTGCGTATCTCAGGTCACAGTTTCTTGAAACAATGTTCGTACATTATGTCTGCAGATGCTCCTCCATCAATATACATGCGGTGGATATCGTGACCCCCTGCATTAATTTTAATGGTGAGCGGTTCTACCACTGCGTTGTCCGCAGTCAAGGAGGGGAAAGAGATTTCACTTCCACGGGAAAACTTCTGGCTGATTTTTTGCCTAGTTACTCGCTGCCATGATTGTATCATGTAGATGGTGTCCACCTTATCTTTGGGTACGCCATCCTTCTTGTTCCCGGTTTTTTTCTTATCTTTTCCTTCCTTAATATTCTTAACTAAATGGTCCAATCTGCTTTCTTTTACCAACTTATCAATTAGTTGGCGCAATTGGACACACTCATTGGTGGTGTGGCCCTTCTGTCCATGGTAGTCACAGTATCCGTTCCCCATGCGCCTATCTTCTGGGGTGCGCATTGGTGGGGGTCTCGGAAAGTTCGCTCCTTTCGTCGCAAATATCTCCTTTGGAGTCTTGGTTAGCGGGGTGTATTTGTCATTATCTTTTCCGCTCCCTTGGCTACGGTAGTTCTTGTTGCGGTTGCTACTTTGGTCCGTGGATTGTCTCCGGGACTGTTCTTGTGGCCTGTAGTTTGAGTAGCCCTTCCTGCTATCCGTCGCGGCTGCTTCTCCTTGGATAAAGGACCTTGTCCATTTCATAAGTTCATCAAAGGTTTGGGGAATCTTTTCGTTCAACCTTTTGATGAGTTCTGGGTTATTGATCCCATTCATGAATCCCGAGATCTTCAGTACTTCCGGGCATGCTTTAACCTGTATGCACTCATCTTTGAAGCACTGCACATAAGCGCTTGTGGATTCCCCCTGGCGCTGTTTTACCCTAGCGAGTTCGATAGGGTTTTTGGTTCATTTTTTCCTCTGAGTGAAGTTTAGGCGAAACGCCTTTCGCAATTCTTCAAAACCATCATTGCTTCTGCGTGGAAGCTTACTGAACCAGTTGCGCGCGTTACCCACTAATGTGGAATTAAACATATGGCACCACACAGGCTGTGGCCAATTTTCGATGGTAGCCGCTGATTCGAAAATTTTTAGGTGATCGTCTGGATCACCTGTTCCGTCATAGGTTTTCACATTAGCGGGCATGCGCCTTCTCTTGTTTTCTGAGAAGTCACTAATGCGCCGAGTGAATGCATCCACCTTTTGGCGGCGCCAGGGAAGAGACATATCTTCCTCATCATGGTTGCGATATCTTCCCCTGGACTTCCAGTGTCCCGTTTCGCTGTCCTCGTTGTCCGAGGAATTACCAGAGGACGTGTTTTCCTTTTGTCGGCGCTTGCGCCTACCGTCTGAGGAGTCTCCAGATGATGAACTTCTTCTCTTTCAGCGCTTGCGCCGACTGTCCTCCGAATCCGAACTTGAAGGGCTTCCACTTGAGGAGCGCCGTCGTCCAAGTCTGTCCTGAACCCTGCGGCTTCCCAGCCTATCATGGACATTGATACGCCGCCCGTCCTCTTCATGTTCTTCTAGATACTGCAGTTCATCTGCTTCATTGTTTTCCACTCTTCTCCCAACCCTGGTAAATACTGGGGGTCGGCGTTTATTCTTTCCGCGCTTATCCTTCTGATGGCGCGATGGGGAAGTCTCAGTGTCGAGGTTTAGTCGGGCTTTTAGGCTCTGGCTCGACCTCTTTTTTGCCTCCTCTTGCTTGAGTGCCGCCAAGGTTTCGTAGTTTTAGGATACGAAGTCGCTTGGTGCTAATTCAGGTGCGACTCCTTCTAGTGCAAGAATATATGTTTCCACATCTGGACTCTTGTTTCGGAGAGGTGCGCCTGGCATTTTTGTAAGATCCTTTTCTAGTAGGGGAGTGGTATAAAGATTACGTAGTGGATCTTCTACGTTGGTTGTTGTTGTGGCAGCATGGGTTGTTCCCGTGCGCTGTTCCACTGTCGGGAAGATCATATCTGACGCTGACCCTTGGTTTTTAGCCGCGCTGGTTGTTCCAGAGGCTTGTTTGAGGGCTGATCTGCTTTGCTGTTTCTTCCCTTGTAAGTCACCATGCGATCGCTGATTTTGGTTTCCTTTCTTCGTCATTCTAGTTCTTAGTGTTGGGTCCCACGGATGGCGCCACTTGTTGATACAAAAGTTGGGCGTTCCTTGTTTGAACTCCGGTTCTCGTACTGTTAGCCTTAATAGTTTTTATTAGAAGTGATGGTCATTCACATTTAGGAACTTTGTAACGTGTGTTAGATATCGTGCTAGAATAGTCAAAGGGCTCGTGGATTGGGCTAAGCTAAATGGCTATAAGTTAAGATAAGCTAGCCTTATATCAAATCCAAGTCCAATCCAATCCCACGAAGCCCATACAAGGCCCATGGCCAAGCCTTAGGGCATCATCTCTCTTACTATAAATACCCCTCAAGTATGTCATTTGAGGGGTGTGCTTGAGTGTGTGTGTGTGTGTGTTTTTCCTTGAAGCAATATACAACTTATTGTTTTCATCTTTCTTCTCTCTATCTCTCTAACATACACGAATTCATATTCAAGTCACCAAGTTCTTTCCTTTCTTCTTATTCATACGCATAACGTATTTGTGTTTGGTTCGTGTGGTACTTGTGATAAAGATAAGGTATAAGTGATAAAAGGGGATTTACAATTGGTATCAATCGCCTAACAATGGTTTAGGAGTGTTTGTGTTTGTTTCGAAGGGTTATGCGTATAAGCTCACGTTTTACATATTTGAAACGCTTAAAGCTTTCATTTTTTCACCAAAAAATTCAAGATTCTTGTGGTTTAAGGTATATTTGGTGCTAAAGTTTCAGTTTTTTGTAAAAAGTTTGAAGCTTTACGTGTTTTTCTTCATTTTTGAACACGTTTTGGTTCGTTGGTCATTTCTACTCGTAACTTTTATAAGCACTTTGGGTGAAAAAGGTCAACATTTTTGGGTTATTCGAGTGTTTTTAAGGCTATCTGTGCAAAAGAAATCGTTTGAATCATTGGAAATTTCTTACGAGTAGAAGTCAAAAAGTCAAAACCCTAGTTTTCTACTCATAACTTTTTGGTGAAGAATCTTCGAGCTTCAAAGGTTACTCAGTGCTTCCCTCACTTGGATAAGTGTGTGGAACACTTCGACTTGTGGATATCCCTTACGCTGTGACAGTGTAAAGGATTTTTGGTTCTTAACCATAGTTTACGCATAAGCTAAAAGCTTACGAGTAACTCTACGCATAACTTCACAATTACGCGTAAGGTTTACGAGTAACTTTTTGTCTACGCATAAGCTTAAGGTTACGCGTAAGATAAGCTTTTTACGCATAAGATCCTACGCCTAAGGAATCCTACGCCTAAGCTTCCTACGCATAAGATCCTACTCGTAACTACATCCTACTCGTAACCATATCCTACTCGTAACTTCTTTGGTCTACGCCTAAGCTCTTTCTACGCCTAAGGTTTAAAAAAAAAAAAAAGTTTTTTGGCGGGAAAACTTGAGTAAATTTTAAATTTTTGAGGAGACTAAACGTTCAATTTTTACGCGAGATTCAAATTTTGGTTTAACTGTGAAAATTTTGGTCAAAAATTCAAATTTTTGAGCCTAAATTCAAATTTTTCGGGTCAAATTTGGCGTCAAAATTGTCATAACTCAAATTTTTCATACGACTTTAGAATTGATTTTTAAAGTGAATTTCAAATCTTGGGCGAAAATTTTTTTCGACTAAGAACCAAGGTTACGAGTACGACTTTCAGAAAACACCTCAACCGAGCTTAATCTTCATCAACCACAACTCCTTTATCGTTGAATCGATCCTACATCAACTTTATCAGATCATACCTTCATCAATGGCAACTCAACAAGACATTCATGCAGCCGGTCTCTGAAAACCGACCTCTTATGTTGGCAAAAGGTGGTTATCTTCAATGGACAAGTCGTATGCTTCGTTACATCAAGACCAAACCTAATGGAAAACTCATGATTAAATCCATTCAGGATGGACCCTTCAAGCCTCGACAAGTTCATGTACCTGGAAATGCTGATGCAACACCTCCCATCCCACCATCCTCTCATCTTTAAACTGAATCAGAATACACTGAAGAGGATCAGAAACAAGTCGATGCAGATGACATGGCAATTCATATTGTCCAACTGGGTTTACCAATAGACATTTTTGCTGCTGTAGACAGGTTGTGAAGCTGCTTTCGATATGTAGGAACGTGTTAGACGACTATGTTATGGAACAGAAATTGGTAAACAAGACATGGAGAACAAGCTGCTAACTGAATGGGAGAAGTTTACATCTACACGAGGAGAATCCATTGAATCCTACTATGGAAGGTTTTGCACTTTGATGAATGAGCTTATCGAAACAAGTTGGAACCCAGAACAATCGTTCAAAACATCAAGTTCCTGAATAATCTTCCAGAAGAATGGGGACGATATGTCACTATTGTCAACCAAACAAAAGACTTACATCAGGTGAACTTTGATCAACTCAACGATTTTCTAAAACAAAACCAAGCTGAAGCGAATGAAGTCAGGCAAGAAAGATTAGCAAAGAATCATGATCCATTGGCACTTATTGCTAAGACTCAACCTTCAGTGAATACACAACAACAAGCTTCATCATCTTCCAACAACAACTTGCAGCAATACATTCCACAACCACAACAACAATTCTATCGAGATCAACAATACCAGGAACAAGGAATCACTGATCCTGAAACTAACCCAGAAGCGACCTTGCAACAGATATTTTCTTTATTGGATAACGCTTTTAACAGTCGCATCGGTAATCAGGCGGTTCCGTATCAGGGTAATCAGTCGGGTCAGCATGTTGGAAATCAGATGGGACAGAATGTTGAGAATAGAGCAGTGGGTAATCAGAATGGGAATGTTGCAGCTCCAGTCGTTGGGAATTATGGAAATGTGAATCAGGGTAATCAGGTTAAGTGTTATAACTGTCAAGGAATGGGTCACATGGCACGAAACTGTCCCACTAAGCCGCACAAGAAGAATGCTGAGTTTCTTCGGAAAGCTATCTTTGTTAGCACAGAAGCAAGAAGCGGGGATACAGTTGAGTCTTGAGGAAAATGATTTTTTCGCTATTGTGGATGATTTGGAAGACCTCAAGGAACTCAATGTGAACTGCATATTCATGGCAAATCTTCAGGAGACTAAGTACGACACTGACTCTGACGCACCTCCTGTCTATGACGCCAACGCAGTATCTGAGGTACCAATCATTGATCCATGCTATAACAATGTCATATGTGATGTGTTTACTCATGACGAACAGCATTCTGTGATGCCAGCACCTACTTATGATACATACATGGACAATCCGAGTTGTAGCAATACTAACTTTGAAACTCCAGATGTGGATCCTAGTGGCGGCTGTGTGGCACAAAATACTGAGACTGATGAGGAAACACGTGCTTATTTTGAATCATTAATCAATAAGTGTGGCATTGAAATTGAGAAAGTTAGTAAGGTCAATCGCGAGGTTAAGGTCGCGAATAAGAAATTGACCGCTGAGCTTGAGAGTTACAAAGAGCACGCCAAAGCCTATGAATTTCATACAAACAAAATGTCCGAATTAGAAATTGGTTATCGAGATTCTGTTTTAAGAGAAAAAGAATTGCAAATCAAGTATAACACACTTGATGTGAATTCTCACTTGAAAATTAAATCTTTAAACAAGGAAATTTCAGATCTAAATGACCAACTTTCTAAACAAAAAGCACTGTTTTCTGATCTTGAAAAGAGAAGAAAAAGTTGATTCTGATTTTCAAAACGAGAAGATTCTCTTCTTGATGAAATTCTGGATAAAAATGAGAAAATTAAAGCTTTGGACAATTTGCTTCTCACAACGGGTCATTCAGATAAAACAAACAAGATGCTTTCAAACCAAGTAAATCAGCGTTTTCATACTTCACATAAAATGGCACTTGGTAACGACCCTTCTTCGTTCCTCAAGAAAGCTCAGAAAGCTCAGAAATCTCAGAATGTGTTGAACAATGGAAAACCTTTGCATGAACCCATAATTGTTCGTGATTCTCTTGAAACGTTGGAACTATCTGAGGAGAGTAGATCAAAAATGAAACAAAAGAATCCAGATCTCAAACCGATTGATTATAACAAATGGAACAAAATTAATGGAATTACTTTTGTTAATCAAAAAGAACAATCAACGTTTTCCACCACACCAAGTGTTTCAAACAAAGTGTCAACACCAATTTCAAAACCAGTTTCGAAACCAGTTTTAGTTTCCAAATCTCTTTCGAAAATCGAACAAATGTCTTCAAACAATCCTTTTAACACAAGTGATACTAGAAGCATTTTAGATGACGTTAAAACTAGAATTGGGTATCTTCAAGAGACTGTCAAGTCTAAAACCAATATTACAACTAACATATGGTTTACTCGTCATGATGACGAAACAAAAGAGTTTTTTAAAACCCAAATTGCCCCTCCGTTAACTGCCATCAGTGCGAGGGTAATTCATGTTGAACAAGAACTTTTGAAAGAAACGAGTGACTTTGTCAAGGACCATAAATCCCTGGTAAAGCAAGCTAATGAAAGTATTGAACACATCAAAGTTTTGGAAAAACTCAATGATTCTCTCTTCGAAGATGTTATGACTACCGATATCATGTCCATTATCTTACAAACATATTCTATTGAAGATCATGAAAGACTCCAGTCTGAGACCTCCGCAATTGTTTCAAAATATGAAAATGCTCTTGCAAAACTTGAAAAAGAAAACGTGTCCTATTTTAAACAACTTGATCGAAAATCTGAGGAATGCAAGTATGACAAACTGTCGTATGAGCGTGCTTACAAGGACATGAAAGAGCAAAATGATCTTTTGAGTGCTCAACTGGGAAGTCTAAAAGGAAAGGCTGTGGATACTAAGTTTGAAAAACCATTGACTAGGGAGAAAACAAATGTTCCCAAACCGGTTTTCAAACAAAAAATGTCTATTTCTCAGCCTCCTCCAATAGTCAATGAGAAAAATGATTTGTCAAAAACAGTCACTCCACAGTCACTGCCCTTTAAAAAGAGAATTGTAAAAGTTTTTGAAAAAGAAAAAGCGGTTTTTGAAAAACCAAAAGTGCTTACACCTGGCATCTCTAGGATTAGTACACGGAATGTGACCAAAAATCCAGTTAAAGAATCTGTCGGTTCTAACAACATGGTCAACAATCACTATCTACAAGAAGCTAGGAAAAAGGCACAGACTCGAAAAGACGGAATTTTAGGTACAACATCTAGGGTGATGAATTCTACAAGATTTCAAGGCACTGCTAGTAGTAGTAAACCATTACCTAGGAACACTCCACAAACGACTAGGGATTGGCTTGCATCTAAGAGTAGTTGCGCAAAAGAAAATGCTATGCCCTTAGATAACAACACTAGGAATTCTAAGTCTTTTTCGAACCAGAATCAATTTCCAAAAAACTGTAGTGACAAAGTTAAAGCTACTGTTTTAAACAAGAATATTGAATTTGTCTATACTACATGTAAAAAATGTATCTTTTCAGCTAATCATGATGCATGTGCCTTACAATATCTCAAGAAAGATAATTCTCGTGCCGAGGCACAATCCACTAAGACACCAAATAGAAACAAGCCCGTTGATAATATGTCAAACAAAAAGAAACCTAATAGGTGGATCTCTTCAGGACGTAGTTTTTCAAAAAATGAGTCTTCCGCTGCATCTGATAAGAAAACAACTCCTAGATCTTACCTTAGGTGGAAACCCACAGGAAAAGTTTTCAGCACAATAGGTCTTAGATGGATTCCCACAGGAAAGATTTTTGATACTTGCACCAACACAGATAATAGTGAAACTCATCATGTTAAGGAAGTCGAATCCACTACAACCGTTGATAGTGATCACCCTCGCCGTGAGGAAACATGTACTTCTAACACTGTTATTTGTGAAAACTCTTCTTCTTTGGTTGCAGGTGATTCAAATATCTCTGAACCCAGCTCATCAGAGGGTTCCAATTCGGTAAAATCTTCTTCTCATTCTCTCTATCTTCTATTTTTTATTTTCCATTTCTTTTATAAAACCAACAAAAGCAAAATATAAAAATATAAAACTTTCAAAAAATTCAAAAACAATAGAAAATCAAAAATCCAAAAATATTCTTCTCACGACATGTCTCTCGTATAATCGATATTCTGTACGTTTCTAGAAATGTCATTCAACAATGATACGGGTATGTACAGATGCTTGAGCGAGAGTTATTTATTTGTCTTCTAAAACATGTCGTCTCTCAAAATTTCTTCAAATAATGGCTTTCGTATACTTCAGTACGAAACCCGAACTTCAAAATAATGGCTTCTGGACACATCAGTTCAGGACCCGCGCTTCAAAGAAAGGAAAGTGCTTATCCAAATCAATGGTTTTAAATATTTTTCAAGCACTATTCCTAAAAACATAATGGCTTGTAAGTATTTCAGCTTGCAACCCGATCTTTAAAGAAAGGAAAGTTCTACGCAAAATCGATTTTCATAAATATCGAGCACTTATCCTAAAACAAATGAAGATAATTTTTTCTCTAAATATCTTCAAAAGATTTTTCAAAATCTTCTTTTCATCTTGCGTACCATTAATTTGAAATTTTTCAAAAAGATTTTTCAAAATCTCTCACATTTGGTACCAAGATAACTCCCTCTAAACCCTTAATTGATTCTAAAATTTTCCGTATGAAAAATATGCTTTCGTTAAGGGGGAGTATAAAACAAAAAATTGTTCCAAAATTCATGCTAAATCAGTTTCTCTCCAAATGTTTTTCGAAAAACATATCTTTTAATCATTTTGTTTCAAAAACATCATGGATATGCTATTTTTGAGGGGGAGAAACGTGATTAAAATGTGATCAAAAAGTTTAATGATCATTGTTTGAATCTCAAAAGAGCTCGACTCAGGCGGAACCAATGAATTGACGAGAAATCTGAGTCATGAAATGTACCATCTTGAGAAACTTTCTATGGACTTGACCAGGACGGGTAATAATTTCAAGCTAGTTCTCTAGTGATGTAAACGTGTCTCGAATCGGTCTAGTTCATTTAAAGTCGATCAATTCAAAAGTGCGAACTCTACCCTCTATGTGCAGATTTATGTCAAAACTTATAAGCACATGTGAAGGGGAGTGTTTCTGAAAATATAAAACTCTCGAAGTGTTCCAAACATGTTTTTCTATCAAAAACACTCTGAGAGATTTTCAAGAAAAATGGTTTTATGGCAACAATAGGACAGTCATGGAGTTATAAGGTGACTAAGGATAGGAAATCCGTCCTATGATCCGCCAGAGCCGGAGGGATCTACCCAAGGACAATACCCATAGTTAGTATTAGAAGTCCTTAGGTATGATTGAAAAAAGGAGTAATGTGAGAAAGGAGAAAGAAGGGGTTGAAGAATTAAAAAGAAATGTAAAAGAAAGGGTGAAAAGAAATAGCCCTCCATATTCAACCTTAGGGCAGAAACCGGGTTCAACTCATCTGCTACTGGTTGTCACTAGATGACACTGGTATTGAAGACAAAGACGTCATGGACCCAGTGACGCACTGCACCTAACCTTCTAGCCACTCAATTCCTCTTAAAAGGATTTGTTTCATTCTCACTGGGAACCTTACATAATCTATCGACTTTCTCTTAGAGATTGCTGATATTGAAGAAGGAGACCCTCTCCCTAGTCTCCGCTCAGGAAAACCAAAATGCACTATTGAGTCTAGAGCCACGAGATTCATCAAAAGATCTCATAGGAACACTTGACATGACATCGCTTGTTGTTCATCAATAAGAACACAAGTGATATATTATAGAGTCCTACGCAGATCTTAGCAATCTGCCAGAACATTTATGAGAAGTTTTACAACTGTAATCTTCAATGATTGAATGGAAATTCCTGCCAGGGTCAACATCAAACAGCCCTGATAGCAGGTCACTTCGGTAATTCCTTGGATTACGCTTAGTGTGTCTCAAACAGTCTACAGTCGTGGGGTGATGCTTCGGTGTACCTCAGCGACTCATCTGAACTGTAGGTGTATTTCGGTACATCGCGTTATCTCACTTGTGGGACTCCAGTTCAGGAACGGCCTCTGTAAGAATTAGAGACGTGTTTTCACACTATCTTTGTTAACACCCTCGAAGTTCAAACTTGTAAGTGCCGGAATCCGCTTATTACTAACTGTTTTATGTTTTCTTCTTATGGAAGCTCTGGAGCGGATGGATCGTGCAGACTCGCCACATGCTCATACCAACGACACATGAAAGTTCTCATCACAATCAAAGGCTACACAAAGTTTAAAGACTCGAGAACTACATCATTGGTAACCAAAGACAAATAGAAGTGTGAGCATGGTGGAGAAAGACGTAGAAACACCTAACCAACGAAGTTGACAACGGCAGAACAACCACATTATTTGATCACAAAGCATGAAGGAACAAAGAATCAAGACTATTCTATATCTACACACAAAGTTCGAGCTCAAGAAAAGTAAAGACCTAATCAAGTGGAGCATCATTTGAATGACCACCCCTTAGGGGGAGATTGTTAGCCTTAATAGTTTTTATTAGAAGTGATGGTCATTCACATTTAGGAACTTTGTAACGTGTGTTAGATATCGTGCTAGAATAGTCAAAGGGCTCGTGGATTGGGCTAAGCTAAATGGCTATAAGTTAAGATAAGCTAGCCTTATATCAAATCCAAGTCCAATCCAATCCCACGAAGCCCATACAAGGCCCATGGCCAAGCCTTAGGGCATCATCTCTCTTACTATAAATACCCCTCAAGTATGTCATTTGAGGGGTGTGCTTGAGTGTGTGTGTGTGTGTGTTTTTCCTTGAAGCAATATACAACTTATTTTTTTCATCTTTCTTCTCTCTATCTCTCTAACATACACGAATTCATATTCAAGTCACCAAGTTCTTTCCTTTCTTCTTATTCATACGCATAA
Organism: Chrysanthemum makinoi; assembly: GCA_910596185.1. Lineage (NCBI taxonomy): Eukaryota > Viridiplantae > Streptophyta > Magnoliopsida > Asterales > Asteraceae > Chrysanthemum > Chrysanthemum makinoi. The sequence goes on from OU343217.1 coordinate 139,288,468, forward strand.
CGTATTTGTGTTTGGTTCGTGTGGTACTTGTGATAAAGATAAGGTATAAGTGATAAAAGGGGATTTACACGTACCAATTGAGTCTTGATGCTTGAGACTTGCGTACTAAGTAAACAGAAAACACCGTTAGGCTTATCGTGGGATTGTCTCCCACGATTATCCTCCGGCGTGAGAGTAAGTAATCGGTTTTAGGGTTAATAGGAGAGTTAGGGTTTTAGATCGTACCTTTAATGAGGGATAGGGTTCCCTTTATATAAACACGAAATCCTTGTTGGTTTCGTGTTCCCCAACCTTCGGCGTATCCCGCCTAAGTCGGTTGGTAAACGCTTATCTCCACAAATAGGAGATATCCGATATCTTATTCCATAAATAACTTCGGTTTTGGGCCTTTGTGAGCCCAAACCATAACCGGGTAGCCCATGCGTACTGGGCTTAATTGTTAGTATCGTTCATTAGTCGGGTTCATGACCCGAATGTAGACTATACGTCATCAAGTATGAAGAAAAAAAAGTTGTAAAAAAATGAAAAAAAAATGGGAAAGCCATACGGGCTACATCTATATTTATGTTTATGTTTTTAAGTTTATGTTTGTGTCTTGTTTCAAGTTATCTAGTGTTAGTGAGTCGAGTCTTGGCTTAGCAATGCCACGCTTTATATGCTTGTAACATAAGATTTTTGACTTGCCACCACTAAATATCCCCTATCCAACAAAACCCTTTACTTCCCTACCCTAAGCCTAACGTTACAACCCTTTGTAAAGACCTCTTAGATAGTTATTCCTAAGGGCTTACTCTAAAGCGGTGGAGGTTTGACCTATTCTCAAGCCTATGGTAATCTATGTACTATGCCAGGTAATGAGTGTTTATCTTCAATTTCCATTCATATTATATTTCATATAAACCCGAGAGATGAGAGAATCCAAACACCAATTTTGAGGTGCTAGTATATAATTTTCGTGCTTGTTATGACTATTGTGGCGCTTGTACTTGTTGTAGACTATTTTAAACCATTGCTTCATGCCCCTAACATATAAATTGATTGGCCAAAAGCACATTTGCTTGAGGACAAGCAAATTTCAAGTGTAGGGATATTTCATAAGGATTTAAAACATACGTTTTAGTAGGTCATTTAATCCCTAAATCAACACATTTTATATCCGTTACTACTTGATTCGATTCGTTGTGAGTGGTGAAAATAAACACAATATCAATATATCAAATTAATCGTGAAATTCGACAAATCAACCTTTTAGGAAAAAGGTTAACGTGCCAAACCTCACGAATGTGATGAAAGTGATACCGGGAAAGTGGTTTCCCCGGGTCGTGTCCCAACGAGGTGTGAAATTGACGGTGTCGTTGAGTTTCGTGATTAGGACTTGAATTGGTTAAACGAATTTGGATATTTTGATTTCGTTATTCTACAAATTAAAGAACGAGAATGAAAATAAAGCATGTAAAACAAAATAAACACTTAATTAACTACTACTAAGCCTAAGAAATGATAAAACGAAGCTAAACTAAGTCCTAGGGTGCTACAATGCAAAAACGCGAAAACCGGCAACCACCCGAGCCAAAAACGTAAAACTTTTTCAATTTAAGGGCTACGGGTGTAAAATCAATTTTCCTACGTTCTATTCGTAAAAAAATAATTTTAGAAAAAAGTCAGGAATTTTTTCGACTATTAAAATAATTACTACGAATTAAACACTATTAAACACTAATTAAATGATTAAAAATACCAAAATAATTTTGAAAATTTTGGAAAAATCACAGAAAGTACTATGCTTAGTGCTGGTTCTAGGAAAAATAAGAAAACATTGGGTTGTTATGAAAATAAGCTACCAAATAAGCTAAGATTAGCTTATTACCAAAACTGTCGAAACCTCATTAAGGATTAAATTGTGCAAAAACTTAACAAGACAAGTCCCAAGGGAAACTGGCTATACAGGTACACTTATCACTCTCAAGGGGGTGGGAGGTCTCAGGTTCGAGCCTGCCTCCCACCTTTTTGCTTCTTTTTTTTTTTTTTTTGGATCTTTCTTTGTTGGTATTTAAAAGTGCAATCAAAACTAACAAAATTTTGTGAAAACTTTTTCTGAGAAACTCAACCAATAAGCTGTATAAACAGCTTATATGGTCTTTTTGGACAGAACACAAACAAACACACCTTTTTGCCATTTTGTGAGCACAAATAAGCAGAGAAAACAATTTAATAAGCACACTTATGATGGAACAAGCAATAAAGATTGAAAATAAGCTAAATCTAAGTAAAATAAGCTGAAAAATAACAGGGATAAGCAGTTGGGAGATGCTACAGTAGGGGATTCCTAAGCTAACTGAAATGAACTAAGCATATATAAGCCTAAACTTTAGTGGACCTAATAAGCTATAATCAATACCAATTAAGCTAACAAAGGTCTACTTTATCCTACTTACCTAAAAGCAACTAAAGACTATTAAATAAGCTAATCTAACAACCTAATAAGCTAAGAAAGAAACGAAAAGACCTGCTGACCTGCAGGCTTAAATCAGTTCCATATGGCTTCTTTGAGCTTATTTTTAAGCTCTGAGATAAGCTTCAAATTCAGGAACAAGCTACAATAATTGAAGTTAGCACATTGGGGATTTTAAAAAAGTCTAGTTGGTGGGGGAGATGGATACTGTATAGCTTATAAATAAGCTGTACAACAGTGGGTCATGTATCTTTGAGACAGAACAAAAAAAAAATGCAAATAGACAGATTTTTACTTCAAATTTAACTATGCTAGGGATGATTATGATGCTTGCAACTGAAACTAAGGTGAGTTGAGTATACAAGGGCTTAAGAAAAACAATTTTTGACAATTCTAGAGTTCAAATAAGCTGGAAAATAAGCATGTGAACAGCATGTAGCTGCTTTCTGCACAAGAAGAAAATAAAGAAAAAACTTGTTTTTCTTAACTAACTGATAAACCACTAGCACATCAACTTCTAATCTTCTAAACTTGTGAAAAACAACCTTGACTTCATAAGTCAAGCGGGTAAGAATCAAGATTTGACCTTAGAAACACCTTGACCCAAACAGCCCCTAAAGGATGGAAATTGCTTAAAACTGTTTTAGAAAAACTGAATTTTGCTTCCCCTTTTGTAAATATGAACCATCAAAGTAAAAGAGTAATTTAAAACACAATGAGTATCAGCAAAAGTAATCAAGCACCTATGAAACAGAATTGGTAAAAAGAGACTTTTTTCATTAATGAAATAAAACTATAATTGGAATTTTTTAAAAAGACTGAATTGAAACTAAACTAGGGGTACAATAGCAGAATTAAAAACTAGAAAAACTAATTTTAAAATTAAAACCTAGACTGCCTTAGAACAATGGCATACAATTGCTATTTATACTAAAACGCTAGGTCTTCAATTGTCTTTGTTGTGCTTCCTGTGTGAGGGCAAAGAGACCAAAAACCAAAATGTGCTTTCTTGAGATGATCCAAGCCCTTGATCAGTTAGGTACCATTTTAGAATTCATCTGAGCCATCTGTTGGGTCTTTTAGACATGGATTGCCATGGTGGCAGTCATGGAAAGGGGGAAAAGTAGGATAGTGGGTTTGGGAAATGGGTATAACTGGGTAAAGGAGTGAGGTTGGGAGGTTGAGTGTTTGGGGTTTTGGAATTCTGGGTAATAGCTTGATTGGGTGTTCTAGGTTTTAGAGAAAGAAGAAAAGAGGATTGGGAGGGAAAAAGGGGAAGGAGTTGGGTCGTTTTATTACTGATTGTGGAGGGGGTCAAAAATAGAGAGGGTTCAAAGGGAATAGGTGGGGTTCAATGGGGATGTGGCAGGGGTCAAGTGGAAGTGGGGGTTTATGAAAGGGTTTGTTAAAGAGTTTTGTAAAAAGGTTTTAAGATGGTTTTCCCAAACCCACTCTAAAAACGTGTCCGAGTCTTCAATTGATCAACGATCGTAGAAAATCACATCCCGGCACCGGCTTCTCAGCACTTTTCTGATTTTCGCTCGATTTTGTCCATTTTTGCTCTGTTTTCAATCCTTTTGTACCTGCAAGACACAAAACACACTCCGAGGATATTTTTGACATATTTTGATTGTATTTGGGTGTTTTTGGTCATTTTTTTGGTCATAGTTGGGTAAAAATGATGAGTGAATAAGCACTCATCAAATTCCCCCACACTAGGCAATTGCTAGTCCCTAGCAATCAATCATATGAAGTAATGAAAGAACCAAGAATACCCCGTTTTGACTTTTTATTTGATGCGAGAAATTTAAACTACATGCTTTTAAAAGTTGAAACTTCCAAGATGTTTGACAATATCCAATGATTTTCTTGCGTGATTAACATTTCAAAACACCTCACGAAAAAGGAACGAAATATAATTCACTCAATCACACATTTTTAGTGGAGTAACAAGATAAATCACACTCATTGCTCAGTCATGATTAGATTATTACCATAAGCTTGTACAAGAAACAAAACTCCACCGACGTGGCGTGAGCACCAAGCAAAAACATCTAAAGAGGACTTTTATTCGGGTTATAATGATAGGCTTCGGGTTAAGGGTGTGGATAAGGCATGGGAATATTTATGAAATTGGTGTTAAAATAAAAACGAAAATCAAGTCTAAGCAGCAAGTTGCTAGCTACCAAACAATCCGCCAACCCATAAATGATTTACAGCTTTATTTTCTTTTCTTCGTCTTTCCACAACTTTTCGCTTTGCTTTGCCATTTTTCTTCGAACATAGCACATTCGCTAATACATTCATATTTTCGACACAATTTTTTTTTTTTTTTTTTTTTGAACATATTAACTCATCCATGAAATGGCTCAATCAACTAACCAGATGTGGTAACTCATAATCATTTGAACAGTCTTTACCTTCCAGGTGACTAGCAACCAACCGATTAGACATTGACAAGGGTTAGGCAAAGGTTTAAAGTGTAAAATCTTTTTGTATTTTTCTGGGTGAAGCAAAATGAAAAGGATGGCTCGGAGGGTGTAACTAGGGGTATCTAGTGCTAAAAATGAGCACTACAAATGGGTCCTTGCAGGTGGTTAACTAACCTATGTGGCTAGCTAATATAGCATGATATGAAAAATGGAAGGCCATTTGGGTTAAATCCTAAGGTGCCTCTTTATCACGCGAATTCGCTTATATTGCACGAATGCGATCTCACTGCGGTCTGGTAATGATTTACAAGTACAAGTTCTAGAATAAATAAAATCACCGGCACACTCATAGCAAAAGATCCAAGCATAAAAGATGTATGCTTTATAGAACAGGCTTAAATCCTCACAATTTTAGTGGTAAGGGCTATAATTTGTGCTAGCAAATGTTTATCGATCCCAGAATGGATTGCAATATTAATCGGAACACATCTCGAAGTATTTTCCTGCAAAGCACTTTTTTTTTTTTTTTTTTTTTTTTTTTTTTTTTTTTTTTTCGCAAAAATTTTAAATTTTGGTCAAAACGGGGGTACTAGGGACTAAAGGGTACAAATGTGACAAAATTCGACAGAATTCCCCCCACACTTAGAATTGAATATTGCCCTCAATATTCAAAGTCCCGGCCGAAGCCGATACTATCGAACGGAAAAAGGTAATACCACAAACAAAGTGTGTGGACGAAATCTGTCATTTACACAAAAATGATTTTTGAAAACATATCCCTAGATAAACGTTAGTAACATGATCGGATATTGGGCGGCTAGATTGAAAACAGGCGCATCAATCATCACGATCAAAGGGATTCCTGAAAACATGAGCAAACACACAAGAAGCAAACACTGTGGAGGTTTCCCCCCACACTTAGTTGTTAGAAAGTAGAAAGAAGTCAGAAACATGGGTGAACACCCATGAAATGCTACTGTTTTTGTTAACCGAGTCGCTAGCTTGACTCGACCCCGAATTCATTGGTCCATGGGGAAGCAGGTGGAAGAGAAAATATCCATCGGACTTTCATTCAAATGGTTTGGATAAACATTGAATTTGTTGAAAGTTCCACTCCGATGAGATACAACCGGCTCAAAAGAATGAGAAATGCCGGGGTCAAAGATGCTATCTTCACTCCCATAGGAGTTAAGACATGGAGAAGTCACGGGATGAGAAAGCAAAGTGTCAATTTCATGACAACGGGTGGGATGGGTGGGTAAAAGATTTGATTGGGGAACATTGACGGAATGTTCAGAAATCTTATCCACCGCAAGAAAAGTCACAACATCCGTGTTGGACTTAAGAAATATCCGAGAGTGAACTCCCTTGAAAGGTAAGATACCGGGTTTGAACACTTTTTCCTCGGAGAGGAATGAAAAGCAAGTATCAACCACGGTAAAATCCTCAAGGGTAGATGAGTCACTCATAGATAAAAGAGGATGCGGAGCATTTTGCTCAAAAATCTCATCCTCAATTCCCGGAGGAAAAGGATCGATGTGAGCGAGTTCACCGGCGAACTCCTCATGGAAAAGTCTACTCCTTTCGGAAGGAGGAGGCAATTCAAATGTGGACGACTCATACTCAGGAAGAGAAATATGAAAAGTGGGAATGCCACTACTCTCCTTTTCAGTATGATCGTCATCAAAGCGGAATACATCAAATTCCGGAAGAGAATCATTGGAAAAAGCCTCAAGTTTAGGGAATGTTTCGGGTTTTTCCAAGATAGAGTCACTATCCTTAATTGGGATAGGATCTGAAGCTGGTTTAGCACAAAATGATTCGATCTTAGAAACGAGGAGATTTACATTGAACAATTTTTCACGAAGTATCTCGTCCTCAATTTCCAGATCATCAGAATCTCTCACTTCCTCTAAGCTAACTAGCTCAGAAGGAAAGTCCTCGACATAATCGATGTCTCCATAAGATAAAGAATCGTCAAACGAAGTACAATCATTGTCAGAATCGGAGAACATCTCGACGTGATCGTTTGGAATGTCAAGAGGAAAATCATCCTTAAGAGGCTCATCACACATATTACCGGAGATAACCTCGGACTCACTTGGGGTTGGGACGAGGTTCTCAACACAAGACGGTTCCGTTTCCGGAATTGTGCTAAGGTTTTCGTCCCCCATTAAAAGGTTATCCGAAGGTTCTACGGTAGATAAGGTTGGAGAGTGGACATGTGCGGTACTTTGTAGGCTTGAGATATACACCTTGTCCTTAATCGTTTCCCAATCTTCCTCATCCTCGTCATCGAGACGGCAAGCCTCATTAAAGAGGAGAAGCTTTTGAGCTGCTCGCTCATCGGCTAGTAATCTTTCGTTGAGAGCCGCTTGTTCCTCGGAAAGTTCCTCAAGGATACGAGGATATTGATTGATGACGGGAAGTTGTGGGGGTTGGATGTTGTCAAATCCGGAAGTATTATAACAAGGATCAAATCCATAGTAATTTTGATTCCACGATTGACATTGATAATCATCATGAGGATCCCCACACTTAGCACACTGAGGGTATTGGGGAGAGAAATTTTGAAATGATGTTTGATCATTGAAATGATGAAAATACGGTTCTAGTTCGTATAAATTTTGAGGAGGGTAGTTGAAATTGTTTTGAGGATAATTGAAAGAGTCCGGGTTAGAATCATAAGCGAATGAATTCTCGGCGCAAATCGAACAACATCCGTTAACAAGATAGTTTCCACACCACTCGCACATACATTTGTAACAACGAAAACCTTGTGGTAACAAGTCTCCACAACCATAGCAATAACTTTGATCAAACGAAGATATTTCGGGCTCGGGGATAGGAATCGAGGGTTCAACAACATCACATAAGGAAGGTAAAGCGGTATTTCCCGAATTTGAATCTTGACGAAATTCAATTAAGAAGTTTTGAATCATGTCATTTCTGGCCCTAAAGAAATCGTCGGTAAAACGTTCTGAATATTCCGGAGGTGGGAGAAGTGGTGTGCTCTTAGAGCTAGCAAGTTCCACCACTTCCGTTAAGGTCTCTGGCGTTTGAACGGGTTTATCGTAATCAATTCTAATTCTCGACCTTTTTTCATTGGCTTGAATTTGTTCGATTAGATTACGAGCTCTAAATTCAAAGAAATCGTCCTCGTAACCCTCGGTGGGTGCTTGAGGTAACTTCGACATTTGAACGAGTTCGTCAACATTAGAACGTATTTCGGGTTGTGGCGGGTGGTCAAAGTATATTTGAAAAGACTTTTTGATGGATAATTCGCACAAATCGCAAAATTCGCTTGAACTAGGCCTTCCACACCGCTCACACACACACTTGTGACAATGATGTCGATCCTTTTCCATACACCGAAGATGATTGTCGTCATTAGAATTAAACATATAGAGGGTTAAAGAAATAGAATCAAATGGTCGAGAGGATACGAAGGATAGAATTAAACGGCAAAAGAGGGTAAGAGAAATAGAATTATACGGATAAGAGGAACGAGAAGAATATTTTTTGGATTTTTGTAATGAAAACGAGTGCACATGCACAAAAACCAATCAATCAAAACGATATTATAGCAAAAACACAAGGAACTTAAACCAATAATCACAAGCGTATTCACGCAAGTGACACAAAGGCAAGTTTTGAATCTTTTGTTCGGGAACTTATAATGATAACACTCAAGTTGAGAAGTGTTATATTGATTGTGTGTTCTATTTTATTTAAAACAACAAGCAAAATCTTTTTGTATTTTTATCTTTTACATATATACAAAGAAAAGAAAATTATTTTTGTATTTTTGTATTTTTCAAAAACAATAACCTCACGAGGAAGGTTCTTCAAGTCACTAATCGCAAAAACTTCACGATATTGTCGCAACACACCTCCCCGGCAGCGGCGCCAAAATTTGATTCGATTCGTTGTGAGTGGTAAAAATAAACACAATATCAATATATCAAATTAATCGTGAAATTCGACAAATCAACCTTTTAGGAAAAAGGTTAACGTGCCAAACCTCACGAATGTGATGAAAGTGATACCGGGAAAGTGGTTTCCCCGGGTCGTGTCCCAACGAGGTGTGAAATTGACGGTGTCGTTGAGTTTCGTGATTAGGACTTGAATTGGTTAAACGAATTTGGATATTTTGATTTCGTTATTCTACAAATTAAAGAACGAGAATGAAAATAAAGCATGTAAAACAAAATAAACACTTAATTAACTACTACTAAGCCTAAGAAATGATAAAACGAAGCTAAACTAAGTCCTAGGGTGCTACAATGCAAAAACGCGAAAACCGGCAACCACCCGAGCCAAAAACGTAAAACTTTTGCAATTTAAGGGCTACGGGTGTAAAATCAATTTTCCTACGTTCTATTCGAAAAAAAATAATTTTAGGAAAAAGTCGGGAATTTTTTCGACTATTAAAATAATTACTACGAATTAAAAACTAATTTAATCTAATTAAATGATTAAAAATACCAAAATAATTTTGAAAATTTTGGAAAAATCACAGAAAGTACTATGCTTAGTGCTGGTTCTAGGAAAAATAAGAAAACATTGGGATGTTATGTATATAAGCTACCAAATAAGCTAAGATTAGGTTAAAACCAAAACTGCCTAAACCTATTTAAGGATTAAATTGTGCAAAAACTTAACAAGACAAGTCCCAAGGGCAACTGGCTATACAGGTACACTTATCACTCTCAAGGGGGTGGGAGGTCTCAGGTTCGAGCCTGCCTCCCACCTTTTTGCTTCTTTTATTTTTTTTTTGGATCTTTGCTGTTGGTATTTAAAAGTGCAATCAAAACTAACAAAATTTTGTGAAAACTTTTTCTGAGAAACTCAACCAATAAGCTGTATAAACAGCTTATATGGTGCTGTTTTGGACAGAACACAAACAAACACACCTTTTTGCCATTTTGTGAGCACAAATAAGCAGAGAAAACAATTTAATAAGCACACTTATGATGGAACAAGCAATAAAGATTGAAAATAAGCTAAATCTAAGTAAAATAAGCTGAAAAATAACAGGGATAAGCAGTTGGGAGATGCTACAGTAGGGGATTCCTAAGCTAACTGAAATGAACTAAGCATATATAAGCCTAAACTCTAGTGGACCTAATAAGCTATAATCAATACCAATTAAGCTAACAAAGGTCTACTTTATCCTACTTACCTAAAAGCAACTAAAGACTATTAAATAAGCTAATCTAACAACCTAATAAGCTAAGAAAGATACGAAAAGACCTGCTGACCTGCAGGCTTAAATCAGTTCCATATGGCTTCTTTGAGCTTATTTTTAAGCTCTGAGATAAGCTTCAAATTCAGGAACAAGCTACAATAATTGAAGTTAGCACAGTGGGGATTTTAAAAAAGTCTAGTTGGTGGGGGAGATGGATACTGTACAGCTTATAAATAAGCTGTACAACAGTGGGTCATGTATGCTGAGACAGAACAAAAAAAATGCAAATAGACAGATTTTTACTTCAAATTTAACTATGCTAGGGATGATTATGATGCTTGCAACTGAAACTAAGGTGAGTTGAGTATACAAGGGCTTAAGAAAAACAATTTTTGACAATTCTAGAGTTCAAATAAGCTGGAAAATAAGCATGTGAACAGCAGCTGTAGCTGCTGTTCTGCACAAGAAGAAAATAAAGAAAAAACTTGTTTTTCTTAACTAACTGATAAACCACTAGCACATCAACTTCTAATCTTCTAAACTTGTGAAAAACAACCTTGACTTCATAAGTCAAGCGGGTAAGAATCAAGATTTGACCTTAGAAACACCTTGACCCAAACAGCCCCTAAAGGATGGAAATTGCTTAAAACTGTTTTAGAAAAACTGAATTTTGCTTCCCCTTTTGTAAATATGAACCAGCAAAGTAAAAGAGTAATTTAAAACACAATGAGTATCAGCAAAAGTAATCAAGCACCTATGAAACAGAATTGGTAAAAAGAGACTTTTTTCATTAATGAAATAAAACTACAATTGGAATTTTTTAAAAAGACTGAATTGAAACTAAACTAGGGGTACAATAGCAGAATTAAAAAAACTACAAAAACTAATTTTAAAATTAAAACCTAGACTGCCTTAGAACAATGGCATACAATTGCTATTTATACTAAAACGCTAGGTCTTCAATTGTCTTTGTTGTGCTTCCTGTGTGAGGGCAAAGAGACCAAAAACCAAAATGTGCTTTCTTGAGATGATCCAAGCCCTTGATCAGTTAGGTACCATTTTAGAATTCATCTGAGCCATCTGTTGGGTCTTTTAGACATGGATTGCCATGGTGGCAGCCATGGAAAGGGGGAAAAGTAGGATAGTGGGTTTGGGAAATGGGTATAACTGGGTAAAGGAGTGAGGTTGGGAGGTTGAGTGTTTGGGGTTTTGGAATTCTGGGTAATAGCTTGATTGGGTGTTCTAGGTTTTAGAGAAAGAAGAAAAGAGGATTGGGAGGGAAAAAGGGGAAGGAGTTGGGTCGTTTTATTACTGATTGTGGAGGGGGTCAAAAATAGAGAGGGTTCAAAGGGAATAGGTGGGGTTCAATGGGGATGTGGCAGGGGTCAAGTGGAAGTGGGGGTTTATGAAAGGGTTTGTTAAAGAGTTTTGTAAAAAGGTTTTAAGATGGTTTTCCCAAACCCACTCTAAAAACATGTCCGAGTCTTCAATTGATCAACGATCGTAGAAAATCACATCCCGGCACCGGCTTCTCAGCACTTTTCTGATTTTCGCTCGATTTTGTCCATTTTTGCTCTGTTTTCAATCCTTTTGTACCTGCAAGACACAAAACACACTCCGATGATATTTTTGACATATTTTGATTGTATTTGGGTGTTTTTGGTCATTTTTGTGGTCATAGTTGGGTAAAAATGATGAGTGAATAAGCACTCATCACTACTTAAAATTGTTCCTTTTCACATTTTAGGTCTTTTGGAAGCAAAATGCTGGAATGAAGCATATTTGTACGAAAAGGAGTGAAAACATGAAGAAAATGGCAAAGTCAAGATCAAAGGCACTCCAGCAGACCTGACTACGTCCCAACCAAAAGGCGACGCCGTCCCTTTATAGAAGATTTGATCAAATTACACGCGACGGCTCAGGTGAAATTCTGGTTCTAAAGCATGACGGCGTCATGCCTAAACTCTGAAAGGCGTCACTCTCAATTTCCACATCAGACGCCCAAAGAACCAAGCTCAGACGACGTCCTTCATGAAGACTGACGGTGTCACACTCCTCAACTGACGCCGTCCCAACGATGACTTGGCCCAATCGAAACCCTAATGACGGCGACCTGAAGGCGTCACTAGCAAAAGGTGACGCCGTCGCACTTGTAAATCTATGTATAGAATTCGATTTTTCTGTTTTAAAAGAGGTAGAACTTTGGAGAGCAAACCCTAATTCAATTGTAGTCCGACTTGGACAGTATTCTAGGGTCCCATACCCTATTTTACATCACAAGATAAGTTTGTTAATCCATTTTATCATTATGTCTACCCCATGTTCAATTGTATGTGTGTATGCTTGCTTGTTTAACATGAGTAGCTAAATTATCCTTGTGTTTGCTTAGATCTATGAAACCTAGTTGTTAATTATTGTTAGGTTGTCTCTTGTCTTAATTGGTAGATGCTAGAGTAAGGAAAACGGGCTTCTTCTTTAATTGTTGCGAGCTTGAACGTCCAAAATAGCAAAAAAGCTTAAGAGTGCACTTAGGCCATTCGTCGTATTTATTGCGTGAATTGTAGCTTAAGGATAGTAGAGTATTCGGGGGAGATACCATTGTACTCGCCGATCCCGGGTAGTCTAGATGAGAATTTCAATTCATAGAACTAGGGAATTAGGCACCACCCTACGACCAAACGGAATACACAATTGATATTCAGAATATCACAATTGATAATCAGAATATCTCAAATTGATATTCAGAATATCACAAAGTGATATTCAGAAAATCATGAGTGATATTATGAATATCACAGAATATCACTTGTGATAGTCACAAACGTATGAAAAGGGATGAAAATGTAAGAAAACGGATGAATACGTATGAAAACGGACGAAAACGTATAAAAGCATAAAAACACGTCTGAAAACGGACGAAAACGTATGAAAAATGAACAAAAACGAAAGAAACTGATGAAAACGTATGAAAGCAAACAAAAAACGAGAATTAAAAAAAAGCGAATTTAAAAAAAATAAAAAATAAAACGTGAATAAAATGAAAAACATGAATTAAAAAAAAGATAAAAAAAAATATATGTGAATAAAAAAGAAAGACAAAAAAAGAAGAAGAAATGACTTAGGGTATGTTTGGCGCAATAGGCTAGGGCTGGGGCTTTTATTATAAGCCGAAGTTTAAATTTGTATTTTTGTAAACTTGTTTGGCAAATGGGCTTAAGCTTAGGCTTATTATTGCAAAATTATTAAAAAGAACATAATAAAATGAGTTTTTGTATATGTTAGATATTTTTTGGGGTAAATAAGTAATTTATTATTCAAAAGCCTCGGGCTAAAGTTTTTAGCCTTTTTTATGGGGCAAAAGTTTTAAGCTCTTATTAGGGGCTTATGATTTCATAAGCCCGCATGACAAACGAGACTTATTTTATAAGCCGACTTATTTTAAAAACCCAAGCCTCATAAGCCCTTTGCCAAACACAGTCTTAGATTTACATTTTAAATCTTAAGTTAATCTTTATCATTAAATCAAACTAGATAGATGGTAAGAATTTGTCCCATAATAATTATAAATTTGTGAGTAAGCAAAACAAAGTAACTCCTCGTCACATATACCTCCCCATCACATATAAGTTACATTTATACATATAAAAATAGAAATACCATATTTAAGTTATATGAATAATTCAAAATTCGATTTCTTACTTTTAGCAATTTGATTGTATCACTTCGAGATATAAATTATTTACTTTCTAACTCCATTCATAAGATCATTTGAGGATAAAAAATTGTTTACATACTAAGGGATCAATCTACACCCTCCATTTTTATTTGATCTAATGGATGAGATTAATCATAACAATTTAAAAAAATCAACTTTCATCATTTTTTTAAATATTAATATCTTTCAAACCGTTAATCGAAAAAAAATACATCATTGCGACAAGTATTTTTCACGTTTTTTTTTTCAAGTTTTTTCGTTTTTTATGTTATTGAAATTTACATTAAAAAATCATATATGATTAAACACTAAATTGAATATCACATGTGATATTACATATCATATATGATTTAACACTAGTATCACATGTGATATTCAATTTAGTGTTTAATCATATATGATTTTTTTCATGCAAATTTCAGTTACGTAAAAAAAATGAAAAAAAGACGAAAAACGTGAAAAAACAATTTTTTTTTTCTTTTTTCGAAATTATATCAAAGTGTCCGTCTATAGAAAGATAATTAAATGCTTGTCGCGACGGTGTAAATATTTTCGCTTAACGATTAACGGTTTAAGAGATAAAATGTTTTTAATATCAGCCATTGATTTCTTTTTAGATGGATGGTGGAGATGAATCCCTTAGTACGTGAGAAAAGTTTGATATATAAAATAACTCTCCTCATATTAAGTAATGTTGTCGCGATTCTCTCCGCAAATGATTAGGGTGGTGACAACCATGCCTAACAAGAATTTTCATACCTAATCACCCACCAATAATATCCTTCCATCTCATCTCATACCTAACAATAGATTTTTAGTGGCAACCATGCCTAACCCATACTTCATCTATTTTTTTTTATATAATTATATTAAACAATTTAATAAAAACATAATATTTTATTAATACTTAAAATAAAATTACATAATACTTATTAAAAAAAAACACTAGTCATCAAGATATGGTAAGTCTTGAGCGTCTACATACTCCGTAAGATCATAACGGAGACGGTGATGGATATTTTCGTCTTGTAACTCCGGTAGTACATTCGGGTCATAAACTGGCGTGACCGGCGGATCCATTATATGAACCGGTGATATTGCCATCCCGTCGTCTTTTAAAATCATATTGTGTAATATAACACACTTATGAACGATTTTTCGAATCTTTTCGACGGACATAGCCCGGAGAGGATGACTGAGAATAATCCATTTTCCTTTAAGACGACCAAAAGCTCGTTCGACATCCTTTCGTGCAGACTCTTGTAGCTTCTTGAATCTCTTTTCTTTCGGGTCAGTTGGATAAGGATATGCTTTAACAAACGTTGAATAACTGTTTGGCGCCGTTCCATTTCGCTGAGTAAGATACAACGGAGATTGATTCAAAACATTGATGTCGTTATTTGCACCGGGAGGACCAAAAAACGAATGCCAAAACCACAAATCATTTGAAGCTACGGCTTCAAGCATAATAGTCGGGTATTGGTGATCACTTCTTTTATATTGCCCTCTCAAATGCCTAGGACAATTTCGCCAAACGAAATGTGTACAATCAATGCTACCAAGCATTCTAGGAATGTGATGTTGTTCTCCATGTGCCTCGAATAAGCGTGCAACGTCGTGGGTTGTCGGCCTACGTAAGAACTCTTGCCTATATAATTGGATTACCGCATCGCAAAAATGATCAAGGCATTCACCTACAAAGTATACCGAATTATAAAAAACGAAAACATTATAAAAATACACCGAATCATAAAAAACCAAAAAATACCGAATTATAAAAATAACCTGACGTTCTTCGTGCCATGTTTAAGTAGTCATCATATCTATCCGGAGGTCCACCCGTTGCGAGTTGTCGAATGGCCGATGTGCATTTTTGCAACGCCGTGAAACTTTTTTCCCCCTAGCGTCTACGCCCTCTTGAAACCATTCGAAATTCGCTTCAATATCACCAACAATTTTTAGAAACAAGCTTTTATTCATATGAAATCTTTCACGAAAAACATGGGGGGGGGGAAACTTTGGGTTTTCTTCGACGAAATAGTCATTCATTAGAGTTTCTAGAGCTTTTTCACGAAGTTGAGCTTGCCGTGTCTTCAATGGCATCGCACGCGGCTAAATAGGTTTTTATGGTAGAACCGGTGGAAAACAATAGCTCGGAAGAGTCGGATAGAAAATCTAACTCGTCCTCGGATGAAGAAGATGAAG
Source organism: Chrysanthemum makinoi (assembly GCA_910596185.1). NCBI lineage: Eukaryota > Viridiplantae > Streptophyta > Magnoliopsida > Asterales > Asteraceae > Chrysanthemum > Chrysanthemum makinoi. Next base: position 139,304,463 of record OU343217.1, read on the forward strand.
ATGAAGATGAATCAATTTTGTTTGTGAAATAGAGATGTTTTGTTTGAGTAAAAATAGAGATGTTTTTGTGTGTGAAATAATGTTAAATGGGTGGTGTTTAAATTAGGGGTGTTCAAAATATCCGATAAACCGACAAACCGAGCCGATCCGCTCAATCCGAAACCGTAAAAAACCAATAACCGAAGAAACCGAAACCGAGAAAACCCAAAACCGGAAAAACCCGCATATCACGGTTCGGTTTCGGTTTTTACTTTTACTTATCCGCGGTTACCCGAACCGAACCGTGTATAATATACATGTAGGTTTTAACAAACCATTCATAAAAATGGCCAAGTATTAACTATATTTTGCACTACTTTTATCGTATAACACATTGTTACTAACCTGATATAATTATGTATTAACGTCCATGGATTACATATGATTAAAGTGATCGTAACCTATAAACGTCAAATAAATAGTATTAGTTATTTTGTTACATATGATAATTTGAATGTTTTTATTGTGACGGAACAACTTTACAATGACTCTAATATCTTCAACGTCATTTAATTTTACTACCAGGAAATATTAAGTTCTAATTTTAGTTATTGTTCGTCCTATTTGAATCGATTAATTTTTTTAATGGTTAACCGTGACCCGAACCGCGGGTAACCACTCATTTCGGGTACCCGCATGTCCGGTTACCCGTCTAGTATGGTTCGGTTTTGGATAGTAAAATGAACTACCCGCCCCACGATGGATAGTTAAAATCTTTAACTGAACCGAGCCGAACCGCCCCATGAACACCCCTAGTTTAAATAGGTAAAAAAAAGGGAATTTTTTTTAATGCATCTCAACGGCTAGTTGACTAGCCTAACGGCTTGTTTTTGCCTCACGTAGAATCGGTAATGTACACCGATTTAGCACCATTTGATGCCACACCGAATCATGCCGAAATGGTGGCAATGTTCATGCCGATCGGCATGATGGATACCGAAGCCATGCCGAGAACGGTTGCCACCCCCTTAGGTAGAGAACGTTTATTTGTTGTATAACAAAATAAATAAATTTACATGTTTTAGCAAAACTATAACAAAAGTAAAGTTATAGTATTTTGATTCTTCAAAAAAGAAAAAGAAAAAATCATAATAAAATATTATAACAATAATATGATAGTGATGTTTTGCTATCGTGATTCAATTAGGGAATCGTTGAGCAAATGTTATATTGATTCGCTTGAGGGAATCATCAAAGAAAAAATAACAATAACTTGAGGTTATGTTATTTTGTTTCTCTTGAGGGAATAATAATTAAACTTGAGGTTCATGAAAGAAAAAAATTATATGATAACAATAAGATGATGTTGTTGTGATTCATCTAAAGGAATCACAAAGAACTTGAGGTTCTTTAAAAGATATAACAATAACTTCAGGTTATTGTATTTTGATCCTATTCATCGTAGTAGAACTTGAGGTTCTATAATTATTATAACATGAGGTTATGATACATTTTGATTCTTTTGATAATCAAATAGACTACGAGGTTCTAAAAAAATACATAATCATAATCATAACATGAGGTTATGATGCTTTTTGATTCTCTTGATGAGATCATAGTAGAACTTGAGATTTTATTTTATTTTTCTCTAACATAACATGATGTTATGTTATTGATCCAATTGATCGAGCCATATTACAACTTGAGGTTCTAATTTATTTTCCACTAAGATAACATGAAGTTATGTTATCGTGAGTTACTTGAAAAAAAAAAAAAAAAAAAACGAAATAAAAATATAATCAATTTCTTGAATTTGTGAATTTATTTATTCTACAATCCACATCTTTAAAGTACCATGTCAATATGAATTTTAGATAACCACTTTTAGTACCATGTCAACATACAACCATATACAGCCACATACGTGTATAATTAGGCCAATGCTAATGGAGCGGTCACCTCCCCAACCAACCGAATAGGCAACCACATTTCTACCGCTAGCTCAACCGAATTGGTGACCGGTCACCCCCAACCTTTCAATTGTTTCGGTTGGATAGATAACCACAACTTTCAATTGTTTTGTGTGTGTAGTTTTTTATTTATTTGTTTTTGTGAGGTATATTTTTGGTTGTGGTTGTGGTCACCGTATTATCAAATTGTGGTTAGGTGCAGTCTTGGAGAAAGAAAGCTGATGTGGCGCTGATGTGGCAAAAGGTAACCACAATATTTGTATTTGCCATTAGCATTGGCCTTACAAAATCTTTGTATATATATAGTTATAAAGATAGTGAGCATCACTATTGAACAACAAAACCACAATGATAAAATTGTTTTCCTCACTGAAAAAGAATACAAGAATGAGCGGAGAAAGAGAGATTTTTATTAGGGGTGTCAATTTTTGATCCGGCACAAAACTCGATTTAAAACCGACATGAAAATTAATAGGTTCGGGTTAAGTCTAAACAGATTTCGGGCTCGGTTTGGGTTGACCAATCTAACCCGTTTATTAAACAGGCCAGATTCAGGTTAGGAATAAATTAAGCGGGTCGGCCCGCAAACCCAATTAGATATTTTTCTTAAATTAAAAATTAATTGTATTTTATTATACGGGTTAATTGGGTTAAACGGGTCGACTCGAACCTGTTTAACTCGTGTAATGTGCTAACAAACATGTTAAACGGGTCAGCCTGAAACCCGTTAATTCAACCTGTGCAACATATTTAACCCGACAACCCAAAATTTGTGTAGTATATACAAGGGTTAAATAGGTCAAGTTCATGTTATGTGTAAACAAGTTAAGGTTGACATAGCTGACTCCATGATTTAGATGAGTCAGGTTCAGGTTGGGGTTTTCTGATTTACCAATCTGTCACCCGAACCCGACTTGGATTGACACCTCTAATTTTTATTAGGAGATGATCATCCAAGTGGTTACAAGTGTGTAGTATTTATAATGTAAATGAATACATATAAACCCTAACGAGTCGGTTTTGATAAAGGTGAATATGAGAAATGATACATGAACCTAAACCTAGGCCTAAACTTAGACCTAAAACCACTTAACAACACATTTCTTTTACTCCGTTTAAGTACACTGTGTTATCAAGTTGGTTTTATAAAGGAAAAGGAAAGTAATGAAAGAAATTTTTTTTTTTATCATGTTCTTGAGTTTTTTTATAAAAGAAAAGGAAGTAAAAGTGAGGAAATTTTAAGCTATTTAAAAGTAAAGTGTTTCTTCTCAAAAGTGAAAGGAAATTGTTTACTTTACATCACTTCCAATTTTTTTTATGAACAAAACTCAAGAACACAGTAAGTCCCCTATATGTAGTATTAAAATACATTTTGGCATGTTATAAATGTTCAAGGGGTTAATAAAGACAACTTAATATCTAAAGTGACCAGTTGTGCTTTGACTCTTTTGCATAAACCCTAATCAATACCCCCAAAATATATTGAACCCACGACCAAAATCCGACCAAAACCCACCTGCGACCTAGTACCTAATTCGTTGTCTGCATCCTTTCATCACAAACCCAGGTAATATTTTCTGTTAAACGATGAAACTTTATTTTGTCTTTGCATTTAAAACAGTTTTTGTATGTTTTATAACATCGAAAATGACCCATTAATCCGAAACTTGTTTAATTGCAACTGATTATTATTTTTTTGGCCTTTGGTTGATAAGCTCATAAGCCGGAAAAATGGGCTTATGAGCTTTTAAACGGTACATAAGCTCATAAGTTCAATTAATAAGCTAATACAAACACCCCGTTATGTTTTGAAACAATGAGGCGTTGAAGGATATCGAAGCTGCGTTAGTTTGTCTTGACGTCTGCGTTGAACATGTGTGAACACTTGCTAATGATGATACTTTATGACATCAAAGGACAGACAACTAAACTAAAACAACAAATAATAAAATATCAATACGTTACTTAATAAGTTATGGAAGTATCAGATGTTGAAATCAGAAATCCTCTGTTGTTTAAACCAGAAGGGTAATATCGAAGACTCGAGCACCCGAGCTGCTACTTGTTCTTTGAAAATATCCCTACGCTAGTTTTATATGAGGTGCCACTATTAGAAGACTTATAACATAGGTGAAGTGGTGGTCTTGAAACCATTGGGGTGATTAGGAAACATTGGCTCATGTATCGTAGATGATAGAATGAAAGGTAGTCTTGGAAAAATCGGAATCATGTGACTAAGAGTCTTCGATGTTTCTCGCTTACAACAGCACCTTTCATAGAACCAGAGGCACTGCAACTTCACTTTAATTCTTATCTCACCTTGTTTATTGTTTGGTCCTAGAATACTAGTTTACCCTTTTTACTTGAGCGGCTTTGCCTCATTTTCGTGAACACTGGTTCTGTTTGGAAAACATAGTCGTTTGTTTTCAAACTCGGTTCTTATTAATGTAGATATTAGTCTTAACAAGTTTATTATCTTAACTCGTCCAACTTTCAGCAAAAGTTCCTGGATCCACATTTAATTTTTCTGCATGTCTAAATCATCTGTTTTCTGCTTTGTGTAACTCAAGATTTATGAACACTATGTTAAGGGTGTCTAGCCTAATTTGATGAATGTTGGCTTTTGTTTAGTCGATACCTTTCCAAGGTTCTGTAATTTTTTAATTATGACATAACTAGTAATCAAAAATATATTTATATGCAGCAAATATTCCAATTTTCAGATTCCTGAATTAAAGTGGCAGGGTTTACTTTGTATTTCAACCTTATGCCTTAAGCAGTCGCTCTAGGGATGATTCTTGTAATAGTTTTGTAATAGTGCTATGTTGATATTCAGGTTCAAGTGGCTTTCAATACTTTTATTTTATGTTTATTTATGTTAAAAATGTTATACCAAAAGGATAAAAGTTTTCACAAAGGAAAAGCGTTTAACAGTTTTGACCTATGAAAGATCAACTAATTTAGCTAAAATAACAACCCCCGCAGCTCATCGAACCCCGTACTCTACCTGAATGTTTCCCTGAGTATGCTTTACGTCATGTGTGAATCTAGTCATCTTCTGTATAGTTTGATTGTTTGCTATTCACTTAAGTAAAGAAGCCGAATGTACAATAAATTTATTGTTGATGTAGAAAAAGGATGACAGTTACAAAAAATTAGCTGCACGTGTGAATTAGTAAGTTTTTACTAATAAATTAGAAGCATAGCCTAACATTATTGCTCCTTTTTTATAGGAAACAAACTACTTGATGATAAGAAACGTATTGGTCTGTAATGGGAACCACAACTTTAATTTGCATGTTAGAATTACCCAGTAACTAATCAGATCCAGTATTGGCCTTATTTCGGTTCACATTAAGGTTTAGAATTCATACGTCAAAGGTTTTCGGTTTATGTTCAAGGGTTTTAAGTGAAGGATCCATGGTTTAAGGTCTGAGGGAGTGTTTGTATTACCTTATTTCTAGGCTTATGGGTTTATTTAGATTCGGGAAAGTCAATAAACTCACTTTTACCAACTTATGAGTTTATTCAGATGAGCTTTTGAACTTAAATAAGTCATAAGCTCAAATTGATAAACTCATAAGCTGCTAAAGTTAGCTCATATGCTGTTACGAGCTCAAATAAGTCTATAAGCTCTGAAAATAAGCTAATCCAAACACCCTTGAAGGCTTGAAATGTGGGGTCTTAGTTAGGGGTTCATTGTCGGAGGTTTGCGGTTTAGGGTTCGAGGGTGCAAGTTTCGGCTTGGTGGGTGGTATAAGGTTTGTGGATCTCTCTTTTAGAGTTTAGTGTTGAGGGTTATGGAGTATTGCTCGATGTTTAGGGATTAGTGTTGTAGTTTTTAGGCTTAGGGTTAAACTTTAAGTGTCTAGAGTTGAGATTTCAGGGTTCAACATTGGAGTTTTAAGCTTTTTGTAACGTTATTGTAAAAATATGCAAGATAAGTTAATAGAACATTGTTCAAGGGATATTGATGGAAACTTAAAAACCGAAGGGACCAATTATGCATATTGTTACAATAAATAGAAATTACATTGTGTTTCTGGTTACTAGGGTTTGCTAAATTTTCAGACACGGCCCTAAAAGGCGCGACAAAGAGACCATAGCTAGTATGCTGTTTGTTTAGAGCCGTCACGATCTGAGGTAATTGTTTCTTGTAAGACACAAAGGTGTATAGTTTATATACCAGAATCATATAATGAAACTGTAACAAAATGGACTGCTGGTGATAGTATTTGTATCTTCTCTCTTCTCCCTTTTTTTTGACGTATTTTAGCCCAATTATTTTGACAAGCAAGCACTAAAGACACTGGAAAATGGTTAGTTGTGACTTGAAACCTCGATAACCAAACAACAGTACATCTGACTGAGACAGGTATCCTCTGATTGAGCACACCTCAGTTTGAATATTGTTTTCCCAGCTTATTGTTTGGCGCTAGGACACTAGCTTACTTTTGTACGTTGTTTAACCCCCATTTGGATGATAACTTTGATTTCTAGGTTTCTGATTAGCGAACTAGTTAAACATTTGTTTAATTTGGTGGAGATTCTTTTTACTGTAGACATTTTATAATGAGGTATGAGTTTTATGGTGGTCTCTGCTTTATGTAACTCATGAATACATGAATACTATCTAGCTATGGGTGCTTTGCTTGATGGGATAAATACAAAATTTGTGTCCACTTGAATAGCTTTTCAAGTTTTTATGATTTGTGAAGTACCTAGTTACTATAAATAGAATGAGTGTATAACAAATAATTCAGTTATCAGATTTCTGACCTGAAGTAACAGGGTCTTCAAACTTTTTTTGTCTAAAAATACAGTTGCGAAACAGGCCGCTAGGGAATAGAAATATTTACTGATTTTGTCTAAAAATACAGTTGCGAAACAGGCCGCTAGGGAATAGAAATATTTACTGATTTTGTAACAGCGCCGTATTGAGCGATTTATAATCAGGTGATAGTGTTGCATCTTAAATGGATAAAATTATATTGCAAGATAGGAGAGAGGTGCATAGACATGACCTTAAATTGTCAGCTGGTAAGAGCAACCCACACTAAAACTCTAGTGCTCTGTGATTGTTTCTTGTGCTTGTTTCACTTCATGTGTGAAAATTTTGCTATCTTTGATATAAGTTTATTGTTCAGAACTTCATATATGCTAATTAACTGAAAGCAGAGGCTAACAATAAGGTTTTTTCATATGAAACAGAATGCTTGAAGATAAGAAACGTATTGGTCTATCATGGGAACCACAAGTTTCATCTCTTTTATTTGGTACTAAAAGTGGGTCCAATGAGAAGTCTAAGAACGTATCAGAAAGTAGTTTGGTATATAAACCCAACTCGGAGCTCATTGATGGGCTGTTTGTTCCACCTAACGACCCCAAAAAGGTTAACAAGATACTAAAGAAGCAAGTCAAAGATACAACGGGAAAGAGCTGGTATGTTCATATTCTAATAATCTAATTGAAGTACGGAGTATATAAAAGTTTCTGGGACTCGGCTTATGCTGACTTTGAAATGTACACAGGTTTGATATGCCTGCTCCTACACTCACGCCTGAGCTGAAAAAGGATCTTCAGCTGCTAAAGGTGCTGTTATTTATCTTGATGCTTGAGAAATATTTCACTCGATTTTTGTGACATAAAAAATTACAAATTTATCCATGGCCAAAGTTTTAATTCATGACCTGTAGGATGAGTCCAAGGTTTTCAAAGTTTGCTGACAACAGATTTACAAATCTTTTGACATTTTGGTCCCTCTTTTTTACTCCGTTATCAAAACTCTAAAAAAACTGAATATTTTGGTTTGGTCACGGGTATACTAAAAAAACTGATATAACATATTTTTTCATGAAGCTAGACTATTATATCGAGTATTGTCCTGCGTCGGCTGAACAATAACTTAAATGCTTACTGCCTTCTGTAAAATGCAAAGTTTTCACGCTTTAGTCAACAAATAGCTTGATTAACAGATGGTTTAAATGGTCTGACACAAACCCAACCTAACAGCCGAGCTGAATCGTCCGACCTGTACCCGTAGTCACCCTAGTCTAGTTAAATGAAATAATAGATTGTAGTAACCTAAAAACCCAAAACCTTTTGGTTTTGGTTTCCTTTTCCCACATAACCTAAAAAAAGGTTTGGGTTCGGCTCATAGTCACCAGAAACACAAATCGCTTCGGTACAGAGTTACTATTCGGGATCTCGGTTCGCTATGTGTCCAAAATTTGGTACGCTTGGGGGTAGGCTCATTTCGGATCGATTTGCTTAGATTTTTACAGCAAGTTTTTTAAGGTGTAAATTCCATACTTCCTAATATTTCTAACGATTTTCCATTTGCAAAACACCGTTTAAAATATTTATGTACTAGTGAGAGTGATATAGTTTAAGTAGTTAATGGAAACGCTACCACAACCTTTTGGGAACGCTACTGTACCAACTTTGGTACAATTCGCTTGGGATCGCGGATCATGGGTGATTCAGCGTTTCCTGTGACTATGGCTTCGCCTTAGCGTTTCCTGTGACTTGGGATCGCTCTAATGGATCTTGTGTTATATTTACTTGAGGACTGGTCCCTTTATGTGCTTTGTTGTCTGCATAGCCACATCATAGATTTCTTTTGTGACACAAAGTTGTTCTTTTAGTGCTGACTTTTTTTTATTTCTCACTATAATGGTTGTCGACTTTAAATGTATCGTTACAAACTTCACTAGTTCACTTTATAACATACTTTATGTATACAGTTGCGAAATGTGATGGATCCCAAGAGACATTACAAGAAAGGTGACACCAATTTAAACTCATTCCCAAAATATTTCCAGGTTGGTCCATCACCTTTCAATTATTTTATCCCCCTCTTATTTCTATCTTGAGGTAGATTTATGACATAATATCTCAAAATATCAGGTTGGGACGGTTGTGGAGCCTGTATCAGAATATTACAACAGCAGACTTACAAAGAGAGAAAGAAAGCCTACTCTTGCTGATGAGCTGCTTGTTGATCAATCACTCAAGGCTTACAGAAAGCGAAAGGTTCAAGAGATTGAAGCAAAAAGCCAGCCGGGTGGGGTTGATAAGTGGAAGATCAAAGGTAAAAGCTCATGGAAACGTGCAAAGCAAAGGAGACATTGAGGGCTTGAGCTGTTCCCTTTGTGTTTAAAATTTTGATCACAACAGTCGATGGAATAGGTGGGGTGAAGTGTTGGACTAGATACTGTTGTACTCTTTACTTTTTATTTGTGATACAAGATGAATGATTTACTTAATATATCTCTTCTTCAAAAGATTTTACTTTGTTTGCATATGTCAAATAATCAATTTTACTTTCTGATTTCCATATTTCTTGAGTCGCAAACTTCGGCTAAAATGTGTTGCCTGATAGTAAAGTGTTATTTGAACTTATATGCTGGTTTTTTCTTTGATTTGCTTCAGCGAATAGTATAAGACATAGAGTATAATCAACAGGGCACAAATCATCAAGCTTATAAAACTGATTGCTATGGAGCAAGATCCTCTCAATTTGTGTTATATAACTTGTGTCAAGTTGTGTAATTATGAGCTATTGGATTTGATCTAATGGCTCAATCAAAACAACTTCTTTTAATTTAAACCATTGGATTAAATCTAATGGCTCACAATAACTTAACTTGACTCAAGTTGTATCCACAACTTGAGAGGATCCTAGTCCGATTGCTATAGTTGGTGTATATATTATCAAATAGTGCAACCTTGAGAAAAGGATGATTATTTTAACTATCAGACACATATAATGTTTTAAGACGTCAATGGCACGTTTGGTAGTGGGAAATTCAAAGAAATGAAATAAGTAAAAGAATTGAAATCAGCAAAGAATTGAGATTGATTTAACTATTTGATAACAACATAGACTTGAACCAGAAAATAAATAAAATTTGCATATTTTTTTATAATGAGAGGTTTTAAGTTTTAACAGCCATACAATAATAATAATAATAATAATAATAATAATAATAATAATAATAATAATAATTATGTTAATATATTATTATTATTATTTATAATAATAATATATTAACATAATAATAATAATTATTATTAATATTAATAAATTAATAAATTATCATTAGGGCGTGCCGTGATTGATGCTGCACAGCGCAAACGTGTCAAGTACGAGGCCAAATGCGTTGATATTGGATATGGGTTCATCCCCTTCTCTTTCTCTTCCTTTGGTGAACTCGAGAAGGAGGCGGTGACCCTGCTGAAGCGAATCCGAAAGTTTTCAGTCACTCAAGATATTGGCGCGAGTGGTGCTAACTATATTTTTAGTAGGGTTTGTTTTGCTATTGCTAGAGGAGTGGGGGCCCAGTTAGTTTCTCGGCTCCCCACTAATTTTTTGTAATTCCCTATGATTTTCTAATGAAGTGATGTTTTATAATAATATTAATAATAATAATAATAATAATAATTTTATTATTATTAATTATAATTATTATTATTCTATTATTTTATTATTATAAATTTATTAATTTATTAATATTATTATTATTATTTTATTATTATTATTATTATTATTATTTATAATAATAATAATAAATAATAAATAATAATAATAATAATTTATTATTATTTATTATTATTATTATTATATTTAACATCCTTAAATGTAAAGAATTGATTTCCACTCCAAAAGTAACAAAAATGAATTTTTTGAGATTGTGTGTAAACTAAATCCCTTAATAATTGAAAATTTTCACTTTTTTATTTGGCTATGTGGGTTTAAACTCCACCAAATTAGTATCTACACTCCATCATCATTTATATCATCAATTTAGTATCTTTTTGTGGGCCACTAATCATAAGAAAAACTTTATTTATTAATCCTAAAAACCTAAAATACAATAAATAAAAATATAAACTAGTAAGTGTCTTTATCATCTTTTATCTCTCTCTATCTTTTTTTCCACACAATGTTACACACAAAACATACACATACAAAACCATATGTCATAATATTAAAACCACCGTCACTACATTACCATCACAAAAACTTGAACCACCATATAACCATCGCAAAAACTTGAACCTAGATGATCAAAACTTGGTTTTTTTCCAATGACATGGAGGTACCCATCTGACGTGGTGGAAGACTACGGTGGCGGTTCATGCCGGTGTTTCCAACGACATGGTGGAAGACGGAGGTGTGGCAGGCCGAATATTTCGACACTTCTACGGTGGTCGTAACAGAAGAAGTAGAAGAACTAGATCGATCAGATCTAGCTGTGAGTGTGTGTTTGTATGGGTTTAGATCTGACTTTGACCAAAGGTTGTGCTTTTACTGGAGTGGCGGCTGTGGTGGTTTGTCCTGAGGTGGCGGCGACGGTGGTTTATCTGAGCTAACGGCGGATGTAGTGGTATGACCATCACAAGTGGCGACGGTTTTACCGGAGGTGAGGGTGGTGGTGTTGAAAATGGTTGCTAGACTTTTTGTTTGGTTTTAAATAAAAAAATACGGAGTCAAATTGGAGAAGAAAGAGAAATTATATGTGTATTTGAGTGACAAAAAGTTACCTTGCAAATGTTTTAAAGCCTGTTTCTTTTTCTAATTTCGAAAACTGTTTTATTATTAAAATATTATATAATGTGTTAGATGGTGTGTATACCATAAATCCCTTTTATTTTCATGGCTACCAAACAAGGAAAATGAATTTATTTCCATTTCTTTGATGCTAGAAAGACATCACTATGCTTGTGCGTGATTTTGTTTTACTGGATTGAGCCATATCAAGTGTAAAACCCTAAAATCTAAAACGCGAAAAAGACTATTTTGCTCCTCTAAAATAAAACTTATAAAATACGTAAAATATGTAAATGTTCATTAAATGTAATTATAATCTAACTTATAAATGATTGACAAACCTAATGTACGAGACCATTAAAAAAAATACTTACGCTTACGTCTTAAGTCTAAACCACACGCTACTTTTGCATCGGCCGAAGACTTCCTAAACATTACAACTTAATTATGGCCCATCTAAATTGAACTTGGCCTTTGTTTTCCTTGGCAGAACTGAACACCCATACGTCCCTTTTATTTTATTTACCTTACGTCTTACACAAATGCATGACAAATTAAATTACATGGCCCATATGGTTAAGTTGGAAAGTGAATCAATTTTGTTGAGATTTCCCTTGATGTTCGGCCATACCTCACGCCTAATGACTCCCATATATCTTTTTTTTTATCTAACTTATTCTCTTATCAATTCACACCTCAACAAACTAAAAACCCTAGAAGTAAAAAAAAAGTGACGACATGTTTCTTGTTCCCTCTCCTCCATTCGAAGCAAGGCAAGCAAGGAAGGCGTTTCGAAGGCTAATTAGTTGTGGGATTTCTAGGTCGAAGGTGGTGTGGTGTCGAGGATTTTGATCCTCTTGGCTTCTCGTTCTTCTCCTGATCGCGCACAAGGGTAATGATGTCTCGATCTACCATTTGACTGGAGGTATTCTTAAACTCTATATTGCATCCACACATGAAACTCTATATGAAAAACTGGTTATATGAATCTTGCATGCATACATATGATAAAATAAATCTCATAGACTTAAAAAGAAATCATTACAGTAGATATTTCAACATATCTCCCGAGAGGGTAAGTAAGGTGCCGGTCTGTCCCTGTGATGGTAGGAACTTCCGCGATCTTTGCTTGAATACCCATGTCGTCCATCGCTTCTCTTGTCTCCTCCATAATGTCCCCTGGAGGTCCTTTCATCCTTCCGAAAGGGACCAGTTGAGGCCCTCCTAGTCGTGTCGCAGTGTTCTCTTCGTAGAAGCTCCGTACTGGCGACAGCTTCTTTGGATCTAACAAAGTCGTCCACACGAATCATAATCTCGTCAACCGTTTTTGGTACCTTGTCAGCAAATTGTTTGGCCAACTCAGGACACTTGGTTCCACTCATGAATGAGGAAATCCTCATAATCTCTAGCACACCCTGTATGAATCCAGTCTCGATGGTCCACCTTTCTTTGAATTCTGGTAGCGTCTCGTTGGCCTTCCTTACGATCTTGGTTATCTCCGTTTGGTCTTTGAGACATGCCTTGTGCAGGGAGAAACGAGTCTCAAACTGCTCTAGGAGGTCGGCCCATTCGTCTATGCTCCTCGGGGGAAGACTGTCGAACCAACCTCTTGCTTTCCCATCCAACGTCTGTTGGAACATGCGGCACCACACTAGCATCGGCCACTCTCCTTGACCTGCGGCTCTGGTGAATCTGTTGAGGTGATCCTAGGGGTCCGTCGACCCATCATACAGTTTGATGTGGGTGGGAATTTTGTGTTCCGGTGATGAGAATTCAATTAACCGTCGGGTAAAGGGAGACTTTGAGATTTCCTTGAAGGGCTTCCCCAAGTCGTCGTCTTTTATCTTGCTTCCAGTAACAATCTCCTTCTTCTTGCCCGCTGGGTTCCCTTTATCCGGGGTTGTTTCATCAGTGAAATCCAATCGTATCGGATCGACAGTATCCCTCCGACTATTATGTTCTTTTATCATGGACTTGAGTGCAGATACGTACCCTTCTAACTGCTCTCTCGTCACTGAGGGGAGGGGGAATCGGGAATCAAGGGGGAACCCGTCATCCTGTAGCCTAGGCAGATTGAATGCGGGTCCCACGGATGGCGCCAATGTTGAAGTATTTTTTTGCGAGGTTCTTCAGATATCCTTCAGCCTTGTAGACTAAGTCTTCTGGATACCTGCGATTATGAAACAACGCGTTAGTCTCGCCCCGGGTGTTATCCCAGGACCAGACTCCGGCGTGAGAGTAAGTAGGGGTTAAACCGAAGGGTCTAGTATAAATGTGTGTGTGTAAGAAATGATACCTTTTTACCAATTACTGTATACGTATTTATACTCCTTAGTGTCACTATCTGGTCGTTGGCCATGTCACTTTCTTTGGGACCGTTGGTGTTGTCAGGGCTGACACTGTCCCTGACACTGTCCTTGACGTCATCTCTGACATCCAAGAGACTGAGACGAAAAACTCCCAGGCTAAATGCCAAATGTGCTGTCAGGACAACGGTCCCTTCGGATGTAGATCCTCCGGTATGCTAATTTTCGGCTATTCAGCCGATGGACCATATACGTCGTCAAGTATTGATGAACATTTTCTATTGATTAACATTTTGTACTGAAAAACACTTAGAATATTGACGGACATAAAAAGAAACTGGTGAACATTGATGAACACGTACTGATGAACATAAAAATAAGGGCAAATTGCATAAAAAGTTACATATCTTCGGTCCAATTTCAATTAAAGATACTACATTTATTTATTTATTTTTTCAATTTAAGGTACCCGACTTTTTTTTTTGTTGCCGATTCAGGTTTTTTTCTAACTTCCGTTAATCATTTTGTTAGTAAATTACATGTTTGGTCCTTGAGTTTGTAGAGGCATTTCATGTTTGGTCCATTTTCGTCCGTTTTCATACGTTTATATACGTTTTCGTCCGTTTTTACAAGTTTTTGTCGGTTTTTACACATTTTCACACGTTTTCGTCTGTTTTTGCACGTTTCCGTATGTTTTTACACGTTTTCGTCCGTTTTTACACGTTTCCGTATGTTTTACACGTTTTCGTCCGTTTTTGCACGTTTTCGTCCGTTTTACACGTTTTTGTATGTTTTTTTACGTTTCGTCCGTTTTTGCACGTGTTCGTCCGTTTTTACACGTTTTCGTCAGTTTTTACATGTTTTCGTTCGTTTTTGCATGTTTTCGTTCGTTTTTGCACGTTTCAGCCCGTTTTTACACGTTGTCGTCCGTTTTTGCACGTTTTCGTCCATTTTTGCACGTTTCCATCCATTTTTACACGTTTTCGTCTGTTTTTGCATATTTTCGTCTGTTTTAACATGTTTTCATCCTTTTTTGCACGTTTACGTCCATTTTTACAAGTTTCAGTCCGTTTTTACACGTTTCGGTCTTTTTTTTACACGTTTTCAACTGTTTTGTCTGTTTTCAACGTTTCGTCCGTTTTTACACTTTTTTATACGCAAATTTATACACGAGTATAAAAAGTGTAAAAACGGACGAAAATGTGTAAAAACGAACGAAAACATGCAAAAACGGACGAAAACGTGGAAAAAAGGATGGAAACGTGCAAAAACGGATGAAACGTCGAAAACAAACGAAAATGTGTAATAACGGACGAAACGTCGAAAACAGATGAAAATGTGTAAAAACAGACGAAAACGTGGAAAAAAGGATGAAAACGTGAAAAAACGGACAAAACATCTAAAACAGACAAAAACGTGCAAAAACGGATGAAAACGTGTAAAAACAGACGGAAACGTGCAAAAACGGACGAAAGTGTGCAAAAACGGACCGAAACGTGCAAAACGGATGAAAACGTGCAAAAACGAACGAAAACGTGTAAAACCAGACATAAACGTGTAAAAACGGACGAAAACGTGTAAAAAAGAACGAAAACGTGCAAAAACAGACGGAAACGTGTAAAAACGGACGGAACGTGTAAAAACGGAAGAAAACGTGTAAAAACGGACGAAAACGTGTAAAGCGGACAAAATCATGTAAAAACGGGGCAAAAACGTGTAAAACGGACGAAAACATATAAAACCGGACGAAAACGTATGCAAACGTATGAAAACGGACAAAAATGGACCAAACATGAAATGCCTGTACAAACTCAAGGACCAAACATGTAATTTACTAACGAAATGGTTAACGGAAGTTAGAAAAAAAAAAAGTCATGTACCTTAAATTGAGGAAAAAAAAAAAAAAAAACAGTACCTTTAAATGAAATTTGACCTAAGTTGGGTACCTTTTTATACAATTTGCTCTAAAAATAATTGATGGACATTTGTATTGATGAATTGATGAACATAAAAGAAACTGATGTACTAATGAACACGTATTGCAGATTCGAGGTTTTATACATCACATTTTTTATTTTTTTAAGAAATATCGAATCTTTTGTTAATTACAAAAACATATATATAAATAAACTAGAAGGGTACTCGCACAATGCGGCGGCGGGTACCCGATGACTATTTTTGTGGCGAGTAAATATTTTTCATTTTAAACCTTCATTATTTAGCATGTCCCAAATACTTTATAACATAGTAGATATATATTTTTCAAAAATAGAATATCTAAATTATTAATAGTGTAAATAGTAAGCACTTTTATTTTTCAAATTTTAGCATTAAATTAGTGGTTATAAGTTTAGTGAGCTTTTCTTATAAATAATTCTATTAAAATATATCATTATTAGAGCGGGTTACTATTTGGTTTAAATGAGACATAAATTTTTAAATTTTACATTAATTTTCTAATTTTCTTTTTATAGTAATGTTTTTTGTTTTGTAATTTTAAGAATTCCTTTTATAAGAAGTCTCAAATGCTTTATAATGTAGTATAGATTAACACCTTCAAACTCTAAATCTTAAAATTTCTTCATTGAGACATTCATTAAAAACCTTATAATATTTCCATGAAAACATGATTTTTTTGAAAATTTATGAGAAACGCTTCATAAAAACAAAAAAATGAAGAATTGATTTTAATTTAGGGTTTGTGGATTAAGAATCACCATAAAATTTTTATTTCCACTCAAACTGAATGAAGTAATTATATCTCGAATTCAAAGAATTATATTTTGAATTGATGTAATTAAATTACGATTGAAGTAATTAAATGTCGAATTTAAATATTATATCATGGATAAAGAAACTAAAAGTGAAAAAGAAGGTTCGTGAGATAAAAATAGTTAAAGAGGTTGGAGGGAAGAGAAAGAGGTACGTGTTAATACGTGAGGCTTTCTAAATTTTTTATTGAGTTAAAACTTTCTATTTGATCGCATACACATGCCCAATGCATACAATTCAAGGTATTTAAGAAACCACCCTCTTTATGAGTAACTTGTAAATGTCTAATTCATAGCTAAGAAAACATATCCAGATATTGAATCATGCTTTTGTATATTATAGTATTCAAGTAACATTTTATTTATAAATTCATACTTTTTTTTTATGAGGAACACCATTAAAATTACCTAGTACTTCGATGTGATCATAATTACGACTTAAGTTCAAGGGTTGTGTAAACCGGACCTAGCAGAAACACAAATGTTCAAGGGACCATCCACTTGGATATTAATCGTGGTTCTGTATCTTGGGACTTTATTTTCATCACTGAGCTTGAATACATAGCAACCCAACAAGATAGATGAAAATATCTTCATCTGTCTATATGCAAACTCTCGACCTAAACAAGTTCGTGGTCCAGCCTGTGCAATAGCAAAATATATACAGTAAAAGGTTAATTACTATTGCAAAATGTCCCTACAAGAAAAAAGGGCTATAGTGACGACAAGAAAATCATCACTAAAGGTGGAAAAGTCGTCACTAAAGCGGTTTAGTCACGAAAATCAAGGTCGTCACTTGTTGTCACTATAGCTCCGTCACTAAGTTAATAGTGACGAAACTGGAATTTGACACTAAATTTAGTGACAAGCTAAAGTCGTCACTAAGGGTGTGTGACAACCCATTTCATCACTTAATTTTCATCACTAAAGTGGCTAAATTCGTCACTATTTGCTTGAATTAGTGACGAAAGAAAGGCGTCATTTTTTAGGTGAAACTAACGGAACCTTTAATGTCCAATAGTGACGAAATATATCATCACTAACCGTTGTTTCCGTCTCTGGAATATGTGCAATAAAATGTTGCCCACTGGTCCATATTACTACGTATAATTTTACTACAACAAAATAGAATAAAATTTTGTAACAACAGGTCTAAAATATTACTTCCATTAGTACAATGTAAATTTCGTTCATGCAATCAATACAAGCACGATACTATTGTAACAATGTATTATCACTATAAACATATAACGGCATGAAATATACAAAAACAGAAAACCCTTCAGATGCTCTCGCCTACTGTCACTTGACATCTGCTCGTAGTATCTAAACCGGTCTTTCTCAACATTCTTTACGACCCCGACCATCTGAATTGCAATAAAGACGTTCTCATGATCCTGGTAGCGGTATCTAAACCGGTCTTTTTCTACATTCTTTACGACCCCGACCATCTGAATTGCAATAAAGAAGTTTTCATGAGATTTACTAGATTATTCTGATGTAATGCACTTTATTTATTCAGTAAAAAAGTAAGTACAAACTTGCTACGATATGATCACACTCATCCCTAACAAACTGCCACTGCCATATATTCACATGTATTACACAAATCATGAATAAAAGTTAACCAAAAGATGGATCCAACAATACTTACATACCTTTCGACACTCAAATCTTGTCCCAGAAAAAGAGCTTCGGCTATAGCCACAAAAATCACAGATAAGGGGTTGAACATGGATAGATAGGTCGGACCCTTTTTCTCAACCACCCACGAGATCAAGCAGAAAGTTGCAGTCGTTGCCAACGCCCCTTACATGTATGCAAAACTAACACCAGTTAACCGGTGTCATATGTGTTTATGTATTAATAAACTAAACATTAAATATATATTGTACGTATAGAGTACACAATGGTAATCAGCTGCAGATTCCAACCTAAATGATGAAATAGCATTGACATTAGGTGAGTTTCAACCTGTTTACCTGAAAACACGTTGCATTGGGTTCTCTTTTTACCTTAAACAGCTCAAACTCACCCATCATTTAAAATGCATTGAATTGCTTAAAACCTCGTAAATCAACTTATCCAAAATAATTAGATTGTTATTTTAATCATATAATTTTTAATCACAATTGATAAAATAATATTAATTTCTAATGAAGTTCAAAAAGATTAGAAAATAAAAAACAACCTGACTTGACTCAATTTGACAAGGTACCTAACTTTTCTATCCCCTTTTTCTAATCTCTAATACATATAAGATAATTTAATATGTATGTGAAAAAGAAATGTGTCTACTTTCCCAGTAAAATAGTTACACGATGCGCACATAACAAGATGTTTGAAAGGGTGAATGCCTTCATAAAGTAGCGTTTGTACACTTTTTGACCTTTCTAAGTAATGTTTTACCATAGGTAAAACATTTAACCTATGTACGTAGAATTGATGTAACTTAGGCTATTTCTTGTTGGAACGAGTCAAATGAGTAAACAGTAAAGCTAATAGATTTAAAAGAGGCTAAATTGCTTTATATGTCTCCCAAAACAGTGAAGTGTTTACAATCTCCTATACTTATTATTGACGAGATTATAGGAATGTATACACAAGTTTTGGTCAGTTAATCAGACCCACCCATTTTAATTCACTACCCAATCAGTCCAACCCGTTCTAAAAGGGCAATGTCCATTCACTATTTCTCTTATGTTTAGCTCCTTAGTGTATGTGATGTCAATTTATAAGTAGATACTATTAGCATCTTAGGATTGATAAGCAAAGAACTGATTAAGGTTTACTTTAAATATATAAATAAAAGTATAACAGAGAACAAAAGTTGCTGATATGT
The DNA here is from genome assembly GCA_910596185.1 of Chrysanthemum makinoi. Classification (NCBI taxonomy): domain Eukaryota; kingdom Viridiplantae; phylum Streptophyta; class Magnoliopsida; order Asterales; family Asteraceae; genus Chrysanthemum; species Chrysanthemum makinoi. Next base: position 139,323,887 of record OU343217.1, read on the forward strand.
AAGTAACATGACTAGGACTTACTTTGTTCTTGGAAGAATGACCTGTAGATTCCATGTATTGTCTCATTTTCTTCATTCTTTCTTCTGATTCTTTAAGCATACCCAACGCTTCACGCTTCTTTTCTTCTGCTACTCTTAACCATTTTTCTTGCTTGTTCCAGTTCTACCCTCCCATCCCTTGTCAATCCTTTCATTGCCTCCAATGTAGTCAATAAGCGGGGGCATGTGCCACTTGTTATTTCAGCCTTAAAGCTTCTGGCATACTCAATCATTGGCTGAGCTGAGGATTTCACAGACATGAACATATATAGCTTTCTTAAAAATGTTTTTTAGTTGATTAGAGACATATTCATAATCCAAAAGACCCCTTTGATTCATCATATCAGCAAAAGCTTATAAAAGTGTAAAAGTTTTTAAATCAACATTACTAAAGGCATTTGTAAGGTTTATTTCACAATTTCTCACGTAGAAGTAAAATAATGAATAAACGAAGAACACTAACCTTGCATTCACGTGCAGATCTATGTGTTATCCAACCATAACCAAGCCAACCACAAGACCACTTTTTTTCGACAACCCAGCAATCTGCAGCATCGGGGGACATCTCATTAAGAGGAAGCTGCCTAAACTGTAATCGATTTTCATCGATCCCCAAATGTTTCAAAAATAGATATACTCTCCCAATGAAGAATGCCAGTGTTTGATTATTGGCAATCACCTAAAGAAAACAATATTGATCCAACATTTAAGATCTCAAAACTTTAGAAAACTAAAAGCGTAATTGTCATAACTTTGACAATGTTAAGGTTTTTATGTATATACAACTAACTTGAGAAAGAGCATGTGCTGTTTGTCCATCCCTTGAACACATAGGAAACTGGAGGGCCGAAACTTCAGAATACTTTGGATGTGTGTCTTGAGAATCCATAAAGTGCTCTATCTCGCCAATAGTGGAGACATCGACATTCAAAAGAAAATGTCGAGGAGAATTCTGTGTTGGTGTTAAATGAAAAGATGTCAATTTCTAGTACATGAAACTTGTCAACCAATATCTGGTTTCCAAAATAAAAAAAAGGTATTACCTCATATCTCAAAGCCTTTTCAGTAAGATTAGCAGCAGTCTACATTACTGACCATGTGCTGACTCATGGAAACCAACTTGTTTAGTAAATGTGCAGCCTAGTGGTAAGGGCTTGTGAGTATCAAATATGATGTCTCTAAGTTCAAATCTTGCTAGCTGCAAACTCCTTGGGCCACCCGCCCTAGCCATATAATCCACAGTTGTGGAGGGCTAGTGATTTACCAGACTTCTGAAGCTTATACATAGCATTATCTAATATCGAAATAACCAAATATACATAAAAGTCAAAGATGGTTAAGTTGTGTGGAGACAACTTTTAAGAGGTAAACAAATTGCTCTGCAGTTCCTAGTTTAACTTTTTATATATAGTGACATCTTTGAATTCATAAATATACAAAATAAAAAAGTTAAGATGACAAGTTGGGTAGGTAATAAGCTAGAAATTATTTGCTCTTAAAGCCTCGAACCTGTGACCTCTGCTTCGGCAGCCAACAACTTAGCCTAAGAAACTTTTGCTATTAGAATTGGTTTTTATCATACTTGAATTGAAAGTAAATACAACATTACTATTCATCAACTATAGTTTCTACAGTCATATAGCCCCGCTAAATGCTAAATGAGGCTCTAAAATTGTTTTTGACCCGCTAAATGGATAACAAAACATGAGGGTAGCCAACTCAACTTAACATAATTTGACCAACTGTTAAAGATTATCGTTTTGACCTATTACCCAACTAACTTGCTTGGCTTATTTCTACCTTAAATATATTTAGTGAAGACCCACCCATGTAAAATCTTGGCTACCAATTCCTAGACCGTTGTTGGCGAAAATGTCTATCATATTAGGATAAAAGAAGAGGTAAACATGTAATGCCAATTATTTTCGCAGCTGGTACTAAATGTAAAATTGTAACAATCAATCCGAGACTAATTACGTAATTCAAATAATCAGATAATCAGAAGCTAAATCCATGTATCCAAACATTGATGGGGCGTTTGGAATTGCTAATTTAGAAATTACTTGCTTACAAATCACATCTTGCTGTTGCATCGAAACATCACGATGTAGACTAAAAATAAACAGATAAACATGCATAATTCAGAAACTCAAACCTACTTATCTACTTAAGCTAACACATTGAAACTGATTATTTTATTTCAATTTGCAGAGATAATGAGTTTCATAATGCAAATCCAAACACCCCCTAAATATGGACTAACTATACTTACAAATCAAGTTACTTACCTCAACATATCAGAATTACATACTGTTGTGATTACGAAAATGTAACTTTTAAACCAAGTATTTTTCGAGTAGTCATTGCATACTATACATGTTACTTTCACATGTGTATTATCTTATGCATCTATTCTCTTTCTGTGCCTCAACTTCTAGGTCTAACTTCATTATGTAATAGGTCGTTGTATAAAAATTGCAGAAATAATGGATTACTTTTTCTACATGAGCATTGCTTCCAATAGATAAACAGATTATTAAATAGTATACCTTTGGTGGATTTATATACAACTATAAACTACATAAAAATGTAGTTCAAGCTCAATAAATATCATGTTGAGTCTGTGAGTTGAAGCACAAACAAACTGTCATTTCATTACAATATTTGAGCAACACACATATCTACTAAAATGTTAAACTAGGAACTGCAGAGCAATTGCGCTAAAGAAACTGCAGAGCAATTGCGCTAAAGAAACTGCAGAGCAACACACATATCTACTAAAATGTTGAAGCTTCAAATAATATTTAACAACAAATAAAAAAGAATCATCCATTGCGCTAAAGAAACTAGGCAAGCTATCGAATTATCTACAACAAAATGCCAGTCCTATAGTAACAAGCTACCAAATTATCTACTACAACAAAATGCCATTCCTATTAGTTTTGCTAAACATTTAATCAAACACTTGGTATGCAGTGATTTAGTAGCCAATGATCCAGTAAGCCTAAACTTTTCGAACTGATCCGAACTGATCCTTTAAACTTAAAGTTCATTGACTCAAATACACAATCAAATCAACAATCAAACAAGTAAATTTAACACAAATACAAACGAATTATTCAACGAATACACAAAATTGAGGCAACTAACATAATATCTTCCTAATTAAATGAAATTAGCTCTTAATAATTAGGGATTAGATATAACCTTCGAAAAAATTAGGGCAGGATAGTGAAAATGAGATTCGGAAGATGTTAGCCGTGGCGGAATAGTGCATTTTCATTGTGTGTGTTTTTAGTGTGTGAAACTGAAGAATTAAATGATTTTGATGGTGCATTTTCATTGTGTGTTCGCTTACAAATGGGGGAGAAGGAGAAATGAAGAAAAATTATACTAGCCGTGTTTATGTAATGGTTTGGCATTTTGTCAATTTAAGTCCCTGTGTTATTTTAAGTGTTAGATAGCAAAATAAAAGTCATGTATTTGTTCTAATTGAGTGACGAATAGTTTCGTGACTACCAATCTAAAATATAGTGACGAAAATTTCGTGACTAAGAACCGTAACAAGAAATGAGTTACACGGTGACGATCAATACTTGACTTAGTGACCGATACTTTCGTCACTAAAATGTATGTTAATGACAACTAAATACTTCGTCACTAAATATATGCAAGTGACGAGATATAGTGACGACAATTATATATCGTCACTGAATTGTGTTTTTAGTGACGAAAAGTATATGTCGTCATTAAATTCTCGTCACTATAGCCCCTTTTTTTTGTAGTGTTATAGATAAACATATTCGATCACTATTTGTGTGTAAGACCATGAATTAGCAAAATGGATTATCAAGATTTAAATTACTTGAAAGTATATATATTGGTCTCGATCATCTATTAATTATACATAAAATGGACGCAGACATGTGTGAAATGACACTAGCATTAAAAGAACACTAGCATTAAGAGAAGACCAGTTGATGATAGTATTCACTTAGGCTACAAATTTTGACATTAATTAGTATCTCATTCGCACTCCCTTGTTGAATATAATGTCTGACAAGGTACGTTGTACGTCCCAACCGTCCTCTACATGCCCACAGGAGTGTATGAACTAGGAGTAGATGACCTTTCTGATGGTTGTTAAAAACTTAAAATAACTAACAGAACAACGACGAGTACTTAGATATGTGCTAGCCAGTTTTAACATGGAGGAATGTTTACCAGTTTAGCCCCAGATATTCTATTAAAAATGTTGCAGGATATAGTTATGTAGTGAAATTTGTAACTTTTGGGTTCTGAAATGGCATTATGCTAACCTGAAAAGCAGTAAATTTGAAGGGGCTTTCTGAATGGAAGCAACCATGGTGATCAAGCCATCTTTCTGGTTTAAATTCAAGGGCATCTTCACCCCATATGAACTTCATCCTGCCCATTGCATATGGCAAGTAAGCTATCATAGGTAGCACATCATCTGAAAAGCACATCTTTGGATCCTGTTTAATTTATACTCAGCCATGTTAGTGAAATTGTACATGCCAAAACAAAGCATGTGCAATATATATGTCTCTAAAATATTTACTGTCTGAGTTCGAGTATGTTCATGAAGCAGTTTATGACTAAGATTGCATACCAGTGGCAACGCAGGATAGAGTCTTAAAATTTCAGCTAATGCCGCTTGAAGATATTGCATCTTGTCAAGCATATCCTCACACAAACGGGCCTCAAAGTCTGTCACATTTGTAACATCTTCTGTAATGTTCATTGCTTGTTTGATATCTTGTGCAATCTTATCTTGAACTTCAGGATGTTTGCAAAGAATGTATATGAACCAAGTCATAGTAGTTGCAACAGGATCTTTACCGGCAAGTACGAAGTTAATTATTATATCTCGAAAGTACTTTGGATCTCTATCGCTGATCTGCATAAATCGTAATAAAAGATCTTCTTTCTTCAACTGCAAGATTAGGAAACCAATGGTCATGACTTTAGAAGAAGATAAGAAGATTAAGTTTTTGACTTTTGGGGACTAATGCATTTCATCCGTAACGCAAATCAGGAAGGAAATCTCAGAATTATTACCATTATTTTTACAATAGGACATTTATCGGCACCACAAAATGATATCAAACTCTTATATATGTAGTAAAAGAGAAAGAGCATGTGAAGGGAGTCACCCATGATTCGATAGCTCCATTTTCCGCTAGTATTATCTATATGCCTAGCATTAGGCGTTCTCTTTGGTCATCAACCAACCTATCGTTTACCTACTATTATCTTTCCCTTGAATCCTTAGGTTTATCTTTTCTGAAAATATTACATCAAGCTTTTTAATTTGTATCTTTGTATGACTTTCTTGTCTGAGATAATGTTTAGGTTCTCTAATCTCTATTATATATCTAAAATTATATATTGTCGCTTAAAAAAGCTACCATGTGCATGCGTAAATGCTTATCTTGACATGAATAATGTCGTTCTAAGTTTTTTCTGTTAACCAACTTACTCGTGATATTTTATATATTCGTTGTCCTGTTAAGCTTACCGAAAACTCATCCTTTGATTTTTGCATCTGTTCAGTCTTTTTCTTGATCAGCTTATAAACAAAACTATCGATCACCTTGATATTTTTCTTTAACTTTGCTTCTGCTCCAATATTCAAGTACTTTTTGATTTTCCATGACATGTCAACTAATCTTCTATATGTCAACTCATTTGAATCATCAAATGCACGACTAAATCTAACACCTTCTTCATTTGAACCACTCAAGATGTCAAGATCAACACCAAAAGCAACCTCAAATATTGAATCCGCCGTAGCTTTCATGAATATGTCCTGCATATACACATCATGCTTGTGATGTTTACCTTAAATACCAAGAATTAAAGGGAGGCTGATCATTGGGTATTAAAATGTTAACTAATATAATGAGAAAACTTTACATTTATATCAACGGTTTGGTTGCAGTTTGCTGCTTCTAAGAATATGTTTCCGACTTTTATTGCGTTCTTTCTGAAGGTTAAACCGCTACAGTCTCTCAAAGCTTTTGTAGAGAACTCATGGTTCGACAGTTTCCTTTGCTCGCGCCATTTGTGGCCATCAACTGCTAATATACCATCACCAAAAAAATCATCTACCAAAGTGTGGATGTATGTTCCCTGCAATTGGTTCCACAAATAAAATTTGCTATACATCTTTCGTCCTTGTAGTTTAACCAAAATCACACCCACCGTCCCTATTTGATTTTAATTTCACGATTATACCTAACATTCAAACTAATTACATCGATGGTCCTTATTTTAAAAACATGGATTAACCACGTAATATCCTATAGTTTATATTACACGGATCGTTCCTATCTTTGTTACACGGCTTGTTTCTATTTTACAAAATAAGATTAGGGACTATTCATGAACATAGTTTGATAAACAAAGATTATCTATATAATTAAAATCAAATAGGGACGACGAGTGTGGTTATTGGTAAACCACAAAGACGAAACATATAATTTATTGACGGAGGGAGTGTAAAATTTGTTACATGGACTGCTCGATAAGTCTACTACATGCTGTGCATTAGCGTAATAATTATAGAATTATTTGGGTTTTGGTCATAAAATAACAATGAACTTTTTTAAATGTACCGATTTGATAAGTGAACTAAAAAATGTTTCACTTAATGTAACAAACTTTCAAGTTTTGTTCCAATAGGCACTATTTTACCTCCTACCGGTTAAACCACCTAAAAATGCAAACTATAGCATTTATTATTGGGCTTTGATCACAAAATAGCAACGAACTATTCCAAAAATATCGATTTGATACGTGAACTAAAAAGTGTTCCAGATTTTTATTTATTATTATTATTATTTTTTTTATATAAATCATCACTTTATTAAAAACTCATAGGATTTTACAAAATTATTATTATTATTATTATTATTATTATTATTATTATTATTATTTGTAATTGTAATATTTTTATTATTATACTATAATTGTAATTTCTTGCCTTTTATCCAAAAGGCCATTATACCCATGAAACCAGCAAGGTCATGATACAATTTGCATATTTTTGAAAAAATCGCAATGTCTTGTTAGTTAAAAACTAAAAAATAAAAATAAAAACTGCCAGGTCTTACTAGTTTTTCCAAAAAATCGCAAGATCTTATTAGTTTTTCTTAAAATATCGCAAGGTCTTGCTAGTTTGTCTAAAAAAATCCCAAGGTCTTGCTAGTTTTTCTAAAAAAAATTACAAAGTCTTCCTAGGTTTTCTAAAAAAATCGCAGGGTCTTGCTAATGTTTTTTAAATATCGCAAGACATGTGAGTAAAAGGACTAAAATACCATGACATGTCATCAACATTAAATTTTTGGTATAACAAGTTCTCGCGTGCATATTATTACAAAAGGTGAAAGTCTGTTACATTAAGTGTAATATTTTTTTGTTTACGTACCAAATTGATATGTAAAAAAGTTCTTTGTTATTTTATGACAAGAACCATAATTATTTTAGACCATGCAAATACAGGAATACTTAAATAAAGGGAAATATATATGCTTCAAGTGAACCAACAAATTGCAATGTTTTCAATTAGGCATTCCAACATGCAATGCATCAAGGGGCTACCAACTGTGCAATAGTAATTTATACCAGATGAATCATGTAAACTAGAGATTAGTTTTCTAGGATGAAGTCCAATTTGGACACAAACCTTGCCATAATTTTCGAAATTGGTCTTGAGGATATACTCCACAACCGCAGGATCAGTTGTAAAAATCTCGCCATGGAAAGGGCTGAGTATTCGGAAAGTTTTGTATTTCGCAGCAAGATCAGCCATGTAATGATGCAACCTTTTAAAGTTAATGAGCATATTAATCGTCGTCCCGCCAATCGGATGGTACTTATTTTTTCGTGTTTGAAAGAAGACATAGAGGAAAATTAGAAAAAGAAGTACAGGCATGATTATGGAGATGAAGAATGAATTTGCGAGAAAATCCATAACGACGTTGCTGTTTTCACTTTTCATTAATGAGAGTGAATTCATACAATCAACATTCAACAACGTATGACTTATGAGTTATGAGTACGTATGATCAGGTGCTCCAGTCTTGCTTTTATAGTCATAATGTGTGGTGGACGGTAACTAGAACTTAATAGCTGATGTGTTTTCAAGGCAACAATTTTGACCAAAAAGACTAGCTAGTGTATTTAAGATTACTAGCTTAATTAGTAACACGTAAAATTTACGGAAGTTTCAATTAATATTGTTTAAACGATAAGTAAGTTTGATATATCATCTAAGAAAATAAGTAATAGCAAATGAACATCCTGGATAATGGTATGCAAAACACTATTAATTGAATAAGTAATATTGAAAATATAACATACAAAATATTTATAGAGTATTAATTGAAAGTTCATAACGAGATTATAGTAGGTGATGCTTGTTGCAACGGATTTGTGTATACCATTTTTAAAATTATTAAAAGGTATGTTAGAATATTTATAGAGTATTTTCTTTTAATCAATTTTAACATTAGGAGGTGATTTGCACAGATTGGAACACTCTAAAACATACATTAAACAGTTGTACTGTAAATATAAAATTATAAATTGCTTTAACTCATTGTACACTGAGTGTTCCAATCAAATTTATGAGTATGCTAATCAATCACTTCCCATTTAATAATACTCCGTATTTAAATGTACAAAAGGTTTTACTGGTTGAAGCGTCGTGTAAAATATATATTCCAATGTAAAACATTGCATAAAAAAATATGAAAGAATCAAGTTAAGCTCGTTTTTATAGTGCGTTACACCAATTCATAAAAAGATTTGGAGCGTACAATAATGTAAACCCGGTGCTAAGTAGTCTCATTCTGATGTAATCCAAACACTATAATACGAACAATGCGAAATAAGTAAAATCTGAAACATACGTATCAAATTCGATCAATGCAATACCAAAACCAAATGCATTATTATATCATAGCCAAATAGATACAATGCAATACCAAAAACCAAATGCAAACAGAACAAGTTGCAAAGCATAATCAAACGAAACCAAACAGGAGTAGAGCAAAGTCAGACAATACCAGACAAGTGCAGAGAAGTATTAAACAGAACCAGACATACATACGCATAACAGAATTTGACGAAACCAAATTCAAAATTAGGTGGAACCAGAATAAAACATGTTGTTGATGTCAAGATGCAACACATAACTAGTCAAGACTTAAGTGACTTATATAAAGAGGGATTCCTTTCTTGTATATTTTGTTTTGTTGTTTATATAATTATTGTCTTTCTAATTAGATGCAACACATACCCGTAAATAACGAAATCAGTGCCCATGCGTCTCCCTCAAGCACTGTTTACATCTTAAGTGTGGTATACTAACTTTTATTAGAGCATCAACATCTCTTTAAATTATGAAGTAAATTCCTCTAGGAAAACAAATGCAATGTCTTTACTCGTTTAAAAACTCAGGCTACCCGTAACGGTAATCACAAAAGGATCAAGGATATCAGTGCCACATCAACTTTCTATCTCTACAACAACTTCATGTCAACTTAGTGAAATGAAGAGATTGATAACACCACAAAAAACATACTCCACCTAAACACAAATACCTCACAAAAATCAATTAAATAAAACACCCACACACAAACATCCTCCAACGACTCGGTCCTATTTAAGACCAACTTATTTTTTATAAGTCTAGGACGCGCCGCAGAAAGAGAAAGTAATGGGGTAGATGCGTTCTTTTTGTTGGTCGATCGAATGTTACGACCATGCTTTACGCCTGGTCTCATATATCTTTATATATAGAAGGGTACCCGCGCAATGCGGCGGCGGGTACCCGGTTTTTGTTTGAGAAGATGTTGATCTCATGAGATGGGGAGTGAGATACCGAGTGTTGCTTGTGGTTGTGTGGTTGATTGTAGGTTGTTTGTGGGTATTTATATCCCGTAAGTTATAGTATAGATTAAAAGCATGAATTAAAAATGTATTAATGATTAGACCTTTTTTTTTAAATTATATTGCAGTTTTCTTTTTTCATTAAACATGTTTAATGGAAGATATCTGTTACGAATTGGGATCTTTAAGACATTCAAATGAAATTCAGACAATTCAAATCTCATTGACTAATGACTCTTTAATTTCCTATTAAGAAAATGTTTTTGGTCTTAATTTTTTTAAGACTTCTTATATTAGAAAGTCCCAAATGTTTTATATAGTAGTATAGATAGATTAATCTACGACTAAAACTCATGGCCCACTTTGTCTTTAACTTTTTATGAATATTTCACTATTAATATCCCTTGATTATATGTTTATACTTTTTGTATTTTTATAAGATTTGGTATTTGATTGCTTTCTATTTGTTTAATAGGATTTATTCGAGCATTGGGACGATGAGATGCGAAATTAAAAAGATACTTGTTGGAAAACATGAAAAGTTGGATCAGACAATTCATACGGCACAAATGATCTTTAATGCCTACGTCATATTAATACTTGAAGCAGTTCACACCAAATCCATTCAGAAGTATATACGGCGGATTCACATCGATTAATATACGTCGAATCTATTATGAAGACCTAGAAGGTTATCAACATATCGAAGACAGTTACGGCGTATTAAGCCCGTAACACTCATGCCGTAACCATGGAGAGTTGTTCATTAATTTCATTCAGAGAGCACATACGACGTAAGATGACCATTGTTTCTACGCCATAAATATTACCAAGATCAAAGAGGAATTTCATTCAGAGAGCATATACGGCGTAGGTAACTCGTTACTCCTACGTCGTAACTACTACAAAGCCTTAGAAGAATTTCTTATTTAGAGAGCACATACGGCGTATACCCTCACTTATGGTTAAGCCGTATCCGAGTTGAGCCCAACAAAATCTATAAATACAAGCCCTAATTCATTCACAACACCCACATTTTTCCACACACAGAGCAAAGGACGAATAGGGTTTTATTCTGAGAAGTTTTCCTGCAATAACCAAGTGTTTTTCAAGGGAGAATCCATCATCAAACAACATCGAACATAAATCGACATAGAGTAATTGTATCAAACACAATGTTTAATTCTTGGGCAAATGACAAAAAAATGCATCGAGCTTGACACTTTTTATTATTGTGTGTAGCCAACTATTTTTTTTGTTATTGTGTGTACTGAACTTTCAAAATTCGATTATTGCATGTATTTTGTGACCATTTTACCCTTAAAATTTTCAAATTTCAAAGGGTAAAATGGTCATTTTACATGGCAGAATAGTCACAAAATACACATAATGATCAAAATTTGAAAGTTCAGTACATACAATAAGAAAAAAAATAGTTGGCTACACACAATCACATAAAGTGTCAAGTTCGATGCATTTTTTTTTTGTCATTTGCCCTTAATTCTTTTACAGTTTTAATCATTACTTTTGTTGCACTTTATAATATGATCAGCTAAACACTTCATGTGTTAGCCTAGTTATAAATTGATTAATGTTATGATTTGATTTCCTCAGTTTATTTCTCGTTTTTATTGAATAATTTATGTGTTTGTCGATTGATCCTTGCGTTATGCTAGTGTTTAGGGGCGATTTAGTTTTTGTTAGTCTAGTAAGTAGGTGATCATCCCAAAACTACGTTATTCGGATGATCGAGAGATAAGAGTAGACACTTAAATAATGCTAGTTAGTAGTTTATTGTTTGCACCAATAGGCGCCTAAATGCCAAGTGGTGAGATTGTTGGCATAGACAAATCACATAGATTAGTTGGGAGTTTAAAGACTAAATCCCTGTAAAAACCCTAAGAAGGTTTATCGGTCACGTTGATCATTCGGATCGATAACTTGGAACTATAGGTTAGGTATTTGATGATCCTTCAAACCTAGCGATATTAGAATCATTAATAAGAGCGAGACATAGACATTGCAATAGAATCATAGCATTAGTTAAGTAGTAACCAGGTTAACACACTTTCTTCCACTGAAAAGTTAATCCATTTCCATTTCGTATTTTTTTATTTATATTTCAATTTAAACGTGACAATTAAATTGATACAAATAGTTAGACTCAAATTGGTAGACCGCCCATTACTCTTAGGAACGACCTCGGATTTTCCATAGCCTTACTATATACGATCGAGTACACTGCATGTTAGTATATGTGTAGATCACTAAGTAGACGAGCAATATAAATTTAAGACCTGATCTCGCGTATCAAAAATACAATTTACCCGCACTTTCTTTAATATGCACTTATAGCAATTTCACGTTTAAAACTACTTACTTGAATGCGTCATGTGTATGTTCTCAAACAACAAACATTAGTTTTGTTTGGCCGTGTGTATGCACAAATCATCATTATAACATAGTTTTGATAAAAGGTACTAAGTCAAAGTCACAACGATTATCTGTTATAACGTTCGTGTGAGGTTATAATTTTACAGAATTAACGGGAAAGGGAAGGTGTCCATTATTGAATGGGAGGTGATACTCACACCATATTTTTTGATGCATGTACCACATTATGTGCATTGCAGTATTGTACGGTACAAACTGTAATGCACAGAATGTGGTGCATGCATCAAAAAATGTGGTGTGAGTATTAATTCTCTTATTGAATGGTTAATTTTACACCAACAATATCCCTTAATTAAAATTAAACTCCTAAATTCTAAACACTTTCTCTATCGCCTTTATACTTTTTTATTCAAAGTGTATACAGGTTTCATACTAAAATCTTATGTGACAGTTTGATCACCTAGTCATACCTAATGCCTTTAAACTAATTAAATGAACAAAAGCCTTAACTAAAGTAGTGAATTTAAATCAACTAAAGTTCCAAGTTTTTAGTAATTTGCAATTCTAAACAAAATAAGTGAACGCAAAAGCAATGGTGGCATTTGGTAATTTTTAAGTAGGATTTGTGTTTATAATGTTAGAGGAAATAAGATGGCTGATGGCATGACAACTTTGACTTATCAAGGCAATAAGAAATCCAACCGTTCGTGTAACGCGTGTGGCCAAACGGGTTAAAAGCACGTTTTTGTGTAGGGTTAAAAACTTATATTACCAACGAACTTTTTCAAATTTTCAAATATCACCAATTTACCTTTTTAATACTTTTATCATCAACAAAACTTGATGTTACATGTAAACACCACCAGTATACCAATTTTATTTTTCAAGCCATTAATTTTATCCCACGTGAAAATCCTATGGCTATAGCGGTTAAAGTCCGGTTTATACCCATTTCAAAATCTGTTATCATTCTCGTAATCTCAAATCATGAACCATACATAAATCATCATTCAAATCATTAACACAAATTTGCATCTCAAATCAAGAACTCAAATTTCCACAAATCATTAAATCATACACCAAGATCATGAACACAAATCATTAAATGCATTGTTACTAAACTATTTAAAGATGATCTATAAATTATAAAAGGCAAGTGGGAGTTGTGTTTAGATCGTGAAGAGATTAAACTACAAAATACATAATCTTCTAAAATGCACTCGCAAATATCATGATGAGGCTAAACATGTAAATGATAGACCTCAAGATGATGAAATTGTCATTCATAGATCCGTATCTCAGATATTTGATTAATATGTTGAGGAAGATGAGTTACAGGATCATGGTAAGCCTGTTGATCATAATGATGAAGTTACCAATTATTGAACTATGGTAAATCAATCATACTATGAATGTAGAGATGTTGTCCATAAAGATAATCAACTTTAGATATTTGGTTTATCTTAATGAAGATGAGTTTCTTCAAAGGATGGAAACTCTAGAGGTTTAAATCTTTGTGTAGAAATCATGTGGACAATATTATACACATATTTAATGATGTCTAGTGACAATAATATTAATCATACTTAAGTAATTAACTATGATTGAATATTCTTTCCTAAATATATTAAATAGAAGTATGAATATTATAATTGTCATACTTAGTTTCATTGATATGAAATTTTGACAATGAATATTAAAACTCTTTGTTGTGGAATTACTTTTGCAAGGACGATCAGTAATATAAAGGAGTTTTATGAATTCATATTATCTTTGAATATGTACAAAATGCAAGAATCCATGAATGGATATATGCATGCATCTAGGAGATGATTCTCATGTTTAATATAAAATTCAAGTTTGGATTTAATAATTAAAATAAGATAGCTCATAAGTATTCCTGAAACCTAGTGGGAGTATTATGTTTATTTTCTTAAAATCTTATATGACATATGGGCAATTACATTCCATCCAAGTTAAATGTTAAGTTTTAGTTGGGAATGAAACTTTGCTTGTAAGATTTAGAAAATAAGACATACAACTTTGAAATATATGTTTATTGCTATAAACATATGGGTAAAATAAATGAGTCTGATAGAACATGATGTATCATTTGGAAATTTTAAATGAATACATATCTTTGACAAGATAGAACGTGAATGAGATCTTAAAGTATAACTTGAAGATTCATCATGTACATCATGTTGTGTATAAGATTGTTGTGTCATGCTTGATTACAAGATTGACAACATTGAAAGTTGTTAGTGTAATAAATATTTTAAAAGGAATATGTTTGGATTTAGAATCACATTCCACAGTCTGGAGATGCTCTCAGATTCTATGGATGTAAATATGATAATTCTTTCATAATTGTCATTGCCAACAAACTTGAGTTTTTGGTAGGCACCAAACATTACACTATAACTGTTCAAAGTTTACGGATGTTTAAAGAACACATTGTTGGTTGTACACAGGGGCGGAGCCATGTTAATTGTAGTGGGGGGCGATGCCCCCAACCATGTTCTTGCGGACACATTAAAACTTGTACGAAAAAAATTCAAAATGATGGAAAAAGTTTGAGTGCCCTCAGTTAAATAATCCGAGTGCCCTCGATGCTCTTTGAATTCAAACAAAATGACTCTTTAATGTCTAACAAATGTTGTTCCGGTGGTTTTGCTCAATCGGAAAACATAGAAGAAAGGAATAAAGTTGAAGAAAGAGGGAGGTGGGAAGTTGGGAGCTGGGAAATAAACAAATAAAATAATTTGTATTTTATGTGGGCCATTTTCTTATTTTAGTTATTTTTTGATTTATAGAGCATAAGGGACTAGGAAGTACTTTTTTTTTTTTTTTTAAATCTAAAACAAATACACTTGTAGTATTGATTCACCATAATTTTTTTTTTCGTATGATCAAGTATTTGAGTTTTTTACCTTGATAATGGTAATGCTTCATTTTATATATGTGAATATGACAATCTTCTGTTTAAATTTCGTAACATACTCATGATGTTATTCGTTTGGTTTGAATAAATTTTCGCAAGTTCTTTCACTTGAATGTAATGCGAAGGCTAAGTCGGTTTATTCTATAATAATGTGGTTGAAAATACAAATTGGACTACACTTATACTTAGTGTTAGTTGCATCAAAGTATAGTGTTTTTGTTATTTTTAATCAAACCCGACCCGACCCGTTTTATTTCAAATTACGCTAAAAAGTGACATCTCCTGAAATGTCGTTTAACCCCTATTAGTGCTCGATTGCCCCCTGTAATCACATATCCTGGCTCCGCCACTGGTTGTACACAATGATGCTAATATAATTGAGATGACACTTAATTCTAGTCATGTTATCCTTGATGATGACCATCTTGATTAGTTATGCTCAACTAAGAGCATAGTTGCATTATACATTAAAGAATAAAAAATACTTTAAACTCTAAAATTTTGAAAGATGATTGTCATAAAAGGTGATTCGGGTTGTCATGCACCTTATGAAATGTTATGACAATATCAAGATATGTGTAAACACATACAAGAAATTCACTTATTGAATTCTTGAAATAAGTATTCTCAAAATTCCTATAGATCAAAGTTAGTTGAAATTATGCCTTGTCAACAAGTATGATTCTCATGACTTGTGGCAAAATTCATTAACTAGTATTATCATGCGTTGATCTATTTAGTATTTGGATAACGGATGTTAAACAATTATTATTTATAATGAATTAAAGTACTTTATACGTTTAATTTCATTTATAATATTGTGTCATGTATTTGCATGTTTAAATCCTTGAGTAACTTAAGTTATTCTAAATAGTCCGTTGTTGATCAATGACATGGGAATGTCATTAAATTAAGACAAATCTGAGTTTTAGTTAGAATATACTTTAAAGTATATTGATGTGAAGCATGACTAATTCCAGATGATATTCAATGGATTGAATATATGACTTATCCCAACCACATGATGGTACTTTATAGATCTTTGTCATCAAGTACATCATGAATATTTATCCTAGGACTTGAGATACCAGAGAAATCCCATGGACGTAGTGCATCTCTATGAGGAAATCTAACGCTATACGTAACTGGTAGTTATAAGGATTGTTTTTAGAAGTGTTGCGAAATTCAAGAATTCTGCTAGTAGTCAAAACATGATTCGTTCCCTTCAAATTTGTTTTGAAGCTTAATACTGCTGGGCCCCTCGTAGGGTTGACAATATGTTTACGTGGCCATGCCCAAGGTCTTTTGGAATACGTTCAGAAGAATTGGTAATCTTGTTCAATCATATAAAACGAGAAACAAAATAGTTAACTAAGGAATTACTGAGATCCATATCCTGATTAACGTAGTATTAGAAACAAAATAATGAATATGATGATGAATCATAAAAAGGTTTTTTCCAGGAAACCATACACGAGTTGTATTGGGGGCATTGCCGTGTTGCTAGACGCTAACCAATGTCATTACACATTTTATAAACATATCCAAATGGGAGATGTTGGAGTTTATGTATATATTTATTAATGTTTATGTCCGGATTCGAACTCGTGACCATGGGATTGCACACATTACGGATGAGAATTAAAGTTAAATAATTAATGTAAAATTATTACGATTAATTATTACACAAAATTGACTAACGATCGTTAAGTATTTAACAAAAAATGACTAATGATCGTTAAATGTAAAGAGAAGGGCTAATAGTGAAATTCGTTAAAAAGGAAAAGATTTGGATGCCCTCCTAGGGTATATTGTGGCTAGTTTTAGGGTGGGTTACCTAACCCAAAACCCTAACTTGCTCCCAAAGTTTTTCTGTAACACCCCAACCCGACAAGGGTCCGAATGTCACATTATGGAGTCATATCACAACATACTAATAAAATTTGCAAGCAGAAGTCTTATTAAATAAAATACCAAGTCATATAAACGAATGACTTACAAGGAAAAAAATACAAAATCAAATATGTCAAAAATGTAATATCAAAACAATGATCTTCAAAAAGAGTCCAATAAGATAGGGAAAACTCAAATGCTCCTACTCTCAGCCCATCAAGCCCAGCATCCTACTAGATACCTGCCGCATGGAAAAGAAAGTGCGGTTGAGCTTATAAAGCCCAGTGAACAGATATGACAAAATAAAGATACGAAGGGAATCAAAGGAAACTAATATCAAGGTCATAGCAATGAACAAAATGAGTCAATGAGAAACCTGCAGAACACAATATTAACAGATAACCAAAAGAACATAAATCAAAGAAGACCAAAGCAAAGCATCGCATCAACGAACATACATAAGTACACATAAAATAACCAAACATATAAATACTTCATGTGTTAGCCTAGTTATAAATTGATTAATGTTATGATTTGATTTCCTTAGTTTATTTCTCGTTTTTATTGAATAATTTATGTGTTTGTCGATTGATCCTTGCGTTATGCTAGTGTTTAGGGCGATTTAGTTTTTGTTAGTCTAGTAAGTAGGTGATCATCCCAAAACTACGTTATTCGGATGATCGAGAGATTGACCACATCACCGCCTAGATAAGAGTAGACACTTAAATAATGCTAGTTAGTAGTATATTGTTTGCACCAATAGGTGCCTAAATGCCAAGTGGTGATATTGTTGGCATAGACAAATCACATAGATTAGTTGGGAGTTTAAAGACTAAATCCCTGTAAAAACCCTAAGAAGGTTTATCGGTCACGTTGATCATTCGGATCGATAACTTGGAACTATAGGTTAGGTATTTGATGATCCTTCAAACCTAGCGATATTAGAATCATTAATAAGAGCGAGACATAGACATTGCAATAGAATCATAGCATTAGTTAAGTAGTAACCAGGTTAACACACTTTCTTCCACTGAAAAGTTAATCCATTTCCATTTCGTATTTTTTTATTTATATTTCAATTTAAACGTGACAATTAAATTGATACAAATAGTTAGACTCAAATTGGTAGACCGCCCATTACTCTTAGGAACGACCTCGGATTTTCCATAGCCTTACTATATACGATCGAGTACACTGCATGTTAGTATATGTGTAGATCACTAAGTAGACGAGCAATATAAATTTAAGACCTGATCTCGCGTATCAAAAATACAATTTACCCGCACTTTCTTTAATATGCACTTATAGCAATTTCACGTTTAAAACTACTTACTTGAATGCGTCATGTTTATGTTCTCAAACAACAAACATTAGTTTTGTTTGGCCGTGTGTATGCACAAATCATCATTATAACATAGTTTTGATAAAAGCTAGTAAGTCAAAGTCACAACGATTATCAATTATAACGTTCGTGTGAGGTTATAATTTTACAGAATTAACGTGAAAGGGAAGGTGTCCATTATTGAATGGGAGGTGATACTCACACCATATTTTTTGATGCATGTACCACATTATGTGCATTACAGTATTGTACGGTACAAACTGTAATGCACAGAATGTGGTGCATGCATCAAAAAATGTGGTGTGAGTATTAATTCTCTTATTGAATGGTTAATTTTACACCAACAATATCCCTTAATTAAAATTAAACTCCTAAATTCTAAACACTTTCTCTATCGCCTTTATACTTTTTTATTCAAAGTGTATACAGGTTTCATACTAAAATCTTATGTGACAGTTTGATCACCTAGTCATACCTAATGCCTTTAAACTAATTAAATGAACAAAAGCCTTAACTAAAGTAGTGAATTTAAATCAACTAAAGTTCCAAGTTTTTAGTAATTTGCAATTCTAAACAAAATAAGTGAACGCAAAAGCAATGGTGGCATTTGGTAATTTTTAAGTAGGATTTGTGTTTATAATGTTAGAGGAAATAAGATGGCTGATGGCATGACAACTTTGACTTATCAAGGCAATAAGAAATCCAACCGTTCGTGTGTAACGCGTTGTGGCCAAACGGGTTAAAAGCACGTTTTTGTGTAGGGTTAAAAACTTATATTACCAACGAACTTTTTCAAATTTTCAAATATCACCAATTTACCTTTTTAATACTTTTATCATCAACAAAACTTGATGTTACATGTAAACACCACCAGTATACCAATTTTATTTTTCGCGTCATTAATTTTATCCCACGTGAAAATCCTATGGCTATAGCTGGGTTAAAGTGCTGGTTTATACCTATTGTAAAATCTTTTATCATTCTCTTAATCTAAAATCATGAACCAGACATAAATCATCATTCAAATCATTAATACAAATTTGCATCTCAAATCAAGAACTCAAATTTCCACAAATCATTAAATCATACACCAAGATCATGAACACAAATCATTAAATGCATTGTTACTAAACTATTTAAAGATGATCTATAAATTATAAAAGGCAAGTGGGAGTTGTGTTTAGATCGTGAAGAGATTAAACTACAAAATACATAATCTTCTAAAATGCACTCGCAAATATCATGATGAGGCTAAACATGTAAATGATAGACCTCAAGATGATGAAATTGTCATTCATAGATCCGTATCTCAGATATTTGATTAATATGTTGAGGAACATGAGTTACAGGATCATGGTAAGCCTGTTGATCATAATGATGAAGTTACCAATTATTGAACTATGGTAAATCAATCATACTATGAATGTAGAGATGTTGTCCATAAAGATAATCAACTTTAGATATTTGGTTTATCTTAATGAAGATGAGTTTCTTCAAAGGATGGAAACTCTAGAGGTTTAAATCTTTGTGTAGAAATCATGTGGACAATATTATACACGTATTTAATGATGTCTAGTGACAATAATATTAATCATACTTAAGTAATTAACTATGATTGAATATTCTTTCCTAAATATATTAAATAGAAGTATGAATATTATAATTGTCATACTTAGTTTCATTGATATGAAATTTTGACAATGAATATTAAAACTCTTTGTTGTGGAATTACTTTTGCAATGACGATCAGTAATATAAAGGAGTTTTATGAATTCATATTATCTTTGAATATGTACAAAATGCAAGAATCCATGAATGGATATATGCATGCATCTAGGAGATGATTCTCATGTTTAATATAAAATTCAAGTTTGGATTTAATAATTAAAATAAGATAGCTCATAAGTATTCCTGAAAGCTAGTGGGAGTATTATGTTTATTTTCTTAAAATCTTATATGACATATGGGCAATTACATTCCATCTAAGTTAAATGTTAAGTTTTAGTTGGGAATGAAACTTTGCTTGTAAGATTTAGAAAATAAGAAATACAACTTTGAAATATATGTTTATTGCTATAAACATATGGGTAAAATAAATGAGTCTGATAGAACATGATGTATCATTTGGAAATTTTAAATGAATACATATCTTTGACAAGATAGAACGTGAATGAGATCTTAAAGTATAACTTGAAGATTCATCATGTACATCATGTTGTGTATAAGATTGTTGTGTCATGCTTGATTACAAGATGATTTGACAACATTGAAAGTTGTTAGTGTAATAAATATTTTAAAAGGAATATGTTTGGATTTAGAATCACATTCCACGGTCTGGAGATGCTCTCAGATTCTATGGATGTAAATATGGCAATTCTTTCATAATTGTCATAGCCAACAAACTTGAGTTTTTGGTAGGCACCAAACATTACACTATAACTGTTCAAAGTTTACGGATGTTTAAAGAGCACATTGTTGGTTGTACACAGGAGCGGAGCCATGTTAATTGTAGTGGGGGGCGATGCCCCCAACCATGTTCTTGCGGACACATTAAAACTTGTACGAAAAAAATTCAAAATGATGGAAAAAGTTTGAGTGCCCTCAGTTAAATAATCCGAGTGCCCTCGATGCTCTTTGAATTCAAACAAAATGACTCTTTAATGTCTATCAAATGTTTTTCCGGTGGTTTTGCTCGATCGAAAAACATAGAAGAAAGGAATAAAGTGGAAGAAAGAGGGAGGTGGGAAGTTGGGAGCTGGGAAATAAACAAATAAAATAATTTGTATTTTATGTGGGCCATTTTCTTATTTTAGTTATTTTTTGATTTATAGAGCATAAGGGACTAGGAAGTACTTTTTTTTTTTTTTTTAAATCTAAAACAAATACACTTGTAGTATAGATTCACCATAATTTTTTTTCGTATGATCAAGTATTTGAGTTTTTTACCTTGATAATGGTAATGCTTCATTTTATATATGTGAATAATATGACAATCTTCTGTTTAAATTTCGTAACATACTCATAATGTTATTCATTTGGTTTGAATAAATTTTCGCAAGTTCTTTCACTTGACACACATATGTAATGCGAAGGCTAAGTCGGTTTATTCTATAATAATGTGGTTGAAAATAGAAATTGGACTACACTTATACTTAGTGTTAGTTGCATCAAAGTATAGTGTTTTTGTTATTTTTAATCAAACCCGACCCGACCCGTTTTATTTCAAATTACGCTAAAAAGTGACATCTCCTGAAATGTCGTTTAACCCCTATTAGTGCTCGATTGCCCCCTGTAATCACATATCCTGGCTCCGCCACTGGTTGTACACAATGATGCTAATATAATTGAGATGACACTTAATTCTAGTCATGTTATCCTTGATGATGACCATCTTGATTAGTTATGCTCAACTAAGAGCATAGTTGCATTATACATTAAAGAATAAAGAATACTTTAAACTCTAAAATTTTGAAAGATGATTGTCATAAAAGGTGATTCAGGTTATCATGCACCTTATGAAATGTTATGACAATATCAAGATATGTGTAAACACATACAAGAAATTCACTTATTGAATTCTTGAAATAAGTATTCTCAAAATTCTTATAGATCAAAGTTAGTTGAAATTATGCCTTGTCAACAAGTATGATTCTCATGACTTGTGGCAAAATTCATTAACTAGTATTATCATACGTTGATCTATTTAGTATTTGGATAACGGATGTTTAACAATTATTATTTATAATGAATTAAAGTACTTTATACGTTTAATTTCATTTATAATATTGTGTCATGTATTTGCATGTTTAAATCCTTGAGTAACTTAAGTTATTCTAAATAGTCCGTTGTCGATGAATGACATGGGAATGTCATTAAATTAAGACAAATCTGAGTTTTAGTTAGAATATACTTTAAAGTATATTGATGTGAAGCATGACTAATTTCAGATGATATTCAATGGATTGAATATATGACTTATCCCAACCGCATGATGGTACTTTATGGATCTTTGTCATCAAGTACATCATGAATATTTATCCTAGGACTTGAGATACCAGAGAAATCCCATGGATGTAGTGCATCTCTATGAGGAAATCTAATGCTATACGTAACTGGTAGTTATAAGGATTGTTTTTAGAAGTGTTGCGAAATTCAAGAATTCTGCTAGTAGTCAAAACAGGATTCGTTTCCTTCAAATTTGTTTTGAAGCTTAATACTGCTGGGCCCCTCGTAGGGTTGACAATATGTTTACGTGGCCATGCCCAAGGTCTTTTGGAATACGTTCAGAAGAATTGGTAATCTTGTTCAATCATATAAAACGAGAAACAAAATAGTTAACTAAGGAATTACTGAGATCCATATCCTGATTAACGTAGTATTAGAAACAAAATAATGAATATGATGATGAATCATAAAAAGGTTTTTTCCAGGAAACCATACACGAGTTGTATTGGGGGCATTGCCGTGTTGCTAGACGCTAACCAATTTCATTACACATTTTATAAACATATCCAAATGGGAGATGTTGGAGTTTATGTATATATTTATTAATGTTTATGTCCGGATTCGAACTCGTGACCATGGGATTGCACACATTACGGATGAGAATTAAAGTTAAATAATTAATGTAAAATTATTACGATTAATTATTACACAAAATTGACTAACGATCGTTAAGTATTTAACGAAAAATGACTAATGATCGTTAAATGTAAAGAGAAGGACTAATAGTGAAATTCGTTAAAAAGGAAAAGATTTGGATGCCCTCCTAGGGTATATTGTGGCTGGTTTTAGGGTGGGTTACCTAACCCAAAACCCTAACTTGCTCCCAAAGTTTTTCTGTAACACCCCAACCCGACAAGGGTCCGAATGTCACATTATGGAGTCATATTAGAACATACTAATAAAATTTGCAAGCGAAAGTCTTATTAAATAAAATACCAAGTCATATAAACGAATGACTTACAAGGAAAAAAATACAAAATCAAATATGTCAAAAATGTAATATCAAAACAATGATCTTCAAAAAGAGTCCAATAAGATAGGGAAACTAGGGTATGTTTGTTAGATATAGGATTTCCCAAACACACTAAACCATAATCAAGTGGGGTGTACAAAAGAGTTTAGAGAGAGAAAGTTCTAGTGAGAGAAAGGAAGAGAGTTGGGAACTATGTGAAACAAAGAAAAATGGTATTGAAGCTCCAACCCTCTACCTTGGGAGGTAGAGGGTATTTATAGTTTCTTACAACCAAACGCCACAACCCGTCCGTCCTCCACAGTGTTACTTAACTACATACTACTTATCATAAAATAACTACGACTACGAGCTTTCTAACGATTACATATACTTGAGGTGACCGACTCTTTAATACCTGGAATTTCTAATTCCTAACAGTCTCCCCCTAAGGGAGGTCACCTCAAACACACATTAAAATTACATTGAATACAAACAGATATTACATTGAGATTGTTCTTGGATTCTTGTCCATGTTCTTTGTTCTGTAGCTCGTAGTCTTTGATTCTTCATTATTGCATGTTTGGATAATCTGAGTGGAGGTCTTTAACTGATCCACGTGATACCGAGTTTTGAGCCAGCTTTGAGATCATCAGCCACATTAAATCTCTGACTCAACCTTTGTGGTGTTGGTAATTAGTGATGTTGTGACTTTTGGACCGACATGCTCACATTCTGTATCATGATTTATTCTTATCAGAGTAGCGGAAGCTTTCATTGATTCATGATATTGGCAGCTAGCGAAAAGGAAGCATGGAGTGAAAATATCAGAGTCATTGATGCACCTATCATGATTTCTTTAGATATGAATGTGTTGTGTGAGCATGCGGCTATGGATTGACCGCTCCATTTTGATCACCGCAAACGTCGGGGTGTACACGCATAAGACAGTTAGCAATAAAGCGCATCGAAAGTGTCTTTGATCCCTTTCGATGAATTGAGGTACGGCCCACGGTTCCCCGCTGATCAATACAAGTACTCGCCTGTGATCGGTATAATTCCAAAGAATTTCCTTGACAGGGTTTCGCAGAAATGCTTCTAGCCGTTTCAAACCGAGCGGCTCAAAGAAGACAACACGGAGTGAGTGAACCAAATATAGAGATTCACGATTGATGAAAAGAGATTTGAAAATCAATCGTGTATCGCTCAATAGAAATTGTTTTTGCAATACAACGAAGTTTTAGTGAAAAATCATTTATCAATCATAAACACCTTTTGATTTGAAATAATTGTACACGATCGATGTGCTAGAGAAAAGATTTTTAAGCACAACGACCAGTTTTTCAAAGGTATCCATCAATCCATTTTCTTGGACCTGGATTGATTCAATTTTGAATCGCACCACTGATGAGGTCCATATGACACAATCAAGTCTTGGCAATACCACAAGGATAGTGCATATGACTCATTAGATATAATCTCACATTCCACATTGTGTGAAATAGTGAGTCTTCAAGAAATAAGTGTCCTAAAGAGATTAATTGATGATCTCGTGGCTCTAGACTCAATTTGTGCATATTTTGGTTTCCTGTACCGGAGACTAGGGAGAGGGTCTCCTTCTTCAATATCAACAATCTCTAAGAGAGAGTCGATAGATTATGTAGGTTCCCTGTGAGAATGAAGCAAGCCCTTTTAAGAGGAACTTGAGTAGCTTGGGAAGTTAGTGCAGTGCGCCACTGGGTCCATGACGTCTTGTCTTCAATACCAGTGTTACCTTAGTAACCACCAGTAGCATATGTATTGAACCCGGTTTCTGCCCTAAGGTTGAATAGATGGAGGGCTAATTCTTTTCACCCTTTTTCTCATTCAATTCTTTTTCATTCTTCAACCCCTTCAGTGCTTACCGAGACTTCATAACAAGAACCTTGTTGGGTTTATTCCAGTACTAGCTCAGTCTTAGTCAGCACTCTTCCCTTATTCTCATGTTTCTCCTTTTTTCATCTTACCTAAGGACTTCTACACTATCTAATGGATTGTCCCTGGGTAGATCCCTCCGGTTCTGGCGGATCATGGGAACTAATACCTAACCTTATCATCCTTATATCACCATACATAATGTAAAGTTGGTCGGTCTTTTTGGTATTGTTCATCTGCCATTGGAACCAATTGAAAACCATTTGAAAATCAATCAAGATACTTGTGATATAGAATCAAAGCATTTTGTACCTTAATTGTTTTGATATTTTAGAAATGCTCCCCCTCAACATATGCATAAAATTTAGAATTTGTTTAGCACATGGAGGCAAGAGATCTTTAAAATCGTTAGATTGAGAATGAAAGGTCCAATCTTTTGATTAACATTTTCTAAAATGATCATCATCACTTCCTAATCAAATTGAGTAGATAAAACATTTTAAGGAAGGATGAGGTTTTCACAAGATTGCTCCCCCTCAATATGTGCCTTGAATTTTGAAAGATTTTTGCACATATTAGAGGGAATCTGCACTTAGAGACAATTCAGACACGTTTCAATAATTTGAGGTTTAAAATAGTTGCTCCCCCTCAACGTGTGCATGGAAAATTTGAAATCGTTTGTCAGCCAAGGGAGGCAAACATACTAATCACTTATGAAACCATCTATCGAATTATCAGTTTAAATCCATTTAAATCACAATTCTCCCCGATCACAATTATCAAAACATTTGAGATTTGTGATCTCAGTAGATTTAAATCGTTTTTGAAAGCTTTTTAAGGAGAA
Source organism: Chrysanthemum makinoi (assembly GCA_910596185.1). NCBI lineage: Eukaryota > Viridiplantae > Streptophyta > Magnoliopsida > Asterales > Asteraceae > Chrysanthemum > Chrysanthemum makinoi. The sequence goes on from OU343217.1 coordinate 139,350,132, forward strand.
TTATGACTTGATTTTGAAAACGTTTTAACTGATAAGGATCGAATTTTGAGACTTTAGACTCCTAAGATTTAAACATGCTTGAATATCTTTTGAAAACAAACCATTTAAAAAAAAAATACACTTTTTAATTAAAAATCATTCTCCCCCTCAATCAATGACATAAGTTATTGATTGAGAGATAGATAGTTTTAGCAACCGTTTAGTACAAATGATTTACAAGAATTGAGCCCGAGTAATTTTTTCAAAGCAATTCGTTTTCATTGGATAGTGAGAATTTTGTATAGAATCAGAGCATGAGATTTGAAAAACAAGATAAAGCATGGCTCTGTTCTTTCTTTTTAACACGGGTTACTAAATGACAATAAACCACCATTTTTCTTTCGCCTCATTTAAAAAAAACTATGTACATTCGATGAACATCTAAAGACCCGTGACATTCTTTGAATATCAACACAAAGTCCGTAGACGATATCGAATCGAGAAAAGCATGACAAAATGACAATATTTTTTAGGATTTTTTGAGTTTTTCACATTTTTATGGATTTTTGAAAGTTTTATAATTTTCTATTTGATTTTTGAAGGATTTGTAATTTTGTATTTTGCTTTTTTTTTTAAATATATACAAAGAGATAGATGAAGAAAGACCTTCACTCCTCGTCTTCCTCCTGAAGACGTTTGAGTGTCTCTGGTTGAAGGCTTTTCAAGCCAAGTCGTAGAAGAATAAACTCAAAACGTTCTCTTGGAAGAGCTTTGGTGAAGATGTCTGCTAACTGGTATTCAGTCCTTACAAAATAGAGTTCCACCACACCTTTTTCCACTTGTTCCCTGATGAAATGATGTCGAATGTCAATATGTTTTGCTCTTGAGTGTTGAACGTTGTTGCATGAGAGAGTAATATCACTTTTATTATCACAGTACAAAGGGATTTTGTTGAATACAAAGCCATAGTCAGTTAATTAAGATCTCATCCATAGGATTTGAGCACAACAAGATGACATGGCTATGTATTCAGCCTCAGAGAGGAATAGAAGTACTCATTTTTTTCTTTGACGACCAGCTCACAAGCTTATCACCCAAAAACTGAGCACCTCCAGACGTGCTTCTCGACGAGTATCTTGACACCTGCATGATCTGCTGTGATCTGCATATCTTTGTTAGTGATACCGGTGTCCTTCGGGTACCAAAGTCCCATGTTGATGGTTCCTTGGAGGTACCGAAAGACCCGCTTAACCGCTTCAAGGTGCTTTTTGGTAGGCTTAGCCAGGTATCTAGCACACATGCATACACGAACGTAATATCGCTTCTACGGCGTGAGGTACATCGGGATCCGATCATGCTACGATATTTTTTGGTCTACCATGATCCCTGAGTGGTCCTCATCCCGTTTTGTACGCTCAATCATGGGAGTGTCAACAGGTCACTAGAATCAAATCCAAATTTCTTTAAAATCTCATTTGCATATTTAGATTGATTTATGAAGATGCCTCCGGGACTTTGTGAAATTTGTAATCCCAAGAAAAATGACATTTGTCCCATCATTGACATTTGAAATTTAGAACCCATTTCTTTTGAAAAACGGTCACACTCATTGGGGTCAGTCGAGGCAAAGATGATATCATCAACATAAATTTAAACGTGAATTAAGTGTTTGCCTGACTTCCTGGTGAACAATGTTGGATCAATCGCTCCTTTGTTGAAGCCCAGAGACGAAGAAACTTTGATAGTGTATCATACCATGCTCTTGGAGCTTGCTTTAAACCGTAAAGAGCCTTCTTCAAACGATAAACGTGAGTATGATGCTCTGGATTCACAAAGCATTCAGGGTTGGTGGCGTAGACGACTTCTTTAAGATCTCCGTTGAAACGCTGTCTTTACATCCATCTAATAGACTACCATGTTCTTACTTGCGGCATTAGCCAAGAATATTCTGATTGCCTCGATTCGAGCAACTGGAGCAAAAGATTCTTCAAAGTCAATACCCTCCTCTTGACGGTATCCTTTAGCAACCAATCGAGCCTTGTTCTTTAATACATCACCATGCTCATCAAGTTTCACTTTGAAGATCCATTTTAGAGCAATGATCATAGCACAATCACGGAGCGTACTAATTCCCATACATCTAGTCGATCAAACTCATGAATTTCTTCTTGCATGGAATTGAACCAACTGTCTTCATTCATGGCGGTTTTAACATCTTTTGGTTCGATCTTAGAGAGCACGAAGTTGAAGAAGCACCATAAGGCATCGGTTGCAAGTTGTTTCCGTGTGGATACCGGATGAGAGGGATTTCCAATGATGTTGTCCAATGGATGATCGTGAGTCCATTTTATGAGGTATTCATGTACTGTTGTGAGGATAGCAGTCGATGACTCCTGAAGTAGATGGTTCTGATGATGATTTAGGAGCAAATATGTTTTCAAATGGAGCATCTTCGGGAGTAGCAAAGGGATTGAATTCATCCTGTGAATCAGAAGCATTTCCATGATGTACACTTGATGATTGAAGATTTGTTGATGAAACAGATTGGTCGCACAGCAGGCACTTCTTGGCTTAATGACATAGAAGTTGTAGGGTTAATTTCATTGACAGTGATAGAAGCAGCCTCTGTTGATTGAATTGTCATATCATTGTTACTTGGCTCAAATTGTTAATCAAACATTGGATCAAATAGTTTCTTTAAATAATCTTCGAGGGCATATGGAGTTCTGATGAGGAGTTTGTTACAAGAGATGAACCAATGGGACTGCTTTGAAGTGCGGGTCCTGAACTGGATTGTCCAAGAGCCATTTGACCGGTCAGCTCATCAAACGTGACGTGAATTGTTTCCATGATATTTCGGTTCTCTTGTTGTAGATTCGGTAACCTTTACTATTAGGTGCATAGCCTACAAAACTCCAATGTCCGCTTTAGCTCTCAGTTTTCCTAAATCTTGACCATCATTAGTTGGATAACATAAAGCAATCGAATACCCGAAGGAATGAAAGATCGGTTTCTCATTGTGGACAAGTTCATATGGAGTTTTTCCATGAGCAAGGTGTGAATCGAGGGATCGATTTTAGGTGTAGCATGCAGTGGCGATGGCTTCACCCCAGAGAAACATTGGAACTTTTGAGAAAATCAACATAGTCCTTACGGCTTCCACAAGAGTTCGATTGTCTTTTCAACTACACCGCCTGTTGAGGAGTTCGAGGAACACTTCTTTGATGACCGATTCCAATACTTTCATAAAACTCACCAAGTTGTTTGTTAACAAACTCAGTTCCATTGTCTGCGTTCGGATGATTCTGACCGCTTTGTTAAGACGAACTGCGGCTGTTTGATGAGTTTGATGATGATATCCAGAGTTTCATCCTTTGTCTTTAAGAACTTTACCCATGTGAATCTAGAGAAATCATCAACCACAACTAACACATATTTCTTCCCAAAGATATTCAGCACTCTCATGGGTCCACATAAGTCCATGTGAATTGTATGGAGAACTTCAGTGACTGAGTTTGTAGGTTTGGGTTTATGGGCATACTTATTGCTTTTTCCCAACTGGCATGCTGAACAAAGATGATCCTTTTCATACTTAAGTCTAGGTAGACCTATAACTAAGTCCTTTCTCGAGAGATCATTGATGGTGCCAGAGTTCAAGTGGTTGAGACGACGATGCCATAACCATGATTTATTCTTGGATGCCTTTGACAACAAGCAAATTGGAGAAGACTTCATTATATCTTCGATAGAGATGGTGTATAGATTTGAACCACGTGAACCCCTTAAAAGTTCCTTGCCATCAAGTTCTCTAACGAAACAAGTATGTTTTCTGAAGGCTACTTCTAGATCAGAATCGCAGAATTGACCAACATAGAACAGGTTATGACCAAGACCTTCCACATAATATACCTTAGAGATAACACTTTTACCAACAACATAATCTCCATAACCCATAATTGCACCAAAATGATCATTCCGAATCTAACTGTCTCCCGATGAATTTGCTCAATGAAGTTCATGAGCATGACCGGTCTCCATCATATGCTTGGAACAAACTGAGTCCACCAAATTTAGCGATTTGAACGATCTCAGTTGAACACGACAAGAATGGATAACTGGATAATTAGGATCCCCATGCAAGAATGGGTTCCACTTGGTTAGTCACAATAATTGGAACACCCACATCAGAAATAGAAACATCCATATCAGAAGTTGAAGCAATGGAATCATTGGGAATAGATGCAGATCTCGGTTATGTCCGTATTTGACCTACTCAAAGTATGTTCACTTCTTAAGGGAATAGTTCTACCAGTAGGCATCCATTTTCTAGTGGGCATAGTCTTAGCAGTTTGAGGGCAAAACTGATTATTCTTATGGCCAAAAGGTATCCAATAATATCCTATTTTTATAAATGTTCTTCCTATGGGTTTCCACTGTTTTCTAAGAATCTTTCGTCTTTTCCTTTTAGCCTTCTTTTCACGATTATTAGCATTAACAATTTTAACTGGGCATTTGACAGCATTAGACAAAGCATTCATACCACATTCATGATTAGCAGCGAGAATTCAAGCGGACATCATTACAAGGTTTGCAAATAGTATCAGAATTCAAATTAATTACTGTACGCCTATGGCTAATACTAGAATCAACACGATTCGTTTTATTCGACTCAAACTTAAAGTTCCTAGATTGGTCTTCTACTCTCTTCCAATGCACATTCTTAGCTTGCAAGGTCCTATCATTCCTTGTATTGTCTTGAGACTTTGACCTGCTACGCTTTAATGTCACCGATTACTCTGTAGAGGGAATGGGAACATTAGTTGGTTGATCCAATTTTTGCATTCCTGAACTTGATGTGCAAGGATCTGAACTACTAGAAGGCACATTAGTGTTTCCTTTCTTAAGACTGTGATTTGAGCTATTTACAGGCACACTTAAATTCACTTTCTTAGCACTAACATTTCTGGAATCTGAACTACTTGAAGGCACCCTAAGATTGACATTCATAACATTGGGCATAGAACGGATTTCATGCTTGGCACTAGTCATAGAACAAGGCATCACGGCTTTGCCTTTTGCACCTAAGGATTTTGGACATGTGGAAATTACACATTCAAGCAGCTCTTGAGATCGTTTGGCCTGGAGGCAAGCAAACCTAATTTCTCTATCAAGAGGTTTATTAATGAAATCCTCTTCCACAATCTCACGGAGACATTCTAGACTATCCTTAAGGTGAGCACAATAGTCATGAAACGCAGGTTCATTATTCCTAAGATGAGGTGGAATATATTTAACAATCACATTATATTTGCAGGTCTAAGGGTGACTTTGAAACAACATTCTCATTAAAAACAAGTGGCGTTTCCCATTTTCCCCGACTTCTCAGATTCTCAATTTCCTTTTGTAAAGACGTTATTTTTTCGTTGTTTTGGTCACAGTGACTTTTATTGAATCATATAACTCTTTAAAGTGTCGTTTAACTTTTTCATTTTCTTCTAGAAAACTCTCGTTTTCCTTTTGTAAGGCATTAACTAAGTTTTGAAGATGAAAAGTTTGAGAACTCTGAGAATCTAAAGGAGGAGGCATTTGGGATCCATTCACATTGTTCTTTTCACCCTTTAATTGAGAGATTTGGGCTTTCAACTTTTTGATCGTGTTACAATGAGCTCGAATCTGTTCATCACGTTTGCTAATTTCAAACACGCATCAAATTCAGAGCATCCAGGGCGTCTTGATATTTGAGGTTTTAACATTTTCTTTTAGATGTTGATATTTTAGTTGTAGATCAAAATGTTCAACTTCTAGTTTAGAAAGATGCTTTACCAAATTATCATGATCATCCCGATCAATTTTCTCATTAAGTTTCAAATTAATCTTTTCAAGCTCAATGACACGATCATGGGAGACTTTCAGAGCAGCAGATAATTCATGAAATTGAGAAGCATTAATGGCGCAATTCGTAGCAGTGTAAAACACATCTTGAGCAATACATTCAGAAATAAGATTCTCATTCAAGGTATGCAAGTTCTTCCTCTCAATCTCATTATATTTTAATGCTCACTCATAGTCACTAACCTCAACTATCATTGCATCAAATTCCTTTTCCATTCCTTTAATATCTGAACTTATCCCCTTTTTAAGACTCTCAAAATGATCTTTTAGTAGTTTGAAGAAAGGCATGACCTCGGTTAGATAGCATTCTTTTGTTTGCTCAAAACCCCTTTCCCTTCAGTTATCCCAGTGGGTGTGATCCTTTTCTTACAAGTTTTCTCAAAATCGACAAATAGTTGAAGAATAACATATTGGCTGATTAAGGTCTTGCTCTTAGTGGCAATAGTCCTAGGAACTAAATGCATTGGTGTATTGGGAGGATACAAAGTCGCTGAAGGCATTTTCCTAAAGGGGGGGTTCGTTTCAACAAGATTCTCTGCTTTTTGCTTGTCTAAATCCTTTTTCCAGAAAACTTTTTCAGGTGTTAATAACGTTTGAGGCTTAAATTTGTTTAAGGAGATCCAGTTTTCCTTCTTGTAATCATGGGGTTTGATCGTGATGTTATTTTTTGCATTCATGATCTTCTAGCTTCTTATTCATTTTCACCCTAGATGCATCATCTAATTTTCTATCTTCCTCAGTGCACTCAATGCAACTAGATTTCTGTCTAGGTTTAAGAATCTCATTGCCATCATAAATTACATTCTGATCCGCCTTAGCTAACTTCTTGTACTCAGAGTTGGGTTGATCTATAATGGGAACACTATGCTTATCGCTTAAAACTCTATGCTTAGTCACCATGTGAGCAGTCTGAATGGTATTCCCTTGTATGTACAACTTATTTTCAAGCTTGTTCTTCAAAGTTTTTAGATTAGAAAAATCATTCAAAAGTTTTGATTCCCTGGCATGAAATTCCTGCTTAAGCACTTTAACATTTTCTTGAAGTTCTTGTTTTTGCTTAGCGGTTTTTGAAAGCTTTTCTTGTAAGGAATTTAACTCTTGTTTTAACACTTCTTCTAAAAATTACTTTTTCTAATAATTGTACGCATTTGGTTATCCAACTCCTGCTCATGAGTAGTTAGCTCAAACTTAGCACGTTGTTCATAAATGGCCACTCGTTCTTTATAGGCATTAAGTTCAGAGACAATAGAATCATCAGGGGCACATGCAGTGTATTCATCACAGACATAATCATCATTGATCGGAGATACATCACTTGATGCAATCACACTTTCACTTTGTTTCACATATTGATCATATAGGACAACATTGATATTACCCATATTTTCAATATCTGACTCAATGATTTCAGTTGATTGTATTTCATTATGTATCTTTTGCACATCAACTTCATCATATAATTTTAATACCTCTGAGATGATTTTGTCTTTGGATGGTCCAGTTTGTGGTGAAGAAGAGACCTTAGGAGAGACCATTGGAGAAATGCTAGCCATGAAAATTGTTTGTGCAGTAGGTCCATCATCAACATCGGAGTCGTATGCATCACAGGTCGGCTACTTGAAAGGCATTCTGATGATTATGGCCTATCTCCGAATTGGTCGCTCATCCACATCTGCATCATAGGTCTTGGCATTGCCCTCGCGAAACAACAATTCCTCTTCATCCAAAGTAGCACCATTGTCCCGAGCTTGCACTAGCAGACATCTTATCCCCAAGTATTCGCATTCGTGGACGTTTGGAGATGTGCAGTTTCTAGCAATGTATCCCTCACCACCACAGTTGTAACACTTGATTTTCTTGACTTATCCCTGATTTCCGGTCCTTCCTCGATTCTGATTTCCTCCATAGCCTCCACCAACTCCACCCCTTCTCTGCTCATATTGTCTTTCTTGGCTGCACCATAACTTTCCCATCTCGACTAGAGCATGATTGTGAAGATTGATGCGTTCTAATCTCATTGTTGGTGTGAAGACTGTTGGTATGTGACCGAGTCAAGTTTTGTTTAACCATAAGGGCCAGTTGAGTGATGAAGTGTCCCACGGCTGCATCAGCATCAGCTTGTTTGAATTTTGGATCGGGAATGAGTTTGTGAGTTCCATCACCCATGGGTATAACTTGTAAAGCTTTAGTGGTAATCCCAATGTTTGAGTAGAAGGCAGTTGAATCATTTGATGAGCTTGTCTCTCCTGGATTTGTTTTGAATTGTTCAAGAATCCTCTTTTCAAACATGGCATGTCTCTCATTCAAGAAGGAATGCATACAGTTGCTCATAATTCGTATTCTTCAATCCTTTAGTAAGCTTCACGTGTGACAAACTTGTGCTATTCGGGATTCATGTTGTTCACAAACTTTGAGTTCAACTGAATGTTTGGCATAGTTATTCTGATGTTCCTCATGTCATTAACAAGCTTGTGGAATCTTACGTAATACTCATAGACACTCTCATCTGGTTTCATCTTGAAGTGCTCAAATTCATCATAGAGTTGTGATTCTCTGTCTTCCATGGTTAATTCAGAACCAGAAAGAAGCATCTTGACATTATCCCATACAGCCTTTGCTTCAGTGTTGTGATTGATAAGCTTGTAGATGTCTTTTGGAAGACCTTGCAATATGATGTTAGAAGCCCTGATATCCGCATCGAATCTCTTCTTCTCCTTATCATTGAGCTCATCATACGTCTTTGGTCTGTCTATTCCATAGATCATTGTTCCATCTTCAACAGTATCAATTATGTCTCTAGTAGTCTCAACCCGATAAGGTCCTTCATCAATGGATTTGAGAATGTTGACCCCATTTTCCTTTCCAAGACAGTACAATCTCATTCTTTGAGCCCAAGAGTCGTAGTCATCCAAGCATAGGTGGACGAGTATCGACCCTGCCGCTTGAACGTCCTCAGCTATGGAAGAAACAATAGTAGGAATGATGTTTGCCATGATTACAAGTTCTACGGGATTTTACAATTCTTTGATTAAACCGGGAAATTGATTCTTTCACGGGATTTTACTAAACCAAAAGAACAACCGTAAGAATGTATCACGAAGAAGTGACAAGTCTAAAATTAGACAAGTAGTAAAACACACAACTCGCTTAGTTATCAACTCGCTAAACACCCCAACTCGCTCAAGGAGACAACTCGCTTAAGGAATCAACTCGCTTAATAGCCAAGTCGCATTAGCATCAACTCGCAAAACTATCAACACGCTTAATGAATCAAGTCGCTAAATAGCCAACTTGCTTTGGTATCAACTCGCAACACAATCAACTCGCTTGAACACCAAGTCGCTTAAATTAACTCGCTATCTTTACAACTCGCTTAATAGCTAAGTCGCTTTAGATCTCAAGTCGCTTAAAGAAACAACTCGCTTAGAACCCAAGTCGCATAAAAATCAACTCGCTAAACAGCCAAGTCGCATGTACCAACTCGCATCCAATAACAAAGCAACTCGCTTTGAAGAAAAAGCTATCCGAGACACAACTCGCCTGCAAATTTCAAAATAACCACTTTAATAATAAAAAACAACCAAACCACAATGATTTAAGCCTTCCAATTCAAAACATAAACACATATGATGATCCTAAACACAAAAGTACAAGCAAAATTCAAACTTTGACACTAGAATTTGTCCAAATGAATCAAACTCTCCTAAACCTTTAATACCCCAAAAACCTTATGAAATCCACCAAAACAAAAAACATGAAAGATGAGTGATCAAACCTTGGCTCTTGATACCAATTGTTAGATATAGGATTTCACAAACACACTAAACCATAATCAAGTGGGGCGTACAAAAGAGTTTAGAGAGAGAAAGTTCTAGTGAGAGAAAGGAAGAGAGTTGGGAACTATGTGAAATAAAGAAAAATGGTATTGAAGCTCCAACCCTCTACCTTGGGAGGTAGAGGGTATTTCTAGTTTCTTACAACCAAACGCCACCTACGGGCTGTGGATCAGGCATACAGTGGGTAAAGACCCGTCCGTCCTCTACGGTGTTACTTAACTACATACTACTTATCATAAAATAACTACGACTACGAGCTTTCTAACGATTACATATACTTGAGGTGACCGACTCTTTAATACCTGGAATTTCTAATTCCTAACAATGTTCACTCAAATGCTCCTACTCTCAGCCCATCAAGCCCAGCATCCTACTAGGTACCTGCCGCATGGAAAAGAAAGTGCGGTTGAGCTTATAAAGCCCAGTGAACAGATATGACAAAATAAAGATATGAAGGGAATCAAAGGAAACTGATATCAAGGTCATAGCAATGAACAAAATGAGTCAATGAGAAACCTGCAGAACACAATATTAACAGATAAGCAAAAGAACATAAATCAAAGAAGACCAAAGCAAAGCATCGCATCAACGAACATACATAAGTACACATAAAATTACCAAACATATAAATACTAGACATAAACGAATAGGAATTGATAAACAACATCATAAGCAAAACAAGTAACCAAACAATGTACAAGCATAGCAGTCAGCGTATCAACTAAACATAAATATGGCAACACAAATAAATCAGATAATCAGAATACATATAAGCCAAGCTGAATTCTATAAGCAGGCGGAAGCAACTAAATTGAATGTAAGCATAGCAATCACACAAGTCAGATAACCCACAGTTAATAAATAGATCAAGTACCATAACCAGTGGAAATAGTAAAAGCAGTATAAGCATGATAGTCACACGTATCAAGTAGGAATACCAAACGAACATCATAATTGAATAAATTAACAAACAAGAACATAGCATGACAAACTAAACAAGTCAAGTAGACATATAACATAAGTTGAACTATATTGCTTCATCAACCGGTAGCATGAACAGAAGTGTAAACATGGCAGATCAACAAGTCAGGTACACATCAATTACTAAGCCAAAGCAATATCGTAAGCAACGGAAAAATACCAACCAAAAGTACCAGAATCGTAGTCACAAATAGCAAATAGGAATACTAAATGATAATCATAGCCCACAAAATAACTGAACGAGGTATAACATGGTAAACAGATGAGTCAAATAATTACATACTAGCATGGCAAACGGGTAAATCAATTAGTCGCATAACAACATGGTAAACAGGTAGTCTCATGAATCATGTAATAGCAAGGTAAACAGGTAGTCACATAAATCATATAATGGCAGGGTAAACAGGTAGTCACATAAATCATATAATGGCAGGGTAAACGGATAAAATGGTAATCTAAAGTATAAGCTTGGTAGTCAACCCAAAATGGAATGAGAGTATGACAAATCAAATGAACTGGAGTGTAGTATGGTAGTCGGATGAATCACATAAGGATATTGAATGAATGAGTAATCAACGAAAAACTATAAGATGAGAAATACAGAATATGGTGCGTTGTGGAATAACAGGAGGTACAATATAGGTGTATCAAAAGTGTAAAGGTTGTTAGAAATCTACCACCAGCCCATAAACAAATCAAAGCATATCATATCATAAGTAACCATGGAGTAGCTAGCTCCCAGAATGTGAAAAACGTGTATTGCACACAAGCATCAGTCACCAGATAAATCAATCATGTCATATCAGATCAGATACAGAACAATCTAGGATGCATCCATATGCCCCTGCAGAGATATTAGTGGCCAAACATATATAATAATCTTGAGCTCATCATATATATAACAGAAAGAGACAGGATGGTTCATCACTCGACCACTCTAGAGTCATGCCATTTGTGCATCAATGACATGGCCATGTTACCTTCATGGCTAGGGAAAATGGCGGGTATCAAACTGAAGGGTCAAAAGGCAAGGTCAAAGTTTGGCAAAGGCCTATGTCATCAGAATAACATAATCAAAGGTTCATAGCAAAGGTTCATAGCAAAGGTTCATGACAAAGGCTCCATTCAAAGGTTCACATCAAATCAAAGTAAGGATCTCAAACAGATAACATATCAAATGAATAACTAATCGAATATCAGATAAGATGATCATACCAGAACGAATCATATCAAATCAAAGCAAGGAGAATACGAATTGAATATCAAAATGGACAAGAGTCATGTGAGAAAAGATGTGTCATTACTGAAATGAGGGGATATAGGTACCTTAAAGTGTGTGCACGAGGGCAAAGCACACAAAGCCAATCACCTCTCCCTCTTCACAAGATCTACAGTAAATATACTCACATATCACCAACATATTCATTTTATAAGCTTCTTGTTAATACAAATAAGCCGTAAAAACGTTTATTTATATTTTACGATCTTCTAATATTTTGTCGATAACAAACGTAAAATCATTTTAATGAAACAAATAAAATACGTAAATGGTTTGAACTAATAGTTTCTAACATATTCACATTTTCACATAAAACACTAAAACAAGTACAAGTAATTTTATGATTTAATATTACATATGTACAACAACTAGTGTTTACATATTTGGATAAAATATACACATAACTAGTATGTAGTATATTGGGTAATATAAATGGGTAGAAACTTAAGTATCATAAAGCATTGGGTAAATACATTGAATGTAGTTGGGTATAACTGATGAGTGTCTAAATACTCATCATTTTTATACTGTTAGAATGCCAAAAACATCTGAAAACACTCAGAAACACATCAAAATGATAAAAATATCACAAACAAGTGTTTTATATGTTTTAAATGCAAAAACATCAAAATCTGGTGAAAAACGTATTAATTTTGCATAATTGGCAGTTTTAGTCCCCCAAGTTATAAAAGTTGTCAAAATTAGTCCCTGGTAATTCAAAAACTTGTAAAATATCATTTTAGGTCCTTGGGATTCACAAGTTGTTCAAAATAATCCTTTGAAGTTTAAAATCACAAAATTACAACTTTGGTCCCTCAACTTTGCAAAAGTGTCAAAAATAGTCCTTAAGGTTTTAAAATTGGAAATTGATCAAAATAAACCTTGTACTATTCATAAATGACAAAATTGGTCCTTATGGTAAACTTTTGGAAAATTACAAGTTTGGTCCCTAGAGTTTCTAAATTGGCAGTTTTAGTCCTTGGACATTTTTAAATGGAAAATAATTACATGTATGGTCCTTGGATTATCATATATTGCAAGTTTAGCCCTTGTGTAAACCTTGGAAACCTGTCATTTTCAGTCCCTCACTTTTCACCAAATTACAATATTGGTCCTTGTGTGTTTAACTAAACCAAACGGACACCCTTAATATTTAAACCCAAATCTAGTCCAAATCCTATAACCCGGCTGGCCCAATCCCAAGCCCATTCCCAAATCCAGTCCACCCAGTGTTTAAAATCAAATACCGCGCTCACTGTTACTATCTCTCCCTCACCACTGCAATTCCAAAACCAGAAACCATTGATGGTTTCTTTTCACCTTCCAGCCCAACCTCTCACTATCACCACCCCCTCCACCTTGCAAGCCCACTCACCATCTCAATTAATGAAAAAAAACCAACTCCATGACTTTTCCCGCCAATTTTACACATGGACGATTTGGATGATTTCTAATGATCCAATGGTTCAATTATGGTGGGAAAGATTCAGAGTGTCGACAGAGGTTGAAAAGATCAATATAAAAGGGAAAAAGAGCAGAAGAGAAGAACCAAGTAGTGTAATTTTAGTTTATTAATGTCGAATTAGTTAAAATTAAATTTTCAGTGTATGTTTTCATTTCCAAGTACTCTGTTTTAGTTATTGAAGTATATTTGAATCTTTTCCAGTCTTTATTTCAAAGTTCAGTCTTGTTTCAGTTGTTCAAATTTTCAAGTACTCAAATTCTCATAATGATCCAATGTTGTTGTTAGATGTTTTCTTGGACTGGATAAGTCACATAAGCTCCTCAAAAAGCTTATTCAAGCTTTTAGTAATCTTAAAACTTTGTCTAGTACCAAAAAGCAAAAATACTAAAAAAATACAAGTAAATTAATGAAAATTTAAAAATCTATGGTGAAGGTGATCAAGAAAGCTGAAGCAGCTTGATTTGGATGGAAATGGGTTAGTGAACCTGTGGAGGTTCTATAGGTTGTGTTTGTATACCTTGTTCTCGATTTTGCTCAAGCCACTTGTAAGCCTCTTGATCTCATTTTGGCATTTTACTGTGTAAAACAGTTATAAGTTTCAATCTCTGTAAGTTTATGTTTATTAGTCTCAGTTAAGTTAAAATAAACCATAATATCAGTTACTTGTTCTCTCTAATTTGTAGTTAGCTAAAATTTTAATTTAACAGTTAATTTAGTAAACCTGCCATTTCTTAGTTTAATTATGTTATTGTTTTTGTTTAATGTTTCTTTAGTCCTATTAGATGATAATTTAAGGTTCAGTAATCAGTTGCAAGGTCTAAATCTGTGAAACTCTTTGTAAAGTACCAAAACAGTCTTGTTAAGGTGTGTTTGGTTTTACCTAGTTCACTATATTAGAAGTTGTGCAGTCCTTTGTTTTTGGTTGTTCTAAGTTACACTTGGTCTAAAGAAATCATCTCAGCAAGAAAAACCTATGCTCATTAGACAGAAAGTCAAAATACTTTTTTATCTCACACCATTTGATAACTGTTAGGATCTAACTTGTCAAAATCATCACAGTAGCTTGTAAGTTGATACCATAGCTTAATTTTATCCGATAAACAGCTTTTAATAACATAATAAATCATTAGAATATATCATAAGTTCACATAGGTCAAACTAGTTTATTTTTTATAAAAGTCAAATTTCCTTATAGCGTTTTGAATAAAATTAATATTTTTACTGTGTATTTAATACTTAGAATTAGCTCAATTCCTTTTGGTAAAATAATATTTAGCTGCTAAATAAAAATATAAAAATGCTAGCTTGTGTTTTATTAGCTTATAAATAGCTTATTTTGTAGCTTCTTTTGACCCCCTTAACTGAAAAGTCCCCTGTGCACACAGTTAGTTACCAAATTTCACAAGCTAATATAAAGCTCATCACAGAGCTTTAGCTTATGTACTTTAGTTTTTTAGAAAGCCAACCTAGCTAACTTAAAGTTACAAGCTTAAAATTCCAACTTGCAGCTTATTCAATAAGCCTGCTCATGGCTTTTGTTTTTGTCCATTTTCTGTGTACATCAGCTATTCATGGTTTTTTCAGTTTCTTCATAAGCTTCTCACAAGCTCCTTAGTGGCATCCAATCTTTGTAAATTAGTTTTTTGGATAGTCCAATTGGTCTACTTGCTAGTTCAAGTGCTCCTTTCCATTTCTTAGCTCATTCAAGTGCTTAAAAATAAGCTAGAAAGCACCTTGAAACTCAAGAGTGACCTGTGCACCAGTGAAGATTTTTACTTATTTGGCTTATTTTGTGCTTATTCCCTAGTACTTGTGCTTTTCCAGTTTTCAAATTAGCTTATAATCAGTTGTCTAGCTTATTAACATAACTCTTAGCTTATTTAAGTTTACCTTATGCATTCTTATTAGCTATTTGGCTTATCTTTGAGCTTATCTCATTTTAGCCCACTGTCAAGAAACCATCAGCTTAATCTGAGCTTATTGGTAGTTTTCATAAAAAGTTCCAGTTATAAAATATGCTTATCTTAATGTACTTAAAAAGTTTGTAAAAGAAAATTTCAAAAATAAAATGTTTGGCAAAAAGGGGAGGTCAAGGTTCGAACATGCGACCTCCCCCTTGATAGAGTGATAGTGGTGTACCTGTATGCCATTGCTACTTGGGACTTTTTCGTTTATATCTTACACTATCATATATATAAGTACTCTTTTCCAGTTTAGCTTATACGTTTGTTTTAGCTTATTTCGAGCTTATTCAGTTTAGCTTTTTCCACTTTTGTATTTTTCATAAATCTGTATTAGTATAAAGTATTTTTATAAAAAGTTTCAGATTTTTCCAATAAGTTTTAATATTTTTAAACATTTAATTAGTGTTTTATAGTAATTAATTCATAATAAAAAATATAAAAGTCTAAAAAATATAAATCTTTTTTCTAAAATTTTCTTTTGTCATATAGTATGTAATAAAATTAGTTTTACATTCGTAGGCCTTTTATTTCATAAATTTTACGTTTTTGCTTGCGCTCCAGCGTAATTTTTAAACGTAACGCTCGTTTTTATTTTAAACCACGTTTTTAGATAATTTGAGTTTATGTTTTAGTTAATATAGTTTATTAAAGTTATTTTGTTTTATAAAATAAACGTTCATCGATCTGTAAAAATAGTGATAGCGTTTATTTAATAGATTTTAACTTTTTAATTTCTTTTAATTTGCATTTAAGTCGCTGTAATTTGTAGATCTTTTCTTTAGGTATAATTATCCATTCAAAACCTTCCTGATCACTATCCTTAGTGATCATTCTATCATCTGAAGTTGTTTAAACATCAATTCATCCTCCGTGGGACTTAACGACCCAGGAATACACTATATTCCTCTGATCTTAAATTGCATTCGTGCTTGAGCAGTTTTAAACTGATTACGGTCTGCCATTCACAAGTGGCAGGTTTGAGTGATTTAGCTTGACTGTTTTGCGCGGATCAAATTTTGGCGCCGCTGCCGGGGAGGCTGTAAGCGTGTTTTAAGCATTTCCAGATCCATTCTTGCACATATACCACCTTTTGTAAAAAGTTTTTGTAAAGTTATCTAAAAATCAATCAAAAAGTTCATTAACACTTTTCCTAAAGTGTTAACAACACCAAAAATATTTTCATTCTTTGTTTTTATAATATGTTTTTCAAAAATCCAAAAATATTCATCTTTACCCTCTTACCCTTTTTGATTCTTTATCTCTTTACCCTCTATACATTTGATTCTAAACTTCTTCTATTCTCATGGAATCTCTCGACTACGACGAATCTGAACGAAGTTGAAAAACTTCCTATTTTATCACAAATGTCAAGAATTCGTGTGGTTCATGATGATCCATTGATTCTGCGTAGGGAAATAGAACGAGAAACCGGGTGACAAAGGACCGGTACTTCACTCGATAATGGAGGTACTAAATCGTCCAACCTACGGTTATCCAAAGATCTAAACCCTCAATTGCTCCTAAGCCGTCTAAAATTGATCCTACACTTTCACGATTTACGGTTAAAAGCAAACATGCAGAGTTTAGACCGGTAACTAGCAAGAATGACTTCCCTAATCTTCACGTTTCTCAAGAACCAAAACCGGAGACCATAACGGAAGTGGTGGAAATTGCTAGCTCTCAGAGCACACCACTTGTCCCACCTCCGGATTTTTCAAAATGTTCTTTGAGTCTTAATAGTCATTCAGATCACCATATTGGTTTTGTTGATTCTTTGAATGAACCGATTCCTTCTCATAACTCTCAAATAGAATTGTTTATTCCTTGTGTCGGTTGTGGTGAGCCTCTTTTGGTTCACCCTGCCGGTGTACGTGTGTACAAGGTGGTAATGATATTCGAACGGAGTTGTTTGTTCGTGGTTCGAGGAATTCATTTGATTATGATCCTAATCCGAACTCATTTAACGACTCCTCAAATTTTTCTAATTACCCACCACAGCCCGACTTATCTTCATATAATCAACAATACTGCTGTGAATTTTGTGGAGGTCCTCACCAAGGATCTGAGTGTCAATCCAAAACACGTTTGTCGTGAACAATTTTCCGTGATGCTCGTAACTTTGGTTATGACCAATATCCATATGATTCACCAATCCAGGCTCAACATTTTATTGTTAGAGAACTGTGGAGGTCCCCATTTCAGCTTTCGATTGTCAAACAGGGAATCTATTTCCTTGTGACAATTTTGACACATCATTTCAAGACCAACCTCCACAGTACCAAATGATTCAAGCAACTCCTCATGAAACTACAATGCACTTTTTTATCTTGAAGGGTCTGAGTTATTAAAAGAACTTAAGGAGGAGTCGGCTATGTCATTTCAAAACTCTCATGAGAAATCCATGGAAGTTTTGTTAGTCAAGAGCGGTGCTAAAATAAATTCCCAAATTGCCTTTGAAAAATCTATTAGGGAATCAATTGCAAACAAAAAGCACCAGATCTAGCTCTAGATTCAATTTTATTCCTGATGATAGTGATGATGAAGATACACTTGAAGATTCATCAAATTCATCAGCTTGATATCCCAGCTTGAGATTCATTCTCAAACAACTGCTATCACACCAAGCTCCACTCACTCTCGACCATGGGGACGAGCATCTTAACACTGTTCTGAAAGGAATCGGACGAACTCATAAAGTCTAGTGTTGAGAGCCTTGTCCCAATCCCAAGAGAGTCACAGAAACTTCGATCATGTGTGTGACTCTCTTTCCCCTCTTGAGTGTTCAAAAGATCATTTTGAAACTTTCTCCGATGTTAGCGACGATTGTACTTCTCATGGAAACGTCCGAGTATGTTGAGGATCACTCCCACACCGATCTTGATCGTTTTCTTGAGGAGTTCACCGATGAACTTACTCACATCACCACTTTCATCGAAGTGACGATGATCTCTTTGATTTCGAAGCCGATATTGGAGAAACTGAAAATCTCCTATATAATGATCATCCACTCATTTCTTGTCCCATTTCCGACTCTTCCATTCCTTCTCTCACCCCGGATGAGGAAGATGATAACTTTTGGAAAGAGGTCGATGATTTTCTTAGTGATGAGTCAATTCCAACAGGATTGACAATACTACTTGGATTCGGAGGGAGACATCCTCTTTCTTGAAAATCTGTTGATTAAAGAGCCGTTTCCAGCTCTCCCTCCCGGAAATTTTGTTGCCAATCACCATACAAGCTTCAAGTCTAAACTTAAAAATCTAACAAATGGTGATTTGCTCCTCACTAATGAAGAATGGGATTGCATTGTGATGCACATCTTTATTCCATTTTTCACAAATGGTGTGGTTTCTCGTTCCCTTTTCTCCTTCAGGAATGAGGACACTATTTTTGATCCCGGCATTTTCATGTATCATTTGTGAGCCGGTTCTATCTATATCTCATCGGTGTGGAACTTTCACGTACTTCAATGTTTATACAAACATCTTGAATGAAAGTCCGAATGAGATTGTTTCTTCCACTTACTTCCCCATGAACAAATTAATTCGGGGTCGAGTCAAGCTAGCGACTCGTAATCAAAAACAAGTAGCATGCTACATGGGTTTTCACCGTGTGTACCACCCTAGTGTGGGGAGATGCCCCACATGTTAAAAAAAAAAAGTGAATGAAAATTGTGAATATTAAAAAAAAGAATAATTGTTGTGTTTCTACACTTGGCTAGTAATGTTATCTTTTACGTTCTAAGTTTCGGCATAACAGCCGGTACTTTGAATATTGAGGACAATATTCATTTCTAAGTGTGGGGAAATTTGGCGAATTTGATCATTAATGTACCCTTTTAGTCCCTTTTTCCCCAAAATGGCCAAATTTTAAAATTTTTATTTAGTGGAAGTACTATGTACTAAACACAGCAAATGGTAATCAGTCCACCATGTCTAACCCACATAAGGATTGGCTAATCCAGGAGCAAACGGCTCTTGGTAAAGATATCTCAAATCCGTTTATGGCTTGCAATTTGCCCAAAATTGTATGGTTTTCAGCTCACCATATCCTTAAAAGTGAAGAGTTGGCTAGCCCGCAAGTTTATGGCTTGTGGTAAAGGCAGTTGAAAATCCATAATTGGTAATCGGCTCACCAAAGATAATATTGATAATTTATCTAAGAGTTGGCTAGTCCAGAAGGGTACGGCTTCTGGTAAAGACAAATCAAATCCGTTCACAGCTTATGATTTGCTCAAAATCATTTGGTTATCGTTGTGCCAAGGTTCTAACTTGAACTAAAACAATTGGCTACTCCAGAAGTAATGGCTTTTGGTAAAGAGATAAAATCCATTAAATTTTCTCAAATCATTGCTAGGGACTAGCAATATCTCAGTGTGGGGGATTGATGAGTGTCTAAATACTCATCATTTTTATACTGTTAGAATGCCAAAAACATCTGAAAACACTCGGAAACACATCAAAATGATAAAAATATCACAAACAAGTGTTTTATATGTTTTAAATGCAAAAACATCAAAATCTGATGAAAAACGTATTAAGTTTGCATAATTGGCGTTTTAGTCCCCAAGTTATAAAAGTTGTCAAAATTAGTCTCTGGTAATTCAAAAACTTGTAAAATATCATTTTAGGTCCTTGGGATTCACAAGTTGTTCAAAATAATCCTTTGAAGTTTAAAATCACAAAATTACAACTTTGGTCCCTCAACTTTGCAAAGTGTCAAAAATATTCCTTAAGGTTTTAAAATTGGAAATTGATCAAAATAAACCTTGTACTATTCATAAATGACAAAATTGGTCCTTATGGTAAACTTTTGGAAAATTACAAGTTTGGTCCCTAGAGTTTCTAAATTGGCAGTTTTAGTCCTTGGACATTTTTAAATGGAAAATAATTACATGTATGGTCCTTGGATTATCATATATTGCAAGTTTAGCCCTTGTGTAAACCTTGGAAACCTGTCATTTTCAGTCCCTCACTTTTCACCAAATTACAATATTGGTCCTTGTGTGTTTAACTAAACCAAACGGACACCCTTAATATTTAAACCCAAATCCAAATCAAATCCTATAACCCGGCTGGCCCAATCCCAAGCCCATTCCCAAATCCAGTCCACCTAGTGTTTAAAATCAAATACAACGCCATCCTTTGTTACTATCTCTCCCTCACCACTGCAATTCCAAAACCAGAAACCATTGATGGTTTCTTTTCACCTTTCCAGCTGCCAACCTCTCACTATCAACCCCCTCCACCTTGCAAGCCCACTCACCATCTCAATTAATGAAAAAAACCAACTCCATGACTTTTCCCGCCAATTTTACACATGGACGATTTGGATGATTTCTAATGATCCAATGGTTCAATTATGGTGGGAAAGATTCAGAGTGTCGACAGAGGTTGAAAAGATCAATATAAAAGGGAAAAAGAGCAGAAGAGAAGAACCAAGTAGTGTAATTTTAGTTTATTAATGTCGAATTAGTTAAAATTAAATTTTCAGTGTATGTTTTCATTTCCAAGTACTCTGTTTTAGTTATTGAAGTATATTTGAATCTTTTCCAGTCTTTATTTCAAAGTTCATCTTGTTTCATTGTTCAAATTTTCAAGTACTCAAATTCTCATAATGATCCAATGTTGTTGTTAGATGTTTTCTTGGACTGGATAAGTCACATAAGCTCCTCAAAAAGCTTATTCAAGCTTTTAGTAATCTTAAAACTTTGTCTAGTACCAAAAAGCAAAAATACTAAAAAAATACAAGTAAATTAATGAAAATTTAAAAATCTATGGTGAAGGTGATCAAGAAAGCTGAAGCAGCTTGATTTGGATGGAAATGGGTTAGTGAACCTGTGGAGGTTCTATAGGTTGTGTTTGTATACCTTGTTCTCAGTTTTGGCTCAAGCCACTTGTAAGCCTCTTGATCTCATTTTGGCATTTCTTGTGTAAAACAGTTATAAGTTTCAATCTCTGTAAGTTTATGTTTATTAGTCTCAGTTAAGTTAAAATAAACCATAATATCAGTTACTTGTTCTCTCTAATTTGTAGTTAGCTAAAATTTTAATTTAACAGTTAATTTAGTAAACCTGCCATTTCTTAGTTTAATTATGTTATTGTTTTTGTTTAATGTTTCTTTAGTCCTATTAGATGATAATTTAAGGTCTGAATCATTGCAAGGTCTAAATCTGTGAAACTCTTTGTAAAGTACCAAAACAGTCTTGTTAAGGTGTGTTTGGTTTTACCTAGTTCACTATATTAGAAGTTGTGCAGTCCTTTGTTTTTGGTTGTTCTAAGTTACACTTGGTCTAAAGAAATCATCTCAGCAAGAAAAACCTATGCTCATTAGACAGAAAGTCAAAATACTTTTTTATCTCACACCATTTGATAACTGTTAGGATCTAACTTGTCAAAATCATCACAGTAGCTTGTAAGTTGATACCATAGCTTAATTTTATCTGATAACAGCTTTTAATAACATAATAAATCATTAGAATAGATCATAAGTTCACATAGGTCAAACTAGTTTATTTTTTATAAAAGTCAAATTTCCTTATAGCAGTTTTTGAATAAAATTAATATTTTTACTGTGTATTTAATACTTAGAATTAGCTCAATTCCTTTTGGTAAAATAATATTTAGCTGCTAAATAAAAATATAAAAATGCTAGCTTGTGTTTTATTAGCTTATAAATAGCTTATTTTGTAGCTTCTTTTGACCCCCTTAACTGAAAAGTCTCCTGTGCACACAGTTAGTTACCAAATTTCACAAGCTAATATAAAGCTCATCACAGAGCTTTAGCTTATGTACTTTAGTTTTTTAGAAAGCCAACCTAGCTAACTTAAAGTTACAAGCTTAAAATTCCAACTTGCAGCTTATTCAATAAGCCTGCTCATGGCTTTTGTTTTTGTCCATTTTCTGTGTACATCAGCTATTCATGGTTTTTTCAGTTTCTTCATAAGCTTCTCACAAGCTCCTTAGTGGCATCCAATCTTTGTAAATTAGTTTTTTGGATAGTCCAATTGGTCTACTTGCTAGTTCAAGTGCTCCTTTCCATTTCTTAGCTCATTCAAGTGCTTAAAAATAAGCTAGAAAGCACCTTGAAACTCAAGAGTGACCTTGGCACCGTGAAGATTTTACTTATTTGGCTTATTTTGTGCTTATTCCCTAGTACTTGTGCTTTTCCAGTTTTCAAATTAGCTTATAATCAGTTGTCTAGCTTATTAACATAACTCTTAGCTTATTTAAGTTTACCTTATGCATTCTTATTAGCTATTTGGCTTATCTTTGAGCTTATCTCATTTTAGCCCACTGTCAAGAAACCATCAGCTTAATCTGAGCTTATTGGTAGTTTTCATAAAAAGTTCCAGTTATAAAATATGCTTATCTTAATGTACTTAAAAAGTTTGTAAAAGAAAATTTCAAAAATAAAATGTTTGGCAAAAAGGGGAGGTCAAGGTTCGAACATGCGACCTCCCCCTTGATAGAGTGATAGTGGTGTACCTGTATGCCATTGCGCCCTTGGGACTTTTTCGTTTATATCTTACACTATCATATATATAAGTACTCTTTTCCAGTTTAGCTTATACGTTTGTTTTAGCTTATTTCGAGCTTATTCAGTTTAGCTTTTTCCACTTTTGTATTTTTCATAAATCTGTATTAGTATAAAGTATTTTTATAAAAAGTTTCAGATTTTTCCAATAAGTTTTAATATTTTTAAACATTTAATTAGTGTTTTATAGTAATTAATTCATAATAAAAAATATAAAAGTCTAAAAAATATAAATCTTTTTTCTAAAATTTTCTTTTATCATATAGTATGTAATAAAATTAGTTTTACATTCGTAGGCCTTTTATTTCATAAATTTTACGTTTTTGCTTGCGCCCAGTATAATTTTTAAACGTAACGCTTCGTTTTATTTTAAACCACGTTTTTAGATAATTTGAGTTTATGTTTTAGTTAATATAGTTTATTAAAGTTATTTTGTTTTATAAAATAAACGTTCATCGATCTGTAAAAATAGTGATAGCGTTTATTTAATAGATTTTAACTTTTATTTCTTTTAATTTGCATTTAAGTCGTTGTAATTTGTAGATCTTTTCTTTAGGTATAATTATCCATTCAAAACCTTCCTGATCACTATCCTTAGTGATCATTCTATCATCTGAAGTTGTTTAAACACCAATTCATCCTCCGTGGGACTTAACGACCCAGGAATACACTATATTCCTCGATCTTAAATTGCATTCGTGCTTGGCGCTTTAAGCCGATTACGGTCGCCATTCACAAGTGGCAGGTTTGAGTGATTTAGCTTGACTGTTTTGCGCGGATCAATAACCCAAAGCCCATGACCCATGGAGCTTGACCCATAACCCATTGCATGACATCATGCTTATATCATATATGGATAATATCCATAACCCATGGTTTTGACCCATACCCATGTGACTAGGTGCATTGCACTCAAGAGATACATTGTATCTAGCTAAAGACCCATGGATCAACCCATGACCCATGACCCATAACCAAAATACCCATGGGTAAAGGGGAGCGTCTCACGGATCCCTAGCTTTACGCTAGACGGATCCCTTGTGGAAGGGATCCGTGGGATCCGGGGAACAGTAGAATTTTTCCTCTATAAATAGTGAGCCATTTCTTCATTGTTTCTCACCCCTTTCTAACACACTTTCTCCCTGAGTTAAAAACTCACTAACCTCATATCCAAGAGATCTATGTTTGTAGTTCTGTTTTTGTGTGATCTTCTAGGTTCCTCTTAAAGGAAAGATCGCCAACTTTGAAGTCGAGAAAGCTCAAGTCCATGAGTTGCCATGCTTCCTCATCATCAAGACTACTGAAGTCTTCTTGTTGATGATTGTTTTTCTTTTCTAAGAAGTGTTGAAGACATTAGTGAAGATGTCTCAAGTGTCAAGACGAAGATATTAGTGAAGGGTATCTTTCGTCCATATCATAAGCACTTGTGATAAGTGCTTAGAAGTCAAGACTAGAAGCATTAGTGAAGGGTGCTTAGAAGTCAATACACAAGACATTAGTGAAGGGTGTCTTGAAGATCTAGTCAAAGGCATTAGTGAAAGGTGCCTTAGATGTACATTCGATATGGTGTGTTTCGATGTACAAGATAGATTAGTACTAGATCCAAGGATATTGATATCCTTGATGATGCTGTAAAAAGGAGTTGGTCTCCTTTGGGAATAGTCGTTGGTGTAGTGTTGGGTAGTAGTTCCTCCATTGCAATGGAACTAGGTGCTTAGCCTAGTACCTAATAAAGGGTAGGCGACGTTGTGTAGGTGTGGTTCACCTTGGTGTGAAAGAACCCGGTGGTTAGCCTAGCACCGTATAAAGGGTAGGCGACGTTGTGTAGGTGTGGTTCACCTTGGAGTGAAAGAACCCGGTGGTTAGCCTAGCACCGAAAAAAGGGTAGGCGACGTTGTGAAGGCTTTTCCGCCATAAGAAGATTGGTGTAGTGTTTACGAACTCTCGAGTAGGTGACTCGGGGAGTGGAGTAGGGCAAGGAAGGTGTCCTTGTAGCCGAACCACTATAAATACTCGCGTTGTGGTTTTGTGCTTCTTACTCTTATCTTTCATTACATACCTTTATATGTTTGTTTATCAACATCCAACACACACATCCAAATAGATTGACATAAGTCGATCTAAATAGTTTAAAAAGACGTTTTAATTGGCAAAACTATTCAACCCCCCCCCTTCTAGTTTTCCACACTTCTCATACATTTATAAGTGTTTTACTTATTGATATCATCATTGTATCTTTTATTTTCTTAACTTCACATCTGGACCAGTTTTACACGAATTTTTAAACCCATCAGAAGTATTCCAAAAATTATAAAAAAATTTCCAGAGGTTCCCACATTTGTTAGGTAGTTTCACAAATTTTGGTAGATTTTATCTCAGAGTCTAAGTATGGTTTAAAAATTCATGATTCCAGACCTGCCCAAAAAGTGTTCAGGAAGTATAGCTCAAAGGTTTACGTTTATTAGACCTGTTTAAACACCTTGGAAAAATTTCCAGAAATTCATTTATATCCTAGATATCAATCCTGTAAAAGGAGAGCTCAAAACTCCCTTTGGTTTGAAAATGAAAAATCAAACAATCCAACTGAATTTCAGACCCGTTTTCTCAGCTTTGACACTTGATCCCGTAAAATTCAAAAAGACGACTTAGACAACTCCAAATTCGACCAACCACTTTGAAAACTTAACTATGACATAAAATAAGTTTTTCCAACAAAAATCCAGATTTTAACCCTTATGAAACGCAAGCTACAAGGTTCCCAAATTCGGCTTCCAAAACAGTCCCGACCAAAGACCTGTCTAAAGTTAACATAACACGTGTTTTACTTACCCAAACGCACTCGTGACCCATGTAAACCATACAACCTGTTTTTATATCATTCTAACATGCTTAACATTCCATATTTTCCGTCTTACAAATTTTATACACACTCGTTATATAATTAACGAACCAAAGAAAACCAATTACTCCACATAAAATCATAACTATCTTATTAATAATACGACTTAGGGTTTCCATCTTCGTCGATCCAATTACATGTGTATTAAATGCGATTACAAAAGCTTGTATTAGAAGTCATAATGGTCGATCAAAAGGCTGAAAAACATGAGGTGTCGAAGACAAAAAAAAAATGAACAAGAGTCGTATATGTTTACACCAACTTTAGGTTTTAGGTTCTAAGATTTATCACATGACTATCTCCAACATAACCCAAACGACCCACAACTGATTTGGACGCACGAGACCATCAGATTCAAGAACCTTGAGACTCAACTGAAAAAAAGAAAACAAAAGAAACATTACCTTCGTCGATTTTAACAAACCAAATAGGAAAACGAGAGAAAAACTGATTCAAAGCGACCCCCTAACAGATTACACGATCAAACACCACTTGAAGACTCTCGATCTCTTGCTGTTGTTGTGATCAGACCACCTACGATCACCTTTGTTGCTGCCTGCTACCCTTGCTACTACTGCCCAAAGCGTACCCTAGAGGATTTCTTGGAAACAATTTCTTCTGCCGTTTGTTTTTTTTTGTTGGAACGTTTTACGTTTTTAGGGTTTTTCAATTTTGTGATACCCATAAATGACCGGCCAAAAATAGAGGAGAAGGGGAGGGTTAATTGCCGAGATTATGGGGATTGATAGAAGGTTTCCAAGTTTCAATTTTCCCAATGTATTTAGACACTTTCTAGTAATGTACAAATTTTTAAATATTTGGTCTTGTAACACATCATATGGGCGCGTACATATGTCTAGCTTGTAGGATTTTTATTTTCTTGTTAACTTAGGTAATTTAGTACAAGAGTTATGTTCTTAGGTTATATATAGGATTTAATTTTAAATAAACACTTAGGTAATTATTATTAATTCATAAACATAACATAAGGTAATTAATTAAGTACTTAGGCAATTATAATCATTCCTCATTCATAATATAATGCGACGTTTAAATTATTAACTTAAGAAAATTTCAAATTGGATGTAAAATTCGTAGTTCGGTTTTGAGGGTTTTACAATTCTTCCCCTCTAAAAATAAAATTTCTTCCTCGAAATTGAAGTCGCAGAAGTAAACGGAGATGTACTAGTTTAAGGCAGACGTAGCAATCCATAGCTTCGTACAATCATAACAATTTCTAGTCTAAAGAGTACAAAACTTACACGTAACAGATGTCGGTGAGAATCTCAAAAGGAGGTACATAATTCCAAACGAATATGAAAACTAACAAATAACGGATATGAGTCCTAATCCATCCAACGTACCAACCTCAGGCATTTCCCAGGACGCCGTATGATTCTAATAAGTTCAAATTATATGATCTCGGTATTATCACGTTGATCAGGCGTCATAATACTTGCATCACATAACAAGTCCTTATTGTCATCATATTCTATCTCGGGTCATGACGAACCACATAAACAACATCACGTCAAAACAGATACATATATAGGTAGCAAGTAACATACCAAATCAAACCAGATTCACTTACAGGAAAGAAGGCCGCTGACTTGCTCGAGAAGGTTCCTCATGACTCATTACTGACGATCCAAAAATAGCCATAGGTTCACAAAAATGACAAAGTGACGCAAGGTCTAACATTACTGATACAAATCATATAAACATAATGGATGAAAATTGCGATTTCTCAAAGAGATATAAAACATAACGCGAAGTTGTAGTAACACCGAAGAGTCAAGCCATAGAATTCCATCATCCAAGCTAAGCCCCAAACAAATCGAAGAAAAACACCATCGGTCAAAATCATGTAACGAAATATCAAATTAACTCAAAATGCGTGATGAAACAAATCAGAATAACACAAATCGCGCCCAATCATATGAAGCAGATAAATCTTCTCAGCATCTCAATGGTTGGACTGTCGACCACAATATGCCCGAATCTTGGTAGTAATTTCTCCGCACGTCTAAAGTACGTTGGTCATAGTTCCTCTGCTCATACGTCTTCCAAGTGTCCACCAGTTGAATCTTACTCCATCTTTGCGCCTTTGGTTGATCCGTACAGCTCCCTCCAGCAGCATCCTCATGTCTCTAGCAGCATTACAATCAGGTGCGGCTTATGCTTCACCAACCTCTCCAGTTCAGAAACTGTTGCAGCAACGTAGGGTCGGCACCATCATCTTCGACTCTACGAGTAGTCTCCATCTAAATGACCGAC
Organism: Chrysanthemum makinoi; assembly: GCA_910596185.1. Lineage (NCBI taxonomy): Eukaryota > Viridiplantae > Streptophyta > Magnoliopsida > Asterales > Asteraceae > Chrysanthemum > Chrysanthemum makinoi. The sequence continues at coordinate 139,378,240 of OU343217.1, forward strand.
AAACGAATGTGCGAAGATCAAATGCGAAAAGAAGAAGGGGAAATCAGCGAAGATAAAAGAATATCGAAGTCAAATCTAAACAAATACCAAAGGAATCAGAAAAGATCAAAATAGACAGAAGCCTAATGTCTACCCAAGTCCTCACAGGTCAATCCTAAGGTCAACAAGACAAAACCTTAGCTCTGATACCATAATTGTAACACCCCAACCCGACAAGGGTCCGAATGTCACATTATGGAGTCATATCAGAACATACTAATAAAATTTACAAGCGGAAGCCTTCTTAAATAAAATACCAAGTCATATAAACGAATGACTTACAAGGAAAAATACAAAATCCAATATGTCAAAAATATAATATCAAAACAATGATCTTCAAAAAGAGTCCAATAAGATAGGGAAACTAGGGTCGGTTCATTCAAATGCTCCTACTCTCAGCCCATCAAGCCCAACATCCTGCTAGGTACCTACCGCATGGAAAAGAAAGTGCGGCTGAGCTTAAAAAGCCCAATGAACAGATATGACAAAATAAAAACTAAACAAAATAAAGATATGAAGGAAATCAAAGGAAACTGATATCAAGGTCATAGCAATGAACCAAATGAGTCAATAAGGAACCTGCAGAACACAATATTAACAGATAACCAAAAGAACATAAATCAAAGGAGACCAAAGCAGAGCAGCGCATCAACGAACATACATAAGTACACATAAAATAACCAAACATATAAATACTGGACATAAACGAATAGGAATTGATAAACAACATCATAATCAAAACAAGTAACCAGACAATGTACACGCATAGTGTAACACCCCCAATTTCGTGATACGCAGCGGAATTCAAACTGGGTGTTACTTCATGGCACAACAGTCGTAACAATAGAAAACGAACTCTAATTGAGTCGTTTTAAAAGATTTATCATTCGATTTATATAAATATCAGAGTTTAAAAAAATGAGGTCCTAGTAGTTTCACTGTTTACAAAATACATTAAATGGGTTTTCGAATGATAATAAAATTTATAGCCTTCTTGAGTATCTGTGTCTCCTCCGTACAGCTCGTCATAATATGGACCTGAAATACATGCTTAAAACTATCAACACAAAGGTTGAGTGAAATTCATAGAGTTTAGGAAATCAGTTGAACACATAATGTTTGTGTGTGTTACGTTGTTATACACCCATAATGTTGAAAACAAAACAGTTATTATTGTTTGGTACGGATGCCTCAAGTATATGATACTTGAGCTCGCTTTTGTTTGATACGGCTGCCTCAAGTATATGATACTTGAGCCCGCTTTTGTTTGATACGGTTGCCTCAAGTATATGATACTTGAGCCAGCTTTGGTTTGATACAATTATGTATGTACAATAATTAGCATAAATAAACATTCACGTATGGCAATACTGTTACTTAGCATAAATAAACATTCAGTTCAGATAAACATATAGTTTCAAAGCAATGTGTTCGGTTTAAAAATAAAGCATGTATCTCCCCCCAAGGGTTTGTAAAACAATTAAGTAATAGAAAGTGTTAGGTCACTAGTTTTACAACACAAGCTTACAAGAAAGATAGAGAGGCGATTGAACAAGTAAACCAAACACACACACACGATATAATAAGGACGGTTACGCGTAGGGCATGAGTGAAAGAAAAACTTGAACAACCAACCCTCAAGTGAGGGTTATTACATAGTATTTATAGGAGGGAAGCTAGGGCAACACTCCTAGTCCCTTCCTTTCTCCTATGGGCTTGGGCCTAAGCTCATGGGCCTTCTACATAAGCTTAAGGCTAATAACAAACATAAAGGCCATAATTAATCTACCTATTACATATTAATTACTAACACTTGATTATGGTTTAGGAGTGATTCCAACAATCTCCCCCTCAAGTGTTGGTGATGAAAACGGTGAAGGCGTTGATGTAATAGTAGCCTTGACGCCTCTTCGACATTCTTCTTTCTTGTGAGAATAATTGCCTTGATTCGAACCATCTCCCCAGTAGAGAGATAGTTTACTTTGAACAGTTATGCTTTGACGCCATCTTTAACTTTGTTCTTTGATCTTTGTTCTTTGTGATGAAAGTGATAGTATGTTGTTGTTCCGCATCAAGTCGCCTCAGTTCCGATTCATTTGCCGCTGTCTCCACGCCTTTTCTCCAACATGCTCACATGCTCTTTTGACGCTTTGAATTCGATCGATGAAGTTCTTTAAGTCTTTAACTTTGTAGATTCTTTGATTTGACGAAGAATCATTCGGACTGTTGTGTTGCTTTTGGATAGAACTTCCATTAGTGATGATGTTGGCGTGAGCATGAGAAGAATCTGACGCGATCATTCCGCTCCAGAGCTTCCATAAGAAGAAAACATTAAAACGATTAGTAATAAGCGGATTCCGGCACTTACAAGTTTGAACTTCGAGAGTGTTAACAAAGATAGTGTGAAAACACAACTCTAATTCTTACAAAGGCCGTTCCTGAATCGGTGTCCCACAAGTGAGATAACACGATGTACCAAAGTACACCTACGATTCAGATGAGTCGCCGAGGTACACCGGCATCACCTCACGATCAGACCGCTTTGAGACCACTAAGCGCAATCCACGGGAGTTTCCGGCGACCTACCGCCGTGGCTGCTTGATGATGACCCCGGCGGGAGTTTCCATTCAATCACTGAGGATCACAAATGTGAACCTCTCATAAATGTTCTCGACAGATTGCTAAGATCCGTGAAGGACTCGATAATGTACCACCGAAATTCTTATTGTTGAATATCAAGTGATGAAATGTCAAGTGTACCTAAGAGATCTTTTGATGAATCTCGTGGCTCTAGACTCAATAGTGCTTTTGGTTTTCCGAAAGGAGACTAGGGAGAGGGTCTCCTTCTTCAATACCTCTCTAAGAGAAAGCCGATAGTTTACGTAGGGTTCCCTGTGAGAATGAAACAAGCTTCTCTTAAGAGAAACTTGAGTGGCTAAGAAGGTTTAGTGCATGCGCCACTGGGTCCATGACGACTTTTAATCTTCAATACCGGCGTCACTAAGTGACAACTAGTAGCATATGAATTGAACCCGTGTCGCCTCTAAGTTGAATAATCTGGAGGGCTATTTCTTTTCACCCTTTTCTTTGCATTTCTTTTAATTCTTCAACTCCTTCTTTCTCCGATTCTCATTTTCTCCTTTTTACAATCATTCCTAAGGACTTCTAAATACTAACTATTTGTGGTGTCCTCGGGTAGATCCTCCTGCTCAAGGATCATAGGACGGTTTTTCCTAACCTTAGTCACCTTATAACTCCATGACTAACCTATGTTGCCATAAAACCATTGCTTTAGAAAAATCTCTCAAATTGTTTGTGAATGAAAAACATTTTAGTACCACTGTTGAGATAAGATTTTGCATAAATACTCCCTCTCCACATGTGCTTAAGAGTTTTAACGTTAAAATGCACAAGTGAGGAAAGAGCTTATTTTGAATTGATCAACTCAAGATAGACATTCACCCACGAGACACGGTTACGTGGCATAGTTAAAGAGTTGCATTGTCAGCTTTTAGGTGACAACTAGCTCTAATAACTACCTTGAAGGTGTAGACAATCCTCGGTTGTCAAACCCGCCGAGTTCATGTCTACCAAGATTTTCTCGAATGGTACATTCTACTCAGACAAGTCCTTTGCGAGACACGCTTACATCACTAGCGAACTAGCTTGAAATTATTACCCGTCCCGGACAAGTCTTTTCGAAGTTACTAACGCTAAGATCTCGTCAATTCATGGGTTAAGTCTATAGCACAATGATTCATTTGCATTGACGAAACATATTTCTTATCACTTATTTTCTCCCCTCAAAAATGGCATATATGATGTTATTTTTGAAAAGTTGAGAATAAATATGACCATTTCGAAAGTGTTGGGAAGAATGACCACTGTGAACAATTTTTGAACAAAGTTTTAATTCAAGTACTCCCCTCAATAAGTGATATAAACGGTTGAGGTTTTGAAAATCATAAGGAAAGTACTTGTTCTTTTGAGCAAAACCTTGAAAAATGAAAGGTTTGATAGGTTTTACTCAAAAGTAAGAAGCTTCGCTCCTTTTATAAGGATTGTGGCAATCAAGCCGCACTACAGGTCCTTTATTTACAAGTACGGGTTGTACACCGTAATGTGTGCACAAGCCATTAACATAATAGATCATACATCCAAATTTATAATGAAAGAAGCAGTTCAAGGGTACCGTGTAGTCCGTAGATGTCGCCAGAATGTGAATCGAGCGTTGAAAGCCGATGATGTTTCTCCCGGTCACCACCAACATAGCTTTCCAATCTTCTAAACGATCCCTTTCTATACAACCGCTCATCAATCATGGTGATGATCCTCTTTACGCCCCTTCGATCCTAAGAATTCCATCGCTAGAGACCCAATCTTCGATGTATATCCTTCAACCGATAAGCCAATCCCTCCCTAACCAACTTCAAAGTGTGATCTCCAAATTTGTGGAGATAACAGCACGCCATCAAGCAATTTCTTTGAAGTTCACCGCGGTAAACGACGCGAATGGTTTGCTAATGAGTGTAAATTGTGAAAGCCGGTTGATGTCGGAAGATCAAGCGTGGTGGAGTGAAGTTTACACGAGTCCGATAAGATTCAACTGCAAGCGGAGATCTTCTACACGCTTCTTTGAAAACTATGGCCCGATGAAGATGAGCACTGACTTGATGAATTCACGTTGTACTTCAGTAGAGAATTGTCTCATACGACTCAGACTTTGTAAGGTACATATCTTCGATGTCGTTGATAGACAAATTCTCAAAGTCAGCTTCAAAGAATGCATAATCCCTTTCGTCTTGTCTTTTGACCACAATATTCTTGAGATAAGTGTAGTCCCATTTGGACGAAAGATCAACGTGTTTGATGGCAACGATGTTTTAGTAATCAACATCGCATGTTGAGACTTCGACCGGCAGCTTGTAGTAGATTCTTCTCCCGCCAATGATGAATCCTTTACATTGCATCTCGGTCGTATGCTTCCACTTTGTTGGAGAACAAGTGATTAGCTCTTTCCTCGATAGCTATGCGCTTTGAGTATTACGGCTGGGAATGGAAGTGTCAAGGATGTAGCGATTTCCTGAACCATCACCACCGTGAAGAAGAAATTCCAAGTCTTTGTTGAAGAAATATCCTAATGGGACCCTAGGCCGACCTGGTTGGCCGATCGTTGGTAGTGGTTTAGACCAGTCGGGTAATAAGGAGGGTTGCCCCGCCGTAAGTTGATGTTTGCTTCTGGGTTGAGCCAATCCATGTTATTAGACATAGCTCGAGCAATGTTATCAAGGTGATATTCGACCGATGACACTTTCTCGAGCTATCTTTAACAGTTGAAATGCTTCATTCTTGATTCGCCTTCAACTCGATTTCGCCATCTTCTTTACTTTGAAATTTTCTTGCGGATTTTACATGCTCCAAAGTAGTACCGCTTACCGATCTTGACCTTCTTCGTGGTAGGGAGTTGAATTGACAAGTGTAGAAAACCATTCAAATTCCTCTTGGTTATCTTCATCTAGCCAGATAGGACGCCGCCTTGGGCTTCTTCTTCTTTTTCTTAGGCCTAGATGAGGATTCCGTTTCAGCTTTGTCGGCGAGGCGGTTGTTGTTGGGATCATGGTATTCTTTTCATCGCCACCACCCGTATACTCAAAGTGGTCACCGGTTTTTGAGTCGGGTGGTAACTCGAATCCCGAGGTTTATCGCCAGAAGAGCGGGAGGAGATCTTTGTTGAGCCGAGTCCTTTGTGGTGGAGGCGGCATTGAGTAATCTAATCAAGATGATTCACCGTTTTTTTGCGTTTAGGCTCCTTCTCCTTATCTTGATCTTTGTCTTCATCATCTCTTGAACGCTTAGGCCTTATAGCCTCTTCTCTCTGAATGATGAATTGAGTTGGTATTCCAAAGAATGCTTCAACAGCTTTAGCTTCATGGGAGGCAAACGCTTGCAGAGCGTGTTGACATTTGCGCTACCAAACGTACCGCTTACTAATTCATCATCCGAGAAGATTGTAGTTTCAACTGGATTGATGCTCAAATTCATTGGAGTTGATTTCATGGCTTGCTTGGCTAAATGTAAGAGATTCGGATAAAGTTGTCTGATATACATCTCCTTTGTCAGGGCTTCGAATGACCTCCATTATGAACTTGTGAGTGTATCCTTTTATCATCTCGTCCATGCTTCCTTGAAGATCATCCTTCATAAGCTTCGGTACATACTCCCTTTCAACTTGCATCTTGTCATTCTCATCATGAAGATACGTTATCGATCGAACAGAAAGTCAACTTTCGTGGAGAATATCTTTCTTCTCGACTCGTTTGACAGCTTTACCGATTCGATTCTTAGATTGAGAGATCCAAGATGGAGTTGGCTTCTTTACTGATTTGGATGATGATTTGTTGATTTCGATGGTGGTGGTGAAGAATGAGAAGACGAATCGATGATGAAGAGACATGAGGAGACTCGATCCTTTGGAGGTTCAGAGGTTTTCCTCTCTAATCGAGCAGACTGTCTAGCGTAAACTTATCATAATCGGTGTCATCTCCAAACTTATCTTTCTCTTCAATCTTTTCGCCATTTTTCTTTCTCGCTTTTCTTTGTCACCCTCATCTTTCTCGGACTTTTCTTTAATAGGTTCCTCAAATTCATACTCAATAGTTTCTTCCACGGGCTTTTGTTGTTGCTCCAAAGTGGTGGCACCGGATCCCTTATCGGTTGATTAACCGCATCGTGACCGGTGAAGGTTGAGTCACCACTTGACCCTCCTGGCCACCCATTTGTTCTTTTGCAAAATCTTTTGCCGCGTGTTGGAGTCTAAGGAATTTGAATTTCTTCTTGTATGAAGTATCCAGTTGTTCTTCTTCTTCATCTGAGCTTTCTTCATATGGCACAAGTACAAGAGTCTTCCCTTTCCTTTGTCACCGGGTGGACTTGGAGGTTTAGCTGCCAAGGAGGTGTTTGCAGATTCGTGAGTAGAAAGTCTCTTCATTCGATTCAGTAGCCTCGAGTCCTCGCCCATTAGCTTTCTCTGCGGTTCAGGCTTAGATACGGGAATAGGAACAGCTTCCTTGGCGGAACTGTCCCCTTTCGTGGAGGATTCCTCCTGAAATATCCTCGACTCTGCTTGCCACACTTCCAGCACTTCCTCTTCGGTTCTCCTAGTAGGTGTTCCGTAGGCTTATCATCGAGATGACCAACTTTGCCTTTTCGCATCGCTACTTGATACCTTTTATATGTTTCAAGCTTTTTGATTTCATTTGTCGGGTGATCGTGCAAAGACGCACCCTGCTTTCTTTGTTGACGATTCCTTGATTCTCGACCGATAGGGTAGGCTCACCAACATATCGTGATTATCTTGGTCATTGAGCCTCTATGGAATGTCGGGATGAAGTCCAAGTGCTCTCTGGATCAACAATTTCGTGTATCCGACATAGGGAATCTTTGAGCCAAGTTTCTTGTGAAATGACATCATGTCTTCCCATAGCAGTGCTTCAATTTCGATGTCCTTTTGTTGATTAAAGACCAGAAGATTTGTAGTTCCATGAGCTTGGGATGCTCATAACCACTATCACCACTGAGACCGATTTGGTGATGATGATGTAGAGGGTTCTCCACGGTTGAGGAATGTTCTTAAGCTCTACATGAGAGTGCTTAGTGATTATTCCTCAAGCTTCATCATAGCCAATGTCAATCGAGAATTTCGTAACTGCTCTCTCAAGGTGTGGCATAGAAGTCGGTTGGCTCGATCTCAAGAATTAGAAGAACAGCCCGTAGATCTGCTTGTGTGATGGTGACTTGTTTGTGATTTAACGTCACCGTCACCGCACTTTGACCTTTGATCCTTTGCATTGAATTCCAGAATTGTTGTATGTAGATATCCGCATCGTAGCGAATGTGAAAGCATGTTCTCGGTACGGATGATTCCTAAGAATATCCACAGTAATCAAGCAAGAAGATTATGAGCATGTGAGGGTTTCAAAGTCAACTCTGAGATTGTTCTTTACAATCTTTCTTGGATAGCCATTAGGGAAGATATCAAGAATTGTGAGAACTCTCGTGCATCCACATTCATTTGAGCAACCATGTCGTGATCTAAAATAACATTAGCCAAAAGAACCAACATATCGAAAGACATAGTGTTAGTCAGCAGAAGGTTTTATTGTCTAATTATTGAATGTACAATGTCAATGACTGTTACGAGTCCAAAGTCACTTGTTTGTTCAATAGTCCAATGACGCCGTGGAAGCTTTCGTGAGTTAGTTAATTTTAAGTTTTAAAGTTTATGTTATCACTTATAGTTCACAACATATCAAACGCTTAAGTATATTAGTGACATTTTTGGATTCGTGACGTTATGATTCATTTATTTACAAGTTTGCACGCGTAACAATTCACAACGAAGGTTTGATCAAGGCTTATGCGTAGGAATAGTAGCTTATGCGTAAACAAGATAAGTATATGCCAGACGTAAGCTTACGCGTAGGGATCCCGACTTACACTTAAGAAATATTACGCGTAGGAACAGGAGAACCTTATGCTTAAAACTTAAGCTGTAGGGCGTATATAAACCTTACGCTGAAGGATTACTCGTAAGAGTAAACCTTATGCGCGTAGAGTCACTGCTTTCGATATCCTTCACAGGATACGCCGTAGTCCCATTGTAGACCCTTACGCCGTAAAAATTTCTCTTACGCGATAACTTTCTACGCCGTAAGGTGATCCTTATGCGTAGAGTAACAAGGACCTTGATTCTAAGTTTTATGCGTAGCAAGCCTGAAATAAAATCATCATATCATCAATATTATCATTAACATTCATTATAAAACAGATCATGGCATGAAAGCTTGTTAAACAGTTACGCGTAGAAAGTCATACGCCTAAGTCAAAACCCTAGAGTTTAAGAATTACGCATATGATTTCTAGCCATGGGAATTGCACCAAACGTTTTCTGGTAGGTCTTAGGTGTTGTGAGAGTCTAATAACCAAGTTTTAACATCCAAAACGCAGTGAATCAAAAATACCCAAACCTAAGAACATTAAACCCTAAATACCAATTTTAGTCAATTAGTGTTTCTGGGTTGTTATAAGGCCAGGAAATCATTAATTCAACATGATATTAACATCACACAACAATCTTTTTGACCAAATACAATCACATTTGAAAATACCCAAAACCACGCATAAACCCTAAATTTGAAATTCACTTAATTCGTGTATCTGGGTTCGTTTAAGTGATGAAAATGAGTTTATTGATGTAATAAGAACATTTTAACACTATCTTTTTAATCAAAAACACCCATTCTTGATTAGGTGTTCATACGCTTATGCGTAGAACACCAAATCAATCATATGCAAAAATTTGACCGTTGGATTCGTGTAAAAATCAAAACCAATGTTTGTAACCACGTTAAGATCATGAAACAACTTACAAATTGATGGTCAGAAACACGGATTTGTCAAACGAATTTCGTGCGTAGGATTGGTTAGGTTTATGAGTAATAAATGTTAAGTGGAAGTTAGGTGGAGTGTTTTTATTAAAAATAACTTTAAACTTTTGGCAGTTTTGGTCCCTCCACCTTTTCCATTTTCCATCCAAAGCCATTTAACTTCCATTTTGGTTACCAAACAATAGATTTTAAGAAAGAACTTTGACGACACTCCCCCTTGACTTAAGAAAATAATGAAAGGTTATAATTTTAGACCGAGGAGTGTCAGTTTAACCAGAAAAGTTTACCACCATTGATACAAGAAACACCCAGAATAGAGTAACATGCAAGTACACAGATGTTATTGAAACAGTTAAGAATTTATTTTCTCCCCCTCAACACTTGATCGGAAAAATACTGAATTTTAAAAGATTATAGTGTTGACGGAAGAAATGTACTTGCAATGTTGAAAGAAAAATAGATAGAAGAATATTTTTGTTGTTTTATCAGATTTTATATTTTTGTATTTTGTTTTTGAAAATATTATTTACAAAAGATATTTGGTGTTTGACAGGTTTTTAAGACTGTTTTAGGAGGGCATCCAATTCCTCTTGAGTCAAACACCTCATACCAATCCGGTGGACCAACTCATTAAACCTAGTGGGAGGCAAGGCTTTGGTGAGAAGATCCGCCAATTGGTATTCTCAGACACAAAATATAATTCAACAAGCACTGCTCCACGTGATCCTTGATGAAATGATATCGAAGATCGATGTGCTTTGATTTCGAAAAGTGCTAACCGAGTTGCACGAGATCGCAATGGCACTCCGATATCGCAGACATCGATTCTCACAAATACGTAACCATAGTCTTTGAGTTGTGTTCTCATCCAAATGACTTGAGCACAACACGACGACATGGCTACATATTCGCCGGTTGAGGACGTGGATGTACAATCCTCGCTTCTTCGATTGCCATGACACCATTTATCACCAAGAAATTGTAAAGCTCCCAAGTACTTTTCCGTGAGTCTAAGCATCCCGCGTGGTCGGCCTCAAAAGCGATTAGTTCAAAACCGTAATCCTTTGGATACCGTGATTCCCAAATTAATGGTTCCCTTGATGTATCGGAGGATTCTTTTAGCCTCGAGAGGTGGGTTTCAGCTTGGTCGAATCGATAACGAGAGCAAAGATATACGCAAAGACAATATCGTGTCCGCTAGCGTTAGATACATGAGAGATCCAATAATATTACGGTATTTTGTAGGGTCCACCAATTTCCCATGTAAATCGCCTAGCTTCTTGGTATATGAGCCATTGGTGTGGCATAGGTGTCACAGGTTTGCATTCCAAATTTGTGTAGTAATTCAAGGGCATATTTGGACTGACTCAAGAAAATACCACGGGGTGATTGATGAACTTGCAGCCCTAGAAAGAACGTAAGTTAACCCATTATTGACATTTCAAAATGTTTCTTCATTAGTTTTGTAAAAGCGATTGAGTACTTTTTATGAGTTGACCCAAAAATGATGTCATCCACATAAATTTGAACAATTAAAATATGTTCCCCGTGATATTGTATGAAAAGAGTTGGGTCGACCAACCTTTGGTAAAATTATTGGTAATGAGGAAAGATGATAGCTTATCATACCATGCCCGAGGGGCTTGTTTGAGACCATAGAGAGCTTTCTTCAGTTTATAGACATGATTAGGGAACTCTGGATCAATGAATCCTTCCGGCCGACCGACATAAACCGCTTTCTTCAGTTGTCCATTGAGAAAGCAGCTTTTGACATCCATCCGAAAGACCGTGATGTTCATGTGAGCCGCAAATGCCGAGAAAATCCGAACACCTCAAGACGAGCAACCAGAGCAAAAGATTCTTCAAAGTCAATACCCTCTTCTGACGATAACCCTTAGCCACCGACGTGACTTGTTTCGATAACGCTTCCTTCAAAGATCCAATTTGTTTTTCCAAATCCATTTAAGACCAATGACGAAGACCCCTGTTGGTCTTCCAACCAGTTCCCATACTTCAAGACGTTTAAATTGGTTGAGTTCTTCCTGCATGGATTCAATCCGGTTGTCCTTTGTCATTGCGTCTTTGATGTTTTTAGGTTCGATTGGCAAACGTGAGTGCATAAATGCAATGTTCACCGTCTCGGTGAAGACGCTTGTCTCGTAACGGCCGTTGATTCGGATTGCCAATAATATTTTCCAGAGGATGGTCTTTGTCCATCTATGTGTGGAGGGTTGATGTTGGTATACATTGTGCAGATTTTGAGGATTCAAATGGCTTGTTGAAGATTCTCACGACATCGTGCGCTAGCCTCATTAGCAAACGGGTTAAAGAACGCATTTGGATCAAAATCGCAGGGGGGTACTTCATTCGCAACATCATTAGCCCTGTTCATCATTGTTGGAAGCGGTTTGTTCAACTGTGCTTGGAGTCAACCGGTGGTGCTTCTTCAATCTTAGTTGTTGTAGCAGTGTATCGTATAAGAGTATTATCGTTGAGCAATGAACAAATGGATACACCGAGCACGCTTCATCAATATCACATCGAACAAGCAAATAACCTTTCCATTTGTTGACGAGTAAGTGGGCTTTGTTCATTGATGATGGGGTTTGGGGAAGTTTAAGCGGTTGTGTCCGGTTCCAAGCCGTTATACTCGTGAAGCCATTTCCGTAAGTTCATCAAAATGAGCATGAATCGATTCCATAACCTCCTTTGTTCGACGATTCCGCATTCGAAACCTTTAGAATTATCACAATATCCTATAAAGACTCCAATGTCACCTTTGGCTTTGAGCTTTCCAAAGTCATCACGATCATTATTCGGATAGCAAAGAGATCCAAATACATGAAAGTGTTTGAGATTTGGTTTTCTGCTTGGACGAGCTCAAAAGGAGTTTTGTTGTGGCGTTTTGTAATCATAGAACGGTTTTGAGTATAGCATGCAGAGATATAGCTTCGCCCATAAGTAATCTGAAGTTTAGCATTGATTAACATTGTTCTTGCAGCCCACTAACGCTCGGTTTCGCTTTCAACAACTCCGCTTTGTTCTCGTGTTCGCGGCAATAGATGTCGATGCGAATTCCCACTTTCTCATAAAATTCACGAAGAGTTTGGTTAACAAATTCAGCCTCTGTCTGCTTCGATTTGTCGAACGGTGTATTTCTCGTGAGTGAACTTGTATTTTCGCGTGAGAAAGGTGATGATCATCTGTGGAGCTTGATCTTTGCTACGAAGAAAGTAGACCCAAGTCCAGCGTGAATAGTCATCAACAATTACTAAGATGTAGCGTTTGCCATTGATCGTATGCACGCCAAGATCGGGCCACACAAGTCCATGTGAAGAAGATGAAACACATGCTGAGAGCTGTGTTCCACCTTTGAAGGAAAATAAGCACGAGTGCTTTCTCCTTGTTCACAAGCTGAGCAAAGGTGATCTTTAGAATACCGAAATCGTGGGAGTCCTTCAACTAGTTTGTGTCGAGCAAGTTTGGTGATGGTTTGAAAGTTTAGATGTGAGAGACGACGGTGCCATAACCATGATTTTGTTGATGTTACCTTTGAAAGTAAGCGGATGGGAGAAGAAGTAACCATGTCTTGCATAGACATAGTATAAAGACTGGAATTACGCGAGCCAGATATAAGGTCGTTTCCTTGTAGATCACGAATGAAACAAGTTTTCTCCCTGAAAGCAACCTCCAAATCACCATCACAAAACTGGCCTACTGAAAACAGGTTGTGACCGAGGCCTTCCACATAATAAACCGTGCTAATTTCGATGTTCCCATTGATATAGTCTCCGTAGCCCATGATAGCGGCGAAGTGATCATTCCCTAACCCGACAGCTGCCAATGAACTTTGCAATAAAGTTTGATAACAGTTTAAGATTGCTTATCATGTGTCGGGAACATCCGCTATCAACAATCCAGAGAATGATCAGACACCGCATTACACGCAGACTACACATATGGAATAGAAGTAGATGTGGAACCCCAAATGTTAGAGGGTTCCGGAGCGCTTATAGTAGACATACACACATCAATATCTTTAGGTATCCATTTAAATCCTAGTGTGTTATATATCCATTTTTGCCCTCTCCAACTAGTATTTGCTTTAGTCTTAGTGAATGCACTAGGTGGTACTACATTCCTAGGAGGTGAAACCGGAGCTACAGGGACAACAATGCGTTTCTTAGAATCTAAAGAGGGCGGTCTACCAAGCACAGACTTATAAAGATTAGTGGGCCTAGAGGTATTCCGGTTCTTAGGATTCTTTAAACGAGAGATGATAGCTTTAGCAACACATTTATCATGACAATCGAATTCATACTTACTTAACAAATAACACAAGGTGCATCGATCGAATATCAAAAGTGCTTAATGGTTTAGAATTCGTTACATCACTATTTCTATTACATTTTCCAGATGCAATATCTATGGTGGAAGCAACGTGAGTCTTATTCATAGTCCTAGGGTGTTCTTCTACTTTAGCATTCCTTATTGATCTTTTCTTAGGTCGCAACTTCCTATTCTTCATGTAGTGCTCCTAGACTGTGAAGTACGGACGTTTGGAAAAGACGCAACTAGTCCTGTTTCAGTAGAAGGAGGCACGTTAGCAACTTGTGATTTGGCAGCAGTGATTCTAGGTTCATGATTACTTGTTGGAATCACTCCTAAACCTTATTCAAGTGTTAGTTACTCATATGTAATAGTTAGCTTATTATGGCCTTTATGTTTGTTATTAGCCTTAAGCTCATGTAGAAGGCCCATGAGCTTAGGCCCAAGCCCATAGGAGAAAGGAAGGAACTAGGAGTGTTGCCCTAGCTTCCCTCCTATAACTACCTTATGTAAACCTTCATTTGAAGGTTGGTTGTTCAATTTACTCTTTCACTCACTCTACTCCTAACCCTTCTTCATTCATACGCGCGTGTGTGTGAGTGTAGATTGTTCATCCGCCTCTCTTCTCCTCTCTATCTCTTTCTCTTGATGCTTGTGTTGTAAAACTAGTGACCTAACTGTGGTATCATTCGCCATCTAGTTGGGTGAAACGGTTTGTTTTTGGTCTACTGTAAGGTTCACGCTTTTAACCTTTCTCACGCTTAAAAACTCATTTTTACACTTTTCAATCCAAGATTCTTGTACTTTAAAGGTTATTGGGTGTTAAAGTTTTAGTTTTTGGCAAAAAGTTTGAAACTTTATGTGTAGAATCGCTTTTAAGCTAGTTTTGTATGAGGGTGTTTACTCACGCAGTAACCGCTTTAGACGCTTTTGGTTCATCAAGTCTCATACTTTTATGTTATTTTGGTGATATTGAAGCTATCTCATCACAAAAATCTGATTTAGAAACATCTTTGGGCAAAATCACTTTTACGAGTAAAGCTACGCGTAACTAAAACCCTATTTTACGCCGTAACTTTATCCGTTGTTTTCGATCTTCGCCATTTCGTGGTTTACTCGCGGTTTCTGCTTGGATAAGCAAAACACGTCGACTTTGGATATCTTTGCCGTGATAGTGTAAAGATCATTTGGGATAAAACCCTAAACTTACGATAAGCATAAAACTTACGCCAGAGAAAATCCCACGATAAGATTCATCCTCGCCTTAAGCCCGCTTACGCATAAGATAATCCCACGCCTAAGTTTTCTACGCATAACTTCATCGCTTAATTACGCATAACTTTAGTCTTTTTCCTGCTACGCCGAAGCTAAAACTACGCTGCACTTCATTGTTACGCCGTAACTTTGGTGTTTCTACGCTTAAGTGCTACTTGGTTATTGTGATTTCTACGCCTAAGGACACTTCATCAACAAATGTTCATTCGACTACAAAGATCCACCAACACAAGTTATCAAAAAAAAAAAATTAATTTTTCAAGGAGACTAAACGTTCAATTTTTACGTGAGATTCAAATTTTGGTTTAACAAAGGAAAATTTTGGTCAAAAATTCAAATTTTTGGCCCCAAATTCAAATTTTTCGGGTAAAATTTAAGGCCAAAATTGTTATATCTCAAATTTTTCTTACAACCTTAGAATTGAATTTATAGTGAATTTCAAATTTTGAGAGTCAAAATTTTTCATAATTATTTTTTTGAGGAAATTGAGATTCACTATATCGACCTTCTGTGCTATATCGACTTTGCACCTTTTCTTTCTTTGATTCTTCTCATAGGGAGTGAAATGGATTCTGAACATAAAGATCCATTTGTGGCATTGGAAGAAGGAATCATGGCTCGCTCGCATTGAAGCCGACATCATCAAATTCGATATCCCAGTCGCAAGGTAAAAGAGTTATTGTACATAAAAGGAATGCTCAAAAGGACGTTGAGAATGTTGTGATTACTCGAATGCCGGTAATGCGGACAATGAGGTTGTAGCATTGGAAAAGAAGGATGACAACAAATAGATCTGAGAAGATATCATACTTAACTACTTCACATCGAGCCCAACTGTGACGAAGAACAAATGGTTGAGGAAGATATCTTACCCACCTATGACACCGACATAAGTAACGTATGGTCGAGGTACAATCCCATCGTTGATCATATTCTCGCAAATGCGACACAACATACCGAAAGCAACCTGAATTTAGTAATGAAGGAGAGGTTGACCGCTGTGTTGCACAATGTCCGCACAACTTTCTCATGTCTAAGCCCTTACTTGTTAACAATTCAACTGAAACGTCAAATCAAACTCTTGAATCCGAAATCATTCTTCTCAAAAAGACCATTGCTCGGTTTCATAAAGATTTTTCAAAACTAGAGGCACATTGCATCTCTCTTGAACTTAAACTACAAAACAAATATTTTTCTTCAGAACACAATGGTCAATATTCAAATGAACAAAGTAATCGTGTGGATACATTAGTAAAAGAAAATGAGCATTTAAAGGCTCAAATTCAAGCAAATGGGCTTGCACATGTTGCTTTACAAAACAAATTGAGAAGATTAACTGGCAAGAGTGTGGATACTAATTTTGTTAAACCAACAATCTTGGGAAATCGCTCTACAACCTTTCGTAAAACAATCAGAAGTTAGACAACCAACCGCATTTAAATCGAACGTTCAAAATCTTCAAAACCACGGTTTTCCTCCCAAGTTGTTGAGAATAATCATTTGATAAAACCAGTACTCCACATTCCGGCCTATGAATAATGCTTCGTTCGCTTAAACATGTTTCGTTAAACCTGTTTCTGTATACTGCTTTCGCTAAACCTCAACATATAGCTGCTCCCGGCAAATCTAGGATTAGTTCGAACAGTGTCTAAACCGAGCATTAAAATTAAAAATTCATATGATTCAAATGACGAGTACAAGAACTATGATCTAGAAAAGGCTAGAAAAAGGGCACTTCTTCAAAAGGACGAAATCTTAGGTTCACGACCTAGTGTATCACCTTTGGTGTATTACTCGAACACTACTATAGTAGCAAACCAAAACCTAAGTTAACTCAACAAACAGTTAGAAATAAACCCGTTGATCTAAATGTAAACTGCCGAGAACCTAATAGGTGGATCCATATAAGACGCAGACTCTTCCCAAAAGAAGTTTCAACATCCCCTAGATCTAACCTTAGATGGATACCAACGGGTAGGATTTTCAAAACTGTTAGTCTTAGGTGGATTCCTACAGGCAAGATATTAAGTAGTTGCACCATAACAAGTGTGAAACCCTCTATATCCATCCCTGAGGCAGGAAAGGAAATCATCAAAAGATCATGTTCAGGTGTCAAGAAGATAATTGACACTACATCTTTATGCTTCTAGCATCCGGAACCCGCCACACTTGGGGATCCATTTTTTCTCTTCCTGCCCCTTCTATTTTTCTATGTGTACTACAATTATGGCTCCTAATGCAAAACAGCGTAGGACCCGTTTTCACCGGGAAGTAAAATATCATGATCCATCAGTCTGTTCACCATTGTACTTAATTGTCATGAATTGGAAACATTGCTTGCTCCTCTGGTTAAAGATTCGCCAAAAGTCGCCGATGTATCGAATGTTTCCGCTGCACAACCGATAATACTCTAATTTCGTGATACACTGATCTACAACAACAACCGAATCTTCTATAACGAAGATCAAACCGCTTCCAACAACAATAATGACACTGATGATCAACATAATGAACAGAGATGTTTTATCAGAATTGACTCTCTCGAAATATTTTGGTACTTCACACTTATTCGATCAATTGGACATACATGGTTTCATTGTCTCCTTATACATGGTTTCGTTGTCTTCAATTCATCATCAACATACGTGGTGTATGATTCTGAATCATTGAAAACATCGAGGGGAGAGAGTGTGTAGGTGGTCATTGCTTCCTTGTTCATCTACATGCTTCTTTGCGAAAACCCAATGCCTTCTTGAATTTCTTCAATTAGGGGAAGAAATAAGACATCTGTGGCTCAAACGCTCACTTTGGAGTTATCGTCCTCGATTTCACGGTGATCTTGTGTGAAGTTACTCAAATATGATGTTATGATGCCTCACACACGGTCTTGGTATCGCGTTATTGCATATTCACGTAATTAGTATTCAAAGACCACAACATTCGTGGGAAGTCGTTTCATTTCGCTCTTTAGTGGTTTGTTTGGTGTGATATGCCTACATAATCGTGAGAAGATCTTGTTGATTTCTAGCATGTTACCCTCGAACGGATCTTCCACAATTAGTCAAATTTTCCTTGTGTGGTTTTCTGCTCTTCACAAATTCTCGGCATACGAAAACTTCAAAAGTTAGAAGAAATGTCTACTACATCAGTGTTTCAAATCTGCTAAAGACAGATGTCATTGGGGAAACTGATTAAGAAACTTCGTCAATATCCGTTTATATTCACAATGGCTTCGAGTATACCGCTTGGAACCCGGACACAACCGCTTAAACTTCCCCAAACCCCATCATCACCGGTGATCAAAGCCCCACTTTTACTCGCCAACAAATGGAAAGGTTATTTGCTCCGTCTACTGTTCGCGACGATATTGATGAACGTGCTCCGTGTGTATCCGCCGCTTCACCGCTCAAACCGGATAATACTCTTATACCCGATACACTGCTACAACAACTACCATCGTTGAAGAAGCACCACCAGTTGAATCCAACACAACAGTTGAATACACCGCTTCCAACAATGATGAATCGGCTGATGATGTTCTGAATGAAGTACCCCACCCGCAGATTTTGATCCAAATGCGTTCTTTAACCCGTTTGCTAATGAGACTCAGCTGCACTGGATGTCGTAATCTTCAACAAGCCATTTGAATCCTCAAAATCTGCACAATGTATACCAACATCAACCTCCACACATAGATGGACGAAAGACCATCCTCTGGAAAACATTATTGGCAACCCGAATCAACCGGTCATTACAAGACAACGCCTTCACTCGATGGTGAACATTGCATTTATGCTCACCGTCGCCAATCAACCTAAAAACATCAATGACGTAATGACAAAAGACAACTGGATTGAATCCATGCAAGAAGAACTCAACCAATTCAAACGCCTTGAAGTATGGGAACTGGTTGAAAGACCAACAAGGGTCTACGCCATTGGTCTCAAATGGATTTGGAAAAACAAATTGGATGCTGAAGGAAATGTTATCGTAAATAAGTCACGCCTGGTGGCTAAGGGTTATCGCCGAAGAAGGAATAGACTTTGAAGAATCTTTTGCTCCGGCCGCCGCCTTGAGGCTATTCGGATATTTCTAGCGTTCGCGGCTCATATGAATATGACGGTCTATCGATGGATGTCAAACCGCTGCTCAATGGACAACTTAAAGAAACGGTTTATGTCACCCAATTGAGGCTCGTTTCGAATCATGTCTACAACCGAACAAAGCTCAGTATGGTCTCAAACAAGCTCCTGCATGGTACGAATAAGCTATCATCCTTATTGCTAATAATTTCACCAAAGGTTCGGTTGACCCAACTCTTTTTATACAATATCACGGGCACATATCTTAATTGTTCAAATTTACGTGGATGACATCATTTTTGGGTCTACACATAAAAGTTTTCAATCGCTTTTGCAAAACTAATGAAGAAAAATTTTGAAATGTCCATGATGGGTGAACTCACGCTCTTCTGACTGCAAGTTCATCAATCACCCCGTGGTATTTTCTCGAGTCACCCAAATATGCCCTTGAATTATTAAACAAATTTGGAATGAAAACCAGTGACACCTATGCCACACCAATGGCTCATACCAAGAAGCTAGACGCTGATTTACATGGGAAATTGGTGGACCCTACAAAATACCGTAGTATTATTGGGTCTCTCATGTATCTAACAACTAGCAGGCCTGATATTGTCTTTGCCGTATATCTTTGCTCTCGTTATCAGTCGCGACCAACCGAAACCCACCTCTCTGAGGCTAAAAGAATCCTCCGATACATAAAGGGAACCATTAACTTGGGGATCCGTATCCGAAGGATTCGGTTTTGAACTAATCGCTTTTTCGACGCACACCACGCAGGATGCTAAGACTCACGGAAAAGTACTTCAGGAGCTTTACAATTTCTTGGTGATAAACCGGTGTCATGGCAATCGAAGAAGCAGGATTGTACATCGTTGTCCTCAACCGGCGAATATGTAGCCATGTCGGCGTGTTGTGCTCAAGTCATCCGGATGAGAACACAACTCAAAGACTATGGTTACGTATTTGACAGAATCCCGATGTATCGCGACAATCGGAGTGCCATTGCAATCTCGTGCAACTCAGTCCAACACTCGAAATCAAAGCACATCGATCTTCGATATCATTTCATCAAGGACCACGTGGAACAGTGGTATCGTTGAA
Source organism: Chrysanthemum makinoi (assembly GCA_910596185.1). Taxonomy (NCBI): domain Eukaryota; kingdom Viridiplantae; phylum Streptophyta; class Magnoliopsida; order Asterales; family Asteraceae; genus Chrysanthemum; species Chrysanthemum makinoi. Next base: position 139,398,515 of record OU343217.1, read on the forward strand.
TTATATTTTGTGGGTACAGAATACCAATTGGCGATCTTCTCACCAAAGCCTTGCCTCCCGCTAGGTTTAATGAGTTGGTCCACCGGATTGGTATGAGGTGTTTGAATCAAGAGGAATTGATGAACTCCTAAAACAGCCTTTTAAAACCTGTCAAACACCAAAACTCTCTTTTGTAAATAAATTTTTCAAAAAAAAATACAAAAATATAAACTCTGATAAAACAACAAAAATATTCTTCTAATCTAATTTTTCTTTCAACATGGCAAGTATTTTTCAACACTCTAATCTTTCAAAATTCAAGATTTTTTCGATCTAGTGTTGAGGGGAGAAAATTAATACTTAACTGCTTTCAAAATATCCGTGTACTTGCATGTTATCATATCCCGTTGTTTCTTTTATCATTGGTGGTAAATGTTTCGGTTCATGACACTCCTCGGACTAAAATTATAACCTTTCATTATTCTTAAGTCGATGGGGGAGTGTAGTCAAAGTTTCTTTCTTAAAATCTTTGTTTGGTAACCAAAATGGAAGTTAAATGGCGTTGTTTGAAAAAGGAAAAGGTGGAGGGACCAAACCTGTCAAAATGTTAAAGTTATTTTAATAAAAACATCCTCCACCTAACATTACCTCACATTTATTACTTCTAACCTAAAAGATCCTACGCCTAATATTTATTCAAGAAACCGTGCTTTAGATCATCGTCTTGTAAGTGTTTTCATGATCTTAACGATAATACAAGCTAAGGTTTTGAATTTCAAGCAAATCCTACGGCTAAAACGTTTGTTATGCGTGATTATGTGTTCTACGCATAAGCGTATGAACACACAATCATTGTGAGTGTGTTTTTGGTTGAAAAGAAAGTGTCAAAACGTGTTTTTAACAACAAAGATACTATTTTTACCCTCTAAATCCACCCAGAAACACGAATTGATGATTTTTGAATATTAGGGTTTATGAGTCGATTTGGGTGTTTACAAATGTGAAGGTTTTTGGTCACAAAGATTGTTGTGTTATGTTCATATGTTGATGAATTGATGATATCCAGGTTCTTTAACAACCCATAAACACTAATTAACTCATAATTAGGAATTAGGGTTTAATGTTCTTGAGTTTGGGTATTTTTGATTCATCACGAACTAGATGTTAATACTTGGTTTATAAACTCACACAACATCTTAGAACTACCAGAATAAGTTTGGTGCAAATCCTATGGTTAGAAAACTTACGCGTAATTCTTAACCCTTAGGGTTTTGACCTACGCGTATGACTTTCTACGCATAAATGTTTAACAAGCTTTCATGCCATGATGTGTGTTTAATATGACTATACATGTTAAGATTGATGATATGATGGTTTTATTTCAGGGCTTGCTACTCGTAAAATTCAATCAAGGTCATTGTTACTCTACGCATAAGGATCACCTTACGCGTAGGCAGTTATGCGTAAGAGTAATCCTACGTGTAACTACTACGCATAAGGTTCTACAATGGGACTACGCGTATCCTGTGAAGGATATGCGTAAACAAGGACCTCACGCATAAGGTCTACTCGTACGAGTAAGCCTTACGCGTAAGGTATAAATACGCCTACGCGTAAGCTCACGCATAAGGTTCCTTTTCCACGCTGTAACATTTCTTTACGCCGTAGTTAAGATCCTACGCATAAGCTTTCGCTCACGGTATGTCATTAGTTTACGCAACTTTGCCATATCTACACCTAAGCCTTGATAGACCTTCATTATGAATTGTTACGTGTACAAACTTGTTAATAAACAATTCATATCGTCACGAATCCAATAATGTCACTAATAAACTTAATCGTTTGATATGTTGTGAACAATAAGTGATAACATAAACTTTAAAACTTAAAGTTAACTAACTCACGAAACATTTCACGACGTCATTGGACTATTGAACAAACAAGTGACTTAGGACTCGTAACAATCATTGACACTGTACATTCAATAACTAGACAATAAGACCTTCGGTTGACTAACACTATGTCTTTCGATATGTTGGTTCTTTTGGCTAATGTTATTTCGATCACGACATGGTGAACAAATGAATGTAGATGTATCAGAAGTTCTTACAATTGCTGATATCTTTCCAAAGGGTTATCCGAGAAAGATTGGAAAGAACAACTTTAGGGTTGACTTTGATACCCTCACATACTCAGAATCTTCTTGTCTCATTGCGTGGATATTCTCGGAATCATCCCTACCGTAACATGCTCTCACACTCGCCACAGCCCAGAGGTCTACATTCAACAATTCAGGGATTCTATGCAGAGGATCACTGGTCAAAGTGCAGTGAATGTGACACTTAATCACAAACAAGTCACTATCACTCCGGCTGACTTACGGGCTGTTCTCATCATTCCTGACATTGTTCCAACCGACTTCTTTGCTACCCTCATGAAGAGACACGAAATTCTTGATAGATATTGGTTATGATGAAGCTTCAAGAATTATTACTAAGCACTCTCACGTGGAGCTGAAGAATATTCCTCAACCATGGAGAACACTCTACATGATCATCACCAAATCGGTCTCCGGTCGCGGATAAGGCTATGAGCATCCCAAGCTCATGGAACTGCAAATTTTCTGGTCGTTGATCAACAAGAAAGACATTGAAATCGAAGCACTGATATGGGAGGACATGATGCTATTTCACAAGAAGCTTGGCTCCAAGATTCCCTATGTCGGATACACCAAACTGTTGATCCGAGAGCTCTTGGACTTCATCCCGATATCCCCATGAGGCTCAATGACCCGATAATCACGACATATTGATGAACCCATATTATCTGTCGAATCAAAGAATCATCAACAAAGAAACGAGGTGCGGTATTACACGATCACCTTCTAACTACCAAAATCAAAAAGCTTGAAACATATAAAAGGTATCTGTTAGCCGTAAAAGAAGGAAAAGTTGGTCATCTTGATGAAAAATCTTCGGTACACCTACCGGAGGACCGAAGAGGCAAGGCTGGAAGTGTCACAAGTACGATATTTATAGGAAGCTTCCCAAAGGAATCCTCCTCGTAAAAGGATTGTTCCGCAGAAGGAAGTCGAACCTATTCCCACACCGAACAAAGAAAGCTTGTGGACGAAAGCTCAAGGTACCTGACACAGATGAAGAGATTACCTACTCTGAAACAGCAAAGGATGACAATCCTTCAGTACCAAAACCTCCAAGTCCTCAAGTGATAAGAAAAAGGGAAGACTTCTGTACTTGTACCTTATGATGAAAGCTCGGAGAGTGATGAAGAGCCACCGAAAATGTATACAAGAAGACGATCAAATTCCTTAGACACCAACACAAAGTCAAGAATTTGCTAAAGACCAAATGGGTGGTCCCAGAGGATCAAGTGGTGCTACCCACTCTGAACCATCTCCTGATGCGGTTAATCAACCCGATAAGGGAGCGGGTGCCACCACTCTTGTGCAACAACAAAAGCTTGTGGAGGATACTATCGAATATGAGTTTGAGGAACCGGAAACCGAGAAGTCGAAAAGATAAAGATGTTGATTATGATACGTTTCTTCTAGATAGTCCCGCACGATCAAAGGAAGAAACCTCTGAACCTCCGAAGGATCCAGAGTCTCCTCATATCTCTTCATCATCAGATTCGTCTTCTCACTCTTCACCACCACCATCAAAAGATCAACAAAATCATCATCCAAATCGGTGAAGAAGCCACCTCGATCTTGGATTTCTCACTCATAAAAGAATTGTGAAAGCTCAAACAAGTCGAAAGAAAGACGTGCTCAACAAAAGTTGAATTTCTTGCCGATCACATACAAGATCTATGACGAGAATGAAAAGATGCAAGGAGAAAGGAAGTTTGTTCAAGAATTCATGAAAAATCACCGTCAAGAGGAACTGAACGATATGATCGAAGGATACACGAAAAGTACCTTCTGGAGTACGTTCCTAAAGTCACAAAGGAGTTGTTCACCAAACAACTTTATCCAAATCTTATGCAGATCGCCAAGCAAACTATTCGATCAACGCCCTTAACCGTCACAATCAATCCAACCGATCCGGTAGTTTTCTCAAATAATGAATTGGTGGCCAAGCTTGTAACACAAATGTCGTTACGATCACGGGGATGTTCAATTCGAAGAAGCAAAATTGTTTCAAGCATTGCCGGACTACCAACTTCAAGAAGCTTGTAGATTCGAAGCTGAAAAGTCTAAACGCCCTAGAGACGATGAAGACAAGGATAAGGATAAAGACTCGCACCTAAACGCCGGAAGCCCGGTGAATCTTCTTTGATGCAACCTCCTCCACAACCTGTTCAACAAAAATCTCCTCCTCGTTCTTCTACTGAAAAACCTCGGGACGATTCCGAAGTTACCACCCGACTCGAAAACCGATGATCAATTTGAGTATACAGGTGGTGACGATGAAGAGGTCCTTGAGCCCCTACAACAACCCACCTCTCCCAAACAAGTTCGAAACCGAATCATCATCTAGGCCTTCAAAAAGAAGAAGAAGAAGACGCCTCGACCGACGTGGTATCATGGCTAGATGATGATAAAACAGAGGAATTTGAATGGTTTGCTACTCTTGTTAACAACACTCCCTACGAAGAAGGTCGAACTTGGTAGACGGTTCTACATTGGAGCATGCTAAAATTCTCCAAGAAAAGTTCCATGTGAAGAAATGATCGAAATCTGAGTTGAAGCGAATCAAGAATGAAGCGTTTCAACTTCTAAAAGACGCCTGAAAGTGCCCTCGAAGTCGAATATCACCTTGAAAACATTGCTCGAGCTATGTCTAACAACATGGATTGGCTCAACCCGAAAGCAAACATTGACTTCACACAAAGGGACAACCCTCCATACTACACCGATTGGACCAAACCTCTACCAACACTTGGCCAACCAAATGAACCAAGGATTCCTTTCAGATATTTCTTCAACAAAGACTTGGATTTTCTTTTACGCAGTGGCGATGATTCAAGAAAATACGCTACATCGTTGACACTTCCATTCCCAGAAGCTGTCTACTCAAACTGCATAGCCATTGAGGAACGTGCCAATCACTTGTTCTCCAACACAAGGAAGCATACGACCGAGATGCATTGTATGGGATTCATCATCGGCCGAACGCCGACGAATCTACTACGTAAGTCAGGTTCAAGTCTCAACATGCTGTGAATAGTTCTAAGGATATCGTTGCCATCATACACGTTGACCTTTCGTCTAAGTGGGACTACACATTCCTAAAGAAGATCGTAGTCAAACGACAAGATGAATGGGACTATGCTTTCTCGGAAGCTGACTTTGAGAATTTGTCTCTCAATGACATCGAAGACATGTACCTTGCCAAGTACAGGTCGCATGAGACAATTCTCAACGCGCAAACGCTAATTTATCAAGTCACTTCTCATCTTCATAAGACGCATTGTCATCAAGGAACGTGTAGAAGATCTCCACCGGGTTGAATCTTATCGACGCTGTCAACTTCACTCCTACAAACCTTGATCTTCCCGATATCAACCAGCTATCTCAATATACACTCATCGCTGAAACCTTTCGGCGTTCTTTACCGTAGTGAACTTCAAAGAAACTGTTTAATGGCGTGTAGCGAACTCCACAAGTTCGGGGATCATACTTTGAAGCCGGTTAGGGATGGAATGGCATACAGGTTGAAGGATATACGCCAGAAAATTGGGTCTCCTAAGCTCGTAATTCTCGGAAAGGAGGGATGTGAGACGGATCATCACAATGATTGATGAACGGTTGTTTGGAAGGGATCAGTTCAGACGATTGGAGAGTTATGTCGGTGGTCGACCCAGGATTAACATAACCGGCTTTCAACCCTTGAATTGCTTCCTTCATATAATTTTGTATGTTTGCTTGATTATGTTTATGGCTTGTGCACGCATTACAGTGTACAACCCGTACTTGTAAATAAAGGACCCTGTGGTACGCCTCAGTGCCACAATCCTTAGAAAAGGAGCGAAAGCTTCTTACTTTTGAGTAAAACCTATCAAACCTTTCTTTTTTCAAGGTTTTGCTCAAAAGAACAAGTACTTTCCCTTATGATTTTCAAAACCTCAACCGTTTATATCACTCGTTGAGGGGGAGTACTTGACTTAAAACTTTGTTCAAAAATTGTTCACAATGGTCATTCTTCCCGCAACACTCGAAATGGTCATATTTATTCTCAACTTTTCAAAAATAACATTCTATATGCCATTTTTGAGGGGGAGAAAATACGTGATAAGAAATATGTTGAGTAAATGCAAATGAATCTTTGTGCTATAGACTTAACCCATGAATTGACGAGATCTTAACTGTTAGTAACTCGAAAAGACTTGTCCGGGATGAGTAATAATTTCAAGCTAGTTCGCTAGTGATGTAAACGTGTCTCGCAAAGGACTTGTCCGAGTAGAATGTACCATTCGAGAAACTCTTGGTAGACATGAACTCGGACGGGTTTGACAACCTTTCGAGGATTGTCTACACCTTCAAGGTAGTTAATAGAGCTAATTGTCACCTAAAAGTTGACAATGCAACTCTTTAACTATGCCACATAACCGTGTCTCATGGGGAATGTCTATCTTGAGTTGATCAATTCAAAATGTGCGAGCTCTTTCCTCACTGTGCATTTTAACCGTTAAAACTCTTAAGCACATGTGGAGGGGAGTATTTATGCAAAATCTTATCTCAACAGTGGTACTAAAATGTTTTCATTCATAAACACTGTGAGAGATTTTTCACATCGATGGTTTTATGGCAACATAGGTTAGTCATGGAGTTATAAGGTGACTAAGGTTAGAATAACCGTCCTATGATCCGCCAGAGCCGGATGGATCTACCCCAGGACACCACAAATAGTTAGTATTTAGAAGTCCTTAGGTATGATTGTAAAAAGGAGAAAATGAGAATCGGAGAAAGAAGGAGTTGAAGAATTAAAAAGAAATGTAAAGAAAAGGGTGAAAAGAAATAGCTCTCAAGATTATTCAACTTAGGGCAGACACCGGGTTCAATTCATATGCTACTGGTTGTCTCTTAGTGACGCCGGTATTGAAGATTAAAAGTCGTCATGGACCTAGTGACGCATGCACTAAACCTTCTTATCCACTCAAGTTTCTCTCAACAGAAGCTTGTTTCATTCTCACAGGGAACCCTAAGTAAACTATCGGCTTTCTCTTAGAGATTGCTGGTATTGAAGAAGGAGACCCTCTCCCTAGTCTCCGCTCTGGAAAACCAAAACGCACTATTGAGTCTAGAGCCACGAGATTCATCAAAAGATCTCTTAGGTACACTTGACATTTCATCACTTGATATTCAACAATAAGAATTTCGGTGGTACATTATCGAGTCCTTCACAGATCTTAGCAATCTGTCGAGAACATTTATGAGAGGTTCACATTTGTGATCCTCGGTGATTGAATGGAAACTCCTGCCGGGGTCAACATCAAACGACCGACAGCGGTCGCTTCGGCAACTCCCCGTGGATTGCGCTTAGTGGTCTCAAACGGTCTACGGTCGTGAGGTGATGCTTCGGTGTACCTCAACGACTCATCTGAATCGTAGGTGTACTTCGGTACATTGTGTTATCTCACTTGTGGGACTCGATTCCAGAACGCCTTTGTAAGAATTAAAGATGTGTTTTCACACTATGTTGTTAACACTCTCGAAGTTCAAACTTGTAAGTGCCGGAATCCGCTTATTACTAACCGTTTAAATGTTTTCTTCTTATGGAAGCTCGGGAGCGGAATGATCGTGCAGATTCTTCTCATGCTCACGCCAACTTCATCACTAATGGAAGTTCTATCCAAAAGCAACACAACAATCAGAATGATTCTTCGTCAACACAGAGAATCTACAAAGTTAAAGACTTAAAGAACTCCATCAGATCTGAATTCCAACGTCAAAAGAGCGTGTGAGCATGTTGAAGAATGACGTGAGACACCGGAGCATGAAGCAAACCTGAGGCGCATGATGCGCACAACAACATACTATCATTTTCATCCCAAAGAATAATGATCAAAGAACAAAGTTAAAGATGACGTCAAAGCATAACCGTTCAAAGTAAACTATCTCTACACTGGGGAGATGGTTCAAATCAAGGCAATTCTTCTCACAAGAAAGAAGAATGTCGGAAGACGTCAAAGCTACTATTACATCAACGCCTTCACCGTTTTCATCACCAACACTTGAGTGTTTGTTACTCATATGTAATAACACTTGAAGGGGAGATTGTTGGAATCACTCCTAAACCTTATTCAAGTGTTAGTTACTCATATGTAATAGTTAGCTTATTATGGCCTTTATGTTTGTTATTAGCCTTAAGCTTATGTAGAAGGCCCATGAGCTTAGGCCCAAGCCCATAGGAGAAAGGAAGGGAACTAGGAGTGTTGCCCTAGCTTCCCTCCTATAAATACCTTATGTAAACCTTCATTTGAAGGTTGGTTGTTCAATTTACTCTTTCACTCACTCTACACCTAACCCTTCTTCATTCATACGTGTGTGTGTGAGTGTAGTTTGTTCATCCGCCTCTCTTCTCCTCTCTATCTCTTCTCTTGATGCTTGTGTTGTAAAACTAGTGACCTAACATTACTAAGTGTTACTGGGGCTATTCTCTTAATCACGGTAGGCGGAAGTTGTTCATACTTTCCTAACATTTCTCTTAACTTGAAGATAGTGTGAATCAGATCTTGATTTTCAGACCGAACATTTCTAGCAAAATGCATAACTTCTTTAGTGTGTGCAAGATAATGATCAAGTTCATTAGATGCTTCATCACGAGTCTTTTTGAGTAAATCAAATATGACACCATATTCCTTTTTAACTTTTACAAGTTCTTGTTCATATTTTGAGATTTGACACTTAAAAGACACGTTTTGATCATCCAGTTGCTTAATTTTTGGATCAGAAGATTTTGCACGCAACTGGGCGATTTTGTGTTGAAAAGCAAGTTGTTGATCGTGAATATCTTTTTGACACCAATTAAGACGACGTATTGCATTTGAAAGTTCGTTTGACAATCGTTTGTTTTCATCTTTTAATGACTCGATCTGAAGCACATTATCAGTGTTCTCAACATTTACCACAGAATCAACAGTATCAGCAGAGATATAATCAAATGCATATGACAAAGAATTCAATAACACAGCATTATGGACATCAGCACAGATGACATCTTCCAAGAGTCGATCAACATCTTTTCTTAACAGTTTCTTTTTAGAAATAGAAAACGACCTTCATTAATCGAAAAGACTCGTGATGAAGCATCTAATGAACTTGATTAATCCAAGTTCCTTATGAAAGTCCCTTTCCCAAGACAATGCACAACTTTTCAAATTTTTAACATTTGGTAAAAGATTTTCTGAAAAATGTCTCTTTGTTCTCGCGCTAGAGGCAATTGAAAATGTTGAACTTTGATTTCAGAATGATATTCTATCTCATGTTGTAAAGTTTTGAGGTCAGCCATGAAAAGGTCAAAATATCGAAGAATTTTGCGATTTTCAGGTTTTGAGTTTACTTCACTGATGGAAGGTAAAGGACCATAAGTTTGTGCATAATCTGATTTGGGATTATCATTCGAAGACTCGGACGTTTTTATGATAATCCTTGGTGTGTTAGAAGAATCCGTTGGTGTGACTGATGAGTGCTTATTCACTCATCATTTTTACCCATCTAAGACCACAAAAACGTCTAAAAACACTGAAATATTCCCATTTATACTACAAATATCCTTGGAATGTGTTTTTATGTGTTTCAGGTACAAAATGATCGAAAACAGGGCAAAAACATAAAGAAATGAGCTTAGAATGGAAAAAGTGCTTTACGGACGGAGCCGGGAGTGGATTTTCTACATTTTCAGAGCCTGGGACGCGTTTTTGGAGTGAGAGTGGGAAAACAAAACCCTAAACCCAAAATGACCTTTTTACCCTTGAACCCGTCACCAAATCACCTTCTTGGCCTTTAACCAAAATCCTAAATTCCCAATTTACCCTTTTCAAGTATAACTTAAACATTTTTCATTAAAAACAATTATTTTTATTTAAAACCATTTTTTTTATTATTTAAAACAATTATTTTTCTTAAAAACACTTTTTGTCAAAAAACCATTTTTTTAATTAAAACCAATTTTTTTTTCTTTTCTTATCTTTTATCAAGTTCTTTAAAAAAAAAAAAAAAAAAAAAAACTAAAAACTTTTTTTTTACAAAACCTAAAATACTTTTTACTTTACAAATTCTTTTACCCCTCCGTTTGAACTCCCCAACACATCTAACTCATTTCACCCAAAATCATTTTACCCATCCAACTTACCCTTTTTGACTGCCTCCCAGTCAAACAACAAACAAACCCAGAAAACAGAACCAAACATTTCCCTTTGGCGCCAATGTAACCTGTCCCTTTCCCTCCTCTCACCTCCTTTCACTCTCAACCCAGATGCAAACAAGAATGAATCACATGGGTGTGTTGCCAGCTTGGCAATCCACAACACCAATTCCCCTTCAATGGGTGAGATTTAAAGGATTGGTGCCCAAGTTTTATTGGATGGCTGAGATGAAGCAAGAGAAATCCTTAGTCTCACTGTCTCAGTAAAGAAACACAACTCAAGATTGAAGACCCTAGCACCAGTAGTATATATAGGCAGTTAGAGAATTGATAAACTTTGTCTAGAATTTCTTATTCTAGTTCCATTTTTAATTTCACTGTCATTTAAATTTTCATGTAATCTTTAATTTCAGTTAATGCAATTTATTTTCAATTTTACTTCCAGTTTCAAGTTTATTCAGTCTTCCTGTCCTTCCATTTTTTTTTCTGTCATCAAATGCTTATTCTCTTTTGAAGTAAAAAGTGTTTCACAACTCATCATTTAAGCTCATTTGAGCTTTTGGTTTACAAGTTTTTTTAGTATTCACAGTTGATTTCACCATTCTTGCCCCTTAAGGGGTGTTTGGAATAGCTTCTTTATTTGGTCATATCTCAGTTTTACTCACATTCATTTTCATAAATTAGTTTTAGAGTTCATATGAAAGGTTTAGTTAAGATTTACAAAGGTTGAAACCAAGTAAATTTTCTTTTTACAAGTTGCAGCAGGATAGCCTACTGTCCCCTTTTCACAGGTTCTCTTGAAGCTCTTAACTAGTTTCATAATAGCTTAGAGTTAGTTTTTAGGACCTTTAATCCATAAATATTACTGTTTTAGTTTTTTTTTTAGCTTTTAAATTAGGTATAGTAGCTTAAAATTGCTTGTTTAGGGCCCTTTTAGTATGCCTTTTAACTGTTTACCCTATTTAGACAATTTAGTGCTTAATTACATGCTTATTTTTAGCTTTAAAAAAAAAGCCCATATGGCCTGTTTTAGCCCACTGTACAGTAGCAACAATAGGTGTTTAGATCACTTTTGGTTTTGCTTATTTAGCTCATTTAGTTGTTTATTAGGAACCCCTAGGTACTTATTAGATATAGTGTCACTAGTTTGTAGCTTTTTAGAAGCTTGTTGTAGCTTATTTTCTCCTTATTTAGCTTAAGTCTCCTTTAGTTTAGCTATAAATTCCCAAACTGCTTAGTCAATTGGATTAGCTTGTTTTCAGTTTTAACATTGTTCATTTCAGTTTATTTAGAATGCACTTAGGAGTAGTTAGCTTATTTTAAATTGTCATTAGCTTATTGATAGTTTTTAGCAACTTCTTAGTGTCCCTTTAACTGCACTTAACCAAACACCCCTTTAGTTTATAATCTGCTGCACCAATAAGCTGTTACAGCTTATTATAAGCTTTCCAAGCTTAAGCTTTTGTTAAAAATATTTAATATAGTGCTTAAATTAAGTTGGCAAAAGAAAAAGTTAAAAAAAAATATGTGCCAAAGAAATGACAAAAGCTGGATTCGAACCAGTGACCTCTGGGTGTCTTTCCCACGAACAGCACCCAATAACACTCCTTTACCATCTCTGCTACTAGGTGTTTGTTGTTATTGTTTGGCATTTTTAATATTTAACGTAGCTAGGCAGTTTTAGCTTAATTTCTTTAATGCTTTATTTAAACTGCTTATTGAAGAAGCAGTTGCATGTTTTTTTTATTTTTCTTTAATTCAGTGTCATTTAAAGTATTTAATGTAATTTTCTTAGATTTTTCTAAAAATAGTTTAGTATTTTTTATTAATTAATTAGTTTAAATTAATTTTTAATTCGTAATAAATAAAATAAAAGTCGAAAAAATACCCGGCTTTTTCCAAAAATCATTTTTAGTCGTTTAGAATGTAGGAAAATTAATTTTAAGTTTGTAGGGTTAATATTTTTACATTTTCACTTTTTAAAACGCGTGCGAGACCCGCACGTGCCCGATTTTAGGTTAATTACGTTTTTAATTAGCTTTACGTTTCCCGTAGTTTCCCTTAGTATTTTAGATTAATTTTATGACTCCCTTAGATTTCCTTGTGTAGTTTTATTGCTTTCCTATTCCCGTCAATTAGTTTAAATTGTTTAAATTCCCGTTTTACGTTTTATTGCACTTTAGTTAATTTTAAGTTTCCCTTTACGTTTATTGTTGCCTTAGATTAGTTTTTAATTTCCCGTAGTAGCTTTAGCTTAGTTTACTTGCTTTATTTAAATTCCCGTCGTTTAGTTTAAAATTCCAAAATTTAAAATTCTTTGTATTCAAGCATCCAATTCCAAACCTCAAACGTCACCGTCAATTCACACCTCGTTGGGAAACGACCCGGGTAATCACTTGCCCGGTATCACTTATATCACGTTCGTGAGTTTTGGCACGTTAACCCTTTTCCTAAAAGGTTGATTTGTTGATTCTCGCGTATATCGTATATTTGGTATATTTTCTACTATATCAGTGACGAAAGTGACCGCTTTTGAATAGTTAAAAGGTTTGTTGTAAACAACTTTTTCTAATTTTGATCGACTCTCGTCTTCTGCATCTAATTCCTCTTGACGATGATATTCAACAACACTCATAACAGAATTATCAATTTTATATTCTGCACTGGAAACTTCAGGATTTGGTTTGAATGCTTTGGTTGAAAGCTTAGGTTTGTAATCAGCAAGATTCGGTCCATATCCATTTGGATTGGGTTTTAAAGTAAACTTTTCAATGGCTGTGATCGACTCGCCAAGTTTGTAAACAACAGTTTTAAACTCTTTAAGTTTGTTTTGCAAGCCGATGATTTCTTCAAGATGATCATCTATTCGTTTCGTTGAATGCTTTTTGTATGCAGAGAACTGTTTTTGACAAGTTAACAACTCAGCCTTAGCTTTTTGATTTTCCAAGGTGAGAGCGTTAATTTGCTTTTTATGTTCATGTTTCAGTTGTTCTATCTCGCACAACAAAGCATTCTTCGAAGCGGCTAGATCACGCATATGTCTCTCTAAATATTTTCGTTTTGATGAGATTTGGCAAAGGCTGCTTCAAAACCGTTTTCACGCTTTTCTTGAGTTTTGAAAAAGTTGAGTTGCTTTTGTAAACATTCAAAATCCTTGGTTAACAGTGCATTTTTGCTTTTCAAGTCCTGATTAATGGCATGACATTTTTCCACTATGGTTTGTTGGTCTTGTATTAAACGAGCAAAATCTGGATGAGGCAAAAGTTCAGCGTGTTCAACGTGAGTCTCAACATGATCATTACTGAGATCCTCAAGTATAACCACGGAGTCAATTTGATTATCAAGGGAAACCGTTTGGTCATCTTGATCGTCAAATATAACTACGGGTCTAGTTGAAAATCGCCGAATGAGATGTGGACGACTCATTTTGAACATTCCGAGCCTTGCCGGATTCAGATGTTGGCGGAGATATGAGATCAGAGATAAATATGGTTTGTTCGGGTACCTGAGACAGGCCATCAGTGTCATACACTGGGCCTGTGTTACTCATGTGTAATTCATGCATATTAGCCATCAACATAACAGCTGCATTGGCCTGCAAGTCCTCCATATCATCATCTGAGTCAGCATTTGCCATAAAGCTCTGTTCTTTGTCTGTGAGAGTTCCACCAGCTTCATCTTTAAGAGCCAAAAGAAGAGCCTCTTTGAAATAAGCACTGCCCCTAGTCCTTGGCTTTGGGCATGCATTAGCCAGGTGTCCCTTCTCATTGCAGTTGTAGCATCGAAGACCATTCAACCCATTCTGAGCATTTCCCTGTTCCACCACTGGAGCTCGATTGTTATTCCTACCCACAGCATTAAACCCTTGACCACCGCCCATCTGACGACCATAACCACGATTCTGAACTTCAACTCGTCCATTGTTCACAACAGCTTGATTCCTTGTGTTAGATGAGGATCGAATACGGTTGTTGGACTTGTTGGTATAACGGCTAAAGGCATTAGCAATCATAGCAAATCCTTGTTGCAGTGCTTCGAACGGATCAGATTCCTCATTAGCTTCACTGACAAGTGCTTGAGCATTGTTGTTGTTGTATGGAACCAATTGAGTTTGAGAGTGAGGCTGTGAAGGATCATATGATGTGATTGTAGCAGTTGGTTGAGTTGCTGGTTGAGGAGAATAACTGTTTTGAGCATATAAGGCAAGTTGTTGATTTTCCGGATGTGTCGTTGGAGCGTTTTGAGCACGGAGAATCCTTTCCCTATCAACTTCCTTTTCATGAGGCTTCAAGTAATCGTACAACAATCCATATGTAGAATGATGCAAATTCTTCGCTTGACGGAGAAAAATGACATACTTCTCCCATTCAGGACCAAGACTACTCAGGAACTTAGTATTCACTGCAATTCTTGGCATGATGATGTTGTGTTTATCCAAATCATTGATGATGTCTGAAAAACGATGATGATAAGACTCTAGTGTCTCTCCAGGTTCAATCATGAAGTGTTCATAAGCCAAGTAAATTTTGGATTCCAAATCCTCCTGATTGAGTACAGATCCTTCCATAAGAAGATGAATATGATCCCACATTTCCTTTGCAGTCTTTTGAGCATCAACACTTCGAAGAATTGGGTTAGGTAATCCTAAGAGGATGTATTGCATTGCAAGTTCATCAGCTTCATAGTGTAGAAGTTCTTGAGGATTCAAGTCTGCAACAAGTAGCAATGTTTGTTTGTTCATCTCTTGGAGGAATAGCATTTGGATCTCCGGGTACAATGACAGTAGGCATCTCAAATGGACCTTCCAAGATAACCTTCTTTAAGAACTTTCCATGTGGCTTCTTCAGATCACAAAACCTAAAGAACCTTATTACCCATTGATCGTAGTTTCCTGGAGTGAGCATTGGAGGTCTATCAAGTGATCCAGCCTCATGAATTGATTGTTGGCTGCTTAAAGCTTCACACATCTTTGCAAACCAAGTGGGTTCCTTCATAGTGTTCCTTGATGGATGTTGATTGAATTCGGTTGTGTAGGGTTGAACTTGAAGACTTGGTGGTGGTTGAACCATTTGAGGTTGTGGAATTGCAGCAAGTTGTGGAGTATGTTGTTGATTAAATTGTTGTTGATAAATTGCTTGTTGTTGATTCCATTGTTGATGTTGTGGACTTAATTGTTGTTGACGTTGAGGATAAGTGTAAGGGAAATAGTTAGAGTATGGTGGTTGTGACATGTTGATAAACTTGTGTTGGTAAAAATGGATCTTTGTAGTCGAATGAACCTTTGTTGATGAAGTATCCTTAGGCGTAGAAATCACAATAGCCAAGTAGCACTTATGCATAAAAACACTAAAGTTACGCGTAACAATCAAGAGTTACGCGTAGATTTAGCTTACGCGTAAGTAGGAAAAAGACGCTAAAGTTATGCGTAGACACAAAGTTAGGCGTAGAAAGTTAGGCGTAGGATTATCTTAGGCGTAAGACTAGGCTTAGGCGTAAGATGAATCTTATGCGTAGGATTTCTACGCGTAAGCTTTATGCTTATGCGTAATTTTAGGGTTTTATCCCAAGTGATCTTTTACACTTCACAGTGCAAAAGATATCCAAAGTCGACGTATTTTCAGGCTTATCCAAGCAAGAAAACACGGAGTAAACCACGAAAACGAAGATCAAACCAAGGATAACCTTACGTGTAGTTTTAGGGTTTTGCTACGCGTAGGATTACTCGTAAAAATGATAATGCCCAAAGATGTTTCTAAACCAGTTTTTTGGTGATGAAATAGCTTCAATAACACCAAAAGACACAAAAGTGTGAAACTTGATGATCCAAAGCTCTTAAAGCAGTTATGCGTAGGTTGAAACCCTCGTATAAAAACTAATTTAAAAACCACGATCCACGCATAAAGTTTGAAACTTTTTGCCAAAAACACGTATTTTAACACCTTAAAACGTTGAAAGTACAAGAATCTTGGATTCAAAAGTGTAAAAAAGACGTTTTTAAGCGAACCAAAGTATCAACCACGTTTACGCGTAAGACCAAGAACAAAAAACTTCAAAAACAAAACGTTTCACCCAACTAGTTGGCGATTGATACCACTGTTAGGTCACTAGTTTTACAACACAAGCTTACAAGAAAGATAGAGAGGCGATTGAACAAGTAAACCAAACACACACACACGATATAATAAGGACGGTTACGCGTAGGGCATGAGTGAAAGAAAAACTTGAACAACCAACCCTCAAGTGAGGGTTATTACATAGTATTTATAGGAGGGAAGCTAGGGCAACACTCCTAGTCCCTTCCTTTCTCCTATGGGCTTGGGCCTAAGCTCATGGGCCTTCTACATAAGCTTAAGGCTAATAACAAACATAAAGGCCATAATTAATCTACCTATTACATATTAATTACTAACACTTGATTATGATTTAGGAGTGATTCCAACAAAAAGTGGGGCTATGAATTCACCGTAAGCTAATGATACCAAAACGTATAACGAAATCGTTGGATAAGCCAGGAAACCTCTACGCGCAACCTAGAATATGATGTTGTCTTAGGTTCTAAAATAAAGATGTGAATGTATAAATATGCTTATATAATCATTACATTAATTATGCTTGGATACTTAACATTTGTGAAGTCGTATAAGTGTTTACGTTTCGGTTATTTAAGTTTTCCCCGTTTAAATCTACCCGTCATTTCTAAATCGTAATTGATCACAACTCGGTTTTTATGTCCTCGGAAAGGTAATTGAATGTACTAAACAGATTAGTGGGTCCTACTTTCCCAGAAATTATTTAACTAATGTGAAATTACCAATTTACCCTTGGATGTACTAGTTATTACAATCAGCAGCAAATTGTCTCACGGTTTTGATCATAAGTCGAGTTTTACAACTCCGTTTAATGCACGGCCAGCGGCCACGTTCAATTTAGGGTGTTAGCTAAAACTTTTATTCTTTGACCAACAAGGGGTTATATGCAAGTTTTATGAGTTTTAGCCGTTTAAAATCTGTTACTCAGTTTTGGACACGTTTAGCCGTTTTGGCTCTAGTTTATTCATCGGGATGAGTTACGGCATGAGACACTCGGCGAAACGACCACAAGATATTGATCTATAATCCTATATTATTAATTAAGTTTCTCAGTCCACGAATTTTACCCAGAATTTACGTTTACAGCCCCTGTCCAGTTTCTGTGTTGCAAATCTAGTCCTTTCGACGGTTTCTAGTGTTTTAGTCCATTTATCCAAGCACAATCAAGTATAATAAGCATATAGAACATATTACATATATGAAATACTAGTATTTACTGAAATCAAAGGTAAGTATAGTAGTTTGCTTACAATCCTTGTGATGAAACAAATCAAGAACCAAGAACTAGGACACTAAAACCTAAACCCTTTCAATTAAAGTCCCTAGCTTCCAATCTTTTATCCATCTTGCTAACCCTTGCTAGGCTTGATCTAAACTTGTAAAAACCTTGTAACTTCAGCCCATTAAACCCTTGTATAACTTCTAATTCAACCATGGAATCATGAAACAAGCTTAAGAACTAGGTAGAGAGCACTTAGGTCTTGAAATTTGGTATGTTATTTATTGTATGAAGATCAAAAGTGAATGGTGCGTGGGATTATTTGAGGTTCAGTTATGGGGATGAAATATATGAGTTGAATGAGTTTCTAAGTCATTTGAATGAGTATGTATAGGACTATTAGTTAAAGGAGGTGCAAAAATGAAGACTTTTAGATATTTTGATAACTTAATCAAGTGTATAAACACATGTAATCACCCAAGACACTTTCTTAGCACCAAGACTTTAAGGAAGTTGACCAAAATGAGATAGGGTGACTAGATGCATCATTCTTGGTATTATCTTGTTTACGGATTGAGTTTTGGTCGTCGTAAAGTCACGAAACTTAAAACTGGGTATCCTAAAAATATGAAACTTATAAATATGTTAAAACTTATCAATATACTCTATATAAGCATATTAGATGAGTGGTTAGTTCTATCGGGTTGCTTAAACGCAGCTAAAAGCTGGAAACGCGGGTCAAAAACGCGTATTTCGCGTAAAACGCAGAACTCGAAAATGTAAAATTCCAAAACTTGTGGAATTGTCGTAAAATGGTATAAATAAATATTTCTAATGTTTATAGTGTTTTATGGACATATCGGGATGCCCGAATGACGTTTAAACCCTAAAGTAATTCTCGGACACGGTTTTGTGAAATCGGTTCTGTATGGATTCAACGTACGTCGTCAGGATGACTTGTCAAGTTTCAATTATCTTGTCATTATGGTAAATAAAAATTTAAAAATTTTTACAGGATGAATAGTGTTTCGTGAATAGTAAAATTTTAAAATAACCTCTCAAAGTCTCAAACCAACTTAAAAAATGATGAATAGTAACCGGTGAATAGTAATTTCTCGAGATGAATAGTAAAATTTTGAGAATTGATAGAAATCCTGAAAATGCGAATTGTTACAGTCTCACCACCTTAATTGGGAATTCCGTCCCGGAATTCAGTGTGTGTTATCCGATGTTGAAGTGTCTAGGAAAATGTGGGTGTATGCGCCGAATTCTAATCTTTGCGTTCTGAAGTTTCTGGTCATAGAATGTGTTATGTAGCATTTTTTTTGGAGGCTTAAGTTGATAATCTAAAGGTATAAGATGTTGTTGATGTGAAATGGTTTATAATGATGTGATAATTGTCGTTTATAGAAAAGTCTTGATAGTGGCAAGTGGTTATCCAAACCATTTCCAAATTTGATCATGTCTTAGGTGGTTTCGGGATGAAGGCTATATCGTATAGTGTTTATGTCTACTAGTGTTTGAAAGAAACGTGATACTGTGAAGTTTTACATACTGATTTATAATGGGGTTCAGATAATGATGTGATATGTTGACGATTAGAAGAGTGTAGCGTACGCTTACCATTATTCTTAGGTAGAGATGTCAAGTTTGTTTTAAAATCAAAAGTGAATTTTAAAGGAATATGGCGGAATGATATCCTTGAAACCTAATCAGGCTAGTACTTCTAAGAAATGACGAGAAGATTTGATGACTATCCCAAGATAGTAGTTCGGATTATCTCATGTATGAAAATTTCAAGAATGAAATTAGGTAGTATAAATAAGATGTTAAGATTTTGCTGAGTGGTAAGACACTATCGTGTCTCTAGATCTTTTTAATGAATTCTGGTGGTTTATCGAGTTTAAGTAGGAAATTAACCTGAACATAACACTTGTATAACTATTCTCAGTGTATGAAAAATTAAAGTCGAACATAGTTAGTCAGACTATGTTCCACTGTCCCTAGGTTAAATATAGGTGACTAGACTATATTTAGCCGAGGTTCGATAAATTTTTCAAATACCTAAATTAGGTATACTTGTGATATGTCCATAGCTTTTGAGAAAATGTCCACTAAGCAAAGGCGATATCAAACCATTCAGTTGCAAGTCCTGGCCATACAAGACTTGTAACCTATGTTTTCACATTCCATTGCATAGTAGATAGTATGGGTAGATACGTGTGGAAAGGAAGTTTTAAGTAATTCTAAAATAGTCTATACTTGGCTAGAATCACGAACCTTTAACAATGAAGGTTTCAGAAGAGAATTTTGATGAATGTAGAGAAAGTTGCTGAACTTCAGCTTTTGTAGATGATGAGTTAGTTTATCTTTTAGAAATCCCATTTCTTGTATTTCCATTAGGAAAATTGATAGATTGTGACGGGCTTCATGTAAAAGAATATCATATAAGGTTTTATAAGATAATTTCTAGAGTCTATTGTATAACTTACAATATCTGAGAAGTAGTTGAGACCATTGTGCAACTCACAATGTCTGAGAAATAGTTGAGACCATTGTGTAACTCACAATGTCTAGGAAATAATAGAGACCATTGTGCAACTCACAATGTCTAAGAAATAGTTGAGACCATTGTGTAACTCACAATGTCTGAGAAATAGTGGAGACCATTGTGCAACTCACAATGTCTAGAAAATAATAAAGACCATTGTGCAACTCACAATGTCTGAGAAATAATGGAGAGATCATTGTGTAACTCACAATGTCTAAGGAATAAATGAGTTAATTGCTTCATTTTACAGTGTCTGAGAATGTAATAGAGACCACTGTAGGATTTACAGTGTCTGAGAGTGTAATAGAGACCACTGTATCTCACAGTGTCTTGAAAAATGAATGAGACCATTGTATCTCATAATGTCTGGGAAGTAGGAAAGACCATTGTAATCAGTTACAATGTCTTGGATAAAGTTTCGTAATCCTAAAATGCACGAGTAGATGCATGATTGGGAGATTGGGAAAATATGATTGTGCCGTAATGCCTTAGAATAGGCATACGCAGATATGTTGAGTACATTTTTTATGATTGAAATTATGTCGAGTGTATATATCAATATACTAGTATGTTTGTGTAGCTTAAAATTCTTAAAAGTCACATAATCGTCTGGAGGATGGAAGGCACAGAGAACGGAAGGCTATAAAATGTTTTTGTTTGTAAAAGTAGTTATAGTTTAGGTCTCAAATTAGACCCGTTTCTCTATAACCATGGCTCTGATACCAATCTGTAACACCCCTAATTTTGTGATGCGTAGTGGAATTCAAACTGGGTGTTACTTCATGGCACAACAGTCATAACAATAAAAAACGAACTCTAATGGAGTCGTTTTAAAAGATTTATCATTCGATTTATATAAATATCAGAGTTTACAAAAATGAGGTCACAGTAGTTTCACGGTTTACAAAATACATTAAATGGGTTTTCGAATGATAATAAAATTTATAGCCTTCTTGAGTATCCGTGCTCCTCCGTGCCAGCCTCGTACAATATGGACCTGAAATACATGCTTAAAACTGTCAACACAAAGGTTGAGTGAAATTCATAGAGTTTAGGAAATCAGTTGAACATATAATGTTTGTGTGGGTTACGTTGTTATACACCCATAATGTTGAAAACAAAACAGTTATTATTGTTTGGTACGGCTGCCTCAAGTATATGATACTTGAGCCCGCTTTTGTTTGATATGGCTGCCTCAAGTACGTGATACTTGAGCCCGCTTTTGTTTGATACGGCTGCCTCAATACGTGATACTTGAGCCCGCTTTTGTTTGATAAGGCTGCCTCAATACGTGATACTTGAGCCCGCTTTTGTTTGATACGGCTGCCTCAATACGTGATACTTGAGCCCGCTTTTGTTTGATACGACTGCCTCAATTCATGATACTTGAGCCCGCTTTTGTTTGATACGGCTGCCTCAATACGTGATACTTGAGCCCGCTTTTGTTTGATACGGCTGCCTCAATACGTGATACTTGAGCCCGCTTTTGTTTGATACGGCTGCCTCAATACGTGATACTTGAGCCCGCTTTTGTTTGATACGGCTGCCTCAAGTATATGATACTTGAGCCCGCTTTTGTTTGATACGGCTGCCTCAAGTATATGATACTTGAGCCCGCTTTGGTTTGATACAATTATGTATCCACATAATTATATAAATGCGATTCACGTATGGCAATACTGTTACTTAGCATAAATAAACATTCAGTTCGGATAAACATATAGTTTCAAAGCAATGTGTTCGGTTTAAAAATAAAGCATGTATCTCCCCCCAAGGGTTTGTAAAATAATTAAGTAATAGAATGTGGGGCTATGAACTCACCGTGAGCTAATGATACCAAAACGTATAACGAAATCGTTGGATAAGCCAGGAAACCTCTACGCGCAACCTAGAATATGATGTTGTCTTAGGTTCTAAAATAAAGATGTGAATGTATAAACATGCTTATATAGTCATTACATCAATTATGCTTGGATACTTAACATTTGAGAAGTCGTATAAGTGTTTACGTTTTATTTAAGTTTTCCCCGTCTAAATCTACCCGTTATTTCTAAATCGTAATTGTTCACGACTCGGTTTTTATGTCTTCGGAAAGGTAATTGAATGTACTAAACAGATTAGTGGGTCCTACTTTCCCAGAAATTATTTAACTAATGTAAAATTACTAATTTACCCTTGGATGTACTAGTTATTTCAATCAGCAGCAAATTGTCTCACGGTTTTGGTCATAAGTCGAGTTTTAAAACTCCGTTTGATGCACGGCCAGCGGCCACGGTCAATTTAGGGTGTTAGCTAAAACTTTTATTCTTTGACCAACAAGGGGTTATATGCAAGTTTTATGAGTTTTAGCCGTTTAAAATCTGTTACTCAGTTTTGGACACGTTTAGCCGTTTTGGCTCTAGTTTATTCATCGGGATGAGTTACGGCATGAGCCACTTGGCGAAATGACCACAAGATATTGATCTATAATCCTATATTATTAATTAAGTTTCTTAGTCCACGAATTTTACCCAGAATATACGTTTACAGCCCCTGTCCAGTTTTTGTGTTGCAAATCTAGTCCTTTCGACGGTTTCTAGTGTTTTAGTCCATTTATCCAAGCACAATCAAGTATAATAAGCATATAGAACATACTACATATATGAAATACTAGTATTTAATAAAATCAAAGGTAAGTATAGTAGTTTGCTTACAATCCTTGTGATGAAACAAATCAAGAACCAAGAACTAGGACACTAAAACCTAAACCCTTTCAATTAAAGTCCCTAGCTTCCAATATTTTATCCATCTTGCTAACCCTTGCTAGGCTTGATCTAACCTTGTAAAAACCTTGTAACTTCAGCCCATTAAACCCTTGTATAACTTCTAATTCAACCATAGAATCATGAAACAAACTTAAGAACTAGGTAGAGAGCACTTAGGTCTTGAAATTTGGTATGTTATTTATTGTATGAAGATCAAAGATGAATGGTGCGTGGGATTATTTGAGGTTCAGTTATGGGGATGAAATATATGAGTTGAATGAGTTTCTAAGTCATTTGAATGAGTGTGTATTGGACTATTAGTCAAAGGAGGTGCAAAAATGAAGACTTTTAGATATTTTGATAACTTAATCAAGTGTATAAACATATGTAATCACCCAAGACACTTTCTTAGCACCAAGACTTTAAGGAAGTTGACCAAAATGAGATAGGGTGACTAGATGCATCATTCTTGGTATTATCTTGTTTACGGAGTGAGTTTTGGTCCCGGTAATCGCTAACGGTAAGTCGTAAAGTCACGAAACTTAAAACTGGGTATCCTAAAAATATGAAACTTATAAATATGTTAAAACTTATCAATATACTCTATATAAGAATATTAGATGGGTGGTAAGTTCTATCGGGTTGCTTAAACGCTGCTAAAAGCTGGAAACGCGGGTCAAAAACGCGTATTTCGCGTAAAACGCAGAACTGGAAAATGTTAAATTCCAAAACTTGTGGAATTGTCGTGAAATGGTATAAATACATATTTCTAATGTTTATAGTGTTTTATGGACATATCGGGATGCCCGAATGACTTTTAAACCCTAAAGTAATTCTCGGACACGGTTTTGTGAAATCGGTTCTGTATGGATTCAACGTACGTCATCAGGATGACTTGTCAAGTTTCAATTATCTTGTCATTATGTTAAAATAAAAATAAAAAATTTTACGAGATGAATAGTGTTTCGTGAATAGTAAAATTTTAAAATAACCTCTCAAAGTCTCAAACCGACTTCAAAAATGATGAATATTATCCAGTGAATAGTAATTTCTCGAGATGAATAGTAAAAAATTGAGAATGGATAGAAATCCTGAAAATGCGAATTGTTACACATAGCAGTCAGCGTATCAACTAAACATAAATATGGCAACACAAATAAATCAGATAATCAGAATACATATAAGCCAAGCTGAATTCTATAAGCATGCAGAAGCAACTAAATTGAATGTAAGCATAGCAATCACACAAGTCAGATAACCCACAGTTAATAAACAGATCAAGTATCATAACCAGCGGAAATACTAACAGCAGTATAAGCATGATAGTCACATGTATCAGGTAGGAATACCAAACGAACATCATAATTGAATGAATTAACTAAACAAGAACATAGCATGACAAACTAAACAAGTCAAGTAGACATATAACATAAGTTGAACTATATTCCTTCATCAACCAGTAGCATGAACAGAAGTGTAAACATGGCAGATCAACAAGTCAGGTAAACATCAATTACTAAGCTAAACCAATATCGTAAGCAACGGAAAAATACCAATCAAAAGTACAAGAATGGTAGTCACAAATAGAAAATAGGAATACTAAATGATAATCATAGCCCACAAAATAACTGAACGAGGTATAACATGGTAAACGGATGAGTCAAATAATTACATACTAGCATGGCAAACGGGTAAATCAATTAGACACATAATAACATGGTAAAGAAGTAGTCACATGAATCATGTAATAGCAGGGTAAACATGTAGTCACATAAATCGTATAATGGCAGGGTAAACATGTAGTCACATAAATCATATAATGGTAGGGTAAACGGATGAAGTGGTAACATGAAGTATAAGCTTGGTAGTCAACCCAAAATGGAATGAGAATATGACAAATCAAATGAAGTGGAGTGCAGTATGGTAGTTGGATGAATCACATAAGGATACTGAATGAATGAGTAATCAATGGAAAACTAAAGATGAGAAATACAAAATATGGTGCATTGTGGAATAACAGGAGGTACAATATAGGTGTATCAAAAGTGTAAAGGTTGTCAGAAATCTAACACGAGCCCATAAACAAATCAAATGATATCATATCATATGTAACCATGGAGTAGCTAGCTCCCAGAATGTGAAAGACGTGTATTGCACACAAGCATCAGTCACCAGATAAATCAATCATGTCATATCAGATCAGATACAGAAAAAATCTAGGATGCATTCATACGCCCCTGCAGAGATATTAGTGGCCAAACTTATATAATAATCTTGAGCTCATCATAGATATAACAGAAAGGGACGGGATGGTTCATCACTCGACCACCCTGGAGTCATGCGATTGGTGCATCAATGACATGGCCATGTTACCTTCATGGCTAGGGAAAATGGCTCGGGTATCAAACTGAAGGGTCAAAAGGCAAGGTCAAAGTTTGGCAAAGGCCTAAGTCATCAAAATAGCATAATCAAAGGTTCATAATCAAAGGTTCATAGCAAAGGTTCATAGCAAAGGTTCATGACAAAGGCTTAATTTAAAGGTTCACATCAAATCAAAGTAAGGATCTCAAACAGATAACATATCAAACGAATAACTAATCGAATATCAAATCAGATGATCATACCAGAACGAATCATATCAAATGGATCATATCAAATCAAAGCAAGGAGAATACGAATCGAATATCAAAATGGACAAGAGTCATGAAAGAAAAAATGTGTCATTACTGAAATAAGGGGATATTTGTACCTCAAAGTGTGCGCACGAGGGCAAAGCACACAAATCCAATCACCTCTCCCTCTTCACAAGATCTATAGTAAATATACTCACATATCACCAACATATTCATTTTATAAGCTTCTCATACATTTATAAGTGTTTTACTTATTGATATCATCATTGTGCCTTTTATTTTCTTAACTTCACATCTGGACCAGTTTTACACGAATTTTTAAACCCATCAGAAGTATTCCAAAAATTATAAGCAAATTCCAGAGGCTCCCACATTAGTTAGGTAGTTTGAAAATTTTTGGTAGATTTTATCTCAGAGTCTAAGTATGGTTTAAAAATTCATGATTCCAGACATGCCCAGAAAGTGTTTAGGAAGTACACCTCAAAATTTTACGTTTATTAGACCTGTTTAAACACATTGTAAAATTTTCCAAAAATTCCAGAAATTCATTTATATCCTAAATATCAATCCTGTAAAAGCAGAGCTAAAAATTCCCTTTGGTTTGAAAATGAAAAATCAAACAATCCAACTGAATTTCAGACCCGTTTTCTCAGCTTTGACATTTATCCCAAAAAATTCAAAAGTACGACTTAGACAACTCCAAATTCGACCAAACCACTTTTTAAACTTAACTAAGACATAAAATAGGTTTTTCCAACAAAAATCCAGATTTTAACCCTTATGAAACTCAAGCTACAAGGTTCCCAAATTCGGCTTCCAAAACAGGCCCGACCAAAGACCCGTCTAAAGTTAACATAACACATGTTTTAATTACCCAAACGCACCCGTGACCCATGTAAACCATACAACCTGTTTTTATATCATTCTAACATGCTTAACATTCCATATTTTCCATCTTACGAATTTTATACACACTCGTTATATAATTAACGAACCAAAGAAAACCAATTACTCCACATAAAATCATAACTATCTTATTAATAATACGACTTAGGGTTTCCATCTTGGTCGATCCAATTACATGTGTATTATATGCGATTACAAAAGCTTGTATTAGAAGTCATAATGGTCGATCAAAAGGCTGAAAAACATGAGGTGTCGAAGACAAAAAAATGAACAAGAGTCGTATATGTTTACACCAACTTTACGTTTTAGGTTCTAAGATTTATCACATGACTATCTCCACATAACCCAAACGACCCACAACTGATTTGGACGCACGAGACCATCAGATTCAAGAACCTTGAGAGTCAACTGAAAAAAGAAAACAAAAGAAACATTACGTTGGTCGATTTTAACACATCAAATAGGAAGACGAGAGGAAAACTGATTCAAAGCGACCCCCTAACAGATTACACGATCAAACACCACTTGAAGACTCTCGATCTCTTGCTGCTGTTGTGATCAGACCACCTACGATCACCTTTGTTGCTGCCTCCTACCCTTGCTGCTACTGCCCAAAGCGTGCCCTAGAGGATTTCTTGGAAACAATTTCTTCTGCCGTTTCTTTTTTCTTTTTTCTTTTTTTTTTGTTGGAGCGTTTTACGTTTTTAGGGTTTTTCAATTGTGTGATACCCATAAATGACCGGCCAAAAATAGAGGAGTGGGGGAGGGTAAATTGCCGAGATTATGGGGATTGATAGAGGGTTTCCAAATTTCAATTTTCCCAATGTATTTAGACACTTTCAAGTAATGTACAAATTTTTAAATATTTGGTCTTGTAACACATCATATGGGCGCGTACATATGTCTAGGTTGTAGGAGTTTTATTTTCTTGTTAACTTAGGTAATTTAGTACAAGAGTTATGTTCTTAGGTTATATATAGGATTTAATTTTAAATAAATACTTAGGTAATTATTATTAATTCATAAACATAACATAAGGTAATTAATTAAATACTTAGGCAATTATAATCATTCCTCATTCATAATATAATGCGATGTTTAAATTATTAACTTAATTGGATGTAAAATTCGTAGTTCGGTTTTGAGGGTTTTACATTTTCTATCACTATATATACAAACCTAGGGTTAGAGTTTATGGTTAAATTTTGTGTACACAGTTAACCTAAACTCTTCTCTTTTCTCTCTTGCTAAAAGTGGCTGATCCCCTCTCCCTATAGGGTGTTACGGTTTTGTTCTTCCAAAATAAGCTTTGTGTTTAGATCTAGCAATCACTTTAACTCGTGGTTAATTCGCGTGTACAAGAGCATTGTGTAACACATTATTGTTATATTAATTTGGTTTGGGTTATAAAACGGTAAGCGATAACTCGTTAAACCATTATCACTTGTATTGAAGAGATCTAGCCAAATAGCAAGAGGTATGTTACACTTTATTTTTTAGTTAATTAATTGCAATTATATAAAGTCTTCCGCTGTGTGTACTCTATGATATTCAGGTTTATTATTTTGTATGTCAAGTATAATAACCTCAACACTTGTCTATAAGGGTTAATGAGAGGAAAAACCTATGTTCGTGTAAAAGTAATTTTAATAGCCTTTCATTAGCATTAATCTAATGAAAAATGCTATTTTCTTCTACAAATTATTTCTACTTATTCTTTCACTCACAAGATCCTGACAAGTGTTACAATTGACGGATTGGGTGTATAGAGAGAATGAATGAAAAAATATATATATAATATTAATATGTGTGTAGAAGAATTAGTAAGAAGATATTGTAGAAGTCTTTAGCAATACTCTAATTTAATTAATCGGTTATTTAATTGTTAAATTAATTTAAAATTGCCGTGTGTTACATATTTTTTCCATCAATACTATAATTTAATAAAAAGACTAAACATATATCATGGTTTCGAGTAGCTATTCTAAAGTACTCCCTCCGTCCCAAAATTATTGTCCCCCGACAAAAAACACATAGTTTAAGAAAAACATAATTAATACTCCTTTCTCTCTCTTACTTTTAGCCAAATGACATGTTTACCCTTAACCATTTAATTATCACTTCTTAAAAGTTTGTAATATTAATTTTAACCAAGGGTAATATAGTAAACTTGACCAAACTCCCCTTTCTATTTTTAGTATTGGACAATTAAATTAGGACATACAAAAAAGGAAACATGGACAATTAAATTGGGACGGAGGGAGTATTATTTTTCGATCTTTCTTATTTTTGAAAAGAAAAAAGACTTCTCTTTATAGTACTTGTTATAAGTCACTTGAACACACAAATTTAAACATAAATAAAATGGAATTTGTTATGTTGTGTACTATTTATCAAAAAGGACATTTTCTATATTTTGTTTTGGATACCCTGATAACACCATTTTACAGAAAGACACTAAATGCTTATTATAAGTCGTTGCATTATAACTCGGATAGAAGTTCAACTTTGCATAAGTATATGTGAGAGCTTTAAATTGTAAATTACTAAACATCACTTACATAAGTCGTTTGTATATATAAATCTCTTGTATTTATTTACATAGCATAGTGACTCATGCTTGCACTATAATATTTATAATCTCGTACATATATAAAGTTTTGTATATTATGACTAATTTAATCAAATAATGATAATGATATTAATAATAACAACAACAATAATAGTAACATAAGTTTTTTTAAATAACCTTTTGAGGTATTGGTTAAATTTATAACTTTATTAAAATTTATTTATAAAATCTAAATTTTTTTGCATTTAAGTTTATAAAATTGAATTTAATATTAGATTTTTTTTATAATATTAGATTTTTTAGATATTTGCTTATGTTAAGATTGTCATATCTATACTAGTACATATTAAAAAGAATACACATTACTAATAAAAGAAAATGCAATTTATTAAATGTTTAAAATACTTAATTACAATTTAAATCAGAAACTTTTTTCATTTTCATTTAATTACTCAACACCGATACATACATAAAAAATTATACACACAAATTGACACTAGTATAACTCGTTGCCGGTATGTGCGAATAATCATCTAGTTTAACCCAACAGCGAAGTTATACACTTCAAGTCTTCAACATTGCCCTTTAAATATAAGTAAAGATTCTAAATGGAAACATTGTATAAGTATGAATATTTGATTTTGTGGGTAAATATGAATCAGAAATATGTGCCCACATACGTTTGATTAAATATTGTTCAAAGCTCTTCGGCTTTTATGTTTGACTAGACGAATATACGCGTAAAGCGACGGTGTACAGTAGCAAATAATTATACTTGTGAAGTTGTGGTTCTGGTGTGACCATTGATGAAACACTTACGGTTTCAATTTGTAATTATTGCAAGAAAAAGAAAGTCTATAAACTAAAAACGAAAAATGATAAAAGTTTGAAGATGAAACAATATTTAAATTATTAATTTAGTGATATATGTTGTTAACTTGTTACTATTTTAAGTCAGGGGTACATTGAGATTTGGGGTATAACACATACATTACTTATTTTTAAGTTTGAAGTTTCAAAAAAAATTATACGTGTTTTATATATATAATATAGATTATGTAATTTATACTTTAGTTTATGTTTTGTATCACAAACTTTCTATAGATAATGCTACAACTGTGAGTTTGAGAGAGGAGTTTCTTAATAAGGGCCATTGGCCCGTAGCAGTTTAGAGTTAAGACAGGTTTATTCCGTAGAATTTCGTATGTTTGTTTCCTATTTAATGTCATTTTGTTGTCAAATGTTCAGTGAATTTAATTAATACTCCTACAATTTTCAGTTTTCCATCCCCTCGTTTCTACGTTACTAACATCACCAAACCATCATCATATAAACAAACTGTAACTCACATCACTAAGCTGGCAAGCCATTAGCCATCATAAGAGATAGCACATGGCACATCACATAGATTGCTAACATGTCAATTTTTCAGGCATCGTTAACATATTGAAGAGGACTGGGTTCGACCGTAACATATGATAGAAGCTCATGATCACTCTCGAATATTTCCATTTCATCAGGACTCAAAGTGACAGTGGCTTCAACACCACCACCCTTTAGCGTATCATTTAAAGACAGAAACCTCGTGAATCCTGCATTCATATCATAGAACCATATTGGTTTTCCCCATCCAAAATCCCACTCATACATTCCACTGTTCAACAGGCTGGTAACAAACAAGACGTCCCCTTCCTGTGTCACATTGGTCAGATGGTTCATTCCCCTCAACATCTCATCCATTGTCTCGTGCCCATTTTCACCTTTTAACGACTCAATGTGATCAGAGTTTATTTTAGCTATTGATTCTTTAATTTCACACATCAGGGTCGACAAGTCTGGTTGGCTCTCAGGATAGCAAACAGCGCAAGCTGATGCAACAAGGTTTCCAATGGACTCGTTGGGTAAAAGCTGTGAAGCCCTTTTCCGTAAATTAACAGCTGACAACAAAGCATGAGGTGACTGTGGACTGAATGTTCTGACATGGGAAGCTGCTTTTGCGGCAGCCTTCCAAATTAGGGCTGTTGTGGCTTCTATTCGAGTTGGCCCATGCAAGCTGGAAGCTACCGGTTGGGCCTTTAGGAGCGCCAAAGCCGTGGTATCAAACACAAACCTTTTTGTACTAAGCTTTTTTGTTGTCACTAACTTGGAAGGAACATAATGTTTTAAGCAAGGATTGTTACGGAAGACTTCAGAAGCCAGAAAACTTGGTGAAATTATTTTTGGTGAACCTCTGGCAGCTGCTGCCCATGCTTTCATAAACAGAAAATATGTATGGCCGTCAATGATCTTGTGCGACAAGCTTGTGCTAAGACCAATCCCGCCACAATTGAAAATGTTTACCTGACATACATAAGCAACGTAACGAAATATCTCCAATTCAACATGTTTATTCAAGCCTTATTAGTATTAGCTAGATATGATTATACAATTGAAACTTACCTGTATACCAATCACATAATTTCCTATTGAAGATTCTGCAGTCCGAGGGGTTCCAGGATTCAACTCTCTCACCTTTTCATCATCTGGTTGACATAGAAAATCTTTGAGTGTCTGGTTTACTCGAGCCTCTATGTAATATACTCCCTTGTCGTTACACTCGATGTACAAGTTATCCTTAACTTCTCCAGCAATGGGATAAAACCGAGTTAAAATATGAGATAAACTCTCCTTGAGATGTTTTGATCTTTTGGTTACAACATCATAAACACTAGCCTTGTCAGTATTAGGAATAAATAAGGCCAAAGGGCTGTAGACATCAAACATCCATTGGTCTAAAAGAGATAGGTTGTAAGTTCTTAGATTGTGCGGAGTTGGTGAAGTTGGTTTGACGGTTTCTCTTGAAATTATTTCAAGATCCACCTTCTTATTGTCGTTTTGATGCCCGTCTGAGCTGAAAAGAAGTAGTTCACATGAAAATGACATAAAAAGAATAATAAAACACCACTACATAGAAAAAACTTCATGTGCAAACAACAAAAATTATGTATGTCCTGATTTCCAAACCTGTTTGAGCATTCAGAATGACCAGATAAAAAAGTTGAGAAATGCTCTTTATAGGAATAGGATGGTAGTTTCATTGGTTTTGAACACCCCATAGAGGTTAATGCATTGATAAATCGATAATGAGAACATAAAGCTGAACCTCCATGAAGAGGACACTGCAGTGACTCGAGGACACGTCGGGCTGAGATGAACCACCTCATTTTTGATGATTGATAATTTCCTTCACACCAAGGACAAGTGCAGACCAGATTTTATCTATCACAATTAATTGTTAATTAATTCTTCATTATTTGTAACTTCTTGATTGTAATTTCTATCACTTAATAGAGCTTCTAACTAATTTAGTAGAAACGTACAAAATTCCTTAACCTCGATCTGGAATCATGTTACGAGTTACATTTGCGAACGAGCGTGTAGCAAATTGCGTGCCTAACTTATTATGCATTAGTTACGCGTCACTATCTATCATATTAATTCCTGTCACGTTTGTTATAGTCTCTAAGTTGTGCAATTGGTAGAACATAAAAGTAGTTGAGTATATACCAAAATATTAGATGAACAGTTCGTGACAAATCAGGCCTTCGGAAAAATTTACACTTACAAAAAGTTTCCATATGAATTAACTGGAAACTAATATTTTTCAAAAACTATGATACACAACAAACATTTTAGAGATTTCATTTTTTTTTTCCATATGAATTAAATAAATGATAACACATAAAGTGTACGTGTTTTATGATCTCAGAGCTTAGTCGCTTCTCGTGGCCATCATATATAATCAGGCGTCAAACTCAAACCTAAAACCAACAGTTTATTCATTTAGCAAAGCACAGATCACATTTTGATCAAGATTTTACAATAACTCTTTCTCGATTTGGTTGAATAAACAATCTTAACATTACATATGGATCGAATAAAAATATTTTTGTCGTACGTTGTAAGTGGATCACTGGAATGGAAAAGGTTTTAAAAAATTTATGTTTCAGCTGTAATACTAATTATCTTTATTTAATTGTTAAATAATTTTTTTAATTATAACTACATTTTAATTTGGTCAAATCGCATAAAAAGATACCAAACTTATGTCTAATTTTAATTTAAGGTACTTAACTTTTTTTTTCTCAATTTAATGTATTGAAGTTCTTTTTGTTTGCAATGTTGGGAAACTTTTACCAATACAACAAGTTGTAGGTCACCATCACCTTCATTCATCTTCTCCGGTCAATTTCCGGCCAACTTCCGACCAAGACATATTTTATCCTTGTTTACATCTAATTTTTATCACTTTAAAAAAATGTACATCTCATGATTGAATGTTATGTCAGACCACCTTTAGTGAAAAATGGCCACTGTCCCACGACAAGTATAAAAATTAAAATACATGAACACAAATAGATTCATACGTGAAACAAATATCAAAAAACCCACGTACATAAACGAACGCCAGCACACATAAAACAAAACCCAAATGTTTCTAAAATAAAACCCAAATACAAATCTGTAAATTTATATCACAATTCAAATCTTTTCGTGTGGCAGTGGCTAAGATTTTGTGTGTTCTTTTACTGAACTGTTTAAGCATGTCGCAATGTCGTCGGAAAAAAAAGAGTCGTCGGAAAAAAAGGGTCATCGGAAAAAAAATGACCAGAAAGTCGGTTACCTGCCGGCTATGTATTTGTAACCTAATCACTACTACTTATAATGCACCAATGAATCTCTCTCTTATTAAATTTTCAGACTTTCAGACTTGCAACTAATAAAGCATGATGTACAACACTTGAAAGCACATAATTTTCATACTTACAACCAAATAAGCATAATATACAACACATTGATGCACATATTAAATAAAGAAACCACATTAATGCACCTGTTAATGTACACATCCAGTCCACAAAAGGAGTTACGTATAAGCATAATATGACTTTGAAAATTATGTGCTTCTCTCTTCATTTTTTCAGTAACATAAAACACACCACATCTCTCTCACTAAACAAACATCAGTCGCCCCGCCGCCATCATAACCTCATCATCGCCACCATCTGCCGAAATTGCCACCATCTTTTGATGGTTTAGGTGGTTTCAGGTAGTCGAGATGGGTTTTTGGTTGTTGGTGGTTTCGGTTGTCCATAACCACAATCTCGCGGGACAAGACATTTCTTATCTCACAGATGCACCACCATCAAACCCTAGCCAACCACAACATAAGCCCCGACACCATCAGTTGTGACAAAAAAGAGAGTAAGGATATAATTCTACAAAAAACAGCCATCGAATGTTGCCATCGAATAGATAAGAATGTTGCCATCGAATTTGTTACAAAAACAGCGTAGGTTGACTGTAACAATTCTCGCTTTTTTTCTCCTTGAAATGGTTTTGGACTTGATGAAGAGATGAGATGTATGTTATGTTTGACGGCTCTGCGTAGGTCTTTCTTATATTTGGAATATGCCCTACTGGGCTTTTATCACCCAACTATGCTAAGCCCATTTTCTATTTTTGTATTGCTTGTATAATTATATCAAATGAAACTTATATAAGGTCACCTCGCTTGTAAAATTAAGATTATTGCTTGTTAAAGTCAAAGTTGTAAATGATGCATGTAATGTTATGTTGTTGATAACGTTTTAGTACTCTAGAAAAGTTTGCATAAGATGTACAGTATAAATTACGAATCATGTATAAACTATGTTGGATCGATGTACTCTAACCAAACTAACTTAATAGCTTGTTAAGGGTTTAATAACCTCGGATAAATCCTTAATTATTAACAATGAAACTCTGAGTAATCTTTATCAAGGAATTTACTTAACAAAGCTAAGAAGAATATAACTTTTAACTTTCAACGAATATATTAATAACTCTAATTCTGCTTGTTGTGTAGACTTCTTTAACAACTCTAATAATGGTGAACTCTCTAAAACTCTAATAATATGCGTACTTTAGGATTCTAAACCACACATCTCTAATGCCAATCTAGGGGTCCTTTTATAGGCTTAAGGATAACCCTAGTCGATTTACAATTTGTATCCTTGTACGACAAGTAATCTAATAAAGAATATTCTAGAATTACAAAGCTTTCCATAAACGAATATAACAGTTCTTTTAGCCTTGCAGTACTTTGACTTCAACAGCAGTACTTTGACTTCTTCTTTAGCAGTACTTTGACTTTTCTAGTACTTTGTCATTCTTCAGCACTTTCATATCCCAACAATCCTCCCCTAACTTGAATTCTACTTGCTTGACTTCAAGTTACTTTGTGAATTTATCTTTAACAGCTCCATCTTCAAGGAAAGATTGTGTCTTTGTCTTTGGATTGTATCTTTGTAGACTCTGTGCTTATATCATCATTTATCAAAGTATTCTTTAGAATTTATTCTTTACAGCACTCTTAATTAGTAATCTCTGTTCAGTAACATTCAGCAAGCTCCATCTTTTCAGCAACATTAATTCAGTTTAAGTTTCAGTCTATTCTCATCACTTCTAGGTGTGTAAACTCCTGTGAGAGGTGAATCATTGAAAATTTAATGGATTTGAGTTCTCTTTACCAAAGCCATTAACTCTGGAGTAGCCAAATGTTTTGATGTGCAAGATCATGGTACACTGATAACCATATGATTTTTAGCAAATCATCAGCTATCAACAGATTTGATTTGTCTTTACCAAAAGCTGTACCCTTTTGGACTAGTTAGTTCTTTCATCATGGTGAACTAATTACCATATAATGGTTTTTCCACAGCCTTTACCACAAGCCATTTTCTTGTGGGCTAGCCAACTCTTCACATTACTGATATGGTGAGTTGATTACCATACAACTTATTAGCAAGTTGTCAACTATAAAACGGATTTGATATATCTTTACCAGAGCCGTTTGCTCATGGATTAGCAATTCCTTTTGTAACCATGGTGGATTGATAACCTATTGGTGTTACCATCTCAAAAACCATTTATTTCATTCAACCTTTGTTTCAAAATATTTGTCACTTAAAAGGTTTCTTTTAAAAATCTTATAACTGGTTTAAAGCTGCAAGCAGTACTTTGATGAAAGTACTGTTTGATCAGCAGTACTTTGAATAAAGTACTGATATATCAAAAATTTAATCAATTAAGATTCATACCAGTTATTCATCATCATCAGCAATTATAGTCCATCTGATAAACAGTTTGATGACCAGACGTGCTATTTCATTATCTTCTTCTACTTCCATTCCATGCTCCAGCATCCTCCTCATAAGATATGGTGTAAAAGGATATCTTCTATCAGCTAACATGTGAATCATTGTCCCATCTTCTAGCTCTAGAACATGTACTCCAGATTCTTCAAAGAATCTACAGCAAGTAATCTCCCAATCTTCTTGGTTTTTCCAGATCTCAGCAGTACTTGTTTCTTCAGTTTCCCAAACAGTTATGAGATCTCCAAGTAAGACTAAACCAAATCCTTCTGATTGATTGTGTTCAAAATATTCTTTCACCACATGATATAAATGAAATAAATCCACTCTATCAATTATATGCAATAAATCCCATAGCATATTGAACACCTTGAAACTTTCATCTTCTTTATGAAACATCAGATAATTTTCTTCTTTTGACTCTATAACTTCAAAAGTAGTTATTGGAGATTTGTTCATCTTTAATTCAGCATCATCTTTAGAATACTCAAAATCTATTACTCTTAAGTAATTCCTTAGCTCATCATTAGTATCAGACCTTAACTCAACTTTCTTTGATGACTTTTGATCTTTAACTCCAGTTATTCTTTTTCTTTTTAAGCTTCCTTTTCTTTCTTCTTCTTTGTAAGCATCATCATCTTTAAAATCTTTAATATTATCAACTTGTTTCTGATAATCTTCTCTGACAGCATCATACAACTCTTTCATCGCAATATAATTCAACTTATTCAATCCAATATATCCTCTTCCTTTTAGATAAGCCATCATTGCATTCCTTTCCTTAGAAAGATTTGGTCTTCTTGGTAGAGAAGAAATAGGAATAGGTGACTCTAATATTTCAGCATCTTCAGCATTCAATTCTTCTTGTAATTTCTTAGCTGCTTCTCTATTCTGAGCTTCTTCAATTTCCTTAGCTTCTCTATCTTTAGCATTCAATTCAGCTTGAAACTTTCTAGCTGCTTCCTCATTCATAGCAACTTGAGCAGCCCTTATCTGTGCTAAAGTAGGTTTCTTTTTCTTCTTTGTTTCTACCAATATACCTTTTCCTTTATCTTTTGGATCAATAACAGGTTGAGAAGCTCTTGGTTGTTCTTCTTCTTGCACTCCTGGAATGCTAACACCCCTTGGTCTTGATAAATCATGCAAAATCTCAGCAATAGTTTCATCATCACTTGCAGTATGTATAGGTTTTGGTGTATCAGCTTCCTTTTCTGGTATGACAGTTGAAGGACCAGCTTCTTCTTCAAAATCTATCAACTTTGGTGAAATTAACCCTTGTCTGTAAGTTCCAGGAAAAGCAGTACTTTGTTCAGCAGTACCTTGATCATCAGTACTTAGAACTTGAACATCAATAACTTGCTCCTCAGTACTTTGAACTTTGATTTCTTCCTCAGTACTTTCAATAACCTGTTCTTCAGTATCTTGAGTTTGAATATTTGTACCTTGAGGTTCAGCTTCAGATTCTTCATTCAAATTCTTATCTTCCAAATTCCTCCCCAATTGGAATGAAGATGATTGTTGTTGAACCTTCTTGCCTTTTGTTTTCTTCTGAAATTGCCTAACAGGCTTGCCTTGCTTTCTTTGAGACTTGACCCATAGACGATGATGTTGAACCAATGGCCAGACAAAATTCTTGAGTCTTCTAAACTTGAACTTCAACTTCTTAATCTGTTTAGCTTGAGCCTCAGTTGTTTTCTTCAAGCTGACTAACTCCCTTGTCAGGACATAATTATCCAATATTAAACCTTTAGGGGGTATAGTAGCTGAAGCATCTCCTCTAATTGGTGAATGTTCTTCTGGTTGAGAATTAGGAACATATATTTGTGGAGATGGTGAAGGTGAAATTGCAACATCATCTTGAACTTCAGTACTTTGTGAAGCAGTACCTTGTGATGCAGTACCTTCTAGAGATGCAGCACTATGAGAAGCAGTACCTTCAGAAGCAGTACCTTGAGTAGCAGTACCTTCAGAAGCAGTACCTTCTCTATCTTCACTAGCTGCAGCCTCATCTCTAATAGCTTGAACAATCTCCATCATTGAAGTAGTCAATGGAGTGTCCCTTCCAGTGAATAAATCACTCTTCCTAGCCATGAAAGTGAAAATCTTGGCTTGTTGTACCACAACAGGTAAAAGACTTGTAGGCTTTGGTACATCTGAAAGTTGTTTATTTAGGAATACTTGAATAAACCTTGGATACATCAACCATTTTGAACCATGAGAGATGTGTGAAAGCATTCCATCGAGGATTAGCCTTGAAAAGTTGAAAATACGATCTGTAGCCAATCCCACTATAGCAGATGCTATGTTAGACCCAAATTGCTCCCATGATGTACTTTTAGCACTAATACAATGAAGCAATACATGTACTAAAAACTTCCAGTGAGGACAAAATAAGGGTTTCCTGAATGTTTGTTCAGTTAAGGACCCTTCATAACCAATGTCCCTAAACGTATCCCAAATCAGTTGCTTATCAAAACGAACAGCCCCTTCTTCATCATCAAATACTAAATCTTCACGAATTGAGGCTTCAGTAACCTTCACAGTTTTCCCAGCAACTGTAGCTTGAATATATGAATCATTATTCTCCATATGAACCCTAGCAGTCGCCCAAAATTGTTGAATTCAGGGCTCAATAATATCTGGTTCCACTAAAAGCGCATAACTAATTGGTGACCCAGTGAGAAAATCAATGATATCATGAAAGATCTCATTGGCTTCAGTCTTGTCCAAATTCGCCACCATGTTATGTTTAGAAACGGTATTACGATTTGCCATTGATGATAAATGTACACAGAAAGTGATATGACGAATAATATGGGTGATAGAGAGAGAAATATGAAAAGATTATGAGATATCAAGATGAGAGGGAAATTCGAAGAGTAGTTATTTATAGGTGAGATTTAAAAAATCACATCCATTAATAACAAAGTTACCGTTAGTAGTAGTTACCCCTCAATATTACCGTTGGAACAGTACTTAAATAAGACAAACAGTACTTTCCACGTGTGTAGTACTTTCCAAGCAGTACTTTCAGAAAATCAAAAAGTAGTACTCTTCCATTCTCCTCATGACAATAGCAAATAAACATGAATATCCTCCCCTCAATCAACGCATAGGACTATACAAACACTAAATAGTCCTCCCCTTAAATGTAGCTCAGTAATTAATCATGCCAATACTCACCACCAAGTGAGTAAATCTTGAAACATCAAATCCTTTGGTGAGTAAATCAGCTACATTATCATCCGTATGCACCTTGACAACATTAATGAGCCTATGCTCATAACAATCTCTGATAAAGTGGTGCCTAATCTGAATGTGTTTGGTCTTGGAATGATAAACTGGATTCTTCACAATGCAAATAGTACTCTCATTATCAATATTGATAGGAGTATTCTTATCAATATTGATAGGAGTATTCTTGAAATTGAACCCATAGTCCAAGAGTTGATTCTGCATCCACAACACTTGTCCATAACAGCTTGCAGCAGCCACATATTCTGCTTCAGTTGATGATGTTTCTGCAATTGTTTGCTTCTTACACTGCCATGAAACTAATCTTCTTCCAAGATATTGGCATCCACCTGTGGTTGATCTTCTGTCATAGTTGTCACCTGCATAATCACTATCTGAAAAAACTTCCAAGTGAAAAGGTGAATCCTTTGGATACCACAACCCCAACTTAGGTTGTTGTTTCAAATAACTAAAAATTCGCTTCACTGCATTCATATGAGAGATCTTTGGTGAGACTTGATATCTTGCACATAAACACACAGCAAACATGATATCAGGCCTAGATGCAGTAAGATACATAAGACAGCCAATCATTGATCTGTATAGCTTGACTTCAACTGGTTGTCCATCTTCATCCTTGCCCAATGAGTTGATAGATTTAATAGGTGTAGTAACAGGCTTCATTTCATCAAAATTGAACTTCTTAAGTATGTCAGCTACAAACTTGTCTTGACTTATGAAAATTCCTTCCTTTGACTACTTAACTTGAAGTCCCAAAAAGAAAGTTAACTCACCCATTGAACTCATTTGA
Source organism: Chrysanthemum makinoi (assembly GCA_910596185.1). Taxonomy (NCBI): domain Eukaryota; kingdom Viridiplantae; phylum Streptophyta; class Magnoliopsida; order Asterales; family Asteraceae; genus Chrysanthemum; species Chrysanthemum makinoi. The sequence goes on from OU343217.1 coordinate 139,438,759, forward strand.
AATTCATTCTGCATCAGCTGCTCAAACTCCTTGACCATAGATTGTTTGGTAGCTCCAAATATGATATCATCTACATACACTTGAACTAGCATGATATCCTTCTTATCTCTCTTGGTAAACAAAGTCTTATCTATAGCTCCTCTCCTATAACCATGTTGCAATAAAAAGGTAGAGAGCCTTTCATACCAAGCTCTAGGTGCTTGATGTAAGCCATAAACAGCTTTGACAACTTTGTAGACTTTGTTTGGATGTTTAGGATCTTCAAAACCAGGAGGTTGTTTGACATATACTTCCTCTGTAATCTTGCCATATAAAAAGGCACTCTTGACATCCATTTGATAAACCTGGAATCCCATATATGATGCAAAAGCAAGGAAAATCCGAATTGCTTCAATCCTTGCTACAGGAGCAAACACTTCATCATAATCAGCTCCTTCTTCTTGTCTGTAGCCTTGTGCAACTAACCTTGCTTTGTTTTTTATAACATTCACTCTTTCATCTCTCTTAACTCTGAACACCCATCTTGTACCAATGACCTTCTTACCATCAGGAAGATCACATAATACCCAAACTTCTTGAAATCTGAATTGTAGCAGTTCTTCTTGCATAGCTTCAACCCAACTCTCTTTAGTCAATGCTTGAGCAATATTCTTGGGTTCCTTTTGAGAGATAAAGAAAGTAAACAGGCATGTTTGATGGTCCTTATGATTCAGCCTGTTCTGTTTATATACAAAGCTAAGTAAAGCATTATGAGGTTTAGTAAAACTCTTAGCTTTGTGTCTTGTCATCACTCCAGAAGTAGAAGGACCAATGATTTGATCAGTAGGATGATTCTTATGAATTCTTAAGTTTGGAGTCTGTGGAACTCCATAAGTATCATCCAAATTAGTTACATCAGCATCTTCATTGGAATCCGAGAAAATACCTTCATCTTCAAACTCATCATCAGTATCTTCTAAGCCAGGCATGGTAGGATCATCCAAATCATCCAAAGTGCTGATAACTGGTGCAGCAGTACTTTGTTCAAAAGTACTGTCCAAAGTACTGTAAGAGTACTCTGCAGTTTTGTTCTTTTTCTTTGCTTCTTCATAAGATCTTCTTTGGTCATCAGTATAAGAATGTGCTAAGACATCTTGAAGAAGCATATGATTAAGTTCATCTTGAGTAGATTGATCCTCTGCAGACAATGAGGATTTTGGCTCATCAGTACTTTTCTCTGTCTCAGCAGGTTTAGGTTCTTCATCATGAACAGCATCTGGTCTAATATGGACTCCATGAACAACATACTGTACCTCTTCTCCATTGTGTACAGGTTGATTCTCTTCTCTAACAGGAACATAATTCATTGAAGGAGTCAAAACTTCAAGATCAAACATCCAATCAGGACCTTTACCCTTTTGAATTTCTTGATCTTCTAAAAACTCAACATGAAGACAATCTTGAACCTTCTTGGTGACTCTATTATACACTCTAAAGCCTTTGCTGTTGGTGCAATATCCCAATAAATAACCTTCTTCTGACTTGCCATCAAACTTACCCAAATGATCAATTGTATTAAGAATAGTGAGAGGGCATCCAAAAGGCTTCATAAAACGAATATTAGGTTTGTTTCCCATCAGCAACTCATAAGGTGTCTTCATCTGTGGTTTGGTGACTGATACTCTGTTAAGTACATACCAGAATTGAATAGGTAAGTGTGAATCTGCAAGCATTGTTCTGGATGCTTCAATCAAAGTCCTATTCTTTCTCTCTGCAACACCATTCTGCTGTGGTGTTCTCGCAATACTGAACTCCCTCTTGATTCCTTTATTAGCACAAAATTCATCCATAAGCTTGTTCTTGAATTCAGTTCCATTGTCACATCTAATACCTCTAACTTTCAGTCTCAGTTGGTTTTCAAGTGCTATAATAAGATCATGAATAGCATCAAAAGTATCATCCTTAAATCCCAAGAAAAATACCCAACTGAATCTACTGCAATCATCTGTCACAACTAAGCAGTACTTCTTCTTGTTCAAACTTGTAACAGATACAGGACCAAATAGATCCATATGTAACAACTCCAATGGTTCTCTAACAGTCCTTTCCTCAAGCTTCTTGCAAGAAGCTTTATGTTGTTTACCCTTCTTACATGCCAAACAGGAGTGATCATTCTTGTAAGTCGTTGAAGGTAAACCTCTAACTAAATTTCCTTTGACCAACTTGTTGATATTCTTGAAATTCACATGGCCTAATCTTCTATGCCACTGATGTGCTTCTTCAAGGGATGCCTTTGCTACTAAACGTGTAGCTCTTTCAGAAGAGTGAAGACTCTTCATATCCAAACTGTACACATCATTGGTTCTTGGTACTTTGAGTATCACCAAGTTATCATCATCAAGTTTGAAATCAGGTGAAAGTATGAGACATTCTGTGTCAGTGAACAACACAGGATGCTTTTTGTCACAGATTTGAGAGACTGACAAAAGGTTGAACTTGAGCTCCTTCACATATCTAACATTCTCAAAATCTATGCTTCCTGTCTTGATGGTTCCTTTTCCACTAATTCTTCCTCCACTACCATCATTCCCAAATGCAACTCTTCTTCCACAATATGGCATAAAATCTGACAGAATCTCCTTGTCTCATGTCATGCTTCCAGAGCAACCACACAATAAGATGATCTTTAAGCTCCTCTTCTAGGTTGCCCTGCACAAAGATAAAAAAGTTAATGTCTTTTAGGAACCCAAGCCATTACTGACTTGTCTTCCCCTTGTGGAGTAACATACTCAAATTCCTTGAGTATGTAATCTTCACAGTTTTTGTAGACAGAATCAAGCATTATCTTTTGTTTTAAAACTTGTGGTGGATTTTCAACAAAAGTTTCTTTTTCAACAAAAACCTCCTTTTTATTTTCAACAAAATCATCTTTATCAAAAATCACTGTTTCAGTAGTACTTGTTGAAAGTACTGTTTGTTCATCATCGGTACTTTCTTTCTTAACCCATTGAGTTTTAACTTCTGGTGAAGAGTCTCTTAATCTAACTACTTGCTTGGAGTTGTAACGCCTTCTAGATTGATAGTAATTAGATCTCCTAGGGTTCCTATTCCAAGAGGTGTTTGGTGAAAACTGAGCAGTACTTTGAGAAAGTATTGGTCTTGGTTTAGCAGTACCTTGGAAATTATTTGAAGGTACTGGAGGTTTTGAAAAGGGTCTTCTCTGGTGAGGGTACCTATAGTCTGGTGAGAAGTTTCTATGGTTAACCCTATGTGAATGATTCCAAGCTGGTCTAGTCTCCCTTGGTTTTTGGTTGGCATTTCTGTTCTTTGGGAACTTACTTAAGTACTCTGAATGTAAGTCACAGTCCTTAATCAGATGGCTAGGACTAAAACAAACAAAACATAGTTTTTGATCTGTAATTCCAAAGTTTCTTCTTCTATGTGTATGACCAAACCTATCCTGTCTCCTAGGTGAATGATGAAAACTGTTTTGACCAAAATTATCCCAAAAAGGTTTAGCAGTATGTTGAAAAGGTTTTCTTAAAGGTACTGCTGAAGGTGTAGTAGTACTTTGAGGTGTAGCAGTACTTTGGGGTGAAAGTACTGCTTGGCTTTGAACATCATCTACCTTAGGTGTTTCAACAGTTTCTTTTGAGATTTCAGACCTAGATTGACCTTTAAGTTTCTTCCTAAACTCTAAGCTATCTACTCCAAAACGAGAAACATCAGGCCTAAGAGGTTGATGACTACCAGTGGGATGAGGGACTGCATGATAGGCATTATCTTTCTTAAACTCGGGAGGTGGTTCACTAACTGATTCCTCATTACTAGATGTGTCTACATAATTAATGAGTTCATCATCACTAGTGGTTATATCCTCAAAGTCACATTCATTCTGATCACTAGGTGGGTTTTCTATGTTATTAAAATCCATACCAAAACCTAGGCCAGTTTTAAATTAAGCTCTTCTCTATTTTTCAACATAAGTGACATGAGAAAGACCTGATTGTCCCCAAGCATTAAAATTTTCTAGCAATTCATCTCTCTCCTTAGTTAGTTTCTCAATTTCAGAGATCTTACAGTTTAACTTCCATTCACTTAGTTTTAACTGATAGTCCTGTTGTTCATACTTTTTTGCCCAAGCCATTTCATTATTTTCATGTGTTATTATTTTGGCTTCCATAGATTCTAAGGTTATTTGATAACCTGCTACCTCAGACCTAGCCCTTATACAGTTATCTCTTTCAGCCACATAACTATTCAGTACTTTTTGATAAAAGTCATGACAATTGGAACATACCTCAGAGATAGGGGTGAACTTGGTGAAGTAGCCACCATGGCAAGTAGAACAGGATCATCTTCACTCTCCATGCTCCAATCAAAGCTTCCTAGACCATCTCTAGATTCCAAAGCAGCATGTTCTGGTTCCTCATCAAAGACTGTGCTCCAATCAAACTTTTCTACTGACTCCTCCATAGCTACCATACAGTAGGTTACTGGTTCATCATCAAACTCTATACTCCAGTCAACCTCTGATAAACTCTCATGAGCAACCAAAGCTTTTGTTTCAGTAATAGGAATTTCTTTAAGCTCTAACTTTGGTTTCTCTGTCATCCTGTTTGTTTGATATTTAGCAAATCTGCATTCCCTTGCAAAGTGTTCAGTCTTTTGGCAGTTGAAGCATTCAATTTTGGATTTGTCAAAAGTAATACCTTGTTTTGGCTTGAAGTCAATGCTTTTTCCTGTTCTCTTCATATACTTCTTGATCCTTGCAGTGATCATAGCAACTTGCCACCTGATATCAATCTCTTCAAGAGCATCCTCTTCAATCTGTGAGAGATCTTCTTCATAAGTGACAGGTAGAGAAGCTTGCTGTGCAAAGAAAGAGCATACAACTTCATCTGAGTGGAGGGTATGTGTTGGTGTGGGTTGCTGAGCAAAGGTGGGGGTAGTGTAGGAAACAGTACTTTGAGCAACAGTACTTTGAATAGGAGAAGCAGTACTTTTAGTGGAAGTATTGCCCCTCTTTTCAGATGACAAAAAGGCAATACTGTGAGATTTGGAACTGGTTTGACCATTCATCTCATGCTCATACACCTTCAGATGATTGTAGAGATCATCAAAGTCCATAACATCCAGACCAGGTTGTCCTCTGATCATTGTAGCTATCACATGCCATGTCGATGGCAAACTCCTTAAGAACTTAAGATTAGCATCTTCAACTGAGACCTCTGCTTTGTATAGCTCCAGCATACTGAGAAGGTTTTGGAATCTGTCATAAGCAGCATCAAGGCTTTCTCTTTCTCCAACAGTGAATGTTTCAAATTGCTGCTTCAACAGATTTTTGTGAATCTTCTTGGAAGCATCATTACCTCCAAACCTTGTTTTGAGAGCAGCCCAGAGTTTCTTTGCATCTTTAGTATCATGGAATTTGAGTAGATGACCATCTGGAATGGCAGACAAGAGAATGTTGAGTGCCTTCTCTTGATTCCTTAATGTAGCTGCTGGTAAGACTGCCTTAGGTGCTTTGGGTTGTCTAGGAATATCAATAGGTTCTGGAACGACTTCATTACCATTGACAATTACATTCCACAGTGCATGGTCTGTAATTGCAATGTAATGCCTCATCTTCATGCTCCATAGGTCGTACTCTCCTTTCTTGATGATAGGTATCCTAAGTGAGGTGATGGATGGTGGTAGAACAGCTTCAGTCGACATCTTTAGGTTTTGTTAACTAGGTTTTAGGGTTTCTTCTTAGTCAGAGTTTCCACACAAGCTCTGATACCACTTGTTGGATCGATGTACTCTAACCAAACTAACTTAATAGCTTGTTAAGGGTTTAATAACCTCGGATAAATCCTTAATTATTAACAATGAAACACTGAGTAATCTTTATCAAGTATGCGGAATTTACTTAACAAAGCTAAGAAGAATATAACTTTTAACTTTCAACGATTATATTAATAACTCTAATTCTGCTTGTTGTGCAGACTTCTTTAACAACTCTAATAATGTTGAACTCTCTAAAACTCTAATAATATGCGTACTTTAGGATTCTAAGCCACACATCTCTAATGCCAATCTAGGGGTCATTTTATAGGCTTAAGGATAACCCTAGTCGGTTTACAATTTGTATCCTTATACGACAAGTAATCTAATAAAGAATATTCTAGAATTACAAAGCTTTCCATAAACGAATATAACAGTTCTTTTAGCCTTGCAGTACTGTGACTTCAACAGCAGTACTTTGACTTCCTCTTTAGCAGTACTTTGACTTTTCCAGTACTTTGTCATTCTTCAGCACTTTCATATCCCAACAAACTATTAAATCATATCTGAATTGCTCATAACTGCATGGATACGAATTAATTTTGCTGTAAATAATTAAATATTTTAAAAATGAACTTTTTGGAAGCAACAGATATTTTAAAAATGAACTTTTTGGAAGCAACAGATATTTTAAAAATGAATATTTTGCTGTAAATATAATAAAGGCAATAAGTTGTAATCAAATGAGATGTAACGTTTCTTCACAAAGAACATAAGTTTAGGCATTGTTTTCGTCGTATCCAAAGTTTTAAAATTTTGACATTTTTTTAATGAAGGAAAGGCACTTCTCCTTTATTTATTATTTTAAAACCACCATAAAAAGAATTTTAAGTAAATACTACCTTATAATCGTTATTTACAAGTATCTAAATCACACATAAAACTAAAAACACACTACTCATATAAGACAACTAATACACAATTAAAAACACCCATTCATCAAAAAATACAAATTTTTAACCACAAAATACAATATAACATTTGTTCGTCGAAAAATTTAGTCACAGGGTACCCGCCGTCGCATCGCGCGGGTACCCTGCTAGTAACCTATAAATTGTCCAACATTGCAACAAAAAAAAACTTTGATACATTAAATTGAGAAAATTAAAAAATAATAATAATAATAATAATAATAATAATAATAATAATAATAATAATAATAATAATAATAATAATAATAATAAGTACCTTAAATTGAATTTGGACATAAGTTTAATACCTTTTTATGCGATTTGGCCTTTTAATTTCCATCAATTTTGTAATATGTTGTTAGTAACTAGGGGACTGTTCGTTTCGTAATTATTTTTTTTACTGAATTGTAATATGTCAAAGCAGTAATAATCTACAAGAATTAATATTTGATGAATTAGAATGTGAACAATGAGATTAATAAGGGCAAATTGCATAAAAAAAATACTTATTTTAGGTCCAATTTCAATTAAAGCTATTATATTTTTTTTTCTCAATTTAAAGTACCTGATTTTTTTATTTATTTTTTTATTTATTATTTTTTTTTTGCCGATTTAGGTTTTTTTTAAACTTCCATTAACCATTTTTGTTAATACAATTAAACCGTAAAAACGTTTATTAATATTTTGCGATCTCTTTGAGTTTTGTTGATAACAAATATAATGTTATCTTAAGTACAATTATAAGGATACATGTTACTTTTGTAAAGCATTTTCATATAGCCATTTAAATACAAAAATGTTGTAATTAATCATTTGTTGTAATAGTTTATTAGGATGGGTAAAAACCACAACCCATGGATCATATCCATAACCCATTGACCCATACCCATTTGACTAGATACAATGTATTCATTAGATACATTGAATCTAAAAGGAATACCCATGGACCAACCCATGACCCATAACCAAAAAACCCATGGGCAAAGAGGAGCGTCCCACGGATCCCTAGGTTTACACTAGACGGATCCCTTGTGGGAGGGATCCGTGGGATCCGGGGAACAGTGACAGAAATTGCCTATAAATAGAGAGTCATTTCTTCATTCTAACTCACCCCTCTTCTTACTAATTCTCTCATATACTCTCATTCTCTTCTAACAAAAGATCACTTGATCTAGAGAGTACTTCCCTCTTTCTTTCTTTAGTGATTCTCATATAGGTCATTCTCTAAGGCGAGATCACGAGCATTCTACAAGTCATCCAAGCAAGGGGTCCTTGATTGATTTGTTCCTCCACAAGATTTCTGAAGCGAAGATCTTGTATTTGATATTTCACATATTTGTTGTGTAATAGTCGTGTTGGTTTGGTCCACCGTGTTACGGACTCGGTATTTAGCTTTGTACCGGAAAAAGGTGTAAGCAACGTTGTGAAGGCTTCTCCGCCAAGTTGAAGGAGTTTGTTGACATAGTGCTTGAACTCTCGAGTAGGTGACTCGGGGAGTGGAGTAGGGCAAGGAAGGTGTCCTTGTAGCCGAACCACTATAAATCGGTTGTGTCATTTCTATCCATTTGCTTTACTTTATTTACTTGCTTTATCATTAGATCTATACTTTCTCAACATCCATACGATCTCACATATTATTGAATCTAAAGTTTTTGAAACTAACTTAAAATCGGCAAAACTATTCAACCCCCCCTTCTAGTTTTCCACAATTGGCATCAAGAGCTAAGTTTATAAAAGTTTTAAAGTAAACCGTATTTTAAAAACTTTTCGATCACTATGGGTTCTGAAAATTACAAGGAAGGGCAATCTATTCAATGACCACCACTACTTGAAACTAATGGTTTTATATATTGGAAAAATAGATTCGAAACATATGTGAAGTCTAAAGATATTGATCTTTGGTACATTATTGTTGAAGGCGATTTTGAGGCTACCTCAAATGATGATAAAGGAAATTTAGTTAACATACCTCATGATAAACTAAATGATGAAATGAAGAAAAAGCTTTCTAAAAATAGTGAAGCTAAAATGGTTTTGCATAATGCTTTACCCAAAAAGGAATTCGAAAGAATTTCTATGCTTAAAACCTCTAAAGAAATTTGGAATTCTTTAGTTGTAACTCATCAAGGTAATCAACAAGTTAAAAATAATAAAATTGATTTATTTGTTCAACAATATGAACAATTTTCAATATCGAATGAGGAAACTATAGATCATTCATTTGCTAATTTTAATACTATTATTACATCTTTACAAGCACTTGATGAATCTTTTTCTAGCCGCAACCATGTTAGGAGATATCTAAGGGCACTTCCATCTAAGTGGAGATCCAAGGTGACGGCGATCGAAGAGTCAAAAGATTTGACAATCCTCACCCTTGATGAACTCATAGGCAACTTAAAATTCTACAAGCTTGTCCTTGCTAAAGATTTCGAAGCCTCAAAGGTGAAAGAGAAACACAAATCTCTTGAACTTAAAGCCAAAAAAGCTTCAAGCGATGAAGAGAACTCCTCTTCGAATAGTGACGACGAGGAGTACGATATGGCGGTAAGGGACTTTAAAAAGTTCTTTAGAAGGAAGGGAAGATACGTCAAACAACCGTATGACGATAAGAAAGGCTTTCAGAAAAGCAAAGAGGACGAGAAGCCAAAAGATGATCGTACTTGCTTTAAATGTGGGGACCCAAACCACTTTATTAGTAAATGTGGGGACGAGAAGCCAAAGTAGCTTGTTTTGTTTTGTTTCAACCATAGAACCTAAGAATACACAAGAAGCCATAAAAGATGAAAGTTGGGTAATGGCTATGCAAGAAGAATTAAATCAATTTGTTTCTAATGATGTTTGGACACGTGTCCCTCCACCTAGTAATCAAACCATAATAGGAACCAAATGGGTTTATAAAAACAAATTAGATGTAAACGGAGTAGTGTCTAGAAACAAGGCTAGACTCGTTGCCCAAGGGAATAACCAAAAAGAAGGAATAGACTTTGATGATACCTATGCCCCCGTGGCTAGATTAGAGTCTATAAGAATACTTCTTGCGTATGCTTGTGCTAATGATTTAAAGCTTTATCAAATGGATGTCAAAAGTTCTTTTCTAAATGGTTTTATTAATGAAGAAGTAATGTAGCTCAACCTCCGGCTTCATCAATTTTGAAAACCCTAAACATGTGTATAAATTAAAGAAAGCCCTTTACGGTCTTAAACAAGTTCCAAAAGCTTGGTATGATAGACTCAAGTAATTTTTAATTAAACACAACTATACCATGGGGTTAGTTGACAACACACTTTTTACTAAGAAAAGAGAGTCACATATAATCATAGTTCAAATATATGTAGATGATATTATATTCGGATCCACTTGTCAAGACATGTGTGATGATTTCTCTAAAATCATGCATGACGTGTTCGAGATGAGTATGATGGGAGAACTTAGTTTCTTTCTTGGTCTACAAATCAAACAAGTAGAAGATGATATCTTTTTTAATCAATCTAAATACATAAAGGAGATGTTAAAGAAATTTGGTCTAGAAGAGTCGAAACCAATTAGGACACCAATGTCATCCGACACCAAACTCACAAAAGATGAAGATGGCGAATCCGTCGATATTACTAAATATCGTGGCATGATAGGTAGTCTTCTCTACCTCACGGCAAGTAGGCCGGATATCATGTTTAGTGTTTGCTTATGTGCTAGGTTTCAAGAAGACCCTAAAACATCACATCTAGAAGCCGTAAAAAGAATATTTAGATATATTAAGGGTACAACACAATTAGGATTATGGTATCCTAAGGGTACAGGAGTAGAAACAATTGTATATGCAGATTCTGACCATGCAGGTGATTATGTTGACCGAAAAAGTACAAGTAGGGTATGTACTTTTATGGGATGTTGTTTAACATCTTGGTTTTCAAATAAACAAAAGGCATTAGCAATTTCAACAACAGAATCCGAATACGTCTCCGCGGGCAAAGCATGCCAACAAGCACTATGGATGAAACAAGCGTTAGTCGACTACGACATTCATCTTAATGACATAGCCATTCTATGTGACAACAAGGGTGCCATAGGTCTAAGCAAGAATCCGGTATTACATTCTCGCACAAAGCATATAGAGATTCGTCATCACTTCTTAAGAGACAATGTTCAAAAGGGGAACATCTCTATTGAGAAGGTAGCGTCCGAAGACAACATAGCCGACGTCCTCACCAAACCGTTGAAGCGGGAACAATTCAACCTACTTCGTCTTGATCTTGGTCTCATGGAACAAACGTCGTAATTTACTTTTTGACTCTACAAGGTATGTAAACACTAGCCTTCTTCTTTCTGAGTCTAGGATCTCTATTTTACGCACAACTCACAAACAATACGGGAATTTTCAAAACCCAAGATAAGTTTTTCACTTATAGTCTTCTTATTTTCTTTCAAAATAAGTACAAGTTACAAACATCTAATCACATACACATCTTCCTTTCAAAAGGATTAAACGTTTGTATTTCACAACATAGAAATCTCTTTTCAAAATGTTTTCTAAAATGATACTTCTTCCCGTATCAATTTCACAAAAGCAATTTCTCACGTCTAGGACAAATCGCTTTTTCATTATTAATACAACGTAAAAACCCGTTTTCATTGCATCTCATGTCTTTTGAATGCTAAAGGGGACACATAACTAATATGTGTTTTCGGGTACATTCATTTAAGCCAAAATGAATTAGGAGCATTGGTAACACTAAATTACGTACTCAAGTACTAAATATGTGTTTTCAGGTTATCTCACATAATAGTATGCTTTTCCACTTCTAGTTTATTTTTCATTTTGTAAGATATAACTTTTCACATACACATCATAACATTAACACAAGGTAGCATATAGATGGAATTCTAAAGAGAGAAAGTTAGAGGTTTAGGGAACTTAGTGAGAGAAAGTGAAAGATATTATTATGAGCTCCAACTCTCTACCTTGGGAGGTAGAGAGTATTTATAGTCTTACATAAAACGCCACACATCGGGTGTGGATCGCATATAATGGGTAAAGACCTCATTCCTTCACGGTGTTACTTAACTAAATACTACTTAACTTAATATTACTATGACTACGAGCTTTCTAACGATTACATATACAGGTGACCGACTTTTATACCCGGAATTTCTAATTCCTAACAATCTCCCCTAAGGGAGGTCACCTCAATCATGCACTAAAATTACATTGAATACAAAAAGATATGACATTAACAATTGTTCTTGCATTCTTGATGTAGTCCTTTGTTCCTAAGCTCGAAGTCATTGATTCTTCACATTGCATGTTTGGTTACTTCAAGTGGAGGTCTTAACATCCACGATAATAATTTTGCCATCATTTGAGATTATCGCCAAAAAATCTCTGTGACATCCTTTGTGGTGTTGGTATTATGTGATGTTGACTTTAGGACCGACATGCTCACATTCTGGATCATGATATCTTCTCATCGGAGTAGCGGAAGCATTTGTTGAATCATGATATTGGCTAGCAGAAAGGTAAGCATGGAGAAAATATCGAGTCATTGATGCACTAATCATGATTTCATTTGAGATGAATGTGTTAAGTGAGCATGCGGCTATGGATTGACCGCTTCATTTCCGAATACCAAACGTCGGATGCACTGACGCTAGTTAATAAATCGCACAAAGTGTCTTTGATCACTTTCGTTGAATTGTACACGCCCACGGTTCCTCGCTGATGTACATTACCCATCGCCTGTGATCGTATAATTCGAAGAATTTCCTTGACGTGGTTTCGAAATGCTTTAGCCGTTCTCAAACGGGAACGTCTCAAAGAAGACAACACGGAGTGAGTGAACCAGCGAATTTACGCCCATCGATTGATTAAAAGAATTTGAAAAACAATCGTGTATTGCTCAATAGAAATTGTTTTTGCAATATAACGAAGGTTTTAATGAAAATCAATTATCAATCATAAAACACCTTTTGATTTGAAAAATTAGTACACGATCGACATGCTAATGAAAAGAGTTTTAAAGCACAAAGACCGGTTTTTCAAAGGTATCCATCAATCCATAACTCGAACCAGATTGATTCAAAAGAATGAATCGCCCCATTGTTTCTGCTCAGTTGTCACATGGTTGATCTGTATAATAGATCTCACATGCCACCTACCAGAGCTTGTTAGATGCTCTGAAGGCTTTCCATCTTCATGAATATGTAAACACATCACTCGATGTTCCGCAATACCACAAGGATAATGCGTAGGACTCAAGATATAATCTCTTTCCACATTGTGTGAAACAGAGAGTCTTCATTGAAAGTGTCCTAATGAGATTTATTGATGATCTCGCAGCTCTAGACTCAATTTGTGCATTTTGGATCCTATATCAGAGACTAGGGAGAGGGTCTCCTTCTTCAATATCAACAAACTCTAAGAGAAAGTCGATAGATAATGTCGGTTCCCCATGAGAATGAAACAAGTCCTTTAAAGAGGAACTTGAGTGGTTTGGAAGTTGAAGTGCAAGGCCACCTGGGTCCATGACGTATTGTCTTCAATACCGATGTTACCATCAGTAGCATATGAATTGAACCCGGGCCGCCTCTAAGGTTGAATAAATGGAGGGCTATTTGTTTTCACCCTTTTCTCATTCAATTCTTTTAATTCTTCAACCTCAGCTGCTTACCGAGACTTAATAGCTAGAACCTTGTTGGGTTTATTCCAGTACTAGCTCAGTCTTAGTCCCCACTCTTCCCATATCTCATTTTTCTCCTTTTATCATCATACCTAAGAACTCTACACTAACTAGTGGATAGTCCTGGGTAGATCCCTCCGGTTCTGGCGGATCATGGGAACACATACCTAACCTTATCGTCCTTATATCACCATACACATGTAAAGTTGGTCAGTCTTTTTGGTATTGTTCATCTGCCATTGGAACCAATTGAAAACCATTTGAAAATCAATCCAGATACTTGTGATATATTATCAAACATTTTGTACCTGAATTGTTTTTGATATTTTTAGAACGAGAACTCCCTCTCAACATGTGCATCAAGTATTTGAAAATGTTTTGCACACGGAGGCAAGAGAAAGAATTAACTTCTTTGATTACCATTTTCTAAAGATATCAACATCACTTCCCAAATCGAATCAAGTAGATAAAGCATTTTGGGAAGGATGAGGTTTTCATGATTTTGCTCCCTCAATATGTGCCTCGAGATTTGAAAAGAGTTTTGCACATACTAGAGGGAACCTCGCATATTGAGATAAGTGATCACGTTTCAAATCATTGTGTTTAATATAGGTGCTCCTCAACGTGTGCATGGAAAATTTGAAATCATTTGTCACTTACTGGGAGGCAAACATAATCACTTAAACCATTTATCGAATTATCATTAAATCCATTTAAATCACAAATTCTCCCCGATCACAATTATTAAAACATTTGAGATTTGTGATCTCTTAGAGATTTAAATTGATTTTGAAAGCTTTTAAGGAGAATTGTGACTTGATTATGAAAGCGTTTTAACCGATAAGGATCTGATGTTGAGATTTTAAACTCCATTAGTTAAACATGCATGTACATCTTTTGAAAACAATTTAATGCCAAATAACTTTTAATTTAATTGAAATCATTCTCCCCTCAATCAATGACATAGGTTGTTGATTGAGCGATAGAGATTTTGACAGATAAGTCCCGATGATTATCAAAAATAGAGACCGAGTTATTTTTCAAAGCATTTAGTTTTCAGATAAATGTTATAGAATCGAAATGGAATTTGAAACATGGTAAAACATGGCTCGTTTTTAAAACGGGTATAATTTAAAATGACAATAAACCATTTTTCTCAAACCTCCACATCTAAATCCCATTTTTAATGACAAACACAAAGACCGTAGATATTATCGAATCCGAGAAAACAGAAAATTGACAATATTTTTGGAAGATTTTAGAATTTTAAGATTTTATGGATTTTGAAAGTTTTATAATTTTCTATTTGATTTTTGAGAGTTTTATAATTTTGTATTTTGTTTTTCGAATAAATATTTACAAGAGATAGATGAAGATAGACCTTTACTCCTCGTCTTCCTCCCGAAGACGTTTGAGAGTTTCTGTGAAGGCTTTTCAAACCAAGACGGAAGAATAAACTCAAAACGTTCTCTTGGAAGAGCTTTGGTGAAGATGTCCGCTAACTGATATTCAGACCTCACAAAATATAGTTCCACCACACCTTTTTCTACTTGTTCCCTGATGAAATGATGTCAATGTCGATATGCTTTTGCTCTTGAGTGTTGAACGTTGGCAGAGAGAGCAATAGC
Organism: Chrysanthemum makinoi; assembly: GCA_910596185.1. NCBI lineage: Eukaryota > Viridiplantae > Streptophyta > Magnoliopsida > Asterales > Asteraceae > Chrysanthemum > Chrysanthemum makinoi. Next base: position 139,453,784 of record OU343217.1, read on the forward strand.
ACTTTTATTATCACAAGCATGAGGGATTTTGTTGAATTCAAAGCCATAGTAGATAATTGAGATCTCATCCATAAGATTTGAGCACAACATGATGACATGGCTATGTATTCAGTCAGAGGAAATAGAAGTACTCATTTGCTTTTTGAAGACCACTCACAAGCTTATCACCCAAAAACCGAGCACCTCCATGTACTTCAACGTATCTTGACACCTGCATGATCGCATTCGCATAGGCCGTTAGTGACATAACGGTGTCCTTCGGGTACCATAGTCCCATATTGATGGTTCCTTGGAGATACCGAAAGACCCGTTTAACTGCTTCAAGGTGCTTTTAGTAGGCTTAAACGGTATCTAGCACACATGCAAACGCGAACAAGATGTCGGTCTACTAGTCAGGAGGTACATCGGGATCCAATCATACTACGATATTTCGTTTGGTCAATCATGATCCCCGAGTGGTCCTCATCTAGTTTGGTTCGATCAATCATGGGGTGTCAACAGGGTCACTTGAATCAAATCCAAATTTCTTTAAAATCTCTATTGCATATTTAGATTGATTTATGAAAATGCCTCCGGGACTTTGTGAAATTTGTAATCCCAAGAAAATGACATTTGTCCCATCATTGACATTTGAAATTTTGAACTCATTTCATTAGAAAAACGATCACATTCATGGGTCATGAGGCAAAAATAATATCATCAACATAATTTGAACATGAGTTAAATGTTTGCCCGACTTCCGGTGAACAATGTAGGATCAACTGCTCTTTTATCAATCCGGTTGATAGAAGATACTTTGACAGTGTATCATACCATGCCTTTGGAGCTTGCTTTAAACCGTAGAGAGCCTTCTTCGCACGATAAACGTGTAGGATGCTCTTGATTCACAAATCCTTCGGGTTGACTCCGTGAACGACTTCTTTAAGATCTCCGTTCGAAATGCCGTCTTCACATCCATCCATACACTACCATGTTCTTACTAGCAGCCGTTAGCCGAAGATTCTGATTGCCTCGATTCGAAAGCAACAGAGCAAAGATTCTTCAAAGTCTATAACCTCCTCTTGACGATATCCTTTAGCAACTAAACGAGCCTTGTTCTTCAACACATCACCATGCTCATCAAGTTTAATTTGAAGATCCATTTGAGAGCTATAATCATAGCACGTCCGAAGGTACTAACTCCCATTCATCAAGTCGATCAAACTCATGAATTTCATCTTGCATGGCATTGAACCACCTGTCTTCATTCATAGCGTTTTAACAACATCTTTGGTTCGATCTTTGAGAGTACGGAGTTGAAGAAACACCATAAGGCATCGGTTGCAAGTTGTTTCCGTGTTGATACAGACGAGGGATTTCCAATGATGTTGTCTAATGGATGATCGTGAGTCCATTTTCTAAGGTGTTCATGTGCGTTGTTGAGGAACCTAGAATAGTCGATGTTCTCAAGAAGATGGTTCGATGATGATTCGAGAGTAGCAAATATGTTTTAAAATGGAGCATCCTCAGGAGTAGCAAAGGGATTAACTTCATCATTGATGCCATAAACATTTCCATGATGTACATTTGAAGAATGATGATTTGTTGATGAGATCGGGATCGCCAAAGAAGTGCCGACTTAAAGATATTGAGATCGAAGGATTGACTTCATTCACGTGAATATGAGCATCCTCAAGGTGAATCATCACCTCATTTGTGTTTGAATCATACAGTTCATCAAACATAGGATCAAACAATTTCTTTACATCATCTTCAGATGGAGGTACATATGGAGTTTTTGAGTGATTGGAACAAGAGATGAACCAATGGGACTGTTTTGAAGCGGTCCCGAGTCGAGTGTTCAGAGCCATTTGACCCGTCACCATCAAACGTAACGTGAATGGTTTCCATGATATTTCGGGTTCTTTTGTTATAGATTCGGTATCCCTTTTTGTTTGGTGCATATCCTACAAATACCCAATGTCGCCTTTAGCCCTAAGTTTTTCTAAGTCTTGACCCTCATTAGTTGGATAACACAATGCACCAAACACACGGGAAAGAGATTAGGTTTTCTATTGTGGACAAGTTCATATGGAGTTTTTCCATGTACAGTGTGGATTAGGGAACGATTTTGTGTATAGCATGCAATGGCGATTGCTTCAGCCCGTAGAAACATTGGAACCATTGAGTAAATCAACATTGTTCTAGCGGCTTCAACCAGAGTCCGATTTCGTCTTTCAACTACACCGCTCTTGAGGAGTTCGGAAACACTTCTTTGATGACAGATTCCAACGCTTTCATAGAATTCATTAAGTTGTTTGTTGACAAACTCAGTTCCATTGTCCGCTCGACATTCGACGGTTTTGTTAAGTCGAACCTGCAAATGTTTGATGAGTTTGATGATGATATCGTGAGTTTCATCCTTTGTCCTAAGAACTTGACCCGTGTGAATCTAGTAATCATCAACCACAACTAACACATATTTCTTCCCAAAGATATTCTCAGACCTCATTGGTCCACATAAATCCATATGAATCATATGAAGAACTTCACGATGGAGTTAGTAGGTTTGGGTTTATGGGCATATTTCTTGCTTTTTCCCAATTGACATTCTGAACAAAGATGATCCTTTTCATACTTTAGTCTAGGTAAACCTACAACTAGGTCCCTTCTCGAAAGATCGTGATGGTGCAAGTTCAAGTGATTGAGACGACGGTGCCATAACCATGACTTTGAAGCCTTTGATAACAAGCAGATTGGAGAAGCCCTCATCATGTCATCGATAGAGATGGTGTAAAGGTTTGACCCACGAGTTCCTTTTAACAGTTCCTTACCATTAAGATCTCTAACAAAGCAGTATTTTCTCAAGGCAACTTCTAGATCGAGTCACAGATTGACCAACAGAGAACAGATTATGACCCAACCTTTCAACATAGTAGACTCTCGAGATGACACTATCACCAACAACATAATCTCCATAACCCATAATAGCACCGAAATGATCATTACAAAATCTAACAGTCCCGATGAACTTGCTCACGAAGTTCATGAGCCACGACCGGCTCCGCCATATTGGAACACCGAGTCCAGTACCACATAACGATTTAACGATCTGCATTGAACACGACAAAAATGGATAATGGATAATTGGGATCCCCATGCAAGAATGGGTTCCACTTGGTTATAACAGAATTGGAACACCCACATCGTAATCAAACATCCATATCGTAAGTAAGCAATGGAATCATGGGAATAGATGCAATGTGGTGTCAGATTTGCCCTATTCAAAGTATGTTTACTTCTTAAGGGAATAGTTCTACCAAGAGGCATCCATTTTCTAGTGGGCATAATCTTAGCAATGTGAGAACAAAACTGATTATTCTTATGACCAAAAGGTATCCAATAATAACCTATCTTTATAAAAGTTCTTCTGGTTTCCACCTGTTTTCTAACAGCTTTTCGCTTTTTGCCTTTTGCCTTATTTGCACGATTATTAGCATTAGCAATTTTAACTGGGCATTTGACAAGATTAGACAAAGCATTCACACCACATTCATGATTAGCAAATGAATTCAAGCATGCAGATACAAGGTTTGCAGATAGTATCGTAATTCACAATTACAAGATAAGGTAATACTAGAATCACACGATTCGTTTATTCAACTCAAGCCTAACGTTCCTAGATTGGTCTTCTACTCTCTTCCAGGGCACATTCTTAGCTTGCAAGGTCCTATCATTCCTTGTATTGTCTTGAGACTTCACCGCCGCTTTAAAGTCACTAATCACTCCTGTAGAGGGAATGGGAACATTAGTTGGTTGATCTAATTTTTTCATTCCCAACTTGATGTGCAAGGATCTGAAGTACTAGAAGGCACATTAGTGTATACTATAAGACTGTGATTTGAGCTTTTTGCAGGCACACTAAAGTTCACTTTCTTAGCACTAACATATCTCGAATCTGAACTACTTGAAGGCACATTAGTGTTTTTAAGACTGGGCAAAGAACGGATTTCGCTTGGCACTAGGCATAGAAAGGCATCACAGCTTTGCTTTTTTCACCTAAGGTTAAGGATTTGGGACAAGTGGCAATTACACATTCTAGCAACTCTTGAGATCGTTTGGCCTGGAGGCAAGCAAACCTAATTTCACTATCAAGAGGTTTGTTAATGAAATCCTCTTCGACAATCTCACCGAGACATTCTAGACTATCCTTAAGGTGAGCAATGATTCATGAAAAGCATGTTCATTATTCCTAAGATGAGGAGGAATATATTTAATCGTCAATGTATTTGCAGTCTAAGGGTGACTTTGAGACAACATTCTTATTGAAAACAAGTGGCGCTTCCCATTTCCCTCGACTTCTCGATTCTCAATTTCCTTTGTAAAGACGTTATTTTTTCGTTGTTTTGGTCACGGTGACTTTTATTGAATCATATAACTCTTTAAAATGTCGTTTAACCTTTTCATTTTCTTCTAGAAAACTTTCGCTTTCCTTTTGTAAAGCATTTACTAGGTTTTGAAGATGAAACGTTTGAGAATTTTGAGAATCTAAAGGAGGAGGCATTTGGGAGCCTGTCATATTGTTCGTTTGACCCTTTAATTGAGAGATTTGGGCTTTCAACTTTCTCGATCGTGGTTGACCGAAATGAATCTTCATCACGCTTTGTTAATTTGAAAAACTGATCAAACTCGAGCATCCAAGATGTCTTGATATTTGAAGTTTTGACATTTTCTTTGAGATGTTGATATTTTAGTTGTAAATTAAAATGCTCAACTTCTAGTTTAGAAAAATGTTTAACCAAATTGTCGTGATCATCCAGTTCAATTTTCGCGTTTAGTTTAGAATTAGTTTTTTCAAGCTCAATGACACGATCATGGGAGACTTTCGTGGCCATGATAGTTCATGAAATTTGGAAGCATTATAGAGCAATTTAGCAAAGGAAAAGATATCTTGAGCAACACATTCAAGAATAAGAGTCTCATTTTAAGGTATGCAAGTTCTTCCTCTCAATCTCATTATATTTTAGTGCACGCTCATAATCACTAACTTCAACTACCATTGCATCAAATTCCTTTTCCATTTCTTTAATATTGATTTGTCCCTCTTTTAAGACTCTCAAAATGATCTTTTAGTTGTTTAAAGAAAGGCATGACCTCGCTAAATAACATTCTTTCATTTGCTCAAAACCCCTTCCCTTCGCTATCCAGGGTGTGATCCTTTTCTTACAAGTTTTCTCAAAATCGGTAAATAGTTGAAGAATAACCTATTGACTGATTAAGGTCTTGCTCTTAGTGGCAATAGTTCTAGGAACTAAATGCATTGGTGTATTGGAGGACACACGCTTTAGGAATTTCCTACAAGGGAATTCTTTTCAACAAGATTTTCAACTTTTTCAAGTCCATATCCTTTTTTCGAACACTTGTTCAGGGTCAAGAATGTTTGAGGCTTAAACATGTTCAAGGAAATCCAGCTTTTCCTTCAGTAGTCATGGGAGTGATAATAATCTTTTTCTCTTTGCATTTCGGGTCATCTAGTTTGTTGTTCATCCTTTCCCTAGTGACTTCATCCGATTTCTTATCTTCCTCGTGCACTCAACGAACTAGGTTTCTCGCTAGGCTTAAGAATTTCAATACCATCATAAAGCACCTTATGAGCATTCCTAGCCTTTTTAATTACCTCTGGATTGTTCCTCAACTGGAATGCTATGCTTATTTAAGACTCGATGTTTAGTGACCATGAGCAATCTGAATGGTGTTTCCTTTAGTACAACTTGTTTCAAGTTTGTTTTTCAAAGTTTTCGTGATCAAAAATCTCTCAAGATTTTTGATTCCTTTGCATTAAATTCTTGCTTAAGCATTTTCACATTTTCTTGAAGTTCTTGTTTTTGTTTAGATGTTTTAGAAAGTTTTTCTTGCAAGGAATTTAATTCGTTTAATATTTTCTAAACTTACTTTTTTCTAATTATCAGACTTACTTGGTTATCCATTTCACGAAAGTGGTCAACTCAAATTTAGCACGTTGTTCATAAATAGCAACACGTTTTTTATAGGCATTTAGTTTCAAATAATGGAATCATCAAACATGCAAGTATTCATCAAAACATAGTCATTTTGATCGCAGAAGATGCATCACTTGGTACAACTTCACTTTCACTTTGTTTCACAGATTGATCATATGGGACAACATTGATATTACCCATATTTTCAATATTTGATTCAATAGTTTCGCTTGAGTGTACTTTGTCATGCATCCGTGCACTCACATCATCGTGATAGTTTTAATACTCTCGAGATGAGCTTGTCATGGATGGCCCAAATGAAGTGATGAAGAGACCTGGGAGAAACCATGGAGAAATGCTAGCCATAAAATTGTGTGCCGAGGTCCATCATCCACATCGAGTGATGCATCACACGACTCTTGAAAGGCATTCTGATGATTGTGACCTATCTCCGAATAGCCGCCATCCACATCCGCATCATAGGTCTTGGCATCCCTAGAAGAAACAAAGAATTCCTCTTCATTCAAAGTAAGCACCATTGTCCTGAGCTTGAGCCGCAAAGATCTTTTCTCCGAAGTAATCAAAGATTCAGGCTGAGATGTACACAGCTCTGCAATGTGTCCTCTCCACCACGCTTATAACATTTGATGAGCTTAGTTTGACCTTGGTTACCATTTCTTCCTCGACTGTTTCCAACATAACCTCTCCTCCTTTGTCCTCGATCATCTGTTTTTCCTGACCTGGTTGCACAACGATCCTTCCATCTTTAATAGTGGCTTGATTGTGCGGTTAGATGCGCTCGAGGTTGTTGTTGGTTTGTGGGAGAGTATTCATGTTTTGACCGATGAGAAGAGCTAGTTGATTAATGAAGCTACCCACGTGAGTATGATCACTTGTTTGTACATAGGATCATGAATGAGTTTGTGATTACCATTACCCAAGGGTATGACTTGTGATGCTTTGGTTGTGATTCCGATGTTTGAGTAGAAAGTCGAGAATTAGACGAGCTTGTTCTCCCGGTTGGTTTTGAACCGACAGAATTAATTTTTCACACATAGCATGTCTCTCATTCTGAAGGAGGAAGGCATAGAGTTGCTCATAGTTTGTATTCTTCAATCCCTTTGAGCTTCACAAATGAACAAACTTGTGCCATTCGATTCATGTTGTTCACAAATTTTGAGTTCAACTCAATGTTAGGCATAGTCATTCTGATGTTCCTCATGTCATTAACTAACTTATGAAATCTCACATAGTACTCGACACTCATCCGGTTTCATCTTGAAATGCTCAAATTCGCCATAGAGTTGGGATTCTCTGTCTTCCATAGTTAATTCAGAACCTGAGAGAAGCATCTTAACATTGTCCCAAACGCTTTAGCACTGTGTTATGATTGATCAGCTTATAGATGTCTTTAGGAAGACCTTGAAGAACAATGTTTGAAGCCCCGATACCGTGATCAAATCTTTATCTTATCATCAAGCTCATCATACATCTTAGGTCTCATTCCATTCCGAAACAGAGTACCATCTCGCATTAGTATCAAGTATGTCTCTAGTCGCCTCAACTCGATATGGTCCTTCATCAATGGATTTGAGAATGTTGACACCATTTTCCTTTCCAAGGCAATACAGTCTAATTGCTGAGCCCAGTCGTAGTCGGCCTGCAAGCATGGGTGGATCGAGTATTCGAAGCCACCGCTTGAACATCTCTAACAAGTGAGATAACAAAGGAACGCTTGTGACACATGTATTATACGGGATTTTATAGCTCTATGATTAAACCGGAAATGGATTCTTTCACGGATTTTATCAATCAAGAGAAACCGTAAACAATCACTCAAGACTCTAGATGATAAAATACTAAATCGCTAGAAGATAATGCACTAAGTCGCTAGAAATTAATGCACTAAGTCGCTAGAAATTAATGCACTAAGTCGCTAACCCTTAATTCGCTACACCCCTAAGTCGCTAGAGTCCCAAGTCGCTAACGTAAAAGCAAGTCGCTAAGTAGTAACTCGCTACACCAAGTCGCTAATCAAATTTTGGCAAAGAATTGGCTACAAGTCGCTAGAGACACAAGTCGCTAAAGAGCAACTCGCATCACACCAAGTCGCTACCATTGTCGCACCGTAGTGGAGAATCCACTACTTGTACTTTAACTCGCTAGATCTAACTCGCTAGCTCCAACACCGTAAGTCGCTACAAAAATGTGAAGCAAGTCGCTACCAAGAAAATATTCCGAGCTAAGCTAGCTTGAAAAACCATATAAACATCACTTTTCAATCCAAAACAACCCAACCAAGATGATTCAAGCTTACCAAATGAAAACCTAAACACTTTTGATGATTCTAAACATAAAAGTACCAACAAAATTCAAACTTTAACACAAGAAATCAACCAAATGATGCAAAACCACTAAACTTTTTCAAACTCAAAAACCACCTAAAACCACTATAAATCCAAAGATGTGCAAAATATGATCTAACCATGGCTCTTGATACCAATTGTAAGATATAACTTTTCACATACACATCATAACATTAACACAAGGTAGCATATAGATGGAATTCTAGAGAGAAAGTTAGAGGTTTAGGGAACTTAGTGAGAGAAAGTGAAAGATATTATTATGAGCTCCAACTCTCTACCTTGGGAGGAGAGTATTTATAGTCTTACATAAAACGCCACACATCGGGCTGTGGATCGTGCATACAGCTGGGTAAAGACCCGTTCGTCCTCCACGGTGTTACTTAACTAAATACTACTTAACTTAATATTACTATGACTACGAGCTTTCTAACGATTACATATACTTGAGGTGACCGACTCTTTTATACCTGGAATTTCTAATTCCTAACACATTTTCTTCTTAGGAGTCGAGATAACCGCAACTCCAAATAGTTTTCATATAGGCACACACTAGGCAAAAATGTTTCCAAAAGGAAATTTTTGTGCTGCCTGGATCACCCATCGATCCTACCATACGACAAACATCCTCAAGGAAGGATCCGGATCCGTGAGACGAATCGCTTTTTATCTTCTACTTTTCACTTTGGATGAATAATCCAACAATTGTTTTATTTTTGAGTATGTTCTTTAATGCTTGTGTTCTCATGATCACATGCCTTAAATTCATATCTAATCATTAGATTTTAATCCACATTTTGGGTCAAGCATTCATTACAATGCTTTGTTTTTCTATATATAGAACTCCCAAAATGCTTGCATATTCGTCTCATCTTCACAATCAAACAACACCATGTCATTCACAAGTTCTTACAAACCTATGTACTTCCACCTTCCAAAATACCACAATCAAACTCTAGGATATCCGCACGGATTAACATCCGATCTTGTTGCTTAGGAAAACCATCATCATATGGCTCATCACCATCAAATAACTCACCACAAGATGCTTCCATTATAGCACCTCCTTCATCACCAACGAGTACACCAACTTCATCACCAAATCACTCACCACCTAAAGTCAATCTTTTGGAACTCCTTACGACTCCAACAAGATCTCAACAACCAAAACAAAAGGAAATAGCCTTTTTGACACCTCCAACTTCTCCAAACACAATATTTAATGATCTTGAAACATCACCACCCTTAGCTCCGATTAAACTACAAGAACATCTAGGTTCTTTTCCACCACCACTTCCAATCATTCCGGACTTTGATCCGTATTTTCCTATTTTACACCACAAATTCCTAACTCACAAATCAAAATAACCCGAAGACTTCCGCACTCATTACCACATCACTTACAGTGAACACCAATCCACTAGGGAAATTGCAATAGAAGTTAGGGAAGAAATTCCTTTCATACTCAACCTCATCCTTGACGCATCATATCATCACTCATCCAACCTCCATCCATAACCTTATGCAAGCATAGAAGGAATCATTATTACTATTTTCTATTTTTAGTACTTTTTCTTTTGAGTCATTTTCAAGAACATGTCTTTTTCTTATTTTTACATGCTTGTAGGTGGCATAAATACCACTACACTTTGTTGTTTTTATTACAAGGCCTTGTTTACATACCTTGGCTCCCAATCTTGATTCTCAAACACAAGATTATTTAAGCATGTTACTAACCTTTCTCTTTGTAGGATTTTTTTGTTTTCTTCACTTGACGCCCAAACTAGGGGAGCTACCGTCAAGGGAGTAAGTTTATATCGTGGACTATTTTTCCACACTTTTATTTCTTCGAAGGGTTAACTTTTTGTTTGACAAAAAGGAAAGAAGTAAAACTTATGAGCTTTCAAAACATACATCTATTCTTAAGTTTTACTCATCATAACATTATGTTTTGTCATCAAAAAAAGAGGGAGATTGTTAATACAAATAAACCGTAAAAACGTTTATTAATATTTTGCGATCTCTTTGTGTTTTGTTGATAACAAATATAATGTTATCTTAAGTACAATTATAAAGATACATGTTATTTTTGTAAAGCATTTTCATATAGCCATTTAAATACAAAAATGTTGTAATTAATCATTTGTTGTAATAGTTTATTAGGATGGGTAAAAACCACAACCCATGGATCATATCCATAACCCATTGACCCATACCCATTTGACTAGATACAATGTATTCATTAGATACATTGAATCTAAAGGAATACCCATGGACCAACCCATAACCCATGACCCATAAACAAAAACCCATAAAGAGGAGCGCCCCACGGATCCCTAGGTTTACACTAGACGGATCCTTGTGTAGGGAAGTGGGATCCGGGAACGCGGCGTGAAATTTCCTATAAATAAAGTCATTTCTTCATTCTAACTCACCCCTCTTCTTACTAATTCTCTCATATACTCTCATTTTCTTCTAACAAAAGATCACTTGATCTAGAGAGTATTTCCCTCTTTCTTTCCTTAGTGATTCTCATATAGGTCCTTCTCAGGCGAGATCACTGCATTCTACAAGTCATCCGCAAGGGTCCTTGATTGATTTTTTCCTCCACAAGATTTCAGTAGCGAAGATCTTGTATTTCATATTTCACATATTTGTTGTGTAATAGTTTGTTGGTTTGGTCCATAGTGTTACGACTAGGTATTTAGCTTTGTACCGAGGTGGCGTGTAACGCTGAAGGTCCGCCAAGTTGAAGGAGTTTGTTGACATAGTGCTTGAACCTCGATAGGTGACTGGGGGAGTAGGGCAAGGAAGGTGTCCTAATGAACCACTATAAATCGGTTGTGTCATTTCTATCCCTTTACTTTACTTTATTTACTTGCTTTATCATTAGATCTATACTTTCTCAACATCCACATACGATCTCACATATCGAATCTAAAGTTTTTGAAACTAACTTAAAATCGCAAAACTATTCAACCCCTTCTAGTTTTTTCTGACATTTTTAGTAAATAAAGTCCTTGAGTTTGTATAGAATTTTCATTTTGATCCATTTTTGTCAAGTCTGCTTTTCATACGTTTTGTCCGTTCACACGTTTTCCGCTTTTTTCATCTTTGCCGTTTATTTTAGATCGCCATCCGCATGTTCGTCGTTTTTGTTTCGCCGCTTGTTTTCAATTGTTTTGTCCGTGCGACAACGCATCAGAATTTACGCCGTTCGAAGTTTTGCTGTTTTGCATCGCTTTCAAATTTTTTACCGTTTTTCGAAGTACATCGCTTTTGATCCATTTTGCGCATCATCTGATGTTTTCGTTTGCGCATCGCTTTTGTTTCGGTCCATGACGCCGTTTACATCGCTGTTCGCGACCGCTTACGTTTTCCAGATTTTATACACATTTATACATCGGTAAACGGACGAAAACTCAGAAACGAACAAAACGTAAAACGGATGAAACATGGAAAATGACTAAACATGCAAAACGGATGGAAACGGCAAAATGGATCTGAAATGATAAGAACTGTTAAAATGATGTAAAATCTGGACGAACAAGTTTAAAATGGAAGGAATGGAATGAAGACGGAATGAATGGAATGAAATGGAATGGAATCTGGATGAAAAATGGAATGGAATGGATAAAACGGACTTGAAATGAATTGTGGAATGGAATGGAACGTGGAATGGAATGGAAATGGAAATGGAACGGAATGGAATGGACGGAACGGACAAATGGACGAAAGTGGAACAATGCCTATACAAACACAAGGACCAAACATGTAATTTACTAACGAAATGGTTAACGAAAGTTAGAAAAAAACATAAATCGACCCAAAAAAAAGTCGGATACCCATAAATTGAGAAAAAAAAATAATACTTTAATTGAAATTGGATCTAAGATGGATACCTTTTTATGCAATTTGCCCTAAATGTAATAGAGTTCTAAACTAAATAAATATGTCACGTGTTTAATGACACAAAAGGTAATTCAACCGGAAAAATCAAATAATATTAGAATTACTAAATGTTGTAGAAAATTTAATAACAAATTAACATTATTAGAGTACCAATTAACAAATTAACATATTTGAGTATTGAAATTAAATTCTAATAAATGAATATAGCAACAATAAATTTTAATTACCTTATTTACTATTTTTGTATTTAATATTTATGATATACGAGGCGTTCAAACTCGTGCGATGCACACGGGTTGTATCTAATTGTTGATTGCGTAATGTTTGTGTAAATTATTGAAGTGCAAGTAAGATGGTGATTTAATTGAGACTTGATTTAGCTAAGCTCCATTATTAGCTCAAAAATACGGTTAAGTGCAACATCCCAACATTATTTCATAACAAAGTCGTCTAAGCCCATAAATGAATTATCAAAGGTCAATCAAGAGCTCATTGTAACAGTCTACCAAAATATAATAAAGGCCCAAGATGTAGTAACATTAATACCCACTTCTCTAAATAATAGTACCCTAATCTTTAGCACTATTTAACCCTAATATTCCTCTCTCCCTTAAAACATCTGCCCCCATCTTATTGATTTGTAGTCAAAAGAAATAATATGTAAAACGTTTTCCAAATAAAAGTATCCAAAAAATAAGAGAATCATTTATCAAGCTTATAAATTAATCGCAAGATGATTTTAAATCATACACTTTAATGGGTTAAAGCGTTTTAATTTTTCCATTTGAACATGTATCAGTCGTAAACCAACAAATGAACAAAAATATGACTTAATTAATCTATCAATTGTGTCACAGCCGAATCCTGTGATAGAAAACTTGGGTTGGCCGAGCTTGATGGCGAATTGGAGATAGCAAATCTCATACTATGGATATACTAAACTTTTAAACCTTATAAATTATAATATTTCATTAGCTTTTATGAGCAATAATATACAAATAAAAGGTAAAAAATATACATCAGAATTTTCGGATGCCTCATCTAACTTTATAAACAACTCAGCTTAAGCCCAATTATACAAACAAGCTAAAGCTATTCCGGTCCAACTCATTTATATCCGGTCCAAGAAGCATAACCCAACAAATATAACCCAAAAGCCAGGTCCAATTCCAAAACCGGGTATATACAATAACAACCCTTTTTGACTTAGTTGTCAACCCTATCTTATTTCTCATCAGCCCCCCTTTAAACACTTGAAGCCACCAACACCAAATCTCCTTATCTATCTTCAAACGAAGTCACATACAAAAAAACGAATACAATCACAGATCTCTTCTTGATTACGATCCACCCTTGAAACTCCAATTAAATCGAACACACCAAGTGGAGAACCAAAGCGAATTCGTCTTCAAGATCTTTTGATAAGGTCTCAAGTAGGGTCGTGTGTTTTGTTTTCGTTTTGTGTTTTTCATATCGGAATATGTCCCTTTCTTTCCTTGACTGCTAACAAACGAATCACAAATAAACAAATCATGTGGTTTTCACTTCAAGATCCTTGCATGGGTCTAAGGTAGGCATTTGTTTTGATTTTTTATTGTTTTTGTTTGAACGAAAGAAAGTAACGGGTATAACAAATTTGTTAGATATCGTTCTTTAATTTTTTCGGTGATTTAAAAGATTAGTTAAATCTTTTTACAGATCTTTGATGAATCTTATACTCTTGTTGAATCAAAGACTATTTTAAGAAAAAACTGAGATCTTTGGTTATTGATTTTGAGTTTTGGTTCGAGTCAAAGTTTAGTTTAGAAGATGATGGGTTTATGTTATTACGTGAAGGAGGATATGATAGTGGAATTTATGGATTTGATTGTGGGATAGGTATACTTGTAGGATTTTAGATTTGGTATTTTGATTTGGTTTGAGTTTTAGTATTTTGTTTTTTGAGATTCGGTGTTTTACGAAGCTAAGCTTAAAATAGATCATTGATGGGTTATGTATTCAACTCAAAAAACCGATATCATTTTCATATGATGGTGATGAAGAATCATTTCCAAAAAATGATGATTGTGAAGATAGTGATAGTTTGTTATTTATGATCTTGAAAAATCCAACTGAAAAGTCACATTTAAAGTTTTATTGATGTAATTATTTGTAAGCAACTGAAAAGATGAGAAGAATTTAAGCCATTAAGACTTGAAATAGAATTTATTTACATATATTTAAAAAAAATGAAGCTTTAAGACTCAAATTGAAGCTTTAAGACTCCACATTTATTATATGTATTGAATCTTTTAATAGTATAGATATCTAAAAATGAATAAGAATAGTATTAGCTAAGAAAAGTAAATACTCGTGATTAAACATTATGATTCAAAAAAATTCATCCATTTTTCTATGTTATCTAAATAATTAGTTGGGTGTAACTTCGAGGATTCAATTTCATTTACAATGCAAATCAAACACCTTAAGTAATGTAGTTTGGATTAAAGTTACATCAGTTTTACGAAACAAAACAGCATGCATAATATAATCAATTTACAAATTGATTTTGAACATAATTGGTACACATTTTATTAAAAAGAAGACTTTATTATGTAAATTGTAGAAACCTTTTGATTCCATTTATTATTGTTGGTGTGTGAAAAGTTTATTTGTAATTGTGTTTGAATGACCAATTTGATTAAGATAATCTAATATTTATTTTTATTTAATTTAGATACCGCTTGTTTAATGTTTTTATCATTAATTAAGATTTATTTGAATGTTATGTAGAAAACTAGAAGGGGGTTGAATAGTTTTACCGATTAAAATTTTATTTTAAACTTTTAGATCAACTTATTGTCAATCTATTTTAGTGTGTTGGATATTGATAGTTAGATGTAATTAAACTATACTACGAGATAGAGAAAGAAAGACACAACCATAATACTGGTTCGCTTACTAGGTCACCTTCATTACCTACTCCACTCCCCGAGTATCCAACTCGAGAGTTGATAATCACTACACAACACAAGCTCCTTTACTTGGCGGAGAAGCCTTCACAATGTTGCTTACAATTTTTCCGGTATAAAGCTAAATACCCAGTTCTTCACACAAGGTAGAACTAAACCTACGTCGCCTACACTTTATCTAATACAAGGGTAGATTTTCGGTTCTTCCACAAGGTAGAACCAAACCTACGTCACCAACATTTTATCAGGTACAAGGCTAGATACCGAGTTCTTTTACAATGGAGGAACTAATCCAAGCACTACTAGTTAACAAAACACCTATGACATGCTTGAAATGAACCAACAACAAGAGACACTTCTGTGATCTTGTGATGATGCTGAAGTTTAGCAACTCATGTCTTCGAGCTTGCAATTCTTCTATGCTAAACGTCGTGATCTCACCTTTAAAAGATACCTAGAGAATCACTAATAGAAAAGCTACATAGATGATTCTTGGACCCGAGGTTAGAGAAGTAAGAATATAGAGAGAAAATATATCTAAAAGTGGTGAGAAGAAATGAGGAAATGGCTAAGTATTTATAGGAAAACTATCCTCTGATCACCCAGATCTTTCATATCCTTTCCCAAAGGGATCCAACCAGTTTTATCTAAGGGATCCAGCTATTTGGTAATATCATTCCGAATTTTGGGTTACAATTCTGGGTTTTGGGTTATGGGTTACAATCCATGGGTTATGTGATGTCATGCATGATGTAATAGACATCTTGGGTCATGGGTTATGGACTTTGGGTCATGGGTTATGAACTTTGGGTCATGGGTCATGAATTTTACCCATTTTGATGTCATACATGATGTCATGCATATGGTCCATGGGTTTTGGGTCAAGGTTTATAAGTCATGGGTTTTGGGCATGAGTTTTAGGTTATAGATAGTCCAGCTTATTTATATTACATGTTACATTTAACTAGTATGTACTTTTTATAAAAAGTACATAGCAACCAAAGTTACTTATAAGTGTTTTATAAAAATGGTTTTGGTTTTATGTAAAGTATTTAACTAAACATGTTTGATGATTTACGTGTTTTGTGAAATGAGTTAGTAAACTATTGGTTCAAAACTTTACGTATTTTATTTATCTAGTTAAGATGATTTTAAGATTGTTATCGACAAAACATAAAAAGATCGTAAGATATAAATAAACGTTTTTACGGTTTATTTGTATTTTGTTGATGATAAAATATAAAATTATTTTAAGTAAAAAATAGAATTCGTAAATTTTGAATTTAAGTTTTTACTCTTTCTCCCCCTTTTTGTCGAAACAAAAAGAGTTTTGAAAAGAAACTAACCCGAATAAGAAAGAGAATAAAAGATATTAGAAAGCTATTATAAGAGATGAGAAAAGGTAAATTAGTGCATAATTGCTCCCCTTGATGAGTGTGTAACACCCCTAATTTCATGAATGGAGTGGAATTCAAAATGGGTGTTACTCGACGGTATAACAGTTATAACAATAGAAAACGAACTCAAATTGAGTCGTTTAAAAGAATTTTCATTTGATTTATTGAAATATCAGAGTTTACAAATATAAGGTCCCAATGGTTTCATGATTACATATTACATCAATATAAAGTCATTGATGTTCTTCGAATGATAAAATAATTTATAGCCTTCTTGAATATCCGTGCTCCTCCGTGCCGACCTCTTATATTATAGACCTGAGATAAACATGCTTAAAACAATCAACACAAAGGTTGAGTGAAATTCCTAGGTTTATAATTAATCATTCGGACACAATATTCGTAGTGTGAGCTATATAGTCTCACACTCATAGTTTGAAAACAAAACAGTTATTATTGCACTAAGCTTGTAATTCATCGTTAACCTAATGGCTAAGCTCGTACCAACATAAATTGGCATAATCATAATGGTTAACCTAATGGTTAACCTCGTACCAATAGAAATTGGCGTAATCTTAAAAATGGTGGCCCTAATAGGTAATATATCGCTATATTTAACGCGAGACCTCGTGCCAATAGAAATTGGTATAATCGTTACAATGGTGGATCTAATAGGTAATATGTCGTTATACCTAACGGGAGACCTCGTACCAATAGAAATTGGCATAATCATTACTATCGTGTTACCTAGTGCAAATAAAACAAGCGGATAGCATACAGTTTCAAAGTAATTATGTTCATGTAAAAATAGCATGTATCCCCCCCCAACGGGTTTGTAAAACAATTAAACAATAGAAAGTGGGGCTATGAACTCACTGTGAGTTAATGATGTTAACGGTATAACGAAATCGATGGATAATCCAGGAAAACCTCTACGTGCAACCTAGAATATGATGTAGCGTCTTAGATTTTGGAATAATGATGAAAAATATAAATGAGGCTATATAAGTTATTATATTAATCATAATGTTGTACATGGTAGTTTGTAGTGATCGTGTATGTCGTTATGAAAATGGCTTACTAGTTTTTAAAATGTTTTAAGTTAAATCTCGTACTACTGTTCGGGCTATCATAATTCAGAGGTCAAGTAGTAAACGTATGAGGAGATATGACACTTTAAATCAGAATCCAGCAACTCATCAATACGTTCAACCAAAAGAACCCCCCACATGAAACTCCCTAGTAACGTAGTACTTAATATGTAAAACATATATTTAGCACTTGTATTCATATCAATAATATTTAAACATGCTTCATAAAGTTTATCATATTTAGTTATACTTGGGTATTTATTGATTGAAATATAAAACAAGTGTTTAACGCAAGTTATAAAAATTATAAGTTACGATAATGTGTCAAAACCGGTTTTTAGTCATATTTCTCGTCAATTGTGAAATCCACTATTCCGATGGTCAAATAAACTTAGGAATGTTCATTAAAAAGTTGTATGTTACATTTTAACAAGATATGTTAAGTTTTTGTAAGTCTTCAAGCTTTGAAATAAATATAGTTTATCACATTTAATCTTTTGAAACATTTACTTTAAGTAAAAAAAACAACCCATTTTTTCTTATGTAAAATATCATTCCGGACAACTTTCGTTTTTACACTTTTGCTAATTCGGACAAAAAAGAGGTCAAAATTGTGGTTTAAGTTCGGGTCAAAAACATTTTATCTAGAATCCAAGTTTCTTTTAGTAACTTTAACTAATCAAAACTTTTCTTCTACATGATTAAAAAGGCTATGTTCTTGTTTTATTTTTTTCTCTTCAAGTACAAATATATTCAAGGTCTTGTGTTCATAAATTTGGTGACAATAACTAGCATAATTTACTTGATTTACTAGTTTACTAACATGAAATCATAAGCAAGTTTTTATACATGTTTACTTGTTTTAAGGTTTTTGTACAACATCATCAATATAACTAACATATATAACATAAAATAACAAGTATAAAATCATAGAAATGAGGATGTTGATCATAGTTTTAGCTTACAACTTTAGGCCTTAATGAAAAGGGAAATTAAGAACAAAGATCAAAAAACTAAGAACAATTTAACCCTTTGAATCCTTCAACCCTATTGTGAACTTATGATATTCTGTTACCACTTGTGTAAGAAATTTGATCACTTGAGTAGCTTGCAATCTAGCCAATGGATGAAGAAACTTAGAACTAGAATCATGTAAAGCTTGATAAGAGCTTTAACAATGATATGAAACTTGTGACTTGAACATCAAAGATGGATTTCTTTGAGATTATATTATGGCCGGTTATGGGAGTGAAATAAAAGAGGAAAATGAGTTGTTTTATAACCAAGGATGAGGAGGTTAAGTCTTTTAAGATATTTGCAACTTAGCTAGTCATAACTTACACATGTAACCATCTAAGTTTTGATTTATCACCAATACACCAAGTGTCTTGGTGACTAATCACATATGTCGACCATATGCTATATATGGGGTGACTAGATGAGTTTTGATAATATCTAGTTTTACGGAGTGTCATTTGGTCCCGGTAATTACTATCGTTAAGTATTTGAATCGCAAAACTTAAAACGGGCATCGTAAAAATATGAAACTTGTAAGGAATGTTAAATATTATCAACATACTCTATAAAATTATATTAAATGAGTGATAAGCTTAACGGAACGTGCAAACGTTGTTAAAACCTAAAAACGTAGGTTAAATACGCGTAAAACGTAAAACGTAGAAAGTTTACGTGAAAATGGAAAATGTGAAATGTGACTTTTCATATATGATTATTATGAACTTAAAAGGCTTATAATTTATAGACTGATCCTAGCCTAGTGTCGGTTGGTGTTAAATGTACGTTAAATTTAAAACCAGAAATGTTAAATATCTAGTTAAACTTGGTTAGGCTATAGAAAATATCTAAATAACTTAGTTTAGTTAGGAAGTTTTTATGACTAGATAATAAATAAAAATGACTAAGTAGTTTTAGGTATTTACAACTTAGTTAATCTAGTGTAAATATTGTGTAATTTGATATTGTTTAATTTATAAATTAAAGGATGATTTTTATGGTCAAAGGGGGAGGGAAATGTGTTGAATTTTACAAAAAGGTAAAAAAATTTAAACGTCTTAGAAAATGTGGTGGAGGTATAGGTCAAGTTTGCATATAAATAAAAATGTTTGAAATGCAAGTTTAAACTCGTAAATCACATGGTCTATTTAGTAACATTTGAAATTAAAATTTAAAATTCCATTATAATGATTTTAAGTGGACTAAAAATTAATCTGATGTGATAAAAATATTCATAGTCGGTTTTCGTTACACGCGAGATAACCTAAACGGTTATACTTGAAGTTCAAAATTGTACGCGATTTTGGATAAAATGTTTATGTTTTGAATAAATATTAACGTGAAATTTTTGAGTTGTTACAGTCTTACCACCTTAAGGGAAATTCCGTCCCGGAATTCAGTGTGTTTTATCCGATATTGAAATGTCTAGGAAAATGTGTGGGTATATGCGGTGAACTCTAATCTTCGCGTTCCCAAGTTTCTAGTCATAAAATGTGTTATGTACCATTCTAAGTTTTTGGTGGCGGCTTAAATTGGTAATCTAAAGGGTCTGCTAAGATCTTATAAAGCCCATTCTACCTTAAGTTTGGCTTTTCTCATTTCTCAAAGTGAATCATACCTTGTCGTATCGAGGTTTTCAACAAAACCTTAATTCCTAACATGGGGTTTTCAAAAGTTAACGCCTTACTTCTCTGTAACTTTTTTGGCAATATTGTGTGGCATGCAACCTAATTTTTATTTGTATGGTTTTCCTCAGTCGTTTCGTGGATGATCTCTGGATCATGTAATTTTTGTTATACAGAAGTTTGAGATATTATTGAAGCGAACGGTTTGCAATGTTGTGATAGTTGTTGTTGTAGGAATGTCTAGCTAGTGGCAAGTAGTTATCCATACCATCTCCAAAATTTATCATGTCTTAGGTAGTTTTGGGATGAAGGCATATCGCATAGTGTCTATTTCAACAATTGTTTGAAAGAAATGTGATACTGTGAAGTTTTACATACTGACTTATAATAGGGTTCAGATAATGATGTGATATATGAATGATAAGAAGAGTGTAGTGTACATTTACAATTTATTCTTAGGTACAGATGTCATGTTTGCTATAAAATCTTTAAGAAGATTTTTAAAGGTTTATGATGAAATGATATCCTTAGGACCTAAACAGGGTAGTACTTCTAAGTAGTGAAGAGAATATTTGATGACTATCCCAAAATAGTAGTTCGGATCATCTCTTTGAAGAAAAACTTCAAGAATGAAATCAAGTTGTATAAATAAGTTCTTAAGATTTTTGCTGAGTGGTAAAATATTATCGTGTCTATAGATCTTTTCAACAAATTTTGGTGATTATCAGGTTCGAGCTCATACTCATGTCATTTCGGATATAAATAAGCCCACTTATTTATAATTCATTACTTACATAAAAAAATGTCCAATATTATTTAAGTACGGAATTATAAACTTATGGTTCGGTGATTTATAAATTCTTTATTTAAATGAAGAGGCGTCTCAATCCATTCAAATAAGGATATTATAAATCATCCTACTTAGAAATTCCCGACACAACACTCATACCTAACTGGTGAGTTACAAGGCAGTGTATTACGTGATGACTTAGGTGTTCCAAGAGTATGGGGTGAATATTCACACTCATCTTCAGAGATGGGGAGTAATATAATCAAGGGAAATCGACATAGTATTCAACATAGTTGGTGAGTACATGATTAACGTAAATTGGTAGTATTCCAATGGTAGTGTTTTAAGATGATATGATTCTATCATTTTCAAAGATGAAATCTAATAAGAATCCATATGATAATCAAGATCGTTATACATAAAAATTGAGCAACGTTATAAATAGTGTCAATAGTGGTACTTCAGAAAATAAGCAGAAATGCTTAGAAAATTATAAGTGCACGAGAAGTTAAATCACCCAGAGAAATTTATAAACTTGTAACGGGTTTCGTTATCATAGGAAATGATATTATATAGGGTTATGAAATAGTTTTCTCACAATTTCTGAGAAATAAGAGAGACCATTGTAATTGGTTACAAGGTCTTGGGAAGGTTTCGTAAATCACAAAATGTACGAGTAGGTACATGATCGGGAGATGCGGATATAGGCATGAAGTCTACAAGAAGGTATATGATGTCAAAAACAAATCAAATGTTTATATAAAGTGATCAAAAATATGTCGAGTGTGTATATATTAATATACTTATATATACGTGTAGCATAAAAATGCCTAGAGTAACATAATCGTCTAGAGGATGGAAGGCACGAAGAGCATAAGGCTATAAAATGTTTTTGTGTAAAAGTGGTTATAGATTAGGTCTCAATTAGACCCGTTTCTCTATAACTATAGCTCTGATACCAATCTGTAACACCCCCAATTTCGTGAATGCAGCATAATTGAAATTGGGTGTTACTTGACGGTATAACGGTTATAACAATAGAAAATGAACTCAAATTGAGTCGTTTTTAAATAATTATCATTCGATTTATTGAAATATCAGAGTTTACAAAAATAAGGTCCCAATGGTTCCATGATTACATATTACATCAATATAAAGTTGTTGATGTTTTTCGAATGATAAAATAACTTATATCCTTCTTGAGTATATGTGCCCTCCGTGCCAACCTCGTATATTATAGACCTGAGATAAACATGCTTAAAACAGTCAACACAAAGGTTGAGTGAAATTCATAAGTTTATAATTAATTAGTTTAACACAACATTCGTAGTGTGAGCTATATAGTCTCACACTCATAGTTTGAAAACTAAACAATTATTATTGCACTAAGCTTGTAATTTGTCGTTATATCTAATAGTAACCTAATGGTTAACCTCTTACCAACAGAAATTGACATAATCGTAATGGTTAACTTCATACCTATAGAAATTGGCGTAATTGTTGCAATGGTGGCCCTAATAGATAATATGTCGTTATACCTAACGGGAGACCTCGTACCAATAGAAATTGGCATAATCGTTACAATCATGTTATGTAGTTCAAATAAAACAATCGGATAGCATATAGTTTCAAAGTAATCGTGTTCATGTAAAAGTAGCATGCATCCCCCCCCCCCCACGGGTTTGTAAAATAATTAAACAATAGAAAGTGGGGCTATGAACTCACTGTGAGTTAATGATGTTGAGGGTATGAGAAATCGATGGATAAGCCGGGAAAACCTCTACGTGCAGCCTAGAATATGATGTAGCGTCTTAGATTTTGGAATAATGATGAAAAATATAAATGAGTCTATATAAATTATTATATTGATCATGATGTTGTACATGGTAGTTTGTAGTGATCGTGTATGTCGTTATGAAAATGGCTTACTAGTTTATAAAACATGTTTAGTTAAATCTCATACTACTATTCGGGCTATCATAATTCAGAGGTCATGTAGTAAACGTATGAGGAGATATGACACTTTAAGTCATAAATCCAGCAACTCAATACGTTCATCCCAAAGAGGCCCTTCACATGAAACTCCCTAGTAACGTAGTACTTAATATGTAAAACGTATATTTTGCACTTGTATGTGATATCAATAATATTTAAACATGTTTCTTATAGTTTATCATATTTAGTTATACTTGGGTATTTATTGATTGAAATATAAAACAAGTGTTTAACGCAAGTTATAAAAATTATAAGATACGATAATGTGTCAAAACCGGTTTTTAGTCATATTTCTCGTCAATTGTGAAATCCACTATTCCGATGGTCAAATAAACTTAGGAAAGTTCATTAAAAAGTTGTATGTTACATTTTAACAAGATATGTTAAGTTTTTGTAAGTCTTAAAGCTTTGAAATAAATATATTTTATCACATTTAATCTTTTGAAACATTTACTTCAAGTCAAAAACAGCTCATTTTGGTTTTGGTAGTAAACAGTTCTTGTTTTGCGTTTTCTAGCTAAAACTCCGGTGCTATCTTACTTAAAACATCATTTCGGGCAACTTTTGTGTTTTACACGTTTGCCAATTCGGACCAGAAAATGGTCAAAATCATGGTTTAAGTTCGGGTCAGAAACATTTTATCTAGAAATCAAGTTTTCTTTTAGTAACTTTAAGTAATCACAACTTTTATTCTACAGGCTCTTTTTACATGATTTAAAAGGCTATGTTCTTTTTTTATTTTATTTTTTTGTCTCTTCAACTACAAATATATTCAAGGTCTTGTGTTTATAAATTTGGTGACAATAACTAGCATAATTTACTTGATTTACTAACATGAAATCATAAGCAAGTTTTTATAGATGTTTGCTTGTTTTAAGGTTTTTGTACAACATCATCAATATAAATAACATATATAACATAAAGTAACAAATATAAAATTATAGGAATGAGGATGTTGATCATAGTTTTAGCTTACAACTTTAGGCCTTAAAAAAAACAATTATACCCTTGGAATCCTTCAACCCCTCTTGTGCACTTTTGATATTTTGTTACCACTTGTGTAAGAAATTTGATCACTTGAGTAGCTTGCAATATAGCCAATGGATGAAGAAACTTAGAACTAGAATCATGTAAAGCTTGACAAGAGCTTTAACAATGATATGAAACTTGTAACTTGAAAATCAAAGATGATGGGATTATATTGATGGCCGGTTATGGGAGTGAAAGAGAAGAGGAAAATGAGTTGTTTTATAACCAAGGATGATGAGGTTGAGTCTTTTAAGATATTTTGCATCTTAGCTAGTCATAACTTACACATGTAACCATCTAAGTTTTGATTTATCACCAAGACACCAAGTTTCTTGATGACTAATCACATATGTCGACCATATACTAGATATGGGGTGACTAGATGAGTTTTGATAAAATCTAGTTTTACGGAGTTTCATTTGGTCCCGGTAATTACTACCGTTAAGTATTTAAATCATGAAACTTAAAATCAGGCATCGTAAAAATATGAAACTTGTAAGGAATGTTAAAACTTATCAACATACTCTATAAAAGTATATTAAATGAGTGATAAGTTTAACGGAACGTCTAAACGTTGTTAAAACCTAAAAACGTAGATTAAATACGCGTAAAACGTAAAACGTACGAAGTTTACGTGAAATGGAAAATGTGAAATGTGACTTTTCAAATATGATTATTATGAGCTTAAAAGGCTTATACTGTTTAGACTGGGCCTAGCCTAGTGTCGGTTGGTGTTAAATGTATGTTAAGTCTAAAACCGGAAATGTTAAATATCTAGTTAAACTTGGTTAGGAAGTTATTGAAAATATCTAAATAACTTAGGTTAGCTAGGAAGTTTTTATGACTAGATAATAAATAAAAATGACTAAGTAGTTTTAGGTATTTACAATTTAGTTAATTTAGTGTAAACATTGTGTAATTTGATATTGTTTAGTTTATAAATCAATGGATGACGTTTATGGTCAAGAGGGGGGGGGAATGTGTTGACTTTTCCAAAAAAGGTAAAAGGTTTTAAACATCTTAGAAAATGCAGTGCAGGTAAAGGTCAAGTTTGCATATAAGTAAAAATGTTTAAAATGCAATTTTAGACTCATAAATCATAGGGTCTATTTGGTAACATTTGAAATTAAATTTTAAAATTCCATATAATGATTTTAAGTGGACTAAAAACTAATCTATTATGATAAAAATGTTTAGAGTCGGTTTTCGTTACGCACGGGATAACCTAAACGTTTATACTTAAAGTTCAAAATTGTACGCGATTTTGGATAAAATATTTATGTTTTGAATAAATATTAACATGAAATTTTTGAGTTGTTACAGAGTGCTCCCTCTTGGTGATGGCGTCAAGTATTTTGAGAAGGCTAAGAAGAAAGTATTGCAATGCTTTTGCTTTGACGAAAGCTCCCCCTTATTGAGGGCGTCAAGTATCCAAGTGAGTTTTGAAAATCTACAAAACAAATGTTAGAATGCAAGTATATAGTTTGATAGTTTGCGAAAAATAAGCTGAATGGTGTCTCAAAAAAGTTTCTGAGCACCCGGATCAGCCGGATCCATTTTATAACTGATCCGCCAGGTACAAAACAAAGGATTCGGCTACTTGCAACTGTTAGAAGCAGTTTAAAGCAAAAAGTAAACCATGAAAGATCATGAAATTAAGTCATAACCACACCAATATGCTCAAATAACCAAGAAGAATTTAAACAAGTAGATTCATGTAATAACAAACAAGTGGAATGGTACAATAATGACCAATCTCTAAGGGCATGATCTATCACTTAATACGTCTTATTGAGAAAGACTAAAGCTAAAATAGAAGAAAGATAGAGGTGATCACTTGTACTTGCACTTCTTTCAAAGGATCTTAAGGGTGATTTGGTTTGTTGATACCATCTAGGCGTTCAAGGAGGTGATAGAACATGAAACTTACTTCATCACAAATTTCATTAACTAAGGTTTGAATGTGTTAACAATGGTTGCAAGTGTCTTCATGACTTTGTTGTGGTGATGGAGGTATGATTGAGGTATAAGAACCTAAGAGAGAAGGTTGTGGGGTGCACAACAGAGTTGGTGGAGATGTGTGCGTTGGTGGAGGAATTAGAGATGTGTTAGCATCCATGTTGTCCGGTTATGGTGGTTGATGTCTAGTCATTACCCAAAATGGGCCAAAAGAAGGTGATTGAGAAGAAGATATGTGTGCTATTTGTGGTGACACATTAATGTCCACTAATATGTTGGGTGAATTTAGTTGTTGCGTAGTCATTCTTTCAATATAAGAGAATGTAGGTAATGGTGAAGGATTAGAAGGTCTAGGAGGAAAGTCCTCTAAAGTATTGTAGAGATGTGGTGAAGAATGAGGTGTAGTAAAGGAGAGTTTTCTTGGTTCAAGAGGAGAAGCTCTTATTACTTGTGTAGAGATAGGAGTGTTTTGAGGTGTTTGTTTACCAAATGGTTGAGAGTTTGGTTCAAGAGGTGTAAGTTATGGTGTTGATTTGATAGGAGCAAGTTGTGGTAGTGTTGTTTCAACGAAATGTGAAGTTTGAATGTAGTTAGGTGAGGGTTTCTTGATAGGTGAGGTTTCAGTTAATGATATTTCATGGACAATGCGGGCAATTTTTTTAGGAGGGCTTCTAGTCGAGGAGTGAGCATTTGGTACCTTAGTCATTCTGAGAGGTGTTTAGAATGTGAATTTGAAGCTGAGAAGGTGATGTTGAGGTGCGAGATTGAAGCACAAACACAAGTGATTTATATAGTGGAAGATCATAGAAGGAAATTAAAGCCTAAACCACTAAAATCCTTCAAAGTGTAATCATTTGCATGTATACGAGTCAACTACTGAGATACAATCTTCTAGGAAAGTCATTAAAGACAATGTTGAGTGTTGGAATGGAGAAAGGTGAGTTTTAAGTGTTCATATCATTTTTCAACTCTCTGGTTTCCCGTATCCACTGGATCCTTTTCAAAAGGGATTCGGCTAACTGAGACAGAAAGGAAGAGGAATGATTGAGAATTAGCTAACACTACCTTATATAATTTGAGCTAATGAGTGCAAAGAAGTGTCTTACATAGTGAAAATCCTGAGAACCTAAAACTAATGATGTAAGGTGACTAATGATTGTTTTTATGGAGAGATGGGAACTAAAGGAAGCTAATAAATGATTAATGGTGAATCTAGTTGGCTTAGGAAGTGGTCAATGGTGAAAGAAATCAGAGAGAGGTCAAGAAGAAAACTAGAAATTTTCTTAAAAAGTATAAGAAATGAAAATTTGATTTTAGAGCATTTTAAGGGTAAAATGGGTAAAGGGAATTTATGAAAAATTAATTAATATGAAAAAAAAGTGAGTTAAGATGAGAGGAAGAAGGTGTAAGCACTAGAGCAGAGAAATTTTGAATATTGAAGAAATGATAAATCATAAAAATCTTAAGAAGGATCCTAAGTCATTCATAAGAGAATAGGAGAACTACTGAGACTAAGGATAGCTCAATTGAGACTAATAGGGCATAAACAACTAATATAATAAGGTCCGGAAGGTGAGAGAGATGTAGAGAGGTATAAAAAATAGCTTTTTTGGCCAGTTCCTCCGAATCCTTTCTAAAAGGGATCCGGCTGGTTATCCCAAAGGGATCCGGCTTCGAAAGTGCCAAATTAACACAGTGGGTTCACCAAAATCATGTATACTTATCAAATTTCAAAACTTATTAATCTACCAATAACTATAGATGGATTCTAGTTTAGAGTAGCAAATGGGTAGGCTAAATAAAAAAATAGTTGATCAAACAAGATTAAATTCAATATTTGATAAATGATCAAGTATGGTAAAACAATTTAGACATAAGTAATATAACTAAAAACTCAAGGAGTTGGTCAACAAAGTAAGTATTCAAGGTACCATATAATCATAGTAATATTAAAGACAAGATACTAAATTTTCATCCCAAAAGTTTATTCTACTACATTTTTCTTGATAAACTTTATCTAATTTCCATTATTTTGCTCATCTTCATCAAATGGTGTATAGTTGATGGATGATTCAGGAATGAAGAAGGATGATATGTAGGACTCATTCAAAGGTTCCATCACTTTATCGACAAGTGAATATTGAGGACCTTGAAAGTGTGGGTGAAAGTGCTTGAAGTGATTATAGAGACGAGTTAAGAACATTCCATAGGGTATTAGCTTGTTTTTGTCACCCTTGGGATGTATAATTTGCTTAGCGAAGAAGTAGGAAAGATTGTAAGGTTGTTGAGTTAGAAGACAGTAGATCATATGAGCACAGCACGCTGAAAGTTACTCATGGTTTCCCGTAAGACTCCAAACATTTTTACGCAGAATAACCGTTATTGATTTTAACTCATATCGGAGCTCAAGTGTATGAATTATGTCTGGATCAAGACAATTCAAACGTTGAAAAGTACGAAGGAGACAATTTAGTTCTTGTAGGGAAGGTATATATGAGCAATATTGACCATTTTCCTCACGATAGTTAAAGAGAGACTCAAAAGACCAATCTTCAGTGTAGGCACATTACCTATGATTTGGAATTCGGAGGATGTGCAAATTGCTCAAGAATCAAAACACATTTTTGGTTTTTGATCCAAAACCAAAGTGAGTGGGAACGATCCTCGTTACGTACGAGTTCAACTTGACGGAAGAATTCTAATACAAATTTTGGATAGATTTTCTCGTTGATGGTAAGGAGGCACTCAAATCCTATGGTGCAAAAACATGTGTTGATATCTTTTTGGAAGGTAAGAGAAGAATAAAAAATACGACCTTCATGGACGAAAAGGGTTTCAAGATTATTGAACCCATAAACATGATTACCAGGGGTGTTTGGTTCATGTGAATGTCTGAGATGTAAATATTAGTTATCGATGATCAAAGTCATACTCGTGAGACATATTGGGACCTATACAAACGGATCAAATGTATTAAGATAAAAGTTGTTACATAGCAAACATGTATCTAGTCGTTTCTTTGGAGGATGAATGTTTTGGTTAAAGACGATTCATACTTTCTTTATCAATAATCGATTAAATGGAGTTTAAGAAGATTAGAAAATGTTAGTTGATTGTTAGTACTACAAATTATGTTTTTACTTGTATTAACAATGCTCAATAGGCCTTTTAATCCATTATTTCAAAGGATCATCCATATGAGATGAAAGACAATTTAAGGTTTTAGAAGGATTTAATATCTAAAGATAATTTTCAGATTTGCAAACTTAAGTTTGTAGGAATGATTTAATTAACCTATCTCATCAACTTTTGATTAAGAGAAAAACCTTTGATTTAGATTGAGAGAAGTTTTAGGAAAATGTAATTACTTATGAATGTGATTAGGAGACCAAGGTGGATGATTTAGTGTTTAGATTGAGAGTGTGTGTGTTTTTGGTCGTTTGAGAAGGAAAGGAGATTCTTGTCTATGATGTTTGTGTTGGGTTCAGTGAATACCCAAAGCCCTTGATTCTAGGATTTGAATAGAAAATACCCTAAGTGTTTAGTCCCTTAAACACTAACAAGTCACTAAGCGCATAGTCACTCAGTGAGCTGTCTTCGGGATACTCAGTAAGAGACAACGAAGAAGTCTCTCCACTCAGTAAGGCGGAACTTAAGGGGTGAAGACTGAGTCAAGAAGAAAATGGTGGATTCAGTGAGTAATGACAATAACTCACTGAATCCCAAAAACTCCTCACCAACTACTACCACTAAAGACGAAGATTGAAGACTATGAAGACTGAAGAATGAGCGGGACAAGGCGGGATAAGTTTGAACAGATAAGACGAAGTCCTTATCAACCAAAGTCAAACTTTCCCTGAATCGTTAACTATCAGGCTCAGTGTCATCACTGACAAGAAGAAAGCAGCCTTGTCACTTACTCTAAATAGCCAATGTAAACAGAGACAAAATACATCAGATATTTGTCTTCTCAGAACTGTCAGTTTGTCCTTTAGGATAGAGTTAAAAACATACTTGTATAAATAGCATAAGAGATGGAGTGAAAGATTTAAGCTTGTGCATTAATTGTAAAACACACACACAAGCAATCTTTCACTCCTCCAAATACAACTATATCCCTGAGATAGCTCAGTGGTTCCTGTATAGTTGTGCTTAGACTTAGCCTAAGCTTAGTGAGGAGTCATACCATACTTTTCATTTCAATCCCAAGTACTCTTCCGCAAGTACTTGGGTAATGTATTCTTTTTTATTCATTTTAATAAAGAATATAAACGTTGAAAATTACTCAGTGTGTTTATCTTATTAAAACTTATCTTTACTTGCATCATTTCAGTCATTATTCACAATTAATTGTTTTTATTGTTTTTTAAACGATTGTGAAACGGGAACAACAAGTGGTATCAGAGCCAGGCTGATTATTAAACCCTTTTTTAAGCCACTCAAAAACGTTTTTAAATCAGGATCCTAATGGCTGAAAGTGATGTGCCCCAACTTGTAGATAAAAAGGGTGGAGCCTATGCTGCTGTTGCCCCTCGACTAGAAGTTGGCAAATTTAACAAATGGAAAAAGCGAATGCTTTGCTATTTGACTGGGATGGAACCTTACTACATTAAGTGTATTAATGAAGGTCCGTTTATCCCAAAGACTGCTGAAGGTTTGCCTAAACCTGAAGCTCAGTGGACTCAGGACTAGAGAAGAGTGGTCAACCAAGACCAAAGGCTCAAAAGCATCATAATATCTTGTCTTCCTTATGATGTCATGGAGTCTGTCATTGGCTGTAGTACAACTAAACAAACCTGGAATGACCTGGTCCACAGCTATGAAGGTCCCTTAGATACCAAGGAAAACAGGATCATGGACCTGAAACTTGAGTACAATACCTTCAGGGCTAAAGAATCAGAAACTCTCTCTCAAACTTACACCCGGTATAAAACTTTGTTAAATGAATTGTCAAATGATGGTGTAAAGTTGTCCAAACATGAAATCAATGTTGGTTTTGTCAATAGTCTCCCTGAGAAGTGGTTGAATTTCTCTCGGGGACTTAGGAATGCTAATCATATCCAGAATCTTGAACTTCCTGAAATTTATGGGAAATTTGTCTATGAGGAAAACCTCATCAACAGACGATACCCTGACTTGAAAAAGTCTCAGGAAGTCAAGAAGTCCCTCGCCACCACTTCAACACCAGTATCAACTGCCTTTTATTCTAACAGTGTGGTTCAAGATTTTTAGGAAATTCAGACGATGAGGCTGATGAGAGAACAAGCGAGGAGTACCTGAATGACTTAAACATTGAGTTTCAGGAAAGGGCACTCCTTGCTAACTCTAAAAGGTTCATACGAAGAAACAAAAGTTTTTCAAATGCTAAAGCTAATGAGGACACTGAATGTTTTAAGTGTCACAAAAGAGGTCATTTTGCCAAAGATTGTTTTTCAAAAACAATTTATGAACCCTCTTACAAACCCTCAGGGTCAAATCAGTCCTTGGGCTTTAGCAAATTTCAACCAAAATTCTATCAGTCTCATCAAAATTTTCAAAACAAGTCTGACCAAAACAAATCTGTCGATTTTGAAGCTAAGTATAGGAAAGCCAAGGCTAAACTAGCACTTCTAGAGGCCACTCCCTCAGAAACAACAAACAATGTTAAATCTGTGCAGGGTAAAAACAAGGGCCTGGTAGCTGAAGTCTTTGACTGGGATGAAGAGCCAATCTCCTCAAACGATGAAATAGTGCAAGTCAGTGCACTGATGGCTCTCTCATAAGAGGACAAGCTAACCTTTGGGAAGAATCATGCTAGAAATGGTGAATGGGTCAATATCACCATGAAGAAGGTAAACATTTTACTTTCTATGGATGATAATTCTGGTTGGCAGTCCTTTATGAACTATATCAATGTTGATCTTAAGTTTGTAGAGGAGCAAAGATTAAATCTTTTTTTTAAATACAACAAGTTAAGTTTTGTATTAAATAAGTGTATGGATGAACTGCTTATTTTAAAACAAGCCAAGCTTGAGGCTGTTACACTACAAATTCAAAACACTGAACTAGTTAAAAGAAATCAGGCTCTTCAGGAAGAACTTCAAAAGGAAAAAGATATCATTGAAAGTTGGACTGCTAAGAAACCCAGAGTCTTTGACACTGTTCAAGCCCCTAGTAGCAAAAAGAGAATCCTAGGTGAAGATCATCTCACTGATTCTCTCAGTAAAGACCAAAGCCCAAAACCATTTGTGTCTGCTGGCATACTTTCCAATAAGGAGTTGATG
This sequence comes from Chrysanthemum makinoi, assembly GCA_910596185.1. Lineage (NCBI taxonomy): Eukaryota > Viridiplantae > Streptophyta > Magnoliopsida > Asterales > Asteraceae > Chrysanthemum > Chrysanthemum makinoi. The sequence goes on from OU343217.1 coordinate 139,486,151, forward strand.
CCTAAGTTTAGTGATTAGGTTGAAACGGTAAACCCTGAGAGTAAGCTTCCAAACTTCGATTTTGGAAGGATTCTTGAGCCTGAGAGTCAAGATCTCAAGAGTTTGCTTGGACTCCCTGATGTACCCAGTAGTACTGAACACATCACTGAGTCTGAAGCTGAATCTGAAACACCACTTCCACTACTGAAACCTCTTTAGGGTGCTGCACCTAGCTCTGAGCTTACTCCACTACAATTCAACCCTCACTCTCCAAAAGAAAGGTCAGGTCTAGGCAGAACCTTTTTGAAAAAACCAACAAAACCAACCCAATAAGACTCTGTTCCCACTGCGACTTTCACATCTTCAGTTCCTACTGAAGCAGACCAAATCCAGCAACTGACTGAACTTGTGAGGAAGTTGACTGACAAAATGATCTCTATTGAGAAAGCTCCTGATTCAACAATCAATGAAACTAACTCAGCCTCCTCTAGTTCATCAAGGTCAAAATCCAACACCAAGCCCAAGTAGAAGTGTGATCTGTGCTATTATACCAGCCATACCACTAATAATTGCTACATAATCCTTTTTTGCATGATCTACAAAAAAGAAGATTATAGAACTTCTGACCACTTACAGTATGTAAGTTCATTCAGTGAAGCAACTCATACCAATTCTGGTCATCAGTATGCTTCATCCTCAAAGCAGGGTCAAAGACCTAAAGCTAAACCTTTTCCTCCTTGCCCACATTGTGGCTATAATGATCATCTTCATGATGACTGTCTCATGAACTCTTGTTGTGATATATGTGGAAATCCAGCTCATGAGACATCTCAGCATGATAGAGTTATCCAGGCAAGGAGAAGTTCAAAACAACCCCGCATCACTGAGTCTTCCTCAGCAAGAAAATGCAAAACCTGTGGTAGCACACTTCACTCAACCACTGACCATGAATCAATTGCTAAGTTCAAACAAACCATGAGACCCAAGCCCACTAGTAAGTGGGTCAGCAAGAGAAACTAATTCAGTTTACTATTTGTGCATAGACACGCCAGGGAACCTATTTGGCATCTAGATAGTGGATGTTCAAGAAGCATGACTGGTGTTAAGGAGTATCTACACAAGTATGTAAAGGAACCAGGACCCAAGGTAGTATTTGGTGATAACTCATCGTGTCCCACTGAAGGTTATGGTTCAGTAAACTGCAATAGAATAGTTTTCTCTAGAATAGCTTTCTCTAGAATAGCTTATGTCAATGGTCTGAAATACAATCTCATCAGTGTCAGTCAGTTATGTGATGCTAAGTACATAGTACAGTTCAATGATAAACAAGGTACTATTTTCAACGCCAACAAAGAAGTTGTTTTGATAGCTCCTAGGAGAGATGATGTATATGTGTTAGACATGTCAACACTCTCTCATAATGGAACTTGTCTCTTTGCCAAAGCCACTGAAACTATCAATTGGATGTGGCACAAGAGACTCTCTCACTTGAACTTCAAAAACATCAACAACTTGGCAAAACAAAACAAAGTCCTTGGTTTACCATCACTGGTTTTTCCAAAAGACAAACCATGCCCAGCCTGTGAAAAAGGCAAATATCACAGAGCATCATTCAAAACAAAACAAAATTTCTCTATCAAATGCTGCCTTCACCTCCTGCACATGGATATCTTTGGGCCAGTTAGTCCAAGATCAATCCAGCATGAGAAGTATACACTTGTCATTGTAGATGAGTTCTCAAGATACACTTGGGTATACTTTCTTTCCAAAAAGAGTCAGGCAGCTAATACAATAATGTCATTCATTAGGAAGATTGAAAACCAGAATGACATTACAGTTAAATAAATCAGAAGTGACAATGGTACTGAGTTTAGAAATCAAGAGCTTGAGAGCTTCTATGATGAAAAGGGAATTTCCCAAAAAATTTCATCTCCATATACCCCTGAACAAAATGGGGTTGCTGAAAGGAAAAACAGAACTCTCATTGAGGCTACTAGAACCATGTTAAATGGCTCAGGGCTCTCAAAGCACTTCTGGACTGAAGCTGTCAAAACAGCCTGTTACACTAAAAACAGGTCAATCATTGTCAAAAGGCATAACAAAACCCCATATGAGATCTTCAAAGGAAGACTTCCTGACATCAGCTACTTTCATGTGTTTGGGTGTCCTGTGTTCATTCACAATCACAAGGATCACTTAGGCAAGTTTGATGCAAAAGCGGATGATGGGTATTTCCTAGGTTACTCACTGATCTCTAAAGCCTTCAGGGTGTTCAACACCAGAAGACAACAAGTTGAGGAAACCTTTCATGTCACCTTTGATGAAAGTTCAGAAAGCATCAGATTTACCAATACCTCAGTGGAGGAAATAGGAATTGATGACTCATCAAAATACCCTCCTGATGAATTCAACACTGAAATCAATTCCTCATATCAAGTTGATGCTGATATCTCATATTGTGTTTTACCCCACAACCTTCCTCAACCAACAATCAGTGAATTCATTGATAATCAATCAGTCCCTACTGGGATAGGTAATACTGAACCAAATGTTCAGGAACTTGTAATTCATGAACCCCAACCTGAACAAAGCATCTCAACAGATGATCTAAATGATTCTGTGGCTCCAGCACCTGAACCCATTCCTGAGGTTCCAATGACCTCATCAAGCTCAGATCCTATACCACAAAGTAAGTGGACAAGATCTCAAGACACTGAGCTTGTAAACATCATTAGTGAACCCACTGAAGGCATGCTCACTAGAAGCATGGCTGCTAAGTTAACAGCAGCTTCAGCCAATAAATGTCTATATGCTGATTTTCTATCAAAAATAGAACCCAAAAGTGTCACTGAAACTCTAAAACATCCAAGTTGGGTTCAGGCTATGCAAGAAGAACTTCAACAATTTGATAAAAACAAGGTCATGACCTTGATCAAATGTCCTTAGGATGTCATTATCATAGGAATGAAGTGGGTTTTTATAAATAAAACTGGTGAAAACGGCATTGTCATTAAAAACAAAGCCAGACTTGTAGCCAAAGGTTACAGTCATTAAGAAGGCATTGACTATGATGAGACATTTGCTCCTGTTGCAAGAATGGAAGCCATTAGGATCTTCCTTGCATTCGCAACCTACATGAACTTCAAAGTTTACCAAATGGATGTAAAAAGTGCATTCCTAAATGGTGAACTCAAGGAAGATGTGTATGTTCAGCAACCTCCTGGCTTTGAGAGTAGTGAATACCCTGACTATGTCTGCAAGTTTGACAAAGCCCTATATGGACTTAAACAAGCTCTCAGAGCATGGTATGAAACTCTCTCAGCCTTCCTGATTTAAAACAAGTTTGTCAGAGGAAAGATAGACAACACACTGTTTATCTATAGGACAAAACAAGATGTGATACTAGTCCAAGTGTATGTTGATGACATCATCTTTGGCTCAAAAAATTATACTCTTTGCAAACAGTTCAAAAAACTGATGACAAAGAAATTTGAAATGAGTATGATGGGTGAACTCACTTACTTCCTTGGACTACAAATAAGGCAAACTGATAAAGGAATCACCATCAGTTAAGAGAAATATACCAGAAATCTCTTGACGAAATATGAGATCTCTGACTGTGCTTCAGTGAAGACACCAATGGTCCCTCCTAATAACCTTGGACCTGATCTCACTGGAAAATCAGTCAATCAAACTCATTTCAGCGGGATTATAGGATCACTGATGTATCTAACTGCTTCCAGACCTGACATACAATTCTCAATATGTCTAATAGCAAGATATCAGTCCAATCCTAAATAATCCCATCTCACTGCAGCCAAAAGAATTCTCAGATACTTGAAGGGAACTCCAAGCCTTAGACTTTACTATCCAAAATGTTCAGGGTTTGACCTCAAAGAATACTCTGACTCTGATTATACAGGCTGCAACATGGATAGAAAGAGTACCTCAGGGTCCTGTTAATTTCTTAGAGGAAAGTTGGTTTGTTGGAGTGCTAAAAAGCAACAATCAGTGGCTATGTCTTCAGCTGAAGCTGAATATGTAGCAGTTGCAGGGTGCTGTGCAAATGCGCTATGGATGAAAAGTCAACTCAGTGACTATGACATCCACTACAAAATGGTACCCATCTTTTGTGATAACACCAGTACTATAGAAATCTCCAACAACCCTGTCCTTCACCAAAGAACCAAACACATTGATATCAGATATCATTTTATCAGGGACCACATCATGAAATGAGACATTGAACTCCACTTCATCCCTACTGAATATTAGCTTGCTGATATCTTCACCAAACCCTTGGATGAACCTACCTTCAGGAGACTGAAAGCTGAATTAGGAATGCTTGACATTGAAAGTGAGAAACCTGATAATCAATCCTAACCTCAGCAAGTTTTCTCTGAAATGGTCCCTGATCCCTGAACAAAGCCCAAATTATCTTCTCACTAAATGAGTAAGACTCATTCAGGGTCCCTGACATTGGATATTGAGCATTGAATGAGTAACTAAATGCTCTAAGCATTTTAGTTACTTAATGTCCTAGGTTGGTAAACATACCAATTTAATATAGGAATATATGTCTCTATATCCTTCTGTCATCCATGTCATAGGTCCCTCACAACCTTACCTTATCCCACTTGGCATTTAATGTCTCCTCTCACAAAAAATATCCTTAGGATATTTTAACCCTGTAAGATGCACTTTTACTATGCATTGCAAATATTCCCTTGAAAACCGTGAGAAAACTGCGGGTAGTGGAGTGGTCGCATTAAATGAGGAAAATAAAACGTTTTCAATAAAAACTTTACAAATTCTCACATGTGCAAAATCTACCCTCTCACCACTCTATAAAAACCCCTCTCAAAACACATTAAAACACACACAAATTGTTTTCTGCATCAAAACTCTGTCAAAATCTTTTCTCAACCCAGAAACATTGTGTGTTCTTTAATCATCAACCAGTTTTAAGCAAAATCTTCCCTGTAAACAATTTACAAAAGATTTTTCATCACCAAACTCAAAATATCTTCACCTCTTTGATTGTTCTTGTCAAAAAAAATTCAAAAACCCTAAAACTTTCAATGGAAGATCCTGTTCACTTTATTCAGTTGATGATGGCATACAGCTAGATGACAGGGACCAATGTCGACATAGGGGAGATCATTTATAGTGATCTCGTAACCAAGCTACTGAGCAAAACTAGGGCAAAATATGTTTGATACCCTAGGTTTGTCTCATGTGCTTTGCAAGTGTTACTGGGTTGCAATTATCCTCAGGAATACAAATATTGAGCTTTACCTGCAATCCTGAGCCCCTCAAATTTTCAAAAAGACCCATCCCTTATCACTGAAATAGAATTAACAGCCCATATGGTTGCTGTAAACAACCAGAGGGACTCAGTGTCTCTAAACCCTACTCTCAAAAAGAGAAAGGGGAAGTCTCAGACTGTGACTAAAACCAAACCCAAGTCTCAAGGCCCTGAGGCTTTTGGAGCACAGCCAAAAAGGCAAAGAAAGCCCAGACTGATCAGCCACCCAAGGGAGACCAAGCAACATCCACCCCGCTGACAACGAAGGACACTGATACATCACAGTCAGTGCCTTTGGTCCCAACAACTACTCCCCAAGATCCAGAGTGAAACAAACAACCCGCCGGTAGGGGAGCGCCTTCCACAAAGCCTGATGAGGACATTCGCAAATCAAAGCTTTTGTCCGAGGGAACAGCTACTGATCTCAAAAACTCAGATGGAAACGAACAACCCACTGATAGGGATATCACTGCCACTGCTTCTAAGGATGGCACTAGGAAATTCCCACCAGTGTTTGAAGGAGCACAAAGGGACAAAGACTCGGAGGGAAAGAAATAACCCGCCGATACGGAACTCACAACCAATCCTGACTCCGGCGAAGGCACTCGGAAAAACCCATCAGTGTCTAAGGGGTCACAGGGGGACAAAGACTCAGAGGGACAAAAACCACCCGTTGATACGGAACCCATCACCACCACTGGTTTGCTTACAGTTGATGCGGTTAATGAAATACTCTTTTCTGATGAGGAGCTTGCTGACAGTGAAGATGAAATCCTTTTTGCTGGAGAAGAAATGGACGCTGAGGTTCAACAACAAGACCAAGAACCTCAGCTTGATCCAAAGAAGCCTGAGGAGTCACCCTTTCATGATAATGACGACTCCACTACTTCCTCAGACTCTTCAACCTCTGATGAATGGAAGCAATATGACAACACTCTTCCACTCACTGAGAGGCAGCTTGTCATGTGGCTAAAGGGTTACAAGGAGACTATACTCTGGGGTTACTGACACTCTCTGGGATCAGCATACTGAAGCAGCTGCAAGTTATGCTGACTTGAAAGCTGAAGTACTTGCTACCAATGCCAACACTAATGAACACAGGGACTTCATGTATGATCACCTACACAGACTGGATGACAATCTACAGAAGTTTCTCAAATTCTTTCAGGATACTCACAGCAAGCTGGATGAAATCAGGGAATCTGTCAAAGAAGACCCAGCACTCAACTCCAAGATGCTTGAGGCTACTGAGGTCTACATGAAAAATTCCTCCAGTATCACTGAACTGATAAACATGCTCAACACTGCTAATATTCAGGGTCTTAGCTCCTCAGTACAGTCTCTTCAATCCACCCTGGGTTCACTTGATACAAAGTTTGCTGATCTGGCTAAATCAGCTTCTTCTATGGCCTGGAATCTCGGGCCTAGAATGACAGCGCTTGAATTATCCCAGGCCAATCTTGCTGAAAAAGTCTCCGGTCTTCAACAAGATACTTCTGACATTAAGTCCATGGTCTCGGAGATCTACCTAGCCTTCAAAGGTCAAGCTGCTCCTTCTCCCTTAGTGTTACTAACAACTCTTGCCCTCACTGATGCTGCGGCAATAGTTGAGGAGGAGAGAGCTGTTGAAGAGACTCCCTCTCACACTGAGGGGGAGCCAACTCCACCTGTATCAGCAATCCCAATCTCATCAGTCCCACCATCAGGAGCAACAACCCTAGTAACAATGACAACATAAACAACAACAGCCACACCTCCACTAGTAGCATCCTCTTCATTGGCTCAGGATAAAGGCAAAGCCATCATGACCACAAAAGAGCCTGAAACGATTCCCTATGAAATTGGTGGCATTAGGTACCTGCTTACTCCTGAACAGCTAAGTGCCTACCTCGAGAAGGAAGACAAACGCAAGAAACAGGCTGAGGAGGAAAAGAAAAGCAGAGAGGCCCTGGTCCAAGTAGTATCTGAGGAAGCTAAAAAGTTAGGAATCAATCCCAAAATTCTTGAAAAAGGACAGGCAGGCCAGAAGTTTAAAGCAGCTCAGGATGTTGAGTTGGCTGCTTTTAAAAAGAAAAGGGAAGAAAAGAACAAGAGGAATGCTGCAATCAGGCAAGAAAGAATTGACCACTACAACTGGACCATGACAAGCAGGAGGTCACTTGAAAAAATCACTGATGTAAAAATCATCCCCATATCCAAACCACTGGAAATGAATGTCTACAGGAGGATGATAAAAGAGATTTTGAAGTTCATGATCTGTTCAAGTTCATTGACTTTGGGATCACTGAACTTGATGAACTTGGTCCCGTCTTTGGAAAGAAGCAAAATGTGGTGGTCAAAGAGTTGATGAAATCCTTAAACAAACGTTATGAAAGACTGAGGGAAGCACCATCTTAGCTTGGGATACATTCAGCTCTTCCTCAGGCTCAAGGATCACAACCTCAATCATCCCAAGGAAAAAGAAAAAGGGTTGAATCTGAGCCTGAAGCCAAGGTTCCTGGTTTTGACTGCAACAGGGAACTGCCTGAAGGAGTTAAGTTTGTTAACTGCCTTGTCATTGAAGAGCCTGAAAGAGGACTCCTCTTCATTGGTGTATATGGGAACCCAGCATTTCAAAGGTGGAGTGATATAGATCAGGCAGTTGTAGCTACAATGCTGAGTTACATAACAGTGGCCTCTCAAATTCAGTCTCCTGCAAACATCGGTTCTCAGCTGACTTAAATGCCAAAGTGAGAGAACACCCTGATAAAGCAACTCTACTCTCCAAGAAGCCAAAGCTTGAAGCACTGGAAATCCGCCTTGAATGACATCTTTGAATTATCTATCATTTCATCTTTTGTACTAGTGTTAGGAACTTTGTAATCTGATGAATAAACGATGTATGTTTTGTTAAAATATTTAGTGTTCCTTATTATGTTCATTAGTACATTCAGTGTAAGAAGAAGCCATTAGCTCACTTACACTGATCAAACACTTAGGCTATTTGTATATCCAAATAGGGGGGAGACTGTTGGGTTCAGTGAATACCCAAACCCCTTGATTCTAGGATTTGAATAGAAAATACCTAAGTGTTTAGTCCCTTAAACACTAACAAGTCACTGAGCGCATAGTCACTTCGGGATACTAGTAAGAGACAAAGAAGAAGTCTCTCCGCTCAGTAAGGCGGAACTTAAGGGGTGAAGACTGAGTCAAGAAGAAGATGGTGGATTCAGTGAGTGATGACAATAACTCACTTAATCCCAAAAACTCCTCACCAACTACTACCACTGAAGACTATGAAGACTGAAGAATGAGCGAGACAAGGCGAGATAAGTTTGAACAGATAAGACAAAGTCCTTATCAGCAAAAGTCAAACTTTCCCTGAATCGTTAACTATCAGGCTCAGTGTCATCACTGACAAGAAGAAAGCAGCCTTGTCACTTACTCTAAATAGCCAATGTAAACAGAGACAAAATACATCAGTATTTTGTCTTCTGTAACCTTGTCAGTTTGTCCTCTAGGATAGAGTTAAAAACATACTTGTATAAATAGCATAAGAGATGGAGTGAAAGATTTAAGCTTATGCATTAATTGTAAAACACACACACAAGAAATCTTTCACTCCTCCAAATACAACTATGTCCCTGAGATAGCTCAGTGGTTCATTTGTAGTTGTGCTTAGACTTAGCCTAAGCTTAGTGAGGCGTCATACCATACTTGTCATTTCAATCCCAAGTACTATTCCGCAAGTACTTGGGTAATGTATTCTTTTTTATTCGTTTTAATAAAGAATATAAACGTTGAAAATTACTCAGTGTGTTTATCTTATTAAAACTTATCTTTACTTGCATCGTTTTAGTCATTGTTCACAATTAATTGTTTTTATTGTTTTTTAAACGATTGTGAAATGGGAACAACAGTTTGAAGAGTATAGACAAGTGTCTGTTATGCCGATTTTGCCAGATCCTTTAACAAAGGGATCCGACCTGTTAAATTGAACGGATTCGAGAAGACAAGAAGATTTTGAATGTTTGTTAATTGATCCTAAGTAACTAAAGCTAGAGTTTGAGGGCTAATATTAAGAGAAGGAATACATTATCGTGAGATAGTTTGACATGGGAATATATGAGTAACATTTATGATGTTGATCAAGACGTAGACAACGTTTCTTTGTGTCAACTTAACCTTTTCATTTAGAGAGTTTTTAAGAGATGAATTAAGAAATTAGAATTGATGGAGTGGAATACTATTCCTGACTTATTCTAAGGAATGTGAAAGTTTGTGAAAAGAGATATTTTGAAAGATGTGATTTGGTGCGACAAGTAATTCACGTGAATATGTCATTTAGGTAAGACACATAAAATCAATGATCAACTAAGAGGTTTATAAAAGAGAACGTGCAGATGTTAACATAAGAAAACTAGACCAACACTTTAACCATACGTAACTAGCACCTTTTAAGACGCCAATTATTAGTGAGAACACATACATTTGCTAAGTTTTCTCAGATAGACGCGAAATACTTCATGAGATTTTAAAATACTTGAATACTTTTTGGTAAGCAGGCTGACAACTCTTTTAGATTTTTCTTTGTTTGCAAACTTTATTCTTCCTTTAATAGGATGGAGTTAATGAAGATTCCTTAACTGAAGATTTCTTGAAAAGAATTGGTTAAAGATATTTAGAAAATATATGAAAGGTAATACCAAATCTATCAACATTGAAAAAACTAGAAATTTTGTCCTTCCTGTTAAGATAGATTTTTTTTTTACAAAGATTTTCCTTCTTTATAGTTTTCAAAACATTCAGAGATCGTTTCAAGTTCTTAAGTACAATATACTCAAAAAAAAACTTGATAACGAAGCTCTGATGCCAGTTGTAGAAAACTATAAGGGGGTTGAATAGTTTTACCGATTAAAACTTTTTTTTAAAACTTTTAGATCGACTTATGTCAATTTATTTTGTTGTGTTGGATATGGATGTATTAAACTATACTATGAGATAGAGAAAGAAAGAAACAACTATAACACAAGTATTTATAGTGGTTCGGATACAAGGTTACCTTCCTTTCCCGACTCCACTCTTCAAGTACCCAACTCGAGAGTTTGTAATCAATACACAACACAAGATCCTTTTCTTGGCAGAGAAGTCTTCATAACGTTGCTTACAAATTTTCCGGTACAAAGATAAATACCGAGTTCTTTACACAAGATAGAACCAAACCTACGTCGCCTACACTTTATCCGGTACAAGGCTAGATACCGGGTTCTTTCACAAGGTAGAACCAAACCAGCGTCACATATACTTTATCCGGTACAAGATTAGAAACCAAGTTCCTTTACAATAGAGGAACTAATTTAACCACCACTAGTTAGAACAACACACCTATGAAATGCTTGAGAGAAACCAACAACAAGATACACTCTCTGTGATCTTGTGATAATGATGAAGTCTAGAAACTCATGTCTTCAAGCTTTCAAGTCTTCTATGCTAAACGTCATGATCTCACCTTTAAGAGGAACCTAGAGAATCACTAATAGAAAAGCCACATAGATGATCCTTATATCTGAGGTTAGAGAAGTAAGAATATAGAGAGAAGATATATCTAAAAGTGGTGAGAAAAATGAGCAAATAGCCAACTATTTATAGGAAAACTATCCTCTGATCACCGGATCCACCGGATCCTTTCCCAAAGGGGTCCAGCCAATGTTATCCAAGAGATCCGGCTATCTCGTAAACCAGTCCGGATTTTGCAGTACAATTTGGAGTTTCGGGTTATGGATTATGATCCATGGGTTATGTGATGTCATGCATGATGTAATAGACATCTTGGATTATAGGTTATGGACTTTGAGTCATGGGTTATGAACTTTGGGTCATGGGTCATGGGTCATGGGTTTTACCCATTTTGATGTTATACATGATGTCATGCATATGGTCTATGGGTTTTAGGTCAAGGTTCATGGGTCATAGGTTTTAGGCATGGGTTTTGGGTTATGGATAGTCCAACTTATTTATAATATTAAATGTTACATTTAACTAGTATGTATTTTTTTATGTAAAGTATTTAACTAAACATTTTTGATAATTTATTTGTTTAGTGAAATGAGTTAGTAAACTATTAGCTCAAAACTTTACATATTTTATTTATCTTGTTAAAATGATTTCACGATTGTTATCGACAAAACATAAGAAGATCATAAGATATAAATAAACGTTTTTACGGTTTATTTATATTAACATATTATATTATCGATTTTTTTTATTTGATTGTTCACTAAGTTTGTTAAAATTATTACTCAAATGATGTTCATGTTTCTACACATATAAGAGTTAGGATAACTTATTATCCGTGATAACATCAAATAGTCCAGAATTTTAAGTGTTAATTTCCCCCGATAATACTCGTATTTTATATAATTTATATGGATTTACGCTTGTATTCCTTTATATTTCACTTTCAGGTAAATTACGAGCATTGGAGCTTATGAGACGCGGATATGGAGATTTTTTTAAAGATTTATGATAGTATGCCAACTGTGAAGACGCTACGGCGTAACTCACTCTCTCACATTACGCCGTAGCTAGTGCATTGATTCAGAAGACCAACTTTACATCAATTACTGCGTAACTCCCAACTAAGGTTATGCCGTAATCATCTAGGTCAAGAAATGTTTTGCGCCTCCATCAACTACGCCATAACTCCTTACAAGGATTATGCCATAGTACTAGTAAAAGTAAACTATATTGAAGATACGACGTAACTTTTCCCAAGTGTTACGCCTTAACCTGCTTAACGAGAGCATTATTTGAGGAATTATTGAAGTTACGGCGTAACTCTCAACTCAAGTTACGCCATAACTAGGATCGTGCCTATAAATACCAGCCCTAATTTATGCATTTCACATCATTCACTCACAACTCAAAGGCAGAGAACGTGAAGAGGGGTCCAAAGGCAGATCATTCGGAGCATACGGAGCCATCTCTAAGGGAGGAATCACTCCATATCAATAAGCATTAGCGATCATTTTATCTTTTACTTTCGATTCATGTCTTTCATTATGTTAAACATTGAATTCTTTGTTTCTTTTAATATGATCGGCTAAGCACCATTGGTGCTAGCCTAGTTATGATTCCTTGAATGGTTTGTTTATGTTTTCATGCTTCTGTATAATTGTTTCTAGTGGATGCATGCATAGTTCCTTGGTAGTTACCCTAGCCTCAGTAGTTTTGAAATGCGGTCGTATCTAGCAGCTTAGGAGAATTGACCAACTGACCCTAAGTAGTTAGGTAGATTTGGGGAGGGTAAGAATTGACCAACTGACGACCCTTCCTTGCTTGTGCGAACTGACCAAATGATCACCGGTCGCCCGGATGAACTTAAGAAGTTAGGGATGAGTGTCTAAAATGCTAGCGCCCGGGCACTCATTATTTCGAATCTTGCATGTAGGGTTCTTAATGACTTGGCTTAGGCGACTAAAAACCACTCGACTATCAAGGGTAGAATATTGACCTCGGGTAGGAGCCTTTGTTGATAGGTTAGGACGAACTGACCAAATACTGTCCTAGCGACTTAAACCCCCACTTGAATCAATTGGAAGTAATAAAACATGAATATTACACGATAGGATGAGTAATTAGGTTAGCACATTTTCCCTCTATTGATCACAACCTCTATTTATTTCACGCATTTATTTCTTGTTTATTTATTTTAAACCAGTTAAAACCAGTGACATCTAGACTTAATTAGAATCCGCTCACATAGCTCTTGGGACAACCGCGGTTTTACCGAATACTATTCTACACACGACCGGGTACACTGTCCGTGAGTGCATAAGGTAGACGATAGGTAAACGAGACAATTATAAATATTAAAACCTGGTCAGAAATCCTACATCAAGTTTTTGGCGCCGTTGCCGGGGAGTTATATTAGGATTTTTATTAAGTCTTTTATTTTTGTTTTATCTTAAATTTTTGTGTTCTCATGATTTCTTTTAAGTTTCAGGTACCATGGAGGTTGTGGACATTGATAACCTCACTCTTGAGGAATATTTAGCCATGACTAGGGATGAACAAGGGTCAGGACTTGTTAGGCTGGCCATTGCTGATGACACTCAGTTCAAAATCAGGCCACAATTCATAAGGGAGCTTCGTGTGAATCCCTTCTCCGGAAGCATTACCGATGATGCTTACGAGCATGTAGATAATGTGGAATACATTGTCAGCCTATTTAAAATTCCAAGAGTCTCTAACAATGCTGTCATGTTACGTGTGTTCCCTATTTCACTTACTGGAGCTGCTAAAAGATGGGTCGATAGATTGCCCGTTGGGACCGTTAATACTTGGGCTCTCCTAAAAAAGTACTTCATTCAAAAGTATTGTCCTCCATCTAGGACAGCAAAGCAACTTGAGGAAATCCATAATTTCAAGCAAGAGAGCGATGAGACGTTGTACCAGGCCTGGGAAAGATACAACGAACTCTTGTACAAATGCCCTACTCATGACCTTAATATCCGACAAAAGGTGAATGTCTTCTACAAGGGTTTAAACATCTCCTCAAGAAAAATGCTCGATTTGCAGGGACCAATTCCTGAAATGACTCCTACAAGAGCTTTGGAGACTATTCAAAAAATGGCCGACCACTCTCATAAGTGGCACAATGGAGGAAGCAATAGAAGTGTAAATGGGAGTACAGAAGGCCTTGCAGCAATAAATAACAAACTTGAGAGTCTTGGTAGAGACATGAAGAAACTAAAAGAAAATGTGCACTCTATACAAGTTGGTTGCAATAAATGCAATGGCACTCACCTTGCCAAGGAATGCCCGTTTAAAAAAGAAGTCAAGAGGGTTGAAGAGGCAAAATATGGGAATGGTAGGCCATTTAACGGATATAATGGTAACGGAGCTAAATACCGTGAAGGACCCCCGGGATACTATATGAGAATCATTAATAACCCTTCTAAACCGAGTCTTGATGAGTTGGTGCATAAAAACATTGAGGAATCTACTAGAAAAAATGACAGGTTCAAAGAATGGATGGTCAAGGTAAAAGAAAACACAAATATGAACCTACGGAACCAGGATGCCGCAATTAAAAACCTAGAGACCCAAATTGGGCAGTTGGCTAAAAATCTCGGGACCAGGAATGATGAAGCTGTTACATGTAAAGCCGTATTTGCAAAAGACAAGCCGAAGGAGGAGCAGCACACCCCTACTGTTACTAATGACCTTTGTGGGATTAATTACTTAAGAGAAGATGACATATCTGAAGATGAAGAAAACCTGCCATGCCAACTTCCTGAAAAAGAACTTTATCAAGAGAGTTTTATGTTGCTTTGCACTATCGGTAACCTAAAAATTCCCGCTTTAGCTGATTTGGGAGCTGGGGTAAATCTTATTTCCACTTCATTGTTTGATACCTTAAAACTAACCAATTTAAAAAGAAACAATAATGATGATTGAAATGGCTGATTCTTTTAAAGTTGTACATCGGGGGGTTGTTGATAATGTTTTACTAAAAATTGGCAAATTCTTTTTTCTTACTGATTTTGTGGTTATTGACATGGGCAAACGGGAGCATTACAACTTAATTGTTGGAAGGCCCTTTCTAGCTACTTGTCATGCTCATATAAAAGTTTTTGAAAATCAAATTTCTTTAGGGACTGAGGGGGAACAAGTTACTTTCAACATGAATGAACAATTGAAACCTCGTTTGGAATTTTCAAAAAAGGTTGACGTTGTCAATATACCATTACTTGACCCACATTTATGCCATGAGCTCGGGACTAACAATTGTGAGCAAGATGTTGATAGTTGTAAACAGGAATAGGGAACAAGTGGTCAAATTAGGGACATCCATGAAGCTTCGGATCTTAACAAGCATTACTACATTCCTATAGTAGCTGAACATGATGGATCTATGAAAGCATGGCTCACGAGTAACCCTTTTCTCGAATATTGTAACGGGGATATGAATATAGAAGAATGGACGTGCCCACACGAGATTGAGATACATGACATAAAGTTTGGGAATCTATCTTTTCAAGATTGGTGCAAAGTTAGATTTGGGGACTCGAATATTAATACAGGTTTGACCAAACAGCTAAAGCTCGATTACAATGAATATCATCTTCAAGATACGAAGACCGCTGATGAAGAATCAACCATGAATTTTGCCCTCGATAACAATAATTCTCTGATTAAAGACAACGACTACGAAAAGTCGTGTCTATCATTTAACGAATGGATTTTGCAGAAGTTTGATACCTGCAGCGTCGGCAACACAGTTAAAAAAGATTTTTTGCCGAATGGATGAGTGATTGCCACCAAGGAATGGAAGAAAAGGGCCAAGTTCGAAGGCCAACATAAAGCCCCATGGCTTTGAGTCTAACTTAAAGACTCGGTAATAAAGAAAAGTGCTCTTTCGGGAGACAACCCGAATTATCCTTTTTTATTTTTCTTATTTCATTTTTTGTTGGGTTTTGTGTTTTTAACATTTTTTGCAGGAATTGGAGATGACTTCACAAGTGACTAAAACGGGGACTTATTTTGTCCAACAGTTACGGCGTAACTCATCCCCATGGTTACGTCGTAACATATCCTCAGTAGCGATTCTCTCCAAGACATAAACCATTATGGCGTAATCCCATCCTATGGTTATGCCGTAGCTATTTTCCAGTAGCAAATTGCCAGGTTTTACCACAATTACGATGTAACTCCTCTTTTGGGTTACGTCGTAATTATCCTGCAACTCTAATTTTTCCTATATTAACGCAATAACCTTGTATTAGTTTTTAAATGAACTTTGTGGGTATGTTCCTTGAAAGCCCTCACGAGACTACACTCGTCCACTTGGGACACCAAGTGGTTTAAAAGGCTTGTTGCATATGCTAAATGCAACCGTTATTCCTACGAAAGTGAGTTAGATTTCTTTTCCTTTTCCTTTTTCTTTTTCTTTTTAGAATTATGCTTGTTGGTTAGTGTGATTTTAGGGAATGAAGTTTGCTCGTGGATGCTTAAACGAAGGCACGATTCTCTTCGTGGGCCTTCTTTCTTTTTAGGAGCAAATTTCAGGAAAGTTCTCGCTCTACTTCTACTTTCTCTTCACCTTTATTTAACGTTTAGTACAAAAGGGACTTTGTACATCTCAAGTGGGGGGACGGGAGTAGAATTATGACTTGAACTTAATTGCCCTCGTTTTCTAGTTTATTTTGAAAAATTATGCCATTTTTAAAATTTTGACATGTTTTTCTTAACCTAACTAGATTAGACCTTAGCCGAGCACATTATAACCCTTGATATTTTATGGTGAGATTAGCCTTATCCGTTTCCAATTATTTACCCAAATATACCAAATTATGAGTGTGCCGGTAGCTTGTAAACTTTAGAACTTGGCATTTGCATCATTTCGAGACCATAGACGAGGTATGTTGAGTTCGCTTAATGTATATGGAATAATTAGTTTGAGAAGGCAATATTTTTAGGATTATCACCCAAATAGGTTATCCTTGTGTGTCTATCGATTAGTCTCCTTGACTTTTCGACCCCCATGTTAAACCCTTTTGTTGCACTCATCTTTAGTGCAAGATACCCCTGAATACACATGTTTGAGCCATTCCTTTCATTTTTATCACCCAATATATATTGTTTCGTTACACCTTTTCGCCTTAGCCTACCATGGAGTCTTAATTTGTGATCGGGAAATCATTGTTTGCCTAAGTTCAAGGTTCAAATAGAGAGGTTTGGAAATCATGCTTTCGTTAAAGACTTATATTTTAATATCATTGAAGACCCCCCAGATTCTCATTATATGTTCATCTCAAGTGGGGGTATGTTATGTTAGTGATTAAAAAAATGATTCAAAAAAAAAGTAGATTATATATTATTGTAAAGTGCAATGTTATAAGCAATATAATTGGAGCTCATCAAAGATTAAGCATTGAGGAGGCCACCTCGATCACATTTGAAGAATTGAGTTGGTAACTATTGAGCCAACAGTTGAAGAACAGGTAATGTGCCCATCATGATGTCCGCCAATGGTACATCTACTTGATTTGATCATGATCCGGTTTCTTCACCTTAAAGCTTGAACTTTCGATGAACGGTAGGCGGTGACAACTTGGTTATAGGTTAAGACTATTTGCATTGTAACTTTTATTTTACACCAATTATTTCCCATGTCTTATCCTACCCTTTAGTCATGAAGCGTGTCTAGGTGATGAAGCGAGCAATCTTTGGTGTCTTGGCCATGGATTTGGTCATGTATCATTGATTTTGTCCACTTTGTTGTGACACGTTAGTAATGACATTTCACCCTTAACCCATGTTGTGTCTACCCATATTGCCTTCAAGTATTATTTAGTTCTTAACTCTATTTGTGGAGATTTGTGTAACCGCCAAGCTTATTGTGGAAAACTAGAAGTGGGGTTGAATAGTTTTATCGATTAAAACTTGGTTTTAAACTATTTTGATCGACTTATGTCAATCTATATGAACGTGTGTGTTGGATATTGATAGACAAACATATAGTTAAATAAAAGCTAAGATAAAGAGTAAAAAACACAAAACCACAACGCGAGGATTTATAGTGGTTCGGCTACAAGGACACCTTCCTTGCCCTACTCCACTCCCCGAATCACCTACTCGAGAGTTCGTAATCACTATACAACACCAACTCCTTGTGGCGGAGAAGCCTTCACAACGTCGCCTACTTTTTCCGGTACTAGGCTAGACACCGGGTTCTTCCACTAGGTAGAACCACACCTAACACAACGTCGCCTACCCTTTATCCGGTACAAGGCTAAATACCGAGTTCCATTACAAAGGAGGAACTACTACCCAACATTACACAACACCTATCCCAAAAGGAGACTCGCTCCTTATGACAACATCAACAAGGATATCAATATCCTAGGATACACCCTATCTCTATTTGTACTTCGATACACCTTATCGATTGTACACCCTTGGCATCCTTCACTAATGCCTTTGACTTGACCCTCTTGGCATCCTTTACTAATGCCTTTGACACGGACGTTCGGCACCTTTCACTAATGCCTTTGTCTCGACTCTTTTGGCATCCTTCACTAATGCCTTTGACACGGACGTTAAGCACCTTTCACAAATGCCTTCGTCTTGACTCTTTGGGCACCCTTCACTAATGCCTTTGACACAACACTTCTAGAGAGGAAGAAAGAACTATCAACAAGAGAGCCTCAGTAGTCTTGATGATGATGAAGCATGGCAACTCATGGACTTGAGCTTGCTCGACTTCAAGAGGTGGTGATCTCGCCTTTAAGAGGAACCTAGAGAATCACACAAAAACAAATACAAACTACATAGAGAGATCCTTAGGATCTGAGGTTAGAAGGTTTACAATACTAGGAGAAAGTATGTGTAGGAGTGGCAACCCAAAATGAAGAAATGGCTCACTATTTATAAAGGAAAATAGCCTACTGTTCCACGGATACCTTACTTGAGGGATCCGTCCAGTGTAAACTGGGGGAACCGTGGGACGCTCCTTTTTGCCCATGGGTTTTGGGTCATGGGTCCTAGACTTTGGACCTTGGGTATCCAAGTAGATACAATGTATCTAGTATGTGCAATGCATCTAGTCCATGGGTCATGGGTTAAATCCATGGGTCATGGATAATACTCATTCATGACTTATGCATGATGTCATGCAATGGGTTATGGGTTATGGGTTATGGGTTATGCTCCATGGGTATGGGTCATGGACTTTGGGTTATACCCAACTACATTCAATGTATTTGGTCAATGGGTCAAATACTTAAACTTCTACCCATTATATTACCCATTATAATACATACTAATTATGTATATATCTACCCAATATGTAAGCGCTAGTTGTTGTACATATGTATTAATAAATCATAAAATCACTATTACTTGTTTAGTGTTTTATGTGAAAACGTAAGTGTGTTAGTAAACTATTGACTCAAACTATTTGCGTATTTTATTTGTTTCGTTAAAATGATTTTACGTTTGTTATCGACAAAACATTAGAAGATCGTAAAATATAAATAAACGTTTTTACGGCATATTTGTATTAACAATCTCTCTCTTTTTGTTGATGACAAAAAATACAATTATTTTAAGGAAAAACTAAAATTCGTAAAAGTTTGAATTGGAGTTTTTACTCTCATCTCCCCCTTTTTGTCAAAACAAAAAGAGCGTCGAAAAGAAACTAACACCTTGTTTTAAGAAAAAAATGAGAAAGGAAGGAAAAAATAAAAATAGAGAGAGCTAGTGATGGGAAATGTTCTCGTCTTAGCTCCCCCTTGACGAGTCCATCCCTTTGTGAGGGCGTCAAGTAAGAAGAAATACTAAACTAGTGCATTGAAACTATGTTTGCAAATGGTTTCGTCTTTATGACGAATATGCTCCCCCTTGATGATTGCAACTTTGCAAGGGGACGTCATGTAATGTAATCCTAATGTAAATAATATTGCAAATGGTTTTGCAATGTATTGCTTTGACACAAAACTCCCCCTAGCTTAGGGTGTCAAAGTCTTCATGTGAATATTGAAAATCTACAAAACAAAGGTTAGAAAAACATGTATATAATGCATAATTTCCTGCAAATAAGCCTCAAGTTAGTATAAAACAAGTATTCTGTTGCACGGATCCCACGGTTCCCTCCTTGGAGGGATCCGTCTAGGCAAAACTGAGGGATCCGTCTGTCTGAAAGTTTAAGACAGCAATAGTGATGTAACAAGTGATGTTATCATCAAAATGAGATATGTAACGAGGCACAAAACACATTCTCAAGAGAATGTGACAAATAACATGTAATTTCATTTAATAAAACTAGAGATATGATGTACATGACTCTAAAAACTAAGAAAATGAACAATACATGACTTAGGATTTCTAGACTATCTAAGTTGAGCTTGATACTAAGATACCACTTGAATCCTCTAGCTCAAGTTTGTTTAGGTTTGATCTCGTCGAAACGTTTGAGGAGGTGATAAAACATGAAACGTTGATCTTCACGTACTTCATGTATCAAACTTTCAACATGTTGACAATGATAACAATCTTTGTCATGGCTCGGAAATGGTGGTGGTATGGCTTGAAGTAGAGGATCAAGTGAAGAGTGTTGAGGATCCTCAAAAGGAGGAGGGATTGGTAGAGGCACATTCGAAGTTGGCTCAATTAAGAATGATGGTGGCGGTAGAGAGGTGTCAACTTCCATGTGGTCGGGTGGTTGACTTTGATGATTTCTCATAATCCAAAAGGGACTATTTGAGGGTGACGGAGAAAAAGAAGCCGGGGCTAGTGTTGACTCAACACCTTGATTTTGTTGCGCTAATCCTCCTAAAGAGGAGAATGTTGGCGATGGTGGAGGATGGGATGGCCTAGGAGGCAAGTCCTCTAGATTGTAAAGGTGTGGTGATGAGAGTGGGGTGGTGAATGATATGGCTCTAGGCACTAAGGGTGATGGTTTAGTGGAAATGGGGTTGTTTGGTTTAGGAGGTATGGTGGTGTTTGGCATTGGTAGTTTTGTGGGAACAATCCTTTTGGGGATTGGTTTGATAAGTGGAGGGGATATCCTAGCATTTGTGGATTTAATGGGAGATGATTCGGTTGAAGAAATTTCGTGAACAACATGAGCAATTTTCTTGGGTGGTCCTTGGGTGGATGAGTTACCACTAGGAGCTTTCCTCATGATGAGATGATTAAAAGAGATTTGTAAAAGTTTCTAAGTGCTGAGAATGAGGATTTAGATGATGACTTTAGGAGTCTTAGCACAATGGTTTATAAAGGAAAGGATTTGGCAAGTGCATTCAAGACTTAAGCCACTAAGATCCTTTGGAATGTGATGATTAGCATACACAAGAGTCAACTTCAGAGTTGCACTGATCTAGGAGTTTAATTAAAACAAGATGGAGTGTTCAAGTTAGCAAGGAGAGCTTGAAATGATTGTTTTAGCTAGAGTTTAAGATGAATCTGTCACCCGGATCCCACGGTTCCCTCCAATGAGGGATCCGTCTAGGCTAATCCTAGGGATCCGGCTCTCAGCAGCTAAGAAAGGAGAAAAATGATGTTGGTAAGGTCTAATACCTATACCTCTTGAGTGTTTCAGTTTTCCTAAGTGTCTTAAATGAAAGGGTACTTAAATGATCAAGGGCAATGAGTGATCTAGCTAATGATTGCCTTTTATGGAAGAAAAATGAGACTTTTATGAGTACCAATGAATGACCAAAGATGAAACTAGAAAATTTGAGAGTGTCATGTGAGCTAAATGATCCTAAAGACCAGATAGTGACTCAATATAATTTTGGAAAATACCTTATAGGTTATAAGAAATGAAAAACTAGCATTTGACCCATTTTGAAGTAGGGATGACTAAACTCAATTTGCTAGAATTGAGAGATTTATAAAACTCGATGTGTTGATATGTGAGAGATGATGTGTGAGTATAAGAGCGGAAGAATGATGAGTTTTGGTGAAATAATAAATCGAAAAGCACCTTGAGTGTGATCCTAAATGAGCTATGTGAGAGTGAATCTTATTAAGCGTGAGAAAGACTTAAGAGATCCTAAGGCATTATGTCCAGCTAATGTGAAGTAGTCTAAGAACATGGTTTGAAGTATAAAAGAATGCAACTGGATTTCTGTTTGCTCGGATCCCACGGTTCCCTAAGTGGATGGATCCGTTTAGTACAAGGTGAGGGATCCGTCCCATGCAAAACAGTACCTTCACAAAAGGTATGCAGGAGTTGCACAAGGCATCGTATTTCAAAGCTAGTATTTTCTAAGAAGTTTGGACAAAAATATAATCGAGACATCAAAAGTTAAATGTTTTATTTCATAAGAATGATAAAAGATGAAATCTAGGGATTGAGCCTATTTTGAAAAGAAACTAAGTTTCTTGAACATTTTAGCTAGATGGATCGTCAAATGGATGATGAGTATTTGTCGATTCAGGGATGAAGAAAGACTTGATGAGAGATGTGTTTAGAGGTTCCATTATCTTATTCACAAGTACGTACAATGGACTTTGAAATTAAGGGTGGAAGTACATGATGTGATGATAAAGGCGTGTCAAGAACATTCCATAAGGGATTAGTTTGTTCTTGTTGCCTTGAAGGTTTACAATTCGCCTTGCGAAGAAATAGGCGAGATTGTATGGTTGTTGTGTTAGCAAACAATACATTATGTGAGCACAACAAGCGGGAAGGATTTCTCGATTTCCCCTAAGACTCCAAACATTTTCACGTAGGATGAGTGTGAGAGGTTTATATTCATCTCAGATATCCCGTGTATAGATAATGTTTGGATCAGAGTAATAGGGTCGAGGTTCGCATAACATAGTCAAGTCTTGGGGGGAAGGTATGTGTGAACAATATGGATTGTTTTCTTCATGATAGTTGAAGAGAGAATCAAGAGACCAATCTTTAGTGAAGGCACATTGTCCATGATTTGGAATTCGGAGAATGTGAGCAAATTGCCAAAGAGTTAAAACAAACTTTTGGTTTTTGATCCAAAACCAAAGAGATAGAGATCGATCCTCGTTACGAACGAGTTCAACTTGACGGAAGAATTCCAATACAAACCTTGGACAGATTTTCTCGTTGATTCCGAGAAGGCATTCTAGTCATATGGTTCGGAAAGAGGTATTGATGTCTTCTTCATATTATAGAGGGGTGTCGACAATACGTCCTTCATGGAAGTGATGAGTTTCGAGATTATCAAACCCACGGACATGATTGCCAGGTGTGTTGGGCTCAAGAGAGATGTTAGGGATGTAGACATAAGTGAGTGAAAAGTCGAACTCATACTCATGAGATATGACGAGACCTATGGAAGTGAAAAGAATATGATGAGACTCGTTAAAGTAAAAAGAATGATCATTTAACGTTTTTACTAGCTTTCTATTAAAAATTACAGTTAACTCACTTAGTATTTATCATTCTAGTGGGATATTTCTTTTTAAGATGAAAAATGTTTTTATGTTGCGTGAGAATCTGTTTTCCAAAACCACTGTTCTTACGGTTCCCTTCCAAGAGGGATCCGTCTAGTTGAACTATAGGGATCCGTGGGTCTGTAGTGACAGAAAAGGATTTTGACGAAAAATAGATTTTTGCATCTTATAGGTTTATAAAAAGATATGTATTTTAGCTAATATTTACTTAGTTAGGCATGCATTGTAGGTTTCTAAGGTATCTCAAAACCGAAAGTACGAAAGAAAGAAAATAGAAGAAATGACAAACACATTGTGAAAAACAAACTAGATAAACTAAAACATCAGTAGTATTTCATTTCAATGTTAAGAATGATACAAAGGATTGGGTATAAAACACCAATGTAGATTAACAAGACAAAATACATGTCTCCATACGAAAACATGATCATGGGGAACACGAGAGCGATGAGTGTCAAGACGATGAGTACGAAGGCGATGTAAACCATGATGATGAAATTCTTCCTTGGTTTTGATTTGAGATGAGATGAGATAAGAAGGAAGATGAAGTTTAAATGAGAGGTAATTTTTGAAAGTGGAAGATTTGAAAAATGAGGGTTTGGTGGAGTGTGACGATCGGAAGGGATATTTATAGGGAAGGAGGAATTTTTGAGATTTGTGTTTTGTTTTATTAATGGAAAGATTTGATTTTTGGATTAATTAAAATAAGACACGAGTTTATAAACCTAGACTATAGACGGAAGAGTAACACGTATGCAAGAAGAGTTTCCTAACGAAGCTACGTGTAATATATGAGTATGTAAAAAATAATCATATAAGTTCCTATTTAAGCATACTTATTCATAAGCTAATGTTATTTAGAGATAAGTAGGAAGTCATACCTCTAATGCACTTATGAGTGTCTTTCTTATGACATGAAAAATGTCAATAGACAACTCCGGTTCCTTCGTGATTAAGATACCTTCTTAGGGAAGGTAATCTTGTTACCAAGCAATTCCTATGGCTTGATAAGTATGAACTTTAACTAAGCAAAATGACAACGAAGGTTAGTGCAATTTAGTAAGATAAAAAAAATTGTTGTCATCTAATCAACATCCTACAAAAGTGTTTTTAAGACATGTTGTTTATTTTTGTAAAAGGCCTTCTTTGTAGTTTTCAATTAAACACGGATCGTATCAAGTTTTTAAAGTACCACATGCTTTAAGAAACTTGGTAACGAAGCTCTGATGCCAATTGTGGAAAACTAGAAGGGGGGTTGAATAGTTTTACCGATTAAAACTTAGTTTTAAACTATTTTGATCGACTTATGTCAATCTATATGAACGTGTGTGTTGGATGTTGATAGACAAACATATAGTTAAATAAAAGCTAAGATAAAGAGTAAGAAGCACAAAACCACAACGCGAGTATTTATAGTGGTTCGGCTACAAGGACACCTTCCTTGCCCTACTCCACTCCCCGAGTCACCTACTCGAGAGTTCGTAATCACTACACAACACCAACTCCTTGTGGCGGAGAAGCCTTCACAACGTCGCCTACTCTTTTTCTGGTACTAGGCTAGACACCGGGTTCTTCCACTAGGTAGAACCACACCTAACACAACGTCGCCTACCCTTTATCCGGTACAAGGATAAATACCGAGTTCCATTATAAAGGAGGAACTACTACTCAACATTACACAACACCTATCCCAAAAGGAGACTCACTCCTTATGACAACATCAACAAGGATATCAATATCCTTGGATACCCTATCTCTATTTGTACTTCGATACACCTTATCGATAGTACACCCTTGGCATCCTTCACTAATGCCTTTGACTTGACCCTCTTGGCATCCTTCACTAATGCCTTTGACACGGACGTTCGGCACCTTTCACTAATGCCTTCGTCTCGACTCTTTTGGCATCCTTCACTAATGCCTTTGACACGGACGTTAAGCACCTTTCACTAATGTCTTCGTCTTGAATCTTTGGGCACCCTTCATTAATGCCTTTGACACAACACTTCTAGAGAGGAAGAAAGAACTATCAACAAAAGAACCTCAGTAGTCTTGATGATGACGAAGCATGGCAACTCATGGACTTGAGCTTACTCGACTTCAAGAGGTGGTGATCTCGCATTTAAGAGGAACCTAGAGAATCACACAAAAACAAATACAAACTACATAGAGATCCTTAGGATCTGAGGTTAGAAGGTTTACAATACTGGGAGAAAGTATGTGTAGGAGTGGCAACCCAAAAAGAAGAAATGGCTCACTATTTATAGAGGGAAATAGCCTACTATTCCATGGATCCCACGGATCCCTTACTTGAAGGATCCGTCCAGTGTAAACTGGGGGAACCGTGGGACGCTCCTTTTTGCCCATGGGTTTTGGGTCATGGGTCATGGGTTATGGGTCCTAGACTTTGGACCATGGGTATCCAAGTATATACAATGTATCTAGTATGTGCAATGCATCTAGTCCATGGGTCATGGGTTAAATCCATGGGTCATGGATAATACTCATTCATGACTTATGCATGATGTCATGCAATGGGTTATGGGTTATGCTCCATGGGTATGGGTCATGGACTTTGGGTTATACCTAACTACATTCAATGTATTTGGTCAATGGGTCAAATAATTAAATTTCTACCCATTATATTACCCATTATAATACATACTAATTATGTATATATCTACCAAATATGTAAACACTAGTTGTTGTACATATGTATTACTAAATCATAAAATCACTATTTACATGTTTAGTGTTTTATGTGAAGACGTAAGTGTGTTAGTAAACTATTGACTCAAACTATTTACGTATTTTATTTGTTTCGTTAAAATGATTTTATGTTTGTTATCGACAAAACATTAGAAGATCGTAAAATATAAATAAATATTTTTACGGCTTATTTGTATTAACACTTATGATAGAATACATGCTATGACTGTGCTTTGAGTGACCACCCCAAAATTAACACTTAGACTAGTTGAGAGAATTTCAGTGTTTTGTTCCCACTTCGTGAGGTGTTCGACTTTGATTTATTCTAGCATAAGGGATTTTTAAACTCATATCTTCCAGGTAATGGGGGATATATTTTTAGAAATTTGTCTAATAAGGTCTACTTGAGGGCAAGTAGAGTGCAAGTGGGAGCATATTTGATAACATCAAATAGTCATGAATTTTAAGTGTCAATTTCCCCCGATAATGCTCGTATTTTATATCATTTATATGGATTTACGCTTGTATACCTTTATATTCCACTTCAGGTAAATTACGAGCATTGGAGCTTATGAGACACGGATTTGGAGATTTTCTTAAAGATTTATGATAGCATGCCAACTGTGAAGAAGCTACGGAGTAACTCACTCTCTCACATTACGCCGTAGCTATTGCGTTGACTCAGAAGACCAACTTTGCATCAATTACGGCGTAACTCCCAACTAAGGTTACGCCGTAAACAAGAAATGTTTTGCGCCTCCATCAACTATGCCGTAACTTCTCACAAGGATTACGCCGTAGTCCTAGCAAAAGTAACCTGTATTGAAGATACAACGTAACCTTTCCCAAGTGTTACGTCATAACCTGCTTAACGAGAGCATTATTTGAGGAATTATTGAAGTTACGGCGTAACTCTCAACTCAAGTTACGCCGTAGCTAAGATCGTGCCTATAAATACCAGCCCTAATTTCTGCATTTCACATCATTCACTCACAAATCAAAGGCAGATAACATGAACAGGGGTCCAAAGGTAGATCATTTGGAGCATACGGAGCCATCTCCAAAGGAGGAATCACTCCATATCAATAAGCATTAGCGATCATTTTATCTTTTACTTTCGATTCATGTCTTTCATTATGTTAAACATTGAATTCTTTGTTTCTTTTAAT
The DNA here is from genome assembly GCA_910596185.1 of Chrysanthemum makinoi. Classification (NCBI taxonomy): domain Eukaryota; kingdom Viridiplantae; phylum Streptophyta; class Magnoliopsida; order Asterales; family Asteraceae; genus Chrysanthemum; species Chrysanthemum makinoi. The sequence continues at coordinate 139,513,244 of OU343217.1, forward strand.
ATGATCTGCTAAGCACCTTTGGTGCTAGCCTAGTTATGATTCCTTGAATGTTTTGTTTATGTTTTCATGCTTCCGTATAATTGTTTCTAGTGTATGCATGCATATTTTTTTGGTAATTACCCTAGCTTAGGTAGTTTTGAAATGCGGTCATATCTAGTTGCTTAGGAGAATTGACCAACTGACCTTAAGTAGTTAGATAGAGTTGGGGAGGGTAAGAATTGACCAACCGACGACCCTTCCTCGCTTGTGCGAACTGACCAAATGATCACCGGTTTCTCCTAGATGAACTTAAGAAGTTAGGGATGAGTGTCTAAGATGGTAGCGCCCGGGTACTCATTATTTCGAATCTTGCATGTAGGGTACTTAATGACTTGGATTAGGCGACTAAAAACCACTCGACTATCAAGGGTATAATCTTGACCTCGGGTAGGAGCCTTTGTTGATAGGTTAGGACGAACTTACCAAATGTTTTCCTAGCGACTTAAACCCCCACTTGAATCAATTGGAAGTAATAAAACATGAACATTACACGATAGGATGAGTAATTAGGTTAGCACATTTTCCCTCTATTGATCACAACCTCTATTTATTTCACGCATTTATTTCTTGTTTATTAGTTTAATAATCATTTCTACTTCAAACCAGTTAAAACCAGTGACATCTAGACTTAATTAGAATCCGCTCACATAGCTCTTGGGACGACCTCGGTTTTACCGAATACTACACTACACACGTCCGGGTACGTTGCCCGTGAGTGCATAAGGTAGACCATAGGTAAACGAGACAATTATAAATATTAAAACCTGGTCAGAAATCCAGCATCAATCCGTTTCTCCGTAAAAGGGTAACATGTTATCCTTGTTTGCATTAACATCTGATTATGGGCGAGAAAATTAAAAATTACATAATTTGCGTATCAAATACTCCTATTAAATTATATTCACAATAAAATAAGGTGATATGAGGAACGTGTGTGAGACTCCTCAAACCAAACTTGACATATATATTTTACACAGAATGCATAACCAAATCTGACTTGTTGTTAGTAATCAAGTATTCTTATATACTTTTGTTTAAAACCAATTTCTGAAAAGTGTTTCATAAGAAAGTAGACAGAAATACATTTTCAACGATATATGATACACCTTAAACCGAGCTACGATTGATTTATGTTTTTTAGAAAATGACCCAAATCTGAAAATCTGGACCCACGGATCCAACATTGTAACACCCCCAAATTTGGTTTAGCGGAAGCATACGTATTATTTGGGAGCGTTACGAAATTGGTGAATCATAACTCAAGTAATACAGAACGGAATACATACTCCGTTTAATTTTATAAAATATTTTGAAACATTATTTTACAACATTGTTTGGATAAATGGGCACATCCCCAAGATTTTTGTGGTCCCAATATAAAAAAATCGTTTTCTTTGTAAAACACTTCTTTAGAAATTTCTACGACCATTTACCACCTCTTGCCTTGCATCCATGATCACAAATTAAGCACCTGAGAAAATATGCTAAAAGGTCAGCTAAAAGCTGGTGAGTTCATAGGTTTAAATTAAAACAGTAGGTATGGACCGGAGTAAAGACATATAATCATTACCAAGAATATAATGATATATGGATGAAAGTCTATTACGTTAGCTCTAAGTTCATGCAACCGATACTACGACAGTTTCTGTATGCTAAATGATATCATACAATATAGGGGGCCATAGCGAGTGTTTTGTCCCTCAACACTCGGTTCCGACATGGTATACGTTTCGCCTTGGCCTAAGCATGGCCAACCGAACGGAGGAGTCACCCTCAATAGATCTATTTATAACATTCGTGTTTCCCAATGGGGAATTGACGGTTCATGAAATAGGGCATTCTATAGGGACATAAGGACTTAGGCTAAACCACGTAATAGTAATCATGTAATAGTTCAGGTCCATAAAAGGTTTTGCATATTTCTCACCCCAAAGTGTATAAAACTGTTTATCATGTAAAAGAGGGGCTATGAAAACTCACCTTGGCAAATGTGCAATCCAAATGTGGGATTTAGTGGTTGTTGTGAAGTGGCACCGACACGCGACCTAGATAAGGAGGGTAATGTTTAGTTTATTGATTTATAAGTATTTCTTACTTAAAGTAGTTCAATTGTTTTTATAATTGCAATAAAACTAAACTTTAGTTTGTAAAAATTATTAAAATGATTTTACTAGTAAGTATACGAAGTGTATATACTTTTCGTGTTGACATTATAATGATGTTGTCGACATTAGCGTTGTTTCAAAGGAAATCATGGTGTTCCATTGGTAAGTATATAATGTATATACGCTTACTTGGGTTGACGCTTAATAATATTGTCAAATGAAATCATTAGTTTATTCATTTTCTAATTGTATTTAGAAAATATGTGAGTTAAATTTGAAGACTATAAAATTGGTTAAACGATAACACGACTCGATGGTTTCTTTTATTTATCCAAAATTGTTCTTAATATATATAATTCTTAACACAAAATCTACTCGACATACCTATGTTTACATATTGTCATTACATGTTGACGTAGAAATTATTAAGTAAATCATGTTTTAAAGCACTAGTTGTCTCATAAAAAAAAAACTTGGCGCTTGTTTATTTGTTAAGCTCGTATATGTATATTAGATAGAATGTCTCGAAAAAAATGAAACATGAGTTTGGTTTTATGGCTTGATCTTCGGTTTATGTTATGCGTTTTATTTTGTTGATTCACCCCACTGCTGAGAACTAATTTAATATAGTCGGGTTGCATCGGGCAGAAACGGGTACGAGACTGGGCTTAGGCCCGCAAGTCAGAATAAACCCATTATTAATAAGGGTATGGGCTGAGGCCCAAGATGACTTAAGTAGATCATTTGGAAGGTTAACTTGGGTTGTGGCCCAACGTGACCCAAGAAGATTTCTCACAGGCTTGGCATAGACATGGTTTTACAGGTAGGTTATACTAGATTTTTAGAGGGCATATTACTTCTAAAACGTGATGCTAAGGCACTGTTTTGACACGAAGATTTCAACGTAAACGAATTAGACCTCGAGATATAACTCGACTATGGCATGTGAAGTCGAGACTTCTTGGCCATGGAGTATGTGACTCCGTCACTGTGGTACTACTAAAATGAGGTTGTCGACTTATATATTTTCAAAAACGCTCTTTATTTTGATGGCAAGTTGTACCTATGGACAAAGAGTTGACGAAAAGAAATTGACTGTGAGAGCGATTTGTTTCTAGTAAGACTTGACTAAACCACTGACGGCGAATATGAGTAAGGTGTGACGAAACCATATGGTAGTTGGGTACTACTCAACTTGGTTCCCTTCTTATGCAGACACAACAATTTCGACACAAGGTTCTTAGTTAGAATTTCAGCATGTAAGATGTTTTTAATGACTATCAATCGGTTTCTCAAACTGGGACAAGATTTCGACATGGTGTAAATCTTTAGCATAAGACTCATCTTTTCTAAACTCCTATCCTCGACAGGAAACCAAACTAACAACGCAACTGTCATACTTAGGTTCCAAAGTGACAAATCGTTTACCAAAACACAAGTATAATAACACTAAGAACATTTAACTCTTTTAGTTTTCTTGGTGACCACCACTCGACACAAATAGACGCACACACCAGCGACAAGGACAATTTTAACATAACTGATTTAGTATTTGATTATCAACCAAAATATTTCTTACGCATCACAAAAATAAACATAACTTCATATCATCATTGATTTTGATTCGAAATAAAATCAACACGGGTCTTACACGATTAAATTTTTAACACATAACAAGATTAATTTTAAAGACATAATATATATGTTACCCTTACAAGCTCTTGGGGGGGGGGTCGAACACAAGCCAAACTAGATGATGCCGATTGACCTCGAATTCTTTTTGATGTAGGCAACTTGATAGTAGAATTAGTGGATACCAACCTTGAATTTTAAAAGCCCCAAATCAATTTTAGAAAACCCCAACTTCCTCAAACCCTAGTTTTTCTTGTGAGATTGGTGATGAAACTGAATTGGCGCCTCCTACCTTCACCACTATTTGGAGAGGTGTCTTTGGAGTGCTTGGACTCTACTTTCCATCATGGGGTCTTGGTGGGAAGCCAAAATGAGCTAACTTCCAAAACCTAGGAAATCTTGGATTTTGCCCAAGGTAGATTGAAGTGGAGATATGATTCCCTTGTGTGATTTTATCTTGATTCTCATTGGATTTGTACGAATTGCAACAGGCGCATCAAAGGAGGATTTGGAGACACCAAAAACTTATATGGTTTTGGGTAAGATAGAGAAAGATATGATGGGATAACATGTTGGGTTTTCCCTCTTTGGAAGATTCGATCTAGGTGGTTAGCTAGGAGTAGAGGTTGAAGATGAGATTTGATATCTTTTTCTCCTGGTTCTTGGTCTTTGTTTTGTCGTGAATGGGAGAGAAAGACAAAGGGGATTTATCTCACTTTTTATTCAATGTATTCATTTATCCCTTTGTGTAAGTATATGTATATGCTTTACCTATTGTATAAATTTGGAAATGGGTGCATATACATTATACTTATGTATAAATTTTATTTGAGTCTTATAAGAGTTATTGCTCAAGTGAAAGTGTGTTAAATATTTTGTGTCCCGCGATATTAAATTATGACCGAAGCATCATTGTTTGATAATTTTTATAACGTAGTATCTTATAGATACATATCGGAGATATTATTATCTTTGTAATATTTTTCATTACGGAAGTTTGTCATTTGTTTTTATCAAGCCCTTATCATAGTGTCGGTACGCGTGCATTGTCGGTCACAGGGGGAAACGAGATAACCTCTCGTCTTACAATTTCATCATAAGACAAAATGAAATGAAATATTCATAAAATGATATGAATGCAAAAGTGATGTAATAGTCTACAGTATGCGAGTTAACTACTCAAATGATCAGGTAAAGCTTATGCATGCTTAACGACTTATGCTTAGCAATAATAAATTACAAATTATCAGTTAAATTTTAGTGAAAATTTACCGTGTGTCACAAACATGACCCATGGATCCTGCACTGGATCTGTGGATCCGTGGCACCCTGGTCCAGCTCCAACTTTGCCATAAAACTCAACTTCACGAATCGAAAAGTTATGAAACTCAACGCGTAACATTTCATTCACATAATACCAAAGTTGAAGTACACAAAAACCATTTACAAATCCATGGGCAAGTTTACTAATACTTAAACATTATTCCAAACATCCATTTGACCCATTTCATATACATAACTTTAAACGACTCAATGGGGTTTTAACTTGTTTGTAGCATGTTCTAATACTACTTGCTTAATCATAACGACAAGCGCTTCGAATCTGTGCTTCACATCGTAAGGTCTTTTTTTATTATTTTTTTCTTTTTTAGAATGACAATTTTAACTATCTCACACCATTTACACCACAAATCCATCTCGCATGTCGAACCTACAACTATTTGATTTGGGAGCTCCTCACACAACATGGGGTACTACTGGGACACAAGCCCTTTGGTCACATCTTAAGACCTTTATCCGAGACCTTATTTGCCACATAAACCTAAAAACATTTATCAACTAACACGTAAGCTTTATGCTTAGTAAGGAACCAAGAATAACATATAATCATATATAACAAAGAGGGTGTTTCTTTTTTTCTTTGGGGTAAGAGGTTTATAAATATAGTGGGTTAATACCACTTATTGAGGACTAGTGCTATATTTTACACTCTACTGATCTAGACGATATAAGGGAATTTGTGGGCTCGGATTAAAAAAATAATATTATATGTGCAAGTGAGGATTCAGAGGCATTAAGAAAAAAAAAAGAAAACATGCCTAAACCATACTAGCATCATTTACATTCATAACTAGTCCACATGACTACAACCAACCAAAACTTGCATAAATAGAATTTATCAACAATTATCAAGCCATAACAAAATAAACTAAATCATACTATCACTAGTCTACAAGGTTAACCATGCTAACTCTTGCATACATAGCACATAACTATACATCAATGATTATCAAATAATTTAGTCACATACATTAGTTAATCCATAACTACTAGACTAAAGCTCACCTTAGCTAGTTATGCCTACTAACCTAATTTTTAGCATTTATCTATGATTGCTAAACTAAGGTTTCTATACCCTTAACACATTAATTCAAAAAACACATAATATAATGAATGCATTATATAACCACATGTTATAACCAAATTTACTTACTTCAAATCTATCAATAACCGATCACTAACTTTTTTATTCCTAAACAAGAATCACTATCAAATAAGTATGCTTTTTATTATATAATAATGGATAATAACCTACCCAATCTATATATCAAACACCTTTTTTCACATGCATATGATCAATCACTTTGATCATACTTGAACCCCAAAATCAACTATTTAATCACAACCTAATTAAGGGGCTTAAGGCTTATCATTATTACTTTGGTTAAAACCCTTCTTACAAAAAAAAGCCCAAATTACCTCGTGAACCCTAACTTTAAAAATGCCACCAAATCAAAGATTGTGAGATACTTAAGGAGATGATTGCTAGGGGCTAAACTCCTGAAATGGGACACTAATTCTCCAAGATTTAGTCACCAAGGTTTTCTTTGTTTCCCTCTTTTCTTTGTTCTTCATGTCACTAACACACATAAAACACTCTACTAGAAACGTATGGAAAGTGAAAGGAGAGTTTGACTAGACTAAAATCTGGTACAAGTTTTCCCTTGTGGCATAAATGGTGCCTCAAGTCCTATTGTTAAGATTTTGGCTACACAAAATTTCTATACCCACAAGCACATATAACTAACATTAACTTTAAGTTTGACTTCCCACTTAAATATACTGACTAACAATTTATAAAAAGTCGTCAAACTTATACATGTTATAATCAAACTTAAAAAATAGCATTTTGGTAATAAAATACTTAAACCTGGTTTTGGGGTGTAACAGTTGATTATAGAGCTTAAGACGATCCATTAAAAAACCTTGACAATATTTCTTTAATCTTCACTTCCATAGGCTCTGAGATAAAGCTTGTTAACGTTGATTGCTTCGAAAGTCAAATAAACTCGGGTACTAATCTTCATATATTCATAAGAACAAATAATGGAATCAATGCACGTATGTCATTGTTCGGGATTCGCATGACTATATGCGAAAAGATTAGGTAACATGGTGATTGATATTATGTTGCAACATGAAACTTGGAGATAAAGTAAAGGCATACCAAACTAGAAAATGGTGTAAATTGTTCAAGAAAAAAGAAAAGGAAAGAAAGTCTGTACTGTACCAATAATGAATATAAATAGTAAACTTAAATATGTGACAGCTGATAAGGGATGGTGACTGCTTAAGGAATCTATGTTAAAATGGTGTCAGTGGTTAAGATTTAAAGTTAAGCATTACAATATATGGTAAATGGGTGTATAACTCAGCCAAAATAATTGACAAAATTTGTTTGTTAAATAAACAAGTGTCTGTCACATATAAATAAATAAAACGTTATAAAGATTTGCGTAAAATGGTATCTTTATTAACACACACATATCTTTTTACGAATGTGGTTTATTGATACTAATAAGAAAGACACGTTTTTACAACAGATTCAGACCAAGAACATCTTATGCAACTAAAATATAACAGAATTCTTATCAATATATTTATGAATTTTTTTGGGAAATGCTAACAACAACTCTAAGGGTTGTTGTTCAACAACCTTTTCACAAAATCTCCTTATATTAAGACATATTCAGAAACATGCTCCACATTTTTCGCTAATATGACCAATGAGAAGAGTGAATTGAATTTGCATGTGCGAAATATTAGGAAGTTGTTAATGATTTTGGATGATTTTAAATGGACATTGTATTTTATCTTAACATAAATTTTGAAAATTAGCTATTAATAACAACCCTAAGGGCTATCGTTAGCCAAACCTTTTTTTTTAAATAACAATAAAAACTAAAAAGTGTTGAAAAACGAGTGAATACATGGTACCACCACTATATAAAAGAAATCTGCTATTGCTATCCTCAGCCAGCCGACTGTATTTTACAAAAACATATTCTCAATTCATAAGTTTCTCTTTATACATCTTTTAACCCTCGTTTATTTATTTATTTATTTAAATTATTTGAAACCCTAATCCCCAATTATAATACCAAATGGTTAACTAAATTCCAATTTACTTATTTGAACAATTGGTACGTTTCACGCATTATGTCAATTTATTTTTGATTGATTTTTGTTAACGAAAAGAGCTTGATTTATCTCTATTATTATTATAAAGTTTGTGTTTTTAGTGATTATTTGGAATAAATGTATGATGGATTGTTTACTAATCCACCTATGTCACTGACAACCTCTTCACTATCATCATCTCTGTCACCAGGCTCTTCTATCACTACATAATCACTTATTGGTGTACTTAGGGGTTGTCTGTTTCTATTTGTTTCACCAAAAAAAGAATCAAACTCTTCATTTATTGCCTTTTGGATAAATTCAATATCTACATTTCCTATCAAACTCAGCTGACTTCCCTGTCACTATCAATACCCTGACCAATATCATTGCTCTGCCCCATATCACTACCTTATCCCAAATCATTACCCTTTCCTAGCTCAGTTCCTTCTCCACTATACCATTCAATTGCTAATCTTTGCCTTTTTTTAGTTACCTTCTTTTTAACTCTATTTGGGTCCACTTCATGTGGGAGTTGTTCTATCATTACCTTTTGGGGTGGCTTCAAATAAGTTTCAATATAGGTAAACCCATGTTTAACATAAACCTCGATTCGTTTCCACTTATCTATATATTTGATCATGTACAGTACATCTACATCACTTGTTAATGCTTGTAGGCCATAATCTAAGTTATTGTCGGGTATTCTGTAGTGATAATACATAATATCTTTTCTTCCATAACCTAACTAACAAATCATATCGTTTAATTCAATAATTGAAATAAATCAGCAGCTACCATATTGAAGTAGTTGAAAGTCCCTTTATTGTATAATCTGTTTGGTGGATCAGTGAAATAGCCACCATGATGAATCTTGATTGAGAAAAAGGTTGGATCATTAACTGTAAAAAGCAAAACACAATTCAAAACTAGGGTTAGACCAACATATTATCAAAAAAAAAACTTGGGTAATCGACATAAGTTACTATATGCATGTTCTTCATCAATTTCATCTTTGTAAGTACGAATATGCTACTCAAAAACCACCATTAATAATGTTTGTTAACGATTTAATTTAGGATTGTGCATAGAATTTTAGGGTTTGTGTTTGAATTGGGATTCAGAAGGAATACAGAGGGTTGGTATGTAGAGGTGCACAAAAAAACCGGTTAACCGAACCGTAGCCGAAAAGAAACCGGTCAAAACCGGTTTTGACCCAAACCGGTCCGGTTTTTATCCAAACCGCCGGTTTGGGGTTTTGGAAAAACCACCGGTTTGGAGACCGGTTTTTATTAACCGAATAACCAAACCGGTTTGGTTAACCGGTTTTTGTGGTAGGGGCGGGATTTTTTTGGTTTTTTTGAAATTTTGAAATTTTGAATTTGAATTTTTGAAAGAGGGGAGTGTGGGGGGGGGGGGGGGGGGGGGCGGATTTTATTAAAAGTTGTTAAATATTTACGATTTTGCCATAAAAATGTTAGTATAAATAGATGTGTTATGTATTTGGTTAATTACCACTTTCAAGCAATCAAAAAACACTCCAAAAAAATCAAAACCGAAAGTATTTCACTAAACACTAATGGAAAGTTCAAACACCAACAACACCACCAACACCGAAGCTGGTTCAACAAGTGCAGCGACGGTTTTGAAAGTTTTACCGTGTGACCGTGTAAAAGATCCATGGGAACACTTCAACTACTTCCTAATGTCGGACGGTAAGAAAAAGGCTCAATGCAAATATTGCTTGAGTATATTGTCTAGCGGTTCCAACTCGACGTTGAGGGCTCACATCAAACAAAAGTATTGCAAGGCACTCAAATCGGTTCCGGAAGCCGGTCAATCGTCCATGGCTCGAGACGGGACTATTTTTGCATACGATCATGATTTACTCCGTGAAAAATTGGTCGGTTTGGTGATTCAACGTAGTTTGCCGTTCAACCACTATGACCACGAGGGGACGACGGAGGTGTACCAGAATTATATGCAACCGCAGTACCATCATGTAAGTCGTATGACTCTTAAACGCGATGCTATGAAAATGTGGAAAACGGCTAAGCAAGATTTAAAAAATACTTTTTTAAATATGGATGCTTGTGTTAATTTAACAACCGATGTTTGGGCTGCTCCTCATAATTTGCCATTTTCGTACCTTTGTGTTACCGCACATTGGGTTGATCCCGAAAGTTGGCAAATGATGAAGCGAGTCGTAGCATTTGAAAACTTTCCGGTTCCTCACTCCGGAGAAGCTTTATACAATTTGTTGAGAAAAGTGTTTCATAAGTTTAACATGACAGAAAAAAAAATTTCAATAACGTTGGATAATGCTAGTAACAACACAAATGCAATGGGTCGACTAAAAATGGAATATGAGCCACCTTGTAATGGCGAATTTTTTCATAGTCGATGTGTTGCACACATCATTAACTTGGTTGTGCAAGCGGGATTAAAAGATCCGCATTTGAGTGAAGTGAAAGAAGATTTTAAAAGAATGTTAGTTGATGTTTTTAAAAAGGGTAATAAAAGATATAATGCATACATTAGGATGTGTGAAACTGCGGGGAAACATTGGTTACAACCTTGTTGGGATATTGAAACACGGTGGAACTCCACTTATCTTATGTTCATAAGTGGTTTAAGACAAAAGGTGACCTTGCAATATTTTCATGATGAGAAATTGTCGGGGAGGGGTAGGTGTGCTCCATTTAGTCAAGATAATTGGGATACTATTGAAAAAATAACCCGACTACTTGAAGTTTTTTACAACGCAACAAAAAAATTGTCGGGGGTTTATTATCCAACGGCTCATTTGGTACTCGAGCAACTATTCTTGATGTCTTCACAAATCGCCGCATTTGAATTTAATGGTGGTGTTTATACTAGCATGGTTTCCGGGATGAAAGAAAAGCTGTTGAAATATTTTGAAACTTTACCACCGTTAATTACTTATGCGGCCGCATTAAATCCATGTTATAATGTAAACGGGGTGGAGGTTCTTATTGACTCGATTGTGACTGATTTGGGTTGTTTCGCGTCAAACCCGAACTATGCTAATGATGCAAAAGAGTCCTTTGGCCATTCGTTTAAAAGTTTGTGGCAATATTATTTTGAAAAATATGGCAACCCACCTCCTAGTGTGACGGAGTCTTCTTCATCATCATCAAGGGCTTTTAGAGGGAATCCGATACTTGCTTTGCATAAAAAGATAAGAGAAAATCCCAACAAACGGTTAAGAAATGATGGTTTAGCGAACAGTGAATATGAAAGATATATCACAACCGATTTTATCTCACATATTCCGTCTGAACAAGTTGAAAACTTTGATGTGTTGGCGTTTTGGAAAGCAAAGGAAACAATGTTTCCCGTTCTATCCCGAATGGCTCGTGATGTACTAAGTGTACAAGCTACTTCGGTAGCTTCTGAATCCGCTTTTTCAACAAGTGGAAGGGTTTTATCAAATCTGAGAAACAGACTCACACCGGCTTCTTTGGAGATGTGTATGGGTTTGAAAGATCACTTGGACGCAATGAAGCGAGTGCAACATAAAAGTAGTCTTGATGATGCCGGAGACTTCGAAGGGGAGATCTACGTGGAAGAGGCACAAGCGGGTGAAATCGAGATGCTTTCCGATGAAGAACTAAGGCAAGATGCAGCTGCTCAAGAAGCTAGGGGATCCGATGACGACTATTAGTTTATGTATTTCCTTTGATGTATTATGTTTTAAGTTTATGTATTTCCTTTGATGTATTTCTATTAAGTTTATGTATTTCCTTTCAGTTTATGTATTTCCGACGTTATAAATAAAAGTTGAAGTTTATTCAGTGTAAGTTTGAATAATGTTGAAAAACGAAAAAAAAAATCCGGTTAACCGGTTAAAAACCGGTTACAAACCGGTTCAAACCGGTTATATGTTTTAAAATTTTGAATTTTTTAACTAGGCGGCAAATTTTTTTTAAAATGAAACCGGTTAACCGGTTACAAACCGGTTCAAACTTTTGAAAATTTGAATTTTTGAACTAGGCGGCAATTTTTAAAAATTCAAAATTTTGAAACCGAACCGGTTAACCGGTTAAGAACCGGTCCAAAACCGGTTAAAACCGGTCAAACCGGTCCGAAATATTAAAATTTTAAAATTTCAAATTTTGATTTTTTTTTAGCGGGAAGGCGGGTAAACTTTCAAAATTTGAATTTTTTTTTATATTTACATGTTTGCCATTGTAAAACTAGTATAAATAGATAAAATGTGTTTTTATTTCTTTGAAACTTTTATACTTACATTTTTATATTTACATTTTTACTATGGCTGATGCTGATCCTGCACCACCTCCGCCACCCCCGCCACCGGTGATTGTTCGTATTTTACCGGTAAACCGTGTACCAAATGTTTGGGCTCAGTACATGTACGTCGAAATGTCGGATGGCACGCGAAAGGCTCAATGTAAGCATTGTTTATGTTTATTCAACCCCACTTCCAACACGGCGTTGAGGGCTCACACAAAGAAGTATTGCCGCCAAGCACCTGCAGTTGATGCCTGATTCGAGACCGCGAGTCGACGTTGAGTAGCTTATCAAGTTATCGATGTTTTATGTTTATGTTATTATGTGTTATGTTTTAAGTTTATGTGTAATGTGTGATGTATCATGTATTCTCCGTTTTATTAAATAAAAGTTCTAGTTTATCAATACACGAAACAAGAAAACTATGACAAACGACGCCGAAAAAAAAAAAAAAACAAAAAAAAAAACAAAAAAAAACTAGAACCGGTTAACCGGTCTAGACCGGTCCCAAACCGAACCCAAACCGGTTTGGACCGGTTGGGTTTTTCACCCTCCACATCCGGTTCGGGACCGAACCGGTTAACCGGCCCGACCGGTTTTTTTTCTCGTTGACCCAAACCGGTTCGGTTTTGACCGGCTGTCAAACCGAACCGGTTAACCGAAATGTGCACCTCTATTGGTATGTGTGATAAATGATTTGGCATAATCCCAATAAAAGAAAAGAATTGGAAAACAGTTGACAAAAATGCCCTCACGTGTTATTGCACGTAGGGTAGTTAATGGGTAAAACTAACTTCGTTAGTGCTCAAGGATGATTAAGGCCAACGGTTTGACCACTCAGGGATGATTAGTGCCAATAGTATGAGCTAGGGATGATAAGTGCTAAAAACTATAAACCATAGAGATGATTTTTGCCATTTACTCTTGATATTATGTTGGAACATGAAAGCTGGAGAGAAATTAAAGGCATACCAAACTAGAAGATGGCGTAAATTGTTCGAGGAAAGAAAAGGAAAGAAGTTCCGTAATGCAATGTAATGAATATAAATAGTAAAACTTAAAGATGTGACAACAGATAAAGGGATGGTGATAGTTTACGGAATCTATGTTAAATTGGCGTCAGTGACGATAAAAGTTGTTTACAGTGGTTAAGATTCAGAGCAAAACGCTGTAGTCTATGATGAATGGGTGTATAACTGAGGCAAAACAACTGAAGGAGTTTACAAAATCTGTTTGTTAAACAAACACGTAACTGTCACATAGTAAATAAATAAAACGTTACAAAGATGTGTAAAAAAGCATATCGTTATTAACACACACATATCTTTTTACGACTATGGTCTATCGATACTCATAACAGAAACTTAAATGTTTCTACATTAGATTCAGACCGAAGACATCTCAGCAAGTAAAATATAACAAAAATATTAAAAAATTTAAATATAATTATAAAAAGAAAAAAGTTTTGTGAGTACATGGTAAGACCACTATCTATACTACTATATAAAGTATTTAGGACATTCTAAATAAAGAAGTCTTAAATTTTTTAAGACAAAAAACATTTCTAATAAAAGTAACCTACTAAACTTGTACCCAAAAGTACAATTTATATAGCACTTGGTACAAAACAATAATGCATAAATCATCTAACTTGTAACATTTGTGTATATTAATGCCAGAATTAATGATATCATAAAACTACTATCACTCAAAAGTACAATTAATATAGCACTTGATACAAAACAATAATGCATAAATCATCTAATTTTTCTTTTTCATTAAAACACTCACTAAATAAAATTTACAAATCATTAATAATATAATTAAAATACCCCATCACTCAAAAATACAATTAATATATCAAATGGTACAAGACAGTAATGCATAAATCATTATTTATATTTTTCAAACACCCACTAAATGAATTTTACAATTCATTAATGATATTATTAAAATACCCCTTCACTCAAAAGTACACTTAATATATCACATGGTACAACAATAGCGCATAAATCATCTTATCTTTTGTTTCTTTTTTAAAACACCCGCTAAATAAAATTTATAAATCATTAAGTGTATCATAGAAACTAATATTTCATGTAGTCAGACTTTCTGACACCACCTTTTTTGACCACGCAACGGACCACCATTTACCACCACAAGTTAGCAATCTATACTATATAATAAACACCCACATGTTACAAACCCATGAAGCACATGATGCAATCAATGCGCTGATGTGTCTCGATTATGATAGGTCAGAGATTTAATGCGTACAACACACCATTGCACACTCCCTTTAGACTTTTTGTTTTTTCTTTTAATCCGAATTGCAATAAAATTTATTTTGGTAACTCATTCAATGCCTACTCTTAACACTCTATCTTTGTAATATACATTTACTTCGTACAACACTATCACTGCAACAGTTAATAATACACAAACACAAAGCTTCTCTCATACACTTTTTCAAACCCTATTCGATCAAAGCAGCACATTAGCCAATCTTCTTCAATACGCTCATCGTGTCTAGAAATTTAAAACCATTCTTCAGATCCAATCCTTTCCATCTCTTCCACACCATATCACCGATTCAAAAAGAAAAAAAAAGAAAAGAAAAAAGTTTTGATCTTTGAGGTTCAACCGATTCAAAAACATTGCACAAATCAAGTCGACTCTATTATCTAATTCTCGATAATTTCTTTCCAAAAAATTATTCTTTGGTATTAGCATGGTAATTTTCCATTTGATTTTGCAGGTTTAATTTAATTTCCACATATAAACATTTGTACGAGTAAGTTTTAATTTATCTTCATTTGTTTAGTTTTATGTATTAATTTGGTACTTTTAAATATTCCATTGATTATGAATATGAGTGTGGTTATATATAGTAGAGCTAAATATTGGTGTAATTTTTCCGTGATACATGTTTGTGCCGGAATTTGAAGATCGAAGGTTTACAAGTGACTGGTGTTTGATGAAATGTTTGAAAGTAATTTTGATAAAGAAAGGATTCATGAAGAACTGTCAATGAATATTATGGACAATAAAGGTAGAAGATTGATTCTCATAATATATGTGTTTGTTGAAAAAATTCCGTAGTTCATAGTAGCAATACATGATGTGAATTTTCATGTGTAGTAGCAATAAGTGTTTTAATGAGGTTACCTAACTTGCACAAAGCGTCGATATTTCTATCATTCAAATATTTTCATTGCCTATTTAGAACTTGAGATGAATTTGAATAGAGAACACCAACAGTATGTTATTCAGGTGGTCTTTATTATATCATTGAATTGAGATTGTTATAGTTGGCCATCTTTGGAGATCCATATATTTTCAACACACAATAAGGTCAAAAATTCTATCTATTAAATATAATAAACAAGAGTTTTGTACTACCCTTTAAAGCATCTCATGCAATTAATTTTCTGATGAGTCAATGCTGTGATTGGGTAAAAAAAAGGAATGTACAACACCTCAATAACTAATGACTTTCAATACACTCTCGCAATGGCGCGGAATGTATGACTCCGTGTTGGCAATGGCGCGGAATGTATGCATGCAATTTATTTTTCAGATTTGTATAGTTTGTTGTTGTTTAAAGTGTCATTTTGATCAACGGACTCTGTTTTTGAGGTGTAACATGTAGTTAAGGATTTTATGAAATAATTTGGTCTAACCTTCTACTCTTGATCAATCTTAAGTGTAATTAAGATTTTTATGAAAATAACTGGTCTAACCCATTATTGATGGCTTAAATTCAGGTCGATGCCCTTTGCAGAAAAGTACAAGATAGAGCCGGATCAAACGAATGCTCTGATAACTTATGTAACTCTACTACTATAACAACAAGACCATAAATTGCAGTTACAACAACGTAATAAACTATTGAGTCTTTACAGGTTGGTCATCTATAACTTTGTTTTTTTGAATTGTTTGTCATCTATAGTTCTAAACTATGTAAATGTTATGCTAAGCACAACTCAGTGAGACCAAATATTCATGAGTGGAGAACCTACATTTTAGAGGAGTAGAAAATCAAAAGCGTGTAAAGCAATCTAAATTAAGTATGTATTGTAAGTTTCAATCATGGTAGGCTAGATCAAGGTACATTGAATTATTAAGTTTTAAATAGTAGCTATGGTTCTACACTACACTTATTAGACAACATTGAAATCACCATCATTAACATGAATGAAAAGGATCATAAAATATGGTTGCAGTTTGAAAAACAAAGAGATAACTGTATGGATAATCTTTAATATAACTCATATCTCTTTTTCTCTTCATTCTCTAATATATTTATGATCATTTCATGCTTTAACATTTGCATTAATACTTGCAGATTGTGAACTTTAAAACTATAGCACCTGCTTGACTTAAAAGGCATGTATGTTGAACTCTCAATCTTTTAAAATTGTCATGGGTCATGAGCTTCTGTCGACCAGTCTTCATCCTCTTTTGTTTTTTTATCAAATCAATTCTTCTCTATATAATCCACTTTAAGTTTTTAGTGACTCAAGTAAGATTTTGAAATTACAACATTTTTTTTTTATCAAAATAAGTAAATATTCATAGCTTTTAATATAATAAAATCATTTTAGAGTACAAATTTGACACATATCCTTTAACTCCGTTTTTTTATAGTTTGATTTGCTAGAAGTGCAAGTTGAAGCCCGTAGCCATCTCATGTAATCGATTCAGAATGTTTGGGTACTTATTGTCATTAGTTGTGAAGTATATGCGAGTAGAAGCATGTGCAAGTTTAGGAGCAACGAAAGTGTGAGGTCTTCTTCGACGAGTGGTGTTCCATCTTTGATGCCAACCTCTTTTGAGTTTTCGGTTGAATCTCTTGAATTTTAATAGCAAAAGTGTATACTTCATCACTTCTACATATACATGCCATAAATCCAAAAATAACTGTGCTCGATCCTACTATATTTTTTAAGATTATTTTTTGTGCACAACCAATTATAGGTTTGTTGGTGAGTTGACTAAAATGGTCAACACTAGCAATAACATAGTGCTAGATATGTTTTTTTTTTTTTTTTTTCCTTCTTTTTTTAATTTCTTGAAAGTCGCAAGTTATTTACTAAAAAGTGAAGGTAATAAAAGCTTCGGGTGTATGATGAAAAATCCTGAAGTCTGTCAGATGTCATCCATGTTCCTCTTAATGTAAAGTTATATAAAGACATTTGTGTGTTCGGATTTATTTGTTGACATGGGCTCTAAAAGTCATACCTAATTAAAGGTGATTTTAAATACTCTTTTATTTCCGTATACACAAGGTCTTATTTGAAAGTATAAACGACCAATGTTGGGATTTATTATTAATTTTTTCACAGATGGAACTTGACAAATCTCTTGGAAGTGTTTGTGGATAGTGTCCAAGCTTTACTCTCTTGGCAAGTCTTTCACGGAATGATCATAAACTACTCAAGTGTTTAACGTAAATCGCTTTAAGACTATCTATCAGTTGGAGAAGACGATATATCCACATTTATTATTTTAATAGTTACAACCCAAATTGTATATCGTATCATTAACATATTACGTATTATTTTTTTCAATAAATAATAGAACTTATTTACGTTTGTTGTTGTTTGTTAATTTATTCACACACGTATCTTCTTAATGAATAATTCTTTTAAAAACCCCGTGATTCCACGAGTCTATAAGCTAGTATATAATATTACACGTCCTAAACGACTAGCAATATCTTCGTTGCATTGTGATGCATGTCTGCTTTTTTTTAATTCAATTTTGTGCGGTAAAATAGTTCCATTAAGTTAACGTCATGTGTTAAGTTAGCATCATGAAAAACATATAATCGTACAAGTACCTTGTTATAAAAGCTTTTTATTATGTTACTAAATGTGTAAGTAACAAAACAAACTAATTTCTAATTAATAACGTCATGCATCGAAAAAGCAAAAAAAAAAATATAAAATAAACCTGCTATTGCTTCCCCCTCACCCAGCCGAGCCGAGACTGTATTTTTACAAAACCAAAAACAAACCATCTTCTCTCAATTCGTAAGTTCCTCTCTTTTAACTCTCATTTTTTATTTATTTTTTTATTAATTCAAATTATTTGAAACCCTAGTCCCCAATTATAACACCAAACGGTTCACGCATTGTGTGAATTTGTTTTTGATCGATTTTTGTTAACGAAAAGAGCTTGATTTATCTCTTAATTTTATAAATTTCGTGTTTTTAGTGATTATTTTGAATAAATGTATGACGGATTGATTTTTTTGTGAATCAATTGTGTTTGAATTTTATAAATTTGATGGATTGTTGTTATTTTATGGTTATATAAGCAGTTTTTGATAGGGAGGTGCTTATTTGAATTTGTTTATTTGAGATTGAACAAAAAGTATACTTTTTTACTATCATGTTTAACCTAAAACCTTTCGCAAAGGAATTTGATTGATTTTTTTTTTCAGTGATTCGTTATTTTCTCGAGTTTTATTGTATTCTGAATCTCCAAGTGTTTTTTTTCAAAAATCTCGCCTTTTTTTAATAGTGTATGTTATGTGTTGTCTGTTAAATGAAATTTGAAAATGGGGAGTCGGGGATGCATATATATATGGATATATCATTTAGGATGTGATATCAATTATGGCGGATTTTTGCGCTATTTTACGCATTTATATACATTTGTGATTGATAGTAGGATTGGTTTTGGTACTATAACAGGAAAGATAAATGTCGTTGGGTTATTAATAGAAGAACTTGATTGTGTGTGCACTTTAAAATTTTCGTTTTTTTATGATTACTTAATTAGTTAATTGCTATGGGTTTGTGTTTAGTAATTTGCTTTACGTGAATCATAAGAACTTGGATTTTATTAGTATTCTATCAATTTCATGTTTTTTTTTTATAGTCGGTATGGAATTTATAGGGTTTTTTGTTTGGCTAACGTATAGATTGTTGTGATGATTTTGCGTATTTTCGGGGTGTATAAAAACAGGGATTTGAATATACCATTTTGGTATCCTTATCATTTATGGCGATTTATGCTCTATTTTACATCCTTTTATTTGTTTTTTTTTTATTTTTTATTTTTTTATTTTTTTTATTGAAAGTACGCTTGGTCGTAGTCCTATTACAGCAAAGATAACCCGTGTTTATTATTTGATTTTGCAGTAGCAGTATGAGTGGTACGCCAAATAAGCGGGTGCATGATGACAGCGGAGGCCATCCCTCCCTATCTAGGTACACCCATACGACACAAGATGATTCTGGAGCGTACTCTGGCATGGGGCCCGCAAATTCAAAGCTACCAAACCCGTCAGCTCCCAGTGAGTATCATGCTCCTTCTTTTGATATGGGCCAAGATTCCCGCATGCCAAAAGTTCCCAGAACTGAAATGCGCGAAATGGAAAGTAGAAGATCACCAATGCTTCCGATGTATCGTATGCAACCATCGTCTGTAAATGAGCCACAATCTGATCATGCTGTGAACCCCGAAGAAAGTAACGTAAGAGATCTTAAGGTTGAGAACCGTGATGGGAAGGCTGAATCACGAGAGCTGTATCAAGGTGTTAAATATGATAAAGATTTTAGGTATACTCATGATTATAAAGGAGAATATAAGCATGAACCTTCTGCTATGTACCCAGTGAATACTAGTCGCAGCTTAAACTGGAACGAATCGAAAGATCACCACAGGACATGGAAGTATCCTGATACGTCTGGTGGAAACATGGATTCAAGGGACGTGTCACGTAGTAATGTTGGTGACAATGTAACGAAAGAAGATAAGGATCATAATGTACCTCACGAGACTGCATCTGAGAACAAAGTTAACGATGATAGGCTTAAAGAAAGAGATAGGAAAAGGAAAGATGTGAAACATAGGGAATGGGGGGAAAATAACAAAGAGACGAAAGATCCGTCAAAGGAGGAAAGAGAAACTGATAGGAAAGAGTTACCAAAAGAAAAGGACAAAGTGAGAGATAAGAACGAGAAAGAGGGTCTGCAGAATGACAAAGAAGATATGGATGTTTCATCGTCAAGAGTTGTTGAGCAGAAAAGTTCAGAAAATTGGAAGGAATTAGATAAGGAATCGAAAGATAGGAAGATGGAGAGAGATGGTGATAACGAAGGGGAGAAACGCAACAAAGGGTTTGATAAAGATTCAGATGACGGAGGTGCTGATGTTGAAGGAAGTGCTGATAGGGAAAGAGATGGTTTTAATTATGGTGTTCAGCAGAGGAAAAGGATGCTTCGACCTAGGGGCAGCCCTCAAGTTGGAAACCGAGATCCTCGCTTTAGATCTCGTCCTCAGGATAATGATGGGTATGTTCCGTTAAATTAATTCATTGCTCTATATAGTACTATCTGAGATTGACTTCATGTACCATTAATAGCCTTAATCCTGGAAACCTTCGTATTATGTCATTTACAGCTTGATAAATAATATTTGATAACGTCTCATTAACTGACATGATTTTTTTTTTTTTTTTTTTTGGCTATAATGTGTATCTTTAATGTTCTCAGTCACGTGCAACTAGGTTGGTATAGTTCTAAATGAAGCTTAAGAATTTATAACAGAAATGTATATAATTTTTTTCTCATAATGGCAATCTGATGTCTGTAAATCTTGAACTCCTACAACCTGTGATGATGAATTCAGTTTGAGCATGTTAAGTGGTCGACATTGTTTGGAATATTGAACATGCAAAATTAACCCTCTTAACAAGTAAGATGATTTTGGATTTCTGTTGAAGCCCATCTGTAACGCTGTAGACCATAGATAAACCAAAATGGGTTGTCAATGTCAATGAGAGTAACTTGAAGCTGAAATGATCAAAGGAAATATACAAGACATTGATTAAATTTACGTTAAGCGTAGATATTATAGCTTCATATTTGGTAATTAAATAAGCCGATATCCTTAGTCTCTACATGCTGGGTGACCATTTTGTCTGCTAATTATTACATGCACCAGTGGTTGTTACTTATGGCTTCATATATATTCTCATTCAAGTCGGCTAAAAATTTCTATAAGATAATACTATTTCATTTTTTTCCCCTAACTTAGTACATCTGGTGATATATCTTCTCTTTTTATATTTTTGCAGGTCTACAGGTAAGCAGTTTATCTATTTGAACCAATGGTCAGGAAGTTTTATGATGGTTTGTCGTAATTTGAATAAATTTACCAGCATATCCAAATTAGTCCAACTTCGTACCTTTCTTGCATCTTGTGCATCCTAGTTTTTTTGTTTGCTTAGATTTTACAGTATTTCCATAGAGTTTTGGTTTGCATTTGAATTAGGTGGGGTTATGTAGCTAGGAATTTACTCTAAGTGATCAAGAAACATGCTAATACGATTAATTTTAGTATTTAGGGTGGATTCTTTTTCCTACAAGATTATGATACATAACTCCTAAATTTATTCTAGCATTATTAGCACTGGAAATTGGATTCTCATAATGGGTGATAAGCTTATAGAAAAACACATACATGTTTGCTGATTCAGTATATGCTAATTAATTAAAAACTAGTAATTACGATGGATGATTTTGTTTAGTAATTACGAAACTGGTACATTCCTCATAATAGGTTTTATCTGAATTTCAATGTTTAGTTCAATTCTCTTAACTGGTGATAAGTTTCTTTAGGAATTATATACGTGTTATCTGATTCATAACACATTACTGCTTGATGTATTCTTTGGATCCTTTACCCCTTGTTTGTGCATATAGAGAGTTAAAACACGTCCTTCGTTATGATAGTGACATCTGTTTGGCCCAATATCTTGTGTAAATGTATTGGCAATGCCATATACTGAATCGATTTGCATTATTTTTCTAATACTTTATGTTTGTGGCTTAATCATGTTGATTTTCCTAATACCCTTGTAAGAGGGTGTTTGGGGTTGCTTATTCAAGATAGGTTATGCGTTTTGAAAACGGATAATCAGCTGTTATAAAACGTGGTTTTAAAACATAGTGTTTGGATTTGATTATGCTGTTTGATATCGTAATAATCAGATAATCAATTTTTTAGTGTTTCGCAAAATCAGATTATTTTATAATTTAAATGTAAATTGACTAAAAAGGACATTTGTATATATTATTAAATTTTATAAATTTAACAAAAACAATGGAATTTATCTAACGTGTGTAAAAATGTATGTTTATATCTATTAATTAAATACTTTTTTCTTATACAAAACAAGTAAGTTATAATTTATTTATATTTCTATATAAAACCCATTAGGCATCCACGCCACCATCATCCCCAAAATTCAGTAATAACTCCACACCATCATCCCTTAAATTGATCTGTATAACCAACAAATCACTAAATACAAGGAATAAAACTCACCAAATACTTTATTTATTGAACATCACCAAGTGAACCACTGAATCTACTATCGTCGCATCGCTGGAGTGAAGAAATCCAATAACTTTGTACAATTAGCTTGTCACTAATTAGCTTCAACACTTGTGAGGAGCAAAGTCAATAGGAAACTCATGGAAGGTAAACTGTATATACAAAGAAGAAGATGATGTATATATGAGGGTAGTATGGTAATTTTACATTGAACAAATAGCAGTTGTAAACTAGCGTTTTGCAAAAGCAGGTAGCAACCTCCTGCTCCAATTCACGTTTTGGCACTCTCAAAACGCAGAAAAGTTATCTTCAGGTTGTATTTGCCAAACACTACAAAACAGATTATTGCGTTTTGAAAACGCAATAATCAGATAATCTGTCCCATAATGCAATCCCAAACACCCCTAAAACTGTTATGTCCTGTAGGTCTTTAAGTTGGTTTTTGTACTGTTTTTCATTGTTATGCTTGGTTTGATTTTTGATCTTGGGTTAAGTATTGGGTGAACCTACCTTCAAAAGCAGGCCAGTTTTGTAATTTGTCAGTATTTCTATATTTTCATTAAAAGTACCTGGCCCTTATTTACGATGGCACAAGATGTAACTCTATTCTTTTGCCAGTAGATTCAAGACAACTTTTTCTACATGTAGTCCAGATTCACATTATTTTCCAATAGACTGCAAGAAAATATGTATATTGCAGGTCTAAAACAAATTCCCTGTGTGTATGGCATTAATTGCCAATCTTTCTGCAAGAGATTTATAAATATTGTGTTTCTTCTATATTGTGTCACTTATTTCTTTTCGTTTCATGTATGTTCTGTAGCTCGGTAGTTTCATGTATGTTCCGTAGCTCCGTAGTTTCATGTATGTTCCGTAGTTTCATGTATGTTCCGTAGCACGGTAGCTGATCAGCCACATCATAGCTTCCTTTATGTTTTGACACAATAAACTAAGTATGTGTTTTTTCTGCATATGAAAAGTTTTGATGTTCCGAATGCAGGGAAAGATGTGTCAACTGTGGTATACAGAGTTGGTGAATGCGTGCAGGAATTGTTAAAACTATGGAAAGAATATGAATCTGCCGCATCTGATAAAATACCTGAAAGCTCAAATGGTGGCCCTACTCTTGAGATTCGTATACCAGCTGAACACGTTTGTGCTACAAATCGCCAAGTAATATATATGATTTCATCGTTATTCAGGCATTTTGATTAATTTCACTTATGACAATAAAGTGCTAAACATCCTTTTAACTCTATTTTTCAACCTTTATCGTCATCTTTTGCTGTTATCTGCATGCACAGGTTAAAGGTGGGCAGTTATGGGGCACAGACGTATACACTGATGACTCTGATCTTGTAGCAGGTATGGCTTATTGTGTTCATAGTTATCTGCTTATTGGTTTTATTACTTTCGACCCCTAAGTTTACATGTTTTTGTTCTGACCACGACATAAGGTTTAGATCTTCAGAATCAATTGGTGATCTTAACTTGACATATTTTCTTTCTTATGTCCCAGTTCTAATGCACACTGGTTTCTGTCGCCCAACTGCGTCTCCCCCGCCACCAGCTATTCAGGAGTTACGGGCTACTGTCAGAGTGCTCCCTCCGCAAAATTGTATGTTTATAAATCTCAATTCATAAAAGTTCTTCATTTGTACATAATACAGATGCATCTTTAATTTTCTCAGCATGGTGGGCTTTACTGGTATATAAACATCATCTGGCTTTGTTTATGTTGAAAGTGTCTTAGGTATGACAATTTACCAGTAACTTTTTTTTGGGTTTTTGCAGGTTACATTTCTACCTTGCGAAACAATGTGCGTTCACGTGCTTGGGGGGCGGCTATTGGTTGCAGTTTTCGCGTAGAGCGATGCCACATCGTCAAGGTGAGAAACATACATTGCTTATGTAACTAATTTTCTTTCTACATTTTTGGATGAAGCTGGACCGATTATATCCGATTTGTGAATTCTTCACCTTTTTTCACATATTTTATTCCTCGATGTTTTCTGTTTTTCCTTTTTACAGAAAGGTGGTGGGACTATTGATCTGGAACCCTGTCTTACGCATACATCCACTGTCGAACCTACTCTTGCTCCTGTGGTTGTGGAACGTACAATGACTACTAGAGCTGCAGCTTCGGTATGTCCTTAATGATTTCTTCATACATGAAGATTTATTACAATTCATGTACTTTTAGTGTTTTATTTTTGTTATACATTCACTTCCATGCTACATTTGTAGTATGGCTAATGTGAGACGATTGTTTGCCTCATCATTTTGAACTGTCATTTTTCCCTTTGCTGATTTGCATACACTAATAAGACAACATATAGGCCACTTTTCTCTTGAATTTTTTGTAGCGTTTAAGTAAATATTAACAAGACAATCAAGCTAAAATTGAGGACCCCTCGGTTCATAAGGAATATTAATCATATACTGTTGGATGTAATATAGTTTATATATATATATATTTACATATCATATATGCTGTATTCACACTAGTGTACTCATATGATATGTTTCAAGCTCGGAGCTAACTGTGTTTAGGCTTACACTACAAAAGAAATAGAAACAAGGAAAAACCTTTAGTTGAGTGACTGCGACTTGCAAATTTCTTAATCATGTGTGTAAACGGCATTGTGAGGATTTTACTTGCTATGTGAATACTTAAAGATGGCTCTTTGCAGTGATTTGTTTTTTTGTACCTTCTACTACAAAAGGGTGATTATTTGATTTTTTGTTGCTTAACTAGCTCAGTCGTGTGTTTATCAAAATCTTTGCAATTTATCTTGGTTTTGTCTTCCGTAGAATGCTCTTCGTCAACAAAGATTTGTGCGTGAAGTTACATTACAGTACAACCTTTGCAATGAACCCTGGTATGTCCATCATATTCACAAAGGCTGCTTCACATTTTCCTACAATCTTTTCCATCAACTACTGACTCCTGAAGTGTCCTAGAATTTAATCTTCAATTGTTATTTGTATAACATCTAAGGTTTTGTGTTTTACAGGATTAAATATAGTATAAGTGCCATAGCAGATAAAGGTCTGAAGAAGCCTCTTTTTACCTCTGCAAGATTGAAAAAGGGCGAAGTTCTGTACTTGGAAAGCCGTACACGCCGGTAAGATGGAATTATCTTCCTGTAAATGTATTTAGTACATCTTACCCATAGCTTGAATATGTTGTCTTAGTTAATGACATCAGTATCCTAGGACACGGTTGGTTAGAGGGGTTCGTGGTTCACTTAACCTCAAAGTTTTGGGAAACCCTGAACATAACCTTGTATGCGGCTTTGACAGTAATTGAAACCTAAACCTAACTTCATTTGGCGGTTAACTTTAATTTCTGATTAAGCTCTATAGTAAAAAACACAACACGTTCAATTGTTGTGTTGCTTTCATGACTATTGAGAGCTTCAGGAATTAAATTAAAGTAAAATGAGTGGGTTTCGTAAGGATTTTAGAATATGATGTAAGCGGTTTAGCTCTGTTGATTGCTTTTATTTGAAGTATAAACCTAAAATGAACCTCATCATGTGCGCCAGCAAATTTTCCAAACTAAAAAAAAGGATCCACATTGGACTTTTTAACCTTGTTTTTTGTTTGGTTTGCTGTTGATGGCTTAAGTAAGTTAACAAGTCTATAATTGGTGCATGCTCTAAATCGTTGCAATTATTTCTTTTTTGAAGGTTTGAGCTTTGCTTCAATGGAGAGAAGATAGTGAAAGCAGGGAACGAAGCAGAGACTCATTTGGGAAATGGTGAGAGGAGTATGGATATTGATAATAACAACAATAGTAATAACGTGACGGATGTATTCAAATGGTCCCAGTGTAAGAAGCCTCTGCCTCAGACACTTATGCTCTCCATTGGTATCCCATTGCCACCTGAGCATCTCGAGGTACTAACTTTCTACATCTACATCTATATCGACTCTAATTCTGGTTCGAACTGTCTTTAAACGAAATGGTTTTGTGCAGGTGTTGGAAGAGAACCTTGATTGGGAGGACATCCAATGGTCACAAACAAGTGTATGGATTTCTGGAAAAGAGTATCCCCTTTCGCGGGTGCATTTTCTATCCCGCTAAAAGGATTATAAGTTGACTGTGTTTAGAAATAAGATATGCAAGTCTGAATATGGTTGTAGTATTTGCGTGTTGTTTACTCAATATTTAACTATTCTAAAGATGGTATGAAAGAGTTGCGCCAAGCTTGTTGTTTTACAAGTGGTGGTTGTGGATTGTTATTAGTAGTCTTTCGCTTTTGATGACTAGCTTTTGTTCTACTTTGTGAATGTTTGTGATAGGTTAGCTCTCGGAAACCCTTTGTTAGAGTTAGCGACGACGATGGTGGTAATAATAATGCTAATAATAGTAGTAATAAAAATAAGAGTAGATTACGGTGAAACGTACAAATACCTTACATGGTTGATATTAGCTGAACTGATAGTTTCACTTTCGGCGAAAGATCAAAACTGAAAAGCAGTTGGCTAGTATTACAGACCATTAATGTGACGATTTGCGTAAGTCTCACCAAACTATATAGACGAAACTGATAAACAAACCAAACAGCTTGATAACTTATGCATTCTCAAAAACCTCTATTTGAGAAGCTTTTGCTCAGTTAGCTATTTTAGGCGAAAAGTCATAAGCTCAACCAGCGTAAAAATAACTTGCAATCTTTTTTAAAAACACTATTAAGCTTTCAAGCTGTCTAAAACAAAAACATCTTTAGTGATGTCGAAAATGATCTTCAAAAGAGTCACCTTACATCACCCGACTCAAAGACATTTGTCTACGAGACATCACAATAGCACAGGTGGTCGTCAAGTTAATAATAGGCTACTGGATGATGCCCTCCGCCTGTTTAATGAAATGATTCACAGAAAACCGCTACCTTCGGTTGTGGAATTTAATGAAAAGATGAAACATTATACGACAGCTCTATCGCTTTTTAAGCAGCTTAACTTAATGGGTATCCCTCGTACTCTCTACACAATCACCAACTCTATTAACTGTTATTGCAGGCTTAATCAAGTCACTTATGGTTTTGCGTTATTAGGCACCATTTTCAAGCATGGTTATTCACCTGATGTGACCACCTATACTAGTCTCATATAAACGGGCTTGTTCTTGCAGACCGGGTTTTTGACGCGATTGAATTGTTTAAGAAAGTGATCAGGCGGAAACTTTGTGACCCTTATGTATGGAACTATTATTAATGGGCTATGTAAACTAGGTCAGACTAGCAAGGCTCTTGAATTGCTTAGGTTCATGGATGGAAGCTTGTGTAAACGAGTACACTAAAATCATTGATAGTTTTTGTAACCGAGATGGCTGATAAAGGCATCGTGCCGGATGTTTATACTTACAGCCCTTTGATTCAAGGTTTTTGTAACTTTGGTCGAGAGACAGAGGCTGCAAGAATGTTGAGAGGTATGGAGGAAAGAGGAGTCTCTTCCAGATTGGTCACCTTTAATATCTTGGTAAATGCTTTTTGTAAGAAAGGATTAATAAAAGATGCAGAGCTTACTGTACAAGCAATGGTTCGAAGAGGTTTAGAACCAAATGTAATCACTTATAGTGCACTAGCTAATGGATATTGTTTGCATGGTGAAATAGATGAGGCACAGAAAGTTATTGATGGCATGGTGGAGAAGGATATTGTGCCTAACATAATAACCTATACCAGCCTAATAAATGGATACTGCAAGAAGAAGATTGATGAGGCGATGAATCTTTTTCGAGAAATCATCAACAAGGGTTTGGTTCCTAATATTTTTACTTACAACAGTATGTTGCAAGGTTTGTTTGGAATTCGGAATACTAAAGCCGCTAGAGAACTCTTTGACGATATGCAAAAGAAGGCAGTGTCACCGTATCTTGTTAAATGGAATGTGCAAGAACTCCCTGTGTGATGATGCATTGGTTCTTTTTCGTTTGCTAGGAAACATTCCGTTGATGAGCGATGTTGCCTTGTATAATATCTTGATTGATGGTTTTAGCAAATGTGGGAAGCCTAACATGGCTCTTTTCGATGAACTCTCTTTGAAAGGATTAAAACCAGATGTTGTGACATATAATGTGATGAATATGCATTGCCGAGAAGGGTTATTTGGTAAAGCTAAAGAATTGCTTACAAATATGGAGGTGTGGTTTGTTCCCAGATGACATTACATACAATGTTATTGTTCAAGACTTGTTGAAGAAAAATGAGTGTCAAGAGGCAGAGATTTATCTGGAAAAGATGATCAAGCAAGGTTTCATGCCTAATCGTGCAACTTTTAAGATGTTGCTATTGCTACCCCTGAATCCAAACGTAGGACAAGATTCTCGTTTGCAAACTATAATTCAGAAGTTGACAAATGTAGAAAAATAAGATGGTATAAAACCGGATTTAGCATCTCGGATCATTTCCTGAACTTCTCAAGGTTTATGAATTATAGTTGTTGATATTTGTTTCATGTTGGTTGTTTAGAACATGATTTGATATACGCGTAGAAGCTTTTGTGACTTTCAGCTGTCTATATAGCATAAAGGTATATTTTCGATTAAATTCTTTGCGCCTGTAGTTACGCGCAAATGATTTCAATTTTTCCCTTTTCAGTTTTGGAATATCACAACATTATTTGAGGCTTGAATAGCCGTATGCAAATGTTATGCGGCCTGCTATAAATTTGATAAGGTAGTCTTATTTTTCATCTGTTGTAATAATATGATATTGGTCCATCCCTGTTACTTTAAAGGCTGCTCCAACCTTGACTTGTTTAGAAGCCAATTATCGTGCATTTGATCCTAGAGATATCACTGTAACATTAAGTAGATGCCGTAGGGAGTAGTAAATGTTTCATCTCCTCCTAAGCAGGGAGGACGCGGACTAGCAGTTAGTTACTGCTGCTCCAAGATATCCAACAATGAATCAAAAGAAACAGCACTTATCCAAGAAATAAAATACCAATCATTTCTTAAAAAAAAACCAAATTTCTAAAATTCCAATAAAAATAGCTGTAAGCAATAAAATCTAATGAACAAGTAACAAGTCATTACTTATCCTAACTACTTAAGAAAACTAATGAACAAGTCACTACTTACCCTAACTGCTTAAAATCAACGGTTTAGGCAACAGAGACTACAATAGGGCTCTTAACATGGTGCTTATTAGCATCGGACCATATTAGTTCGCCAAAAACATAACCGCTAACATTCTTGCCATGAACTTTCACCGTCATCTCAAACTTCTGAACATCACCCTTCTTGGAAAACGTAAGAACATTTGGATTAACATTCACTGATATCCCAGCAGGGTTCTTAATACGAACTGCATATGTGCCAGGGGTACCAACGTTAGTCAATTTCCTTGTGACAGTGGCTGTCCCGTTGAGATTATGGACAGTTATGGAAGGGTAGTTGAAGTTCAAGACACTGTTATTTGTTTTAGGGCATTTGTAAGGTTGATCAGCAAACTTTTGAATCACGGTTTCATTGTATCCTCTAGCACAAAGATAGTCAAGATAGTCGTTTACACATAAGTCATAAACCAATCCAGGATTCATCGCTTTGTTTGGCCAAATATCTCCAGCTCCACGGCTGAATGGATTTGCAGATTTTCTGGCTTCATCCAACATCGCATGTCCGGTGTTGTCTTTTACTTTGGCTGAACAAAAACAGAACCAACATTAAACTAATTAACATATAGGCATGTAATTTGTGCTTACACCATAATGGCCATAATAAATTTTTGAACTACGTTTATTATATGCCAAATAATTAAACTAATTTTTATTATTTGCCTATTGTTGCACACAAAAAGTAATGATTGAAGAAAAAAGAAGTCCAACTTAGTAAAAAAGTAATTTGAAAAAAAAAAAAAAAAAAACAAACAAACAAACAAACACAAAGTTTTATGACATTGTATTTAAAATACTGTTTGTTTGTTTTAAGAAAAGGTTACAGAAAGCATTAGTAATATGGCTGTTTTGATGAATTAACATGTATTTATCTGAAGATTGTTTACCTGTAGTCATGAGGGCGGACTTTATGGCAGAAGGACTCCAGTCAGGGTGGAGGTTCTTAAGGAGCCCAACAACTCCAGCAACATGTGGGCAAGACATAGAGGTACCCGACTCTATGTTATATGGAAAGACTGGTGGTTTTGAATCTTCAGTGTATGCTGCAATGATATTCACTCCAGGTGCCGTAATATCAGGCTGTACATATGTAAGACAAAGATAATTAATTTTCAGTTAGTTAGTTATATATCTATGTTAACAATCAATATATAGTTTCACCTTAAGAATCTCTGGTGCGACTGGATTTGGTCCCCTTGAAGAGAATGCTGCCATAAATGGAGCAGGCTTTATGTTTACAGCGGCTTCAGGGTGCGTGATGTACCCCAATGGCTCTCTGCATTAGAAAATCAAAATATTGGTATAATCTATAAAACTGTCAAGAATATGATATGAAAAATGAGGGCACTTACTTAGTAGAGTTGAGGTAGGCAAAGAGACGAAGGCAATCAGCATAGGTGAGGTGGGTGGTAGGCAGTATGTGAGGGTCGGCTATTATTTCATCGCCACCGGAAAGATCATTACAAAGGATCATGCCAGCTGCACCAGCATGAGCTGCTTGTGTGCTTTTGTCAACTCTAGCATTGTCTCCCCTTAGGCACACCACAATCTTGCCTTGAACCTTCTTTGGGTCAAGCGATCCTTCCTTGCAAAGCGTCCTGAATATTTCATCACACGTTAGTTACTTGAACAGGAAACAATTGTAAGTTAAGAACAAATGATGAAGAAAAAAACGTACGCATTCATCACTGATGTATTTTGACCTTTAGCATGTACCGAATTAATTATAGGATACAATCTAGCATCTGGCATGGACTTGGACAGACTTAGTCCCTGTTATTAAAGGGCAGAACATCAATAAATATGTAGTAACGCAATAATATAACAAAATGGAAATTTTAACCATTTTACAAATAAGTATATTAGTACATGATGAATATAGATGTTTGAACCTTTAAACGGAGGCCACTAGCAAGCTCAGCAAAAGATTGAAACTCGCGATCTATAGTACTAGCTGCAACAGTAATAACCCAAGGAGCCACATTGGTGACAGATTCTGGTGCAGGTCCATCATTGCCTGCAGAGAACACGACGGTGATACCTTTCTTTAAAGCATGGAATGAGGCAATGGCAAGAGCGTCATCCATGAACTCAGCTGCAAATCCACCAAGAGATACTGACAAGACATCAACACCATCATGGATAGCAGTTTCAAAGCCTTTCATGATATCGGATTCATCACATTCACCTCCTAAAAAGGAAGGTGGCCAGCAGACCTTGTAAGCTGCCACTCGGGCTCTAGGTGAACCCCCTTTGGCTGTCCCATTGCCGACTCCATTGACAGTCACTCCTGGAACAAAGTTACCACCGGCTGTTGATAATGTATGGCTTCCATGACCTTGGTGGTCACGTGCATTGTTCATTGTAGTGCTTATATTTCCATACATGGCTTGATATCCTTTGTTATAGTACTTTGCACCAATAAGTTTACTGCAAATTTATACAATCATATATAAATAACTCTAATCATACTCACATAGGGGATGTTTAGGATTGTCTATTTTAACATGTTATTCGATTAACACCCAATATATACAGTTCGAGAAATAACAAAAAGTTAATATGCATACTTGTTGCAAGGTACTAAAGTGTCGTTCTCACAGCCGCCTTTCCATCTTGCTGGCACGGGTCCATAACCATAGGGATGGAAGCTTTTTGATTCAGGCCAAACACCTAACAGGCAAGTTCATAATAGAAATCAGTTAGTTATGCTGGCTCATAACTTACACAATACTACACACTAAAAATTTATATATATATGTTAGCTCGCTACTATTAGTAAAGCACGAATGAGGTTAATTACCTGTGTCAAGGTTACCAATGATGATGTTTTCACCGAATCTGGCTTTCCTCCACAGAGATGACGAATCAACAAATCCATTCTTTTCAAGGTTCAAGAATTCCCACGAATGAGTCGTGTGTAAATTTATCCTTTTACTAGGGAAAATCGACACAACATCAGGATGCTCTACATGATTAAAAACAAAAATTTATTCTACAGTCATTATAACTACATGTAAAATACTTATATAAACATAACGTTACAAGTATAAAAATTAACCTGCAATCTTAGCAGCATCCTCTTCCTCAAGCATAGCAGCAAAACCATTGATAACTTTATTGTACGAGTAAATAATCGATTCATCAGCATTTTCTTTACTGTGAAAAAATGTACATAAAAATTAAATCCATTTGCATAATATGACATACACAAATATGCAATAAACATGACACTACAAAATATTAGCTACTTCTACACATCTTTTTGTCCCATATTCACAAGCATGTCGGACAACCGATAAACACTTTATACAATGATATGATTGTTACACGCGAAGGGTGAGTTTTCGACTCATATGTACGTGGTCTAACCGAGGTATCACCGTGACCTTTTTTGGTACTTATATATGTGAACAATGTTGCAAATTAAAAATATGAACTTATAATGATTTTTTTGTATATACAAAATTTTACCTTCCTAAAATCGAACCAAGAATCGCGAAATGAGATTCTTTAACCTTAGATGCTTCAAATTCATTACCATGTTGTCCTCCCAAGTAGACTATATACGACTGCATAACGTAAACACATAACATAAGTAATTATAAAAAAAAAGGATAACAAAAACAACAATGAAAAATCATGGTTTTAGCATATTGCTTCTAAGCACATTCGGGTGTCGAAAACATAGATACTACTACCTTTTTTATGGCCAAGGAAGACGACTGAAGCACACAAAAAGTGATGAAAAGTATAAGAAAACTAGAAAAATTCATCATTACGTGAACTTGTTGATTCATGCAATGGTGTTTTGTGTAGATGAATGTTACGTAGTATATATTTATAAAATAATTTGGAGAAACGTATATCTTGATATAATTAAGTGAGATAATTACGTGAATTTGAATTGTGCATGGATTATGCTTCTATTGTTAAGTTGTTGACGATAATCTCTCTTATATGCAATCTTTTTCATTTATTAGTTTTGAAATTTTCATAAATTCAGAAAATTATGCGGGATTACTATACAGATTCTCACTTGAATATATATTATGTGATCACTACTCAAAAATAAAAGATGGGCAAAAAAGTAACTAGAAAAAATATATATATTCGCTTTCATGCAATGTACTTAACTAGGCAACACGTCCATATGACCATTAAATTGATAGTTAGCTGGTCAATTAACGGATAAAATATCAATTACATGGCTTCCAAATATATGACCTTACTTTATTTTCATGATTGATGATTTCTGTTGTTATTTATAAACTTGTGACAACTATACGTACACTTCTCTGTCAAATAGCATTGATTTATAACTGGTTATGTACGTGCTAGTTTTAATTTTGTTAAAGACGAATTTGTTTACCCAAAAAAAAAAAGTATTAGTTCTTGGTGTTTAGTCTTATATAAAAGAGTTCTTTCGGGTGAGAATTGAAGTTTATAAATATATCAAAACTATTGTACACAAACGGAAAAAGGTTGCGATGATTACACTGAATGACCAATGGTGCTTATGGGCTGAGTTAAACTAATAATAATAATAATAATAATAATAATAATAATAATAATAAATAAAAATATAAATAAAAAATATTAAATAGTACAATCTTGCCCGCTCATTTTTCAATGATAATTAAAGATCTATTTTCTCGCTTTTTTTTAAATAAAATGTTTGTTTTAGAACGGCAATTTTACCTACAAAACAAAAATTTTAAGGAGAAAACAGAGATTGCGTTCAAATTAGTGTTTTCCAATAAAATTCTCTACACAACACAAAATTCTTATTTACAACTTTAATACACAAAACTACAAAACATTTTTTTTTCACCTATTTTCCTTTAAAATACCCCCAATCCGTTTTAGTCCATTTTATACGTTTTTGTCGGTTTTTATCCGTTTTTATACTGTTTTGTACGTTTTTGTTTGTTTTTGTCCGTTTTCATATGTTTTTTACGTTTTCGTCCAATTTTTTACGTTTTCTTTCGATTTTTTACGTGTTCATATGTTTTTTACGTTTTCGTTCGTTCTTTTACGTTTTCGTCTGTTTCTCTACGTTTTCGTCCAGTTTTTTACGTTTTTGTCTGTTTTTTTACGTTTTCGTCTAATTTTTTTACGTTTTTGTCTTTTTTTACATTTTCGTCCGTTTCCTTACGTTGTCGTCCGTTTTTGTCCATTTTTTAACGTTTTCGTTCGTTTTTTATGTTTTTGTCTGTTTTTTTTTATCATTTCGTCCGATTTTTTTACGTTTTCGTCCGATTTATTACGTTTTCATCCGTTTTCGTTTGATTTTTAACGTTTTTGTCTTTTTTTTTACGTTTTTGACAATTTTTTACGATTCAACCCTTTTTTTACGTTTTTGACATTTTTTTTACGTTTTCGTCATTTTTTTAACCTTTTTTTAGATTTAGTCTGGCGAAGATGAAAACGTAAAAAACAGCCGAAAACGTATAAAAACGGATGAAAACGTAAAAAACTGACGAAAACGTACGAAAATGTAATTAAACAGACGAAAACATAAAAAAAAAAAAAAAAAATGATGAAAACACTATAATTTAGAAAACGTAAAAAACGGATGAAAACACTATAATTTAGTGGGTCGACTCGACCCAAACCATCTGAACCATGACCCGTTAGACCCATTTTTAAAACATGACCTGTATGACCCATGACCCATGATCCAAACCGACCTGATCCGACCCGTTTGCCATCTCTAATAAAACGTACAAAAATATTCCAAAACATATAAAAACTTACAAAAACGGATAAAAACGTATAAAACGGGTAAAATAGGAAATTTTAGTTTATGTCGAATTGTAGTCGCTTGAAGATTTTTTCATATTATTTAATGTTATATTTTACTTTTTTAATTCTTTATTTTCTCGTATTAGATTTTTTTTAATTATTTTATAATTTAGATTGTTAGTTTATAATTTTTGTTTTTGTGTTTTGAAGATGTTTTTATAATATTACAAAGGTGAATAGAGAATTGAGATAGAAAACAACAACACTTAAACATGTTTTCTAGTTTTGCAAAATGGAAAACACAAACACATGTTTCTCAAACTAAACGCGTTTTCTAAATTTTTCATTGTTTTGTAGAAATAAAACTCCCCTCCCTTTTCCTACAAAACAAGAAATAGAAAATGAAAGAAAATGTTTTCAAACTAAACGCCACCTAACTATCTCATGATAGATACACCACAAATTTATCTCACTGAATTTTAACTATCTCATAAAATAATACTCTATAATAAAAGTGGCAAAAATAATACCGTAAAGGATAGGCAATTTCATATCTCCCCTCAAAATAAAAAATATCATATTTATCAAAAACATGTTTTAAAAACATTGAACGTGCGGTGGGCGGCGATTTCAGGCGATTCAACTTGGATCGGCCTCAGAAAGTGGGGGAGACTCCACTCGCCGGAGGTGAGGTCCAAAGTATGACGGGAGTCGCCGGAAAAGTAGTAAGCAAAGATAAGACTATGGCGGCTGAAGTCGGCACGTGGACGCATCCCAGAAGCTCAAGAGCGAAAGGTTTTGGTGGAGAGCCGATGGTCTGGTTTAATTTGCAAAAGTCGCCGAAAAGAATTGATATACACTGATACCTGAAAACCACTTCTATGTGGAAGCTAAAGGAGGTCTGTTTGAGTTCTTGATATACGTTTTAAAGAGAATGGGCATGCATTTATTGTGGTGGCAGAAGGCGCTGGACAAGATCCTCTACCGAGACTTGGGCACAGTTGAATTCAGAGGTCAAGCGGTGGCGGGAGAGACCATAAAGGTGAAGTGATTAGAGTTGTCACTTAGCATATAGATACGTGCAGTTACAGCCAATGCGACTGATAACTTATACTGCACACTACTGGCACATTTGGCTATCCATGGGATTATGGCAGGCTACACAGGGTTTGTGACAGGTCCCATAAACATAAACTATGCTTACATTCCCATGGATGAGGTGGCTCATGCTAAAAGTCCAGTTGGAACCAAAGACCATAAATGGGCTTGGGTTAGATTCACTGCTCAACCTAATTTTCAGAGGACCTGAACCCGCATGTTATGTTAAAAGCGATACGTAAGATATCGAGAAAACGCCGTTTTAGCAGGGCAAGAGTAGAATGCATTTGCATCTATACAATAGCAGCCAAAAGCTAGAAATCAGTGTTTTCGCTTAAAACATTAGATTAGTGACAAGTTTACTACATCTCCTAACCCCTAACATCAATCAAATATCAGATTACAAGTAAAATACTTGTTCCTTCAGTCGAGCACTATCGGCTTTTTGGTGCTCTCAGTGACATTTTTGACCTTCTGCAGCTCAGCCACCGCAGCTTTCAAGGGTTCCTTTAACTTGCTTTTGTTAGCCTGAAATACAGCAAAGAACTTTAAATGGAGCAGCTCGTGGTAAACTCATAACTAAAACTCGTCTCTCCTTAAGAATGACAGCGTCTTTAAAATATTGGATTCTGATTAAGAGATCCAATGTCACATTACTCTTATACCATGTTTCGCAAAGATGGTAAGATTACAGAAACACCATAGACAGAATCTATGACATAGATCAAAGAACTGTAAAATAACCTATATGGAAAGTAAAGAATGCTTCATTTTACATTGTGTGAATCCCACGAGGGTTTGGTTATTTTAGGAATAAATTTGATGTTTGTTATCACACTGTACAGCATATCCATTGGATGTCATCAGTCGCAGCAGAACAATAACAGATATTTCTTAAATGATACGGTCCACAAATTTGTAAATTGATGCCTCTTAACTCAAGCACTAACAGAGAGATATAAAATACCTTCAATGATGGCATGAGACCGAAAGCTTCACCAACAGTTTCAATCGCAGTATTTGCAATGACACACATCTGAAATTAAATAAGTTTATTTGAGATATGAAGTTGAATATCATAATACATAGGTTTTGAGGTTTAGACTAATACCTCGCCATCAGAAACACCATGAATCTTGAGAGGTCTAGATTTGAGTTAAGAATTAAAGCAGCATAGTAGCGATATTTTCAAGTGCACTAAAGATTTAAAACATCATAGAAAATAAGCATTAATAAAAATGAGCCATTTGAATGCTCATCAACGTAAAAAGGATACTCCAATACTTGTCTAACAGAGTGAGGGTCAGTGTAATGATTGCCTCTGCTGGCATACTGCAGTGCCCTGTCAAATGCTCTGCGGAAAAGATACGAGTTCAGTACTATATTGTGCTTGCATTTCGTATGCTGTCCTACTGGAGATGAAAGTAGAGGAGGCAAATGGTCGATTTGGATTGTGTTTACTTTTAAAAGGGTCAATAAAGAAAAATATAGCTAAACAGGAAACAGGTCACATAGGTCATAAAAATCTTTAAAAGAGGAGCAGGTCAAATAGGTTGCAACTCATGACTAACGCAATAATTGTTTTTAAAATACACAAAAGTGTTTCGGGTCAACAAACCCAGACCTGGCGCGATCGGCCTGTACCAGAAAGTGACTATCCGACCCATTTTGACATGTTAGTAAGCCCACCCAACCTGCCCATCTTGCCACCTCTGGTGAAAAGAAAATATTAACTCATTATGCCTACCTAGGGATTTTGATTGATGGATCCTTAGACAGTAGCACCATATGGTCTTGGATTCCTTGCAAGATTTGTGCTGCTTCACAGTCCATCAAACATGTGGCATTCTCAGGAAGTTCTGCTTAATCAATAGTTGAATATTAGAGGTTGAAAAATGAATTAACTCGAACATACACAAACCTAAAACATTTGTTTGCTTTTCTAAAGGATGCGCAGAAGAGATTACAGATTTATAATCATATATCACTAGATAAGAACATATTAGGCATGCAGTTCGCCAGTTCCAAAAAAAACATATTGGGCCGAAGATACAGCACCAACTAAAAACATACATAAATATACCATCATACTCTAGAAACAAGAGAGATGAGTTTTAAATATAGTGCAACAAACAAGATTGCATATTTGTTCTACTCAAATTCAAAAGCAAGAGAACTTATAATACATTCCCCCAAAACACGTGTATCGGAGCTGATCGAAAAATCCAATCTCCATCCTAAGTCTTAAGTCCTAACATTACCTATATAAATGACTAAATCAGTGTTTAAGATATCCCAGTCTTGGCACTAGGCTGTCCCTAGAGCCTATTAATTAGCTGCATGAGACTTAAAAAAAACAACAGTATAAAAAAAACATGTCATCTCTATTCCAATTCTCATGTCATCAAAGATTTAAACGATCTAAGATAACCGCTCTGTCTTTTCAGAAGAATTTCTTATCCCTGAATAAGTTATCACTAAACAGACACTACACAAACCACAAGTCTCTTCACTATTAAAGGTTTGAATCTAGACTTGAATAAAAAACATCGTATCTTACATAAGTGTCATTAAGCTTAACAAAAAGAATAAAAAAAACATGCAAATTATACGGATCAAAGAAGTATTCACCAACCAACATAAATACCCTGTTCAACCTTGAGCAATAGTGGAGGAGGTTCTTTCTTTGAAGCGCCTCCCTTGTCCCCCTTTCCTCCTTTGCCAGAACTACCTATAAATATACATTCGCACACGAGATATAAAGAGATTTGCATAGCTAATAAATAGCGTACAGCCATTTCTTTGAGAATATAAACAATCAGCTGTAATTTAAAACGTGAGGGATAATAGTAGTTGTACTCACTTTTCCCATTCGACTTCCCGTTCCCATTTGTCTCGAACTTTTCATCAAACGAGTCTGGAATATACACAGAACGGAATAGTTAGAAGTGTTTATCTATATAAGGTGTCATAATTTATACGAAGAGTCAGTTGATTACAAATATATGAATAATACCTT
Organism: Chrysanthemum makinoi; assembly: GCA_910596185.1. NCBI lineage: Eukaryota > Viridiplantae > Streptophyta > Magnoliopsida > Asterales > Asteraceae > Chrysanthemum > Chrysanthemum makinoi. Next base: position 139,553,108 of record OU343217.1, read on the forward strand.
CAGAATCAAACTGGACTTTCCTTCCATCCTTTCCTTTCGAAGCTGCACAAAAGAATTATAAAAGTAAAAAGGCTTTACAAAAAAACATAGCAACTCGAGTATTATAAAACCGTAACTAGAATGCATACTAACAATAGTATCACAGAAACACACATGCCCACGATATCTTACAGTTCAGCCAATCAAGTGTAATAAGTAGAGGTTTTATTTAGCGGTCTGACAGACAGATAATAAATCGAATCGAGTATTTGGATTAGCTTACTTGTTTAGGCTTATTTTGAATTTGTTAAACCACTTCTTTTGGCTTTTGAGCCTTTCTAAATTGAAATAAGCAGGAAAAATAAGCTAATCCTTAATGCTTTTTTTCTGGTGGATAGTATCGTTTTAACTTTTAGAAATGAAGAATTATTTTGTGAAACATAGTAACGCAGGCAGACACTAGTAATTCCGAGCCGTAAAATTAAGTAAAAGTAAAAAAAATAATCGGTCTCCAAAACTCAACACAAAGGATAGAAAACAATGTTAGTCGTGACCGAGCATGACCAGACACGACCAAATTGCCACGGTCGGTGACCGAGTTATTTTTATTTTTATTCAAATATTTTAAATAACAAATCTAAAGTTCATTAAAAATAAAAACATTACATAAATTATTCCAAGCGTTCCAAGCAAACATCGTAAACTCCGCAAACTCCACAAACTCACTAAAAACTTCATCATCGTCGGAAGACGAAGAACCAAATAATAGCTCATAAGACATAATTAAGATGATGTGTTTGAAGGTTTTGATAGAAATGTTGTTTGAAATTGTGTGTTTAGAAATGTGTTTGAGGTTGGTATTTATAAGGTCGTAATGTTGTAAAGTTTTTTTTTTTTTTTGTTTTTAATATCAAACGGTTAGACCGATCTCTCGAAAATCGTGCCCCTCGACCGATATTCACATTTTGGGGATGACCGAGCACAAAATCGGTCGACCGAAACAAAAAAGAAAAACAATCGGTCTCAACAGAAATAATACCTGGTGATTTCAAAGCAGATTTTCCACCTTTATCAGACATTATTATTATGTTGCTCCTACAAAAAAAACATTGGGATATGGGGATTAGTGGTGACCAAAATTAAAGATTGTGGCATGCATTCAATGAGTAAGATCGATTAAAGTTGAAGATAAGAACAAATTGGAAGACTGATTAGGGTTTAAGCTGACTCAACTTACTTACCTTTCTGATGATGATGCGACTTTTCTCGAGAGAGTGTGTGTGTTTGGTTGTTAGTTTAGTAGTAGTTGGTAATTTATCATACTCCCCATCATTTTTTTTTTGTACAGAACAATTTTTTTTTTATACTAGTACTGTACTAATTTTTCAAATTCGGTGTCTTTGATGTAGTTTATGACATTTTTACTTTTTAAATTATAAAAATTCTTATTAGCTTACAGAGGTAAAAATGTCACAAAATACTTTAAAAATGTTGAATTTGAAAGATTTATACCCGTACAAAGAAAAAAAATTATTCAATACTCATTAAAAAAAATTGTGCCAAGTATGATACCTTTATAAAATATTTTCCTTTTAGTCTTTCTCCTCCTAAAATAATTGTTCTCTTTTTTAATTTTTAACTTCAATATTTTTTTTATATAATACTTGATAAAAACTAGTGATAATATCTAACAGTAATCAAGTTTAAGTGTTTTTTTTTTTTTTTTTTTTCTAATTTTGGTACTTCAAACTTTATCAAAGTTTTAAAACTGTTTCATTCTTATATAATTTTTATGTAAGAGTGACCTGAATGTAACACTTCTCAAACTTGATTAATGCATACATGGATACTTTAAACATACATGAATACTTGGATGGTTTTTAAGATTAGTATAAAGTTTTAGATATCGAATGGGAACACTCATGAAACTTTTGGTTACTAATTGATGACATATTCCTTAAAAATTATATCAATAAAATACATTTAAACTTAATCTATTTATATATTTTACATCAAGTATTATATAACACAAACAAAAATATTTAATTTCAAAGTTAAAAGAAAATACTTTAAAAGTTAAAAGGGGAAAATTATTTTATCTTACTTATTGGGTTCAATAAAACTTTAAAGAGTGTTGTGAATACAAGTTTAGACGAAGTAGCCATGATTGTTTGCTATGTCGAACGACATGACCGTCACTTGTGAAAACATATATCCTGCATCTGCAAAACTAACTAAATTGTTTTAATGGGTTAGTAAAATATAAACCCATATCTCCTGTACCTTGAGGATATCAAAATATTTGCTTTACTCCATTCTAGTCATTTGTTCAATTTGATCAAGTAGTATTCTCAAGAATTTAAATCATGACACGTGTTTCATGCATTCTATATTTCTTAAGTAATCTCATTTTTACATTGAGCTCTTGTTATATTATATTAGACGAATACAACTTATTTCCCATAAACATTACTTTTGCTTTCTCATAAAGACTAATGCATATCCAATAAGTTATACACATTCATGTGTACGAATTTAAATTCCCAATAATCATGTCTTATAATTAGTGTTACAAAAAAAAATCGCCTAGGCGCTAATCAGCTACCAACCTTTTTTATTTGTGTAAATCGTTCAACCATGGTCAACGGTGGTCAAACTTGCCGGAAACCTGCAAATCTTGCAGAAATACCGAAAACTCGCCATAAACTTGTTTTAATCACTTATAGTCATTGTTTGTATCTATTACAATTTTTTTTAAGTGAAATCTTACCGGGAATACTCAAAACTCGTCGAAAATATCCAAAACTTGCCAGAAATGCCAATCCAATTAATCATCGATTAATCCCTCCTAGACTGGTTACAAGCTACAAGGGGTCGACCGACCGACTAACAATTCAAAATTTTTGAAAAATTGATTATTATAAGATATTTCAATATTTCATTAGTTATTTGCGTCTTTACCTTCCGTTAATTCTCTAGTATAATTTTAAAATTCTAATAGGAATCAGACTCTGGAAATATTTTTATGTTAAAGTATACTCAAAGAGCTTTTCAATGATAGGTGGCACGACTTCCAACGAGCCACGAATTATTTTATACAAAATTTGAAAAATGACTAAAATTTGGAACTGCTCTCAACCGCGGTTGGAAGCCTCACAGCCGTGCTGGAATCTCCACCAAGAAATAAACACTTCTGAACTTTTTGACTAACCCGTTGGAAGGAAGATCCACACTCATATTGTCAGACGTTTTGTCACACCCCAAAATTACCTGTTTTGCAGCGGAATGAAATTCCTGGGGGATGACTGTCATAGCATCAAAGTTACAGTTATATCGAACGACCTAAAGTGTCGTTTTAAAAATATCGTTTGATTAAGTAAAATAATCAGTGTTTACAAAACATAGATCCCAATAGATTTCCAATATACCAAAAATGAGTTTGTTACAATCAAACGATAGTTAAGTGCATAAAATATATGTGAGACGCGTCGTCATCGCAACTCTATGATAAGTCCACATGCATGCCATGAAGTGAATGCCTTAGATACCTGAGATAAAACATGCTAAAAGTGTCAACACAATGGTTGAGTGAGTTCATAGAGTTTGGTTAACAAGTAAAGCTTTTAAAGAGCGTTCATGCAACAAAGGCAAAGTTTTTGGTCATTTAGAATAGTCCATAAAGCAAAGGCATTGTAAATCCACTCAGTTCCAAGTTCCGCCCATACAAAACTTGCAACCTGTGTGTTCACAACCCACTGCCAAAATATGTCTAGTTTATGTTCAAGCACACGTGGTCAAATGAGTTCACAAAGCAAAGGCATTGTAAATCCACTCAGTTCCAAGTTCCGCCCATACAAAACTTGCAACCTGTGTGTTCACAACCCACTGCCAAAATATGTATGTCTAATAGTTAAGTGTACGATGTCATAATAGTTCACAATATAACACCACGTATATAATAATTCAGGGATGCTCCGAATATGGGAGACTTTGCACTGCTCCAACAAGGGAGACTCCTTTGTCACTCGACCACCTAGGCGAGAATTATTGAGAACACTCCACCATTAAGGCGAGAATTATTGAGAACACTCCACCGACAAGGCGAGAATTATTGTGAACACTCCACCGACAAGGCGAGAATTATAGTGATGCTCCGAACAAGGGAGACTTTATAGGGATGCTCCGAACAAGGGAGACTTTATAGTGATGCTCCGAACATGGGAGACTTTATAGGGATGCTCCGAACAAGGGAGACTTTATAGTGATGCTCCGAACATGGGTGTAACACCCCCAAAAATGACTCAGCGGAAGCATACAAGTATTGAGGTGCTACTAAATTGATATCACAACATAAGCATAGAACAACGGATTTTCATAAATAAACTTTTATTCATTTTTAAAAACAATGTTTACATTTTTGATTTGATGCGGAAAATGGCCCATTATAAACGAGTGGTCCCAATACATAAATCAGAGTCGTCTATGACTATGCCATGCCTTTGCCTTGCGCCTCCAAAGATAAGCTATCATCTCAAAACCTGAAGATACATGCTAAAGGGGTCAGCTTACGCTGGTGAGTTCATAGGTTTATTTCAAAAGGGATTTGACTTGTTTCAAATTTGGTTGTTGATGATCATTAAGTCTTGCATAATGTCATAAAGTTTATGGTTTCAATTCATAAAAGGATTTCATAAAAGAGATTTCATTGGTGGATCATAAGTAGGGTATATGTACATTACAACGAATATAATGTCATATATTGAATCTATTACGCTAGCACTAAGTTCATGCAACCGAAGCTACGACAGTTTCTGTATGCACAAGGAAGTCATACAATTAAGGAGCCCATGGCGAGTGTTTATCCCAATACACTCGGTCCCGACATGCTATATGTTTCGCCTTGACCCAAGCAGGGTCAACCGAACATAGGAGTCACCCTCAATAGATCTATTTATAACATTCGCTTCCCGGCAGAATTGAGGTTCATGAAGAGGGAAATTTGGGATCTAAGGACTTAGGCTAAGCTGCGTAATATTCTAGGTCAAACATTTTGGTATGCTCTATAAAACATCTATGTATGATGAAAACTTTAAACATGTAAAAGCATAGTATGCATGGAATGCACAAGTAAAATGATTTAAGTAAAATGAGCATGTATCTTCCCCCAAAACAAGTATAAAGCAGTTAAAAGTAGGGGCTATGAAACTCACCTTGGCAATGTGCAATATGAAGTCTATAGGGAATTAAATCAAGGAGTGATAGTGCACGGCTCCGACACGCAACCTAATTAATACAGCAATTTAGTCTTTATGTTTAAGACTCGATAAAGTTTAACTAACTTTATAAATTTTAAATGTTTGGGTTGTTGTTGTTGTTGTTGCTGCTTGTGTGTGGCAGCATTTAAGTTTAAATAGTTTTCTAAATGTTTGTCAGTATTGGCTCTTGGAAGTGCATACGTACACACGTATAGGAGTGTAAGGTATATATGCCGAGAATTATTCGGTGGATAAATGTCCGAAAGGCAACGTACGAAAAGATAATCATGAATGATTATTAGGTGTTGTCAGACAGATGTGGAAAAGTGATTATATACATAGTTAATTAATGAAAAAGATGGTTTATAGAAAATACTTATTATTATCCATTAATTGGATTAATAACACAAGTATATATATATATATAATCATGATGAAAGTCGGTCAATGACCCGTGTATACATGTCGGTTTCTCGTGATAACTATGAGTTACAAAAATATATGCTTACGTAATAGCCATGTTATAAAGGTTATAAATCTTAAGTGGGTTTTTTTTTTATATAACTCTTTCGGGTGTGTACAAGTTAAGCAGACGATATAAGTAAATAAGCATGTTTAAGTTTTAGTTTCGACTAGTGCTATAGGTTTTAAATGTATAAAAGGGTTTATGTGTATAATAATATAACGTATGTTTTTAGAAAACTTGTTGTGATTTACGTTACGAACTCGTGGTCGAACGAAAAGAAGGAGTCGGGAATGATTTGTAGGAATAAATCGAGTACGAGGTTACGTCGATAGAAACAGAAAGGGTCACGATATTAAGTTTCATTTATTCATTGACATTTTAGATAAAATTATACATATACGTATTTGATTTCTTAACAAAATAAGCACCCTTTTTAATTCCTCGTTAGGCTGTGGCCTGAGGCCCAGACTTGAAACAAATACACACACTCTAGCATGTTGGGCTTGACTTGGTAACAAATATCCCCCTCCAAATCGACACTAGAACCTGACACAAAACTAACTGCCACACATTACGCTCGCAAATCGATCTCGAGTGACCCAAAGAGAAAATACTCAAAACAGTTGAGAAGAAAAACGCAAACATGATCACGAAAAAGAAACTCAATGAACCCTTGTGTCTTCGATGTCACGCTAGCCACGAAACCCTTTCCAAATACCCTATTCCTAAGAAATCTATTGATTCTATTAGCTTGTCGTCTGAACAAGTTAAGCCACGGAAGACTCTCAAGTTTCAGGTTTGGACAAAAGAAAGGACTAACCGAGACCCGTAACGGATCCGGTTCGGACATACTGTCCTTTGACAGTCCTCAGAAAACACTGTTTTGACATTTTCATTTAACCACGATCATGACTAAATTTTCGACACCCTTCATGGGTTTCTTTGACTCGACACCCAAACTTACCCATCTTTCATTACCTGAAATTAAACGCGACCACGCAAACTCATGGAATCAGCAAGCACTTTAAATAGTTCTTAAAGACAAGCTGAGTAATACTACTATATTGAAACTGAATACTATACGAGATACACGAACCAACACACTCTTTCGGATTTTGTCACGGTACGAAGATAAAACAGCACCCCCGCTATGGGTTTATCTCAGCCGAATAAAAAAAAAATAAGCACTTCTACCAATCTTTGAGCCAACACTTTAAACTTTATAAGATCTAGTTTTCCTTTAATCCATTTTGTGTTCAAAATGTACAAGATTCTTATTAAATAAAATATGGTTCGTATAAATTTTCAAATAAGCTAAAGCTTGTTTATTTTGTGTTTATTAGTATGCCATAATTTCATTGTTACCACACAAGATCAACAACAACATCCAAAAATATTTAAAGAAGATTTATATCTTCGAACTAAAATTAATCATAATTACAACAAATGTAAAATAGTAACAAGGTTGTGTTTCTTACAAGGAACCCATTAGTGGGTCGAAGGACATGAACACCGAAACAAAGAAACCAAAGTGGAGGAGACTCGAGGTGAATTGGAACAATTAACTTCTGGAGTAGCTTCCTTATGCCCTCAACTACAAAACCCCTCTATCAATTTTGAAAACCCCTTTGATATGATGTAACCCTAATTTCGGATTTTATTTTGAGGAATGGATGGAGACTTCGACTTAAAAACCAACCTTTTTATAGATGTACAAAGGGATGGTCTTGAATCCTGTAGGATATTGGATTTCACATACACATCAAACCATAACACAAAGTAGGCGTATAAGTGGAATTCTAGAGAGAGAAAGTTAGAGGTTTAGGGAACTTTAGTGAGAGAAAGAAAATTCTTATTATGAGCTCCAACTCTCTACCTTGGAAGGTAGAGAGTATTTATAGTCTTACAATAAAACGCCACACAACGGGCTGTGGATCAGGCATACATTGGGTAAAGACCCGTCCGTCCTCCACGGTGTTACTAAACTAAATACTACTTAACATAAAAGTACTATGACTACGAGCTTTCTAACGATTACATATACTTGAGGTGACCGACTCTTTAATACATGGAATTTCTAATTCCTAACAATCTCCCCTAAGGGAGGTCACCTCAAACATATACTAAAATGACATTGAATACAATCGGATATTACATTAACAATTGATCTTGCATTCTTGATGTAGTACTTTGCTCGGCTTCGTAGTCATTGATTCCACTCATTGCATGTTTGGTTAATCCAAGTGGAGGTCTTTTCCTGATCCACGTGATAATAATGTTGAGCCGACTTTTGAGATCATCAACAAATAGAAAATCTCTGATACATCCATTGTGGTGTTGGTATTATGTGATGTTGTGACTTTCGGACCGACATGCTCACATTCGGGATCATGATATCTTCTCATCAGAGTAGCGGAAGCTTTCGTTGATTCATGATATTGGCGGCGTAGCGAAGCATGGAGTTAGTATATCAGAGTCATTGATGCACCAATCATGATTTCTTTCGATATGAATGTGTTGTGTGAGCATGCGGCTATGGATTGACCGCTCCATTACGATCGGTGCAAGCGTCGGGGTGTACTGCATAAGGCAGTTAGCAATAAAGCGCACGAAAGTGTCTTTGATCACTTTCGATGAATTGAGGTACACGCCCACGGTTCCCGTTGATCGATACAAGTATTGCTGTGATCGGGTATAATTCGAAGAATTTCCTTGACGAGGGTTTCGCGCTCTAGCGTTCTCAAACCGGAACGTCTCAAAGAAGACAACACGGAGTGAGTGAACCGGCGAATTTAAGTCCACTGATTGATGAAAAGAGATTTGAAAAACAATCGTGTATTGCTCAATAGAAATTGTTTTTGCAATATAACGAAGGTTTTAATGAAAATCAATTATCAATCATAAAACACCTTTTGATTTGAAAAATTAGTACACGGTCGACGTGCTAATGAAAAGAGTTTTAAAGCACAAAGACCGGTTTTCAAAGGTATCCGTCAATCCATAACTGAACGGGATTGATTCAAAAGATTGAATCGCCCCATTGTTTCTGTTCGGTTGTCACATGGTTGATCTGTATAATAGATCTCACATGCCACCTACCAGGAGCTTGTTAGATGTTGGCTCGAGAAGGCTTTCCATCTTCATTGTGAATATGTAAACACATCACTCGGATGTTACGGCAATACCACAAGGATAATGCGTAGGACTCAGGATATAATTTCTCTTTCCACATTGTGTGAAGCAGAGAGTCTTCATTGAAATTGTCCTAATGAGATTTATTGATGATCTCGTGGCTCTAGACTCAATTTGTGCATTTTTGGATCCTATATCGGAGACTAGGGAGAGGGTCTCCTTCTTCAATATCAACAATCTCTAAGAGAAAGTCGATAGATAATGTAGGTTCCCGGTGAGAATGAAACAAGCCCTTTTAAGAGGAACTTGAGTAGCTTGGGAAGTTTAGTGCGGTCGTCCTTTGGGTCCATGACGTCTCGTCTTCAATACCGGAGTTACCTAAGTAACCACCAGTAGCATATGTATTGAACCGGTTTACGCCCTAAGGTTGAATTATTGGAGGGCTATTTCTTTTCACCCCTTTTCACATTCAATTCTTTTCATTCTTCAACCCCTTCAGTGCTTACCGAGACTTCATAACTAGAACCTTGTTGGGTTTATTCGAGTACTAGCTCTGTCTCAGTCCGCACTCTTCCCATATCTCACTTTTCTCCTTTTTCAATATACCTAAGGACTCTACACTATCTAGTGGATTGTCCTTGGGTAGATCCCTCCGACTCTGGCGGATCATGGGAACGAATACCTAACCTTATCATCCTTATATCACCGTACATAAAGTAAAGTTGGTCGGTCTATTTGGTATTGTTCATCGGCCATAGGAACCAATTGAAAACCATTTGAAAATCAATCCGGATACTTGTGATATATTATCAAAGCATTTTGTACCTGAATTGTTTTGATATTTTTAGAAGAAGAACTCCCCTCAACATGTGAATCAAGTATTTGAAATAGTTTTCCACACGGAGGCAAGAGAAAGAATTAACTTCTTTGATTACCATTTTCTAAAAATATCAACATCACTTCCCTAATCGAATCAAGTAGATAAAGCATTTTGGGAAAGGATGAGGTTTTCATGATTTTGCTCCCCTCAATATGTGCCTCGAGATTTGAAAAGAGTTTTGCACATACTAGAGGGAACATGCACATTGAGATAAGTGATCACGTTTCAAATCATAGGTTTAAGATAGATGCTCCCCTCAACATGTGCATGGAAAATTTGAAATCGTTTGTCACATGTGGGAAGGAGAGCTTGTACATCCTTATAAAACCATTTACCGAATTATCGGTTTAAATCCAATTTAAATCACACATTCTCCCCTATCACAATTATCAAATCATTTGAGATTTGTGATCTCTTATAGATTTAAATTGATTTTGAAAGCTTTTGAGGAGAATTGTGACTTGATTATGAAAGCGTTTTAGCGATAAGGATCGATTTTGAGATTTTAATCTCCATTGGTTAAACATGCATGATTATCTTTTGAAAACAATTGAATGCCAAATAACTTTTTAATTTAATTGAAATCATTCTCCCCTCAATCAATGACATAGGTTGTTGATTGAGAGATAGATATTTTGACAAATAAATCCAGGTGATTATCAAAAATAGAGTCCGAGTTATTTTTCATAGCAGTTAGTTTTCAGCAGATAAATGTTTTTAGAATCAGAGCATGGAATTTTGAAAATATGATAAAGTATGGCTCTGTTCTTTCTTTGACAAGCGGGTTCTTGCGACATGACAATAAACCATTTTTTTCTCTTTCTCCCAAATTTATTTATTTATTTATTTATTTTTAATAAGAATTCGAGCAACATCTAAAGTCCCGTGTCATTCTTTGAATGACAGCACAAAGACCGTAGATATTATCGAATCGAGAAAAACATGACAAATTGACAATATTTTTGAAGATTTTTCTAATTTTTTAGATTTTTATGGATTTTGAAAGTTTTATAATTTTGTATTTTGTTTTTGAATAAATATTTACAAGAGATAGATGAGCATAGACCTTTACTCCTCGTCTTCTTCACGAAGGCGTTTGAGTGTTTCTGGTTGAAGGCTTTTCAAGCCTAGTCGTGGAAGTATGAACTCAAAACGTTCTCTTGGAAGAGCTTTGGTGAAGATGTCGCTAACGATATTGACCTCACAAAATAGAGTTCCACCACAACCTTTTCCACTTGTTCCCTGATGAAATGATGACGAATGTCGATATGCTTAGCTCTTGAGTGTTGAACGTTATTGCATGAAAGAGCAATAGCACTTTTATTATCACGATGAGAGGATTTTGTTAAATACAAAGCCATAGTCGGTTAATTGAGATCTCATCCAAAGGATTTGAGCACAACAAGATGACATGGCTATGTATTCTACCTCTGTAGAGGAAATAGAAGTACTCATTTGCTTCTTTGAAGACCAACTCACAAGCTTATCACCCAAAAGCGAGCACCTCGGGCGTGCCGACGAGTATCTTGACATCTGCATGATCGGCATCTGCATAGGTCGTTAGTGACATACCGGTGTCCTTCGGTACCAAAGTCCCATATTGATGGTTCCTTGGAGATACCGAAAGACCCGTTTAACCGCTTCAAGGTGCTTTTAGTAGGCTTAGCCTGGTATCTAGCACACATGCAAACAGCGAACAAGATGTGCGGTCTACTAGCGTGAGGTACATCGGGGATCCAATCATACTACGATATTTCGTTTGGTCAATCATGATCCCCGAGTGGTCCTCATCTAGTTTGGTTCGATCAATCATGGGAGTGTCAACAGGTCACTTGAATCAAATCCAAATTTCTTTAAGATCTCATTAGCATATTTAGATTGATTTATGAAAATGCCTCCGGGACTTTGTGAAATTTGTAGTCCCAAGAAAATGACATTTGTCCCATCATTGACATTTGAAATTTTGAACTCATTTCATTTGAAAAGCGGTCACACTCATTGGGGTCAGTCGAGGCAAAAATGATATCATCAACATAAATTTGAACATGAATTAAATGTTTGCGACTTTCACGGTGAACAATGTTGGATCAACTGCTCCTTTTTTGAATCCGGTAGATAGAAGAAACTTTGATAGCGTATCATACCATGCCCTTGGAGCTTGCTTTAAACCATAAGAGCCTTCTTCAAACGATAAGCGTGGGTAGGATGTTCGGATTCACAAAGCCTTCGGGTTGGCTGACATAGACGACTTCTTTAAGATCTCCGTTCAGGAATGCCGTCTTCACATCCATTTGATAGACTACCATGTTCTTACTTGCAGCATTAGCCAAAAGATTCTAATTGCCTCGATTCGAGCCACAGGAGCAAAAGATTCTTCAAAGTCTATACCCTCCTCTTGGCGGTATCCTTTAGCAACTAATCGAGCCTTGTTCTTCAACACATCACCATGCTCATCAAGTTTCACTTTGAAGATCCATTTTAGAGCAATAATCATAGCACAATCTGGGCGGTACTAACTCCCATACATCAAGTTGATCAAACTCATGAATTTCTTCTTGCATGGCATTGAACCACCTATCTTCATTCATGGCGGTTTTGACATCTTTTGGTTCGATCTTAGAGAGTACGGAGTTGAAGAAGCACCATAAGGCATCGGTTGCAAGTTGTTTCCGTGTTGATCTGGGCGAGAGGATTTCCAATGATATTTTCTAATGGATGATCGTGAGTCCATTTTCTGAGGTGTTCATGTGGTAGTTGTTGAGGGACTGAAGTAGCGAGTCGATGTCTCACGAAGAAGATGGTTCGATGAAGATTGAGGAGCAAATATGTTCTCAAATGGAGCATCTTCGGGAGTAGCAAAGGGATTAACTTCATCATTGATGCTAGAAACAGTTCCATGATGTACATTTGAAGAATGATGATTTGTTGATGAGATGAAGGATCGGCGGCGGCTTCTTGACTTAATGATATTGAGGCGAGGGATTGACTTCATTCACAGGAATATGAGCAACCTCTGTTGTAGGGATCGACACCTCATTAGTACTTGGATCATAAAGTTCATCAAACATAGGATCAAACAATTTCTTTAAATCATCTTGAGATGGAGGTACATATGGAGTTTCTTGAGAAAAGTTTGGAACAAGGGATGAACCAATGGGACTGTTTTGAAGTGCGGGTTCGGAACTGGATTGTCCAGGAGCCATTTGACCGGTCGACTCATCAAGCGTAACGTGAATTGTTTCCATGATATTTCGGGTTCTTTTGTTGTAGATTCGGTATCCCTTTTTGTTTGGTGCATACCCTACAAATATTCCAATGTCGGCTTTAGCTCTAAGTTTGCCTAAGTCTTGACCCTCATTAGTTGGATAACACAATGCACCAAACACACGAAGGAAAGAGATTAGGTTTTCTGTTGTGGGCAAGTTCATATGGAGTTTTTCCATGAGCAGATGTGAATCGGGAGCGATTTTGTGTGTAGCATGCGTGGCAATAGCTTCACCGGAGAAACATTGGAACTTTTGAGTAAATCAGCATTGTTCTAGCGGCTTCTACAAGAGTTCGATTTAGTCTTTCAACTACACCGTTCTGTTGAGGAGTTCGTGGAACACTTCTTTGATGGTGATTCCAATGATTTCATAAAATTCACTAAGTTGTTTGTTAACAAACTTCGGTTCCATTGTCTGTCCGGATAATTACGACGGTTTTGTTAAGTCGAACCTGCATTGTTTGATGAGTTTGATGATGATATCAGGAGTTTCATCCTTTGTCCTTAAGAACTTGACCAGGTGAATCTAGAGTAATCATCAACCACAACTAACACATATTTCTTCCCAAAGATATTCGGCACTCTCATTGGTCCACATAAATCCATATGAATTGTATGAAGAACTTCGTGACGAGTTAGTAGGTTTGGGTTTATGGGCATACTTCTTGCTTTTTCCCAATTGACATCCTGAACAAAGATGATCCTTTTCATACTTTAGTCGAGGTAAACCTACAACTAAGTCCTTTATGGAGAGATCATTGATGGTGCCGAAGTTCAAGTGATTGAGACGACGATGCCATAACCATGACTTTGTTTTGAAGCCTTTGACAACAAGCAAATTGGAGAAGACTTCATCATATCATCGATAGAGATGGTGTAAAGATTTGAACCACGAGTTCCTCTTAAAAGTTCCTTACCATCAAGTTCTCTAACAAAACAAGTATGTTTTCGGAAGGCTACTTCTAGATCGAATCACGAGAATTGACCGACAGTGAACAGATTATGACCAAGACCTTCCACATAGTATACTCTAGAGATAACACTATCACCAACAACATAATCACCATAACCCATAATTGCACGAAATGATCATTACCGAATCTAACTGTCCCGATGAATTTCCTCACGAAGTTCATGAGCGCGACCGGTCTCGGTCATATGCTTGGAACGACTGAGTCCGGTACCACGAGCGATTTGAACGATCTACAGTTGAACACAGACAAGAATGGATAGCTGGATAATTGGGATCCCCATGCAAGAATGGGTTCCACTTGGTTAGTAACTTGATGGTGGAACACCCACATCGAAATAGAAACATCCATATCGAAGTAGAAGCAATGGAATCATTGGGAATAGATGCAATCTTTGGTGTCGTATTTGACCTATTCAAAGTATGTTCACTTCTTAAGGGAATAGTTCTACCAAGTAGGCATCCATTTGCTAGTGGGCATAATCTTAGCAGTTTGAGAGCAAAACTGATTATTCTTATGGCCAAAAGGTATCCAATAATAACCTATCTTTATAAAAGTTCTTCTTGTGGGTTTCCACTGTTTTCTAACAATCTTTCGTTTTTGCCTTTTTGCCTTCTTTGCACGATTATTAGCGTTAACAATTTTAACAGGGCATTTGACAGCATTAGACAAAGCATTCACACCACATTCATGATTAGCAAGAATTCAAGCGGACATCATTACAAGGTTTGCAAATAGTATCGAATTGAATTAATTACAGATGCGCCTAAGGCTAATATTAGAATCAACACGATTCGTTTTATTCAACTCAAGCTTAAAGATCCTAGGTTGGTCTTCTACTCTCTTCCAATGCACATTTTTAGCTTGCGAGGTCCTATCATTCCTTGTATTGTCTTGAGACTTTGACACGCTTCGCTTTAATGTCATTGATTACTCTTGTACAGGGAATTATGGGAACATTAGTTGGTTGATCTACTTTTGCATTCTGAACTAGGCGTGCAAGGATCGTATTACTAGGCGACACATTGATGTATACTTTCTTAAAGCTGGGCCTAGAATGGTTTGAAGGCTCGGCACTAGGCATAGAACAAGGCATCACAGCTTTGCCTTTTGCACCTAAGGTTAAGGATTTGGGACATGTTGCAATTACACATTCTAGCAACTCTTGAGATCGTTTGGCATGGAGGCAAGCAAACCTAATTTCACTATCAAGAGGTTTGTTAATGAAATCCTCTTCGACAATCTCACGGAGACATTCTAGACTATCCTTAAGGTGAGCACGGTAGTCATGAAAAGCATGTTCATTATTCCTAAGATGAGGAGGAATATATTTAAGCATCACGGTGTATTTGCAGTCTAAGGGTGACTTTGAGACAACATTCTTATTGAAAACAAGTGGTAGTTTCCCATTTCCACGACTTCTCGATTCTCAATTTCTTTTTGTAAAGACGTTATTTTTTCGTTGTTTTGGTCACGGGTGACTTTTATTGAATCATATAACTCTTTAAAATGTCGTTTAACTTTTCATTTTCTTCTAGAAAACTCTCGTTTTCCTTTTGTAAGGCATTAACTAAGTTTTGAAGATGAAAAGTTTGAGAATTCGGAGAATCTAAAGGAGGAGGCATTTGGGAGCTGTCATATTGTTCTTTTGACCCTTTAATTGAGAGATTTGGGCTTTCAACTTTCGGATCGTGTTGCAATGAGCTTGAATCTTCATCCGCGTTTGTTAATTTGAAAAGCTGCATCAAACTCTGGAGCATCTGAGGATGTCTTGATATTTGAAGTTTTGACATTTTCTTTAAGATGTTGATATTTTAGTTGTAAATTAAAATGCTCAACTCTCTAGTTTAGAAAAATGTTTAACCAAATTGTCGTGATCATCCAGTTCAATTTTCTCGTTAAGTTTAGAATTAGTTTTTTCAAGCTCAATGACACGATCATGGGAGACTTTCGGGGCAACAGATAATTCATGAAATTGAGAAGCATTAATAGAACAAGTTGTAGCAATGAAAAACACATCTTGAGCAATACATTCAGAAATCATATTCTCATTCAGTGTATGCAAGTTCTTCCTTTCAATCTCATTATATTTTAATGCTCGCTCATAGTCACTAACCTCAACTATCATAGCATTTCCATTTCTTTAAAGTCTGAATTCATTCCCTTTTTAAGACTCTCAAAGTGATCTTTTAGTTGTTTAAAGAAAGGCATGACTTCGGTTAAATAACATTCTTTAGTTTGCTCAAAACCTCTTTCTCCTTCAGATTATACCGATGGGTGTGATCCTTTTATTGCAAGTTTTCTCAAAATCAACAAATAGTTGAAAGATAACATATTGACTGATTAAGGTCTTGCTTTTAGTGGCAATTGTTCTAGGAACTAGATGCATTGGTGTATTTGGAGGATACACGATCGCTCTAGGCATTTTCCAAAGGGGGGGGGTTGGTTTCAACAATATTTTCACTTTACGCTTATCTAAATCCATTTTCGAACACTTGTTCGGGTGTCAACAATGTCTGAGGCTTAAACTTGTTTAAGGCAATCCAATTCTCCTTTTGTAATCATGGGGTGTGATGATTACTTTCTTTTCTTTACATTTTGGATCATCTAGTTTCTTGTTTAACTTTTCCCTAGTGATTTCATCTGATTTCTTATCTTCCTCTGTGCACTCAGTGCAACTAGGTTTCTGTCTAGGTTTAAGGATTTCCTTGCCATCATAAAGAACCTTATGAGCATTTCTAGCCTTTTAATGACCTCTGGATTTGGTTCCTCAACAAGGGGAATGCTATGCTTATCGCTTAGGACTCTATGCTTAGTGATCATGTGAGCGGTCTGAATGGTGTTTCCTTGTACGTACAACTTATTTTCAAGCTTGTTTTTCAAGGTTTTAGATTAGAAAAATCATTCAAAAGTTTTGATTCCTTAGCACTTAATTCTTGCTTAAGCATTTTAACATTTTCTTGAAGTTCTTGTTTTTGCTTAGCGGTTTTTGAAAGTTTTTCTTGTAAGGAGTTTAACTCTTGTTTTAATACTTCTTCTCTAAACCTACTTTTTCTAATAGTTATACGCATTTGGTCATCCATTTCCTGCTCACGGGTGGTCAACTCAAATTTTGCACGTTGTTCATAAATAGCAACACGTTCTTTATAGGCATTTATTCAGAGATAACATCATCGAGGGGCACATGCGGTGTATTCATCAAAAACATAGTCATTGTTGATTGCAGAAGATGCATCACTTGATACAATTTCACTTTCACTTTGTTTCACATATTGATCATATGGGACAACATTGATATTACCCATATTTTCAATATTTGATTCAATAGTTTCATTTGATTGTACTTTGTCATGCATCTTTTGTACATCAGCATCATCGTATAGTTTTAATACCTCGGAGATGAGTTTGTCTTTGGATGGGCCAGCTTGTGGTGAAGAAGAGACCTTGGGAGAAACCATTGGAGAAATGCTAGCCATAAAAATTGTGTGTGCAGAAGGTCCATCATCCACATCAGAGTCGTATGCATCACAATCAACGACTTGAAAGGCATTCTGATGATTGTGACCTATCTCTTGAATTGGTTGCTCATCCACATCTGCATCATAGGTCTTGGCATTGCCCTCGGCAAGAAACAATAACTCCTCTTCATCCAACGCAGCACCATTATCCGAGCTTGTACAAGCGACATCTTATCTCTGAAGTAATCGGCGATTCGTGGGCGTTTTGGAGATGTATAGTTCCTTGCAATGTGTCCCTCACCACCACAGTTATAGCATTTGATCGGCTTAGTTTGACCTTGATTTCCATTTCTTCCTCGATTCGGATTACCAACATAACCTCTACCAGCTCCTCCTCTTCCTTGATCATCTTGTCTTTCTGAACTGGTTGCACAACAATTTTCCCATCTCTGACAGTAGCTTGATTGTGTGGGTTAGAAGCGTTCGAGGTTGTTGTTGGTATGTGGGAGAGAATTCATGTTTTGACTAATCAGGAGAGCCAGTTGATTAATGAAGTTACCCACGTGTGCATCGGCATCAGCTTGTTTGAACTTTGGATCGGGAATGAGTTTGTGAGTTCCATCACCCATGGGTATAACTTGTG
The DNA here is from genome assembly GCA_910596185.1 of Chrysanthemum makinoi. Classification (NCBI taxonomy): domain Eukaryota; kingdom Viridiplantae; phylum Streptophyta; class Magnoliopsida; order Asterales; family Asteraceae; genus Chrysanthemum; species Chrysanthemum makinoi. Next base: position 139,571,157 of record OU343217.1, read on the forward strand.
AAGCTTTAGTGGTAATCCCAATGTTTGAGTAGAAGGCGGTTGAATCATTTGATGAGCTTGTCTCTCCTGGATTTGTTTTGAATTGTTCAAGAATCCTCTTTTCAAACATGGCATGTCTCTCATTCGGAAGAAGGAAGGCATAGAGTTGCTCATAGTTTGTATTCTTCAATCCTTTAGTGAGCTTCACGGAAGTAACAAATTTGTGCCATTCGGGATTCATGTTGTTTACAAATTTTGAGTTCAGTTGAATGTTAGGCATAGTCATTCTGATGTTCCTCATGTCATTCACCAACTTATGAAATCTCACATAGTACTCATAGACACTTTCATTTGGTTTCATCTTGAAGTGCTCAAATTCATCATACAGTTGTGATTCTCGGTCTTCAACAATTAGCTCGAACGAGAAAGAAGCATCTTGACATTATCCCATACACCTTTTGCCTCGGTGTTGTGATTGATAAGCTTGTAGATGTCCTTTGGTAGACCTTGCAGTATAATGTTGGAAGCTTCGGATATCGCATCGAATCTCTTTTTCTCCTTATCATCAAGCTCATCATACATCTTTGGTCGGTCCATTCCGTAAATCAAAGTTCCATCTTCAGCAGTATCAAGTATATCTCTAGTAGTTTCAACTCGGTAAGGTCCTTCATCAATGGATTTGAGAATGTTAACCCCATTTTCTTTTCCAAGGCATACAATCGATTCGTTGAGCCCAAGAGTCATAGTCAATTCTGTCAAGCATGGGTGGGCGAGTATCGAACCATTGCTTGAACATCCTCGACAGCGATGGAGATGATTGTAGTAACGTTGGTAGACATGATGACAAGTTAAACGAGATTTTATAACTCTATGATTAAACCGGAAAATAGATTCTTTCACGGGATTTTACTAAATCAAGAGAAAACCGTATTTAAAGGAAATCACTCAAGTCGCTAGGAAAATTGTGAACCAAGTAAGCTAAAGTTCCAAGTCATTATGTAACAACTCGCTACAATCCAAGTCGCTAACAAAATTTTGGCAGCAATTCGCTAAGCACCAAGTCGCTAAATATTAAAGTCGCTAAATAGCAACTCGCTAGGTACCAACTCGCTAACACCAAGTCGCTAACAATATAAAGTACAAGTCGCTAACTTCCACCAAGTTGCTACCCGTAGTGGAGATTCCACTACTTGTACTGTTTGTCGGCTTGTCTCACTATGCAAGTCGCTAGGCCTAAGTCGCTAACTCCACAAACTGCAACTCGCTACCAAAATGTAAAGCAAGTCGCTAGCAAGAAAAGCTATCCATAGATCAAGTCGCTAGCTAGAAAACTTCACAAACTCCACTTTTCAATCCAAAAACAACCCAACCAAGATGATTCAAGCTTACCAAATGAAAACCTAAACACTTGTGATGATTCTAAACACAAAAGTACTAACAAAATCCAAGCTTTAACACAAGAAATCAACCAAATGATGCAAAACCACTAAACTTTTTCAAACTCAAAAACCACCTAAAAACCACTAGAAATCCAAAGATGTGTAAGATATGATCTAACCATGGCTCTTGATACCAATTGTAGGATATTGGATTTCACATACACATCAAACCATAACACAAAGTAGGCGTATAAGTGGAATTCTAGAGAGAGAAAGTTAGAGGTTTAGGGAACTTTAGTGAGAGAAAGAAAATTCTTATTATGAGCTCCAACTCTCTACCTTGGAAGGTAGAGAGTATTTATAGTCTTACAATAAAACGCCACACAACGGGCTGTGGATCAGGCATACAGTGGGTAAAGACCCGTCCGTCCTCCACGGTGTTACTAAACTAAATACTACTTAACATAAAAGTACTATGACTACGAGCTTTCTAACGATTACATATACTTGAGGTGACCGACTCTTTAATACCTGGAATTTCTAATTCCTAACAAATCCACTTTCTCTTCTAGATTGCAACGTGGCACTCTACTTGGCTTCCATCTCCATTCATAGTCGCGCTAGTGTCCCCTTGTGATAGTTAGGGTAGATTATGTGGCTGAAAATTTGTGGTGATGGATCATGGTGACTGAAGAGGAAGGGGAGCAAATTTCTTTTTGGATTCCTGGTTTTTGGAAGAAGCTAAAAAGAGTAAATGAAGAAGAAAGAAATAAAACAAGTGGGACAGGTGTAGATGTGTTTTGTTTTATTATAATTACTGTATTGACTGTACCTCGTGTTTGGTTGAATTCTCGAGTAAACGTACCTTCCCGGTACCCGAAAGATATAGAAATTATATTTTTGGAAGCGATTTCTTAACCGCAATAATATGACATTCTTATTATGTAGGAATTTGATTATAACTGTTTGCCGTTATTTAATCGGTGTCGGTATGCGTGCGGTGCCGTGGCTTCCTAAATTCAGGAGATAACCTTTTGTTTTCTTTCGTAAATTATTAGTGATTGATAAAAATGTATTTTTCTCTTATCTCAGTATTTATTTTTAGTTTTGTTTGCTACTGCGCTGTAGTGTGCGGAATAACTGATGGATTAAGCTTATGTATGCTTAAATTTTAACTTGGACAAATAATGAATTTCACAAATATTTAGTGGACAAGTACCGTGTGTGTAGTGTCGGGGTTTTTAAGAAAACGAGATGACCTCTTGTTTTTAGACTTGAATATCGATAATTGTCAGAAAATAATCGATTTAAATTTTATGACGTAATAAATATTATTATAATAATTCGGAAATTTACGGGTTGTTATAATGGGAGACTTTATAGTGATGCTCCGGACATGGGAGACTTTATAGTGATGCTCCGGACCGGGGAGGCTTAAGGTTAAGGTCATAACACGTACGGTTCAATAAGTTCAAACAAGTCATAAGTTCGTATTTAAGTTCAAGGGTTCCATTCAAAAGTTCGTAATTAAGTTCAAGCGTTTAAATCGAGTTCAAAAGTTCAAAACAGTCAAAGAGCTCAAAACATATCAAAAGGTTCAAAATAGTTAAAGGGTTCAATATTATGTCAAAAAAGTTCAAAATAGTCAAAGGGTTCATTATAAAGTCAAACAAGTTCAAAATGGTCAAAGGGTTCAATATTACGTCAAACATGTTCAAAATAGTCAAAGGTTCAATATTAAGTTAAAAGAGATTACTTATATGTCAAAATGTTTTAAATCAAGTTAAAGTGTTCAAATATATGCCAATATGTTCCTATCAAGTTAAAAGAGTTCAAATATATATGTCGAAGGACTCAAAGTCACGGAAAGTGGTTCAAATAATAGTGTTCATAACATAGTGATCAATTTAGTTTGGGCACAATCTACTTACTAGCATAAGTAGGGAAACAAAAGGGTAACAAGTTCATGATAGTTCAAACAATATAGTTTAAGTTTATATAAGTGTAAAGTAAAAGCATGAAGTTGAGCATGTATCTCCCCCGAAGAGTTTTTTTAAAACAATTAAACGAGTAAAATTGGGGCTACGAACTCACCTGATGCAATGATTATGATGACAATGTAGATACACTGAAATGAGGTGCGATCTCTATCCGCAACCTAATATGAATGATGTGTTCTAATGTAAGTCATGAAACAATGTCGTGCATGCAAACTCATATGATATCCATACCACTCGTACCTTTGAAAATAAAGTTTATCGTCGAAATATATGTTTATGACATCTCGTCATATTATAAAATACTTTACAAGTATTTACGTTGAAACAACCTCCTACGATAGTCGTTTAGTGATTTATTAAGAAATTATAGCTTTTCGTCGTAAAACAATATAATTTGACAATTCATGAAAGTGACTAAATGGCCTTGAAAAGCTAGTCGTAAAATGGTGCACATCGAGTGTTAGGAAACAAACTCAATGGTTTTGGAAAGCTTGTATCATTATCTCAAAGTGTTAGCTTTTAAGTTTTTATCATAGAGGTCTCGATCATGGAGAAAAATATAGATAAAGTATGGTACTTGTATCCAAAATATTGTTTAAGGGTGGTTTTCGGCAAAGTTTGAGTGACCATATTTTATTCGTTACAACTCCGCTTGACGAACGGTTGGACATTTTGGAAAATAGGCTAGGCGAACTTACTTTTACTAGAAGACATCATGCTATAAAAAGTACTACATCAATGTTAAAAACGACCCTCAACATGGTCATTTGTGGCCGTAATGTTTGTCTAATAGAAATATATTAGTTTTGCTTATATAATATAGTTACGGCAACTTTGTTTAAACGCGTGTAATTTAGTCGTTACAAGTCCGTTTTCTACGTTTTATATGTCCTTAGCTTCGTGTTAAAGTATACTAATATATTTTTGATAAATCGACTCATTTAGATAACGCTTAAGACTCATTTTTAACTCGTAAAAATTTGGACAACATGCTGAATTTTCCGGAAAAATAGTTTTCGTCGTTAAACTTGAAAATAGCATAACTTCTTCGTTATAACTCCGTTTTAACCCATTCAAGCGGCCACGTTTTCGTTTTAAAGTATATTTTCTAAATATCTAGTCCAAAGATTTTTATCTACTGTCGAGAATTCCAGAATTCGAAAATAAGATCAGACCTCTAAATAAAGTTGTCGAAATGAGTTTTTCTAGCGCAAAACCTATTCTAACCAATTCAAACCAACTCCGAAGCTATTCTAATCCTACCATACACCTTCTTAGGCTGTCATGGGTTCCTAGACATCACCAAAAGTGATATGTTTCAAGGAGTAATTATAGTATGATATATATATATATATATATATATATATATATATATATATATATATATATATATATATAACACTTAAAAACAATAAAAAGTGGTATAGACATCAATATGACTTGCATGTTTTTATCAAGTATGATGAAATGAACATAAAATAAATATGAAAGATGAACATGAACATGAGATGCTTACTAATAACTTGATGAGGTGAAGTGAACAAAGGTTTATCCTTAATACCCTAGGTTTTTATTTCAAAACCTTACTTAAGAGTATTCCTAGATTGTGATGAACTTGACTTGAAAAAATTTGTGATCTCCTTCTTCTTTTTAATGGTGGCCGGTTGATTACTCAATTTCCAAACACGTCAAGTTTACTCACACAAGCTAGCCACTTGTGAATGACTAACCGTAAGAAACTTAAAACGGCTCGGACACTGATTCTTTGATAATGAAGGCTTAGGGGTTATGTGTGTGGATAAAACCTCAATATCGATATCAAAAATAATCACGAAGATAGATTCAAATTCCTTTAGGAAAAAGAATAATAAATCAAATCCCGTGTGTGATCGTGTAAACGGATTAGTTAACCCGAATCGTTTCCCAACGAGGCGTGAATTGCCAACGTCGTTCGTGGTTTGGAATTTAATGCTCGATGTTTTGGATTAATGATTTGATTTTAATTAACTACGGGAATAGGGAAAGTAATTAAGGTAAGCTAATCTACGGGAAATCCTAAGTGTGAATTAACTAAAACGTAAATAATAAAATGCAACTACGTCTAAATCTTATCCTAAAGATGCCTAAAATTACTTTTATACTAAAAATGTAAAATGAAAACTATTTAGAATTAAAACTATTTTTTAGGATTTTTCTGAATTTTATTAAAATTAAAAACTAATTTTTAACTATTAAAACTAATTTAAAATACTAAAAATTATAAAATCAAAGAGAAAAAATATGAAACTATTTTCTAAAAATCTAAAATAACTCAAAAGACTTTTTAAAACTAATTTTTTATTTTTCAGATTAATTTTCTATTTTCTACAAATTTAAAACTATTTTAATCTAATTTAAATTGTGAAAAATACCAAATAAAAGGAGAAAAATAAGGAAAAATCTTTTTTATGCTTTTTATATTTTTCTTAAACTGAGAAAATTGAAAAATTATTTTTTGGAACTTTTTCTTAATTATTTGCAATAAAAGCTAATTTAAAATGCCTAAAAACTAATTTAAATTGAGAAAAATAGTAAACAGTGACCAAAAATTATGAAAATCTCAGGAAAATTCTAAAATGTTATTATAAATCTATGAAAAATAAGAAACAAGCAGCTTATGTGTAAGATATGAAAGCTATAGTGCAAACTGAATATGAATAAGCTACTAAAAATAAGCAAACAAGTTACTTAAGCTACCAAACAGTGACAGAAGCTAATGTGTACTAAAATAAGCTAATTGCAGCTAATTACACCTACTCCTAACAATCCACAAGCTCAGACTATTGATTTAAACTAACTGCCTAATCTAGCCAAACAGTGAATCAGGTCCTATGTTTAAGCTTATGCACAAGCTTATAAGAAGAGCTTGTGTAAAAACTAATAATGCAGTCCTAAAGAACACCTGGCAAGCTACAACTAAGCCAAATCTCAGGCTCTAACTCTATGAAATGAGTCCAATGCAGAGTCTGCAAGTCTGCCTGATTCACACTCAGTTTTGCTGAGTGTGAACAGGGCAGATATAGCTTATTTGTACAGCTTATTTGGAGATCTAAAAGACTTTATCAGATTTAACAAAAAGTTGTTTTCAATACTAGACCAAGTGAAAATGTAATTTCCAAAGTTTAAAACACTGAAACTCAGAAATGAATCAGAGATTGACTCACAAAGTTTGGTGAAAAACTGAATTGACAGATTTTGACTTTTGACGAACAGATTTATGATTTTGACTTAAGTGAATTTTGATCCAATTTAGCAAACTGAATATGATATTTTAAGCTCAAACAAAGTTACAAAAAGCTTCTCTAATGAAATATGAACCTAAAACAAGCTAATGCTACCTCAAAGTTTCAACAGATTAACAAATTGGAACTGATTTAGAGTATTTTGACTATTTGATGAACAAATGCTACAAACTCAGTCCTAAATAACTATCAATCTCCTAAATAAGCATGAATCAACTACTTATATCTGATTAACTAACCTCTATCTCGATCTATCACCTAATCCAAACACTATATAACTACTGATATGAGATCTAAAAACAGATTACCACTAGATTATACTAAACTACCATTAAACACAGATCAATCAATACTAATTATAACTAAACAACAGATTCAACAACAGATTCAATGAACAAAACAGATTTGAGAACTTACAATTCTCCTAGCCACTATGGCTTGCAATCATGAAACATAGAACCTCTAACCTAACAAACCCCTAACCTACTTTAATTCCAAATCAACTTTAACCCAATTCCAACATCGCATCATCCCAATCCGGATCCAACACCAGTGAAAGAAGCACCTACTGTAGCAGCTAGCTAATTGAATTTTGTGATTTAAGATTGAAAAGAAGAATAAGCTCACAATAAGCTACTAAAAACTTATATGAACCTATATAGAAACAATAGATCAAGATGGATCAATCCATAAAACAGATCTAATATGATTTTTTTATTTTTCAATGATTTTATTTGATTTTTTTTGTATTTTTGAGTTTATGAAGAAAGAAGCTAAAAGCAGTTTATAAAAGCTGAAATAAGCACTAAACAAAGATGATAAGTAGATTTAAATCATAAAAACGTAAACAAACACTTGAAAATGAAATTCTAAATTCTATTAATATGAGAAATTTTGAGTACAAAATAGAATTACAAAAGACTTAAAACATTTAAATGAAAATTACAATTAACTAAAACTACTGAAAACTTAGAGAGAAGAAAAATGAAAGATTAAAGATGATATCTAATGTGAATGAAATAGGGTCCTATATATAGCTAAGCTCAAGGTCTTGGGAAGCTTCTCGAATTCTTCATTTGTGCTTCTTCTGAGCCCGTTTTCACCATTGGATCAAATCCCACGCATCCCACTTGATAACAACCCTTGGATCACTATTGATGACCTGTTTCCTCCAATCAGAAAGCAACATGTGGCCTTAAGCACACGGATGGGTGACCTGGCATTCCCATGTGTCAGTGGATGTCAGGGGAAAGTACACTTATGCCCTTAATTGTGGTAATTGAACTTAATTTACTCGCGGGGTAATTAGGGTTCATCCCTGGGTAATTGGGGGAAAAGGCGCGGGTAATATTTTTTTAATATTGTTTGGGTTTTTGACCGAGGAAGTGGGCGTTGACTCGGGTTAAGAGACCGGGTTAAATGGGAAACGGGTCTAGTATATGGGTTGGATAATGGGCGGGGTTTTATTAGCTTTGGATTGGGCCGAGAGTTTTTATTATTGGATTAGGAATTTGGACTAAGGACTATATAAGTGATCCAAGGTTTAACATAGGTACCAAAAGTGTAAATTCTGAATTCCAAGGGACCACAATTGTAAATCTGAAAATCTCTCTCAAGGATCAAACTTGTCATTCTAATAATCCAAGGGTGAATTTTGTAAAATCTGAAACTTTGAGGGATCATTTCTGCCAAATACTGAAAGTTCAAGGACTATTCTTGACATTTCTTCAAACTTGACTGAAACTTCAAAAATCATCTTTTAAAGAATAAAGTCTTCCACAATGCACAATCCCGACCTTCCGGCTTAGCTAAAACTCTCTTGATCTCTCGTGCTCGATTTACGTCGATTTGGTTCCTTTTTATGTGTTTTTACATATCCATACCTGCACAAGCACAAACTCAAGAAAACCACAAATATTAGCAATAAACGGCTCTTTCTTGGTTATTTTGGTCAGTTTTGATAATAAAAAGGTATGTGTTTTAGCACATACCACCGGTTCTAAGGAGAAGAGAGGAAGAGATGTTTTGATCTTTTACACTTTGAATTTTGAGTTGTATGTGTTGTATGTTTGAGTATAATACAATATAAGTTATTAGAAGTAGATATTTAGTGTATAAAATGTGTGACTCATCCCCTTGTGTCGACAAGGGGAGTATTTGTGTTGCTTGTATACTTATTATTTTTTTATTTGTGTAAGTGTTAAGTAAATGTAAAATTAATTAAAGATAGTTAGTAACTTGTATACATATTTAAACATTTAGGGTAGCGTTAGCTAAAAATAAATTTTAACGGATCAATATAGATTGTATCAAAGTCATAAAAATTATAAAAATACATTTGTTACAAAAATTTAGTGAAATAATAATTATCGAGTAGTATTTACGAAAACCGTCGTAATTATATAAATATAACAATTTATATACAAGATAAATTTAAAACACCGGTTAAACTAATAATATTATTTTTATAATCTTAATATGAGTATAAAAATATATCAGAATAATTTTTGGAAGTGTCGGATCAAATGTTCAATATAAATGATTACGCGATAGCGTTTATTTAATAAGAAAAATATACGTTAATGAAATATAAATTTTTCTCCGGGAATGAATAGTGTTTTGTGAATAGTAAAATTTTGAAATACGTTCTCAGAATATCAAATTGACTTCGAAAATGATGAATAGTAAAATGATGAATAGTAACCGATGAATAGTAAATTCCCGAGATGAATAGTAAAATTGAAAAATGACCGGAAATTGAGAATTGTGACACGTTTTACTGTTTGGATGGGGTGCAGGGAAACATGCGTGTGTTCATCTAACCGGAGTTTCTCCTCTCGTGGGTTTGAGTAGCCGGGGTTTTACAGTAGGACATGCTGCTTTGAAAGCCGTCTCGTACAAAGTGGCAAAACACGAGAAAGCGTGTATTCAAAATCAATATGTTTTTATTCTTTTCACGTTTGATACTTTTAGTTTCTTTGCACCTGAGGCAGTGAAGTTCCTCAACAGAGTTCAGCGAGTTATGCATAGTAATGTTATTACACTTAGATCCACAAATGTAGTTTTCAAAAGAATTAGTTTTGTAATTCAAAAAAGATTAGCGGCGTAACTTGTTACCCGTTTGTCTTCCATGTCTATGTAAATCCAAAATTGATGATATATATAAATTTTTATACAATTTAAAATTTTAATATATATTAAATGTTGTTTATTCGTTAATATTTTTGTTTATTACAACAAACCAATACGGCCCAAAACCGGGCCTATAGGTCTAATCATGTCCTAAAATGCACTGAGTATATATAGGATTGGGTCCTACTACCGAAACACCCCATACTTTTTAATATAGGGGATGTTTGGGTTTTATCTCTCCCACCCAATCATTAGTAGGAGGGCTAGTGTACTTTTTGTACTATTTTTTTACCCCGTTTTTTTTTTGTCATATATTGTCCCTTTTTTTTTTTTTTTTAATTTTTTTTCCTTTTTTGTAATGTTTTTTAGTAATGTTTTTTTTTGTGTTAAAATTTAGTAAGCTCAAATTTAGTTTAGCCTTTGTCGGTACTAAATATCATCACAATACTAAATTTTTTACAACTTTGAGTCTTTGTTTACTAAAACTATATATTTTGTCCTCTTCATGTTTTATTTTTGCGTTGTGTTAAAAAAAACGTAGTCAAAAAATTACAAAAAATTATTGAGATTTTTAATAGGCTCAGATTTGAAGGTTGCAAATTGATAAAATCTCACTTTACTGTCCATTCGGTTTCGGTTATCATCATCGCCTTATCTCAAAAGTATTTTTCATCGACAAAGTTCACATTCACAATAGTAAAGATTCTCAAATTTGCAGGAAGCAATTCGCAATAGTAAAGATTCTCAATTTGCAGGGTTTCCTTCGTTATAAACGATACCACATTCACAATTCACAATTCACAGTTCACAGTTCACAGTTCATACCACAAAGAAGCAATCACAGTTCATACCACAAAGAAGCAAACAAGGGGTAATAAATTTGGCTTCGAAAATGTCGAAGTTCACAATTTTACACCAAAGAGGTAATAAATTTTACATTTTTTCAATATCACATGCAAAATTTATAAAAAACGACAAAAAGACATATCGAGATTTTTAATAGGCTCAGATTATTATCGTTTTATCATTTTGGCTGCAAATTTGAAGGTTGCAAAGTGGAAAAAAACTCATTTTACCGTCCATTCGATTATGCCATGCCAAATCAGTTTGCCATGCCAAATCATTTTGGCTACAAATCAACAAAAGTTTTTTTTATCATGATCGCCGTATCTCGATTTTTTTAAACCATTTAAAAAAAAACCAAGTTTAGATAAGCAAACCATTAGAAACGCTTATTGCATAAGCGATTTATAAGCAACCAACTGCTTAAAACTACTTATAATAAGCAGTTACATAAGTAGTTTCATAAGCAACCAACTGCTTAAAACTACCACAGATCTTAAAAAACAACAGATCTTATAGGGAGGGTTAGAACATCTTTTTTCAAGATCTTAAAAAAAGTATTCCAGATCTTAAAAAAAAATCCCAACCAAAAACAGATACTAAAGAAAGTTTTCCAAGCCAAACAGATCTTAAAAACAACACCACAAATCTGAAAACCACCACAGATCTTAAAACCACCAGAGATCTTAAACCACCACCACCGATCTTAACAACAGATCTTAAAACCACAAAAAACAGCTTTCAAGTATCTTAAAAAAAACCAACAGATCTTTCAAGTATCACCACGACTGGTGGTTTTTCAAGATCTTAAAAACCACAGATCTTAAAAAGTATCACCACTAACAGCTTTCAAGTATCACCACCATAAATCTTTCAAGATCTTAAAAACCACAGATCTTAAAAAGTATCACCACTAACAACTTTCAAGTATCACCACCAAAAATCTTTCAAGTATCACCACCACAGATTTTTCAAGAAACTGTTTTGATGGTGGATTTTTTGAAAAAAGCTTTCAAGTATCACCATAGAAACCATCCGCGTATCACCACGAGAAACCAAAAAGCGGTTTCTTGAAAAAAGCGGTTCCACGAAACAATCAATTATCACCACATAAACCAAAAACAGCCATAAACGATCACGTATCATCACGGATCTAACAAATAAAGATCACAAAACCATCACGAATGGTTTGATCTAAAAACCATGAATGGTTTGATCTAAAAACCATTGAATGGTTTCATCTAAGAGAGAGAGAGAGAGAGAGAGAAATTGATTGAGAGAGAGAAATACTGAGTGAGAGAGAGACATAAAAGGCAGTGAAGGGATGTGAGGGTGGGTGGATGGGGTGAGGGATGTATACACTAAAACGCGTATATATATATATATTTATATATATATATATATATATATATATATATATATATATATATATATACATATATATATATATATACATATATATATATATATACATATATATATATATATACATATATATATATATACATATATATATATATATATATATATATATATATACATATATATATATATATATATATATATATATATATATATATATATATATATATGTGTGTGTGTGTGTGTGTGTGTGTGTGTGTGTGTGTTTTATTTTTTATAAGTTAGTTTTTATTAATTTTATCTACATAATTTACTTTTCCTATGGGCAAAGGCAAAGGCATGAGAATAAATTTTATAATACATTTATATAGTGAATAATGAACTCAACAAAAAAATGGTTATTCGATAACTTATGTATCTTATGATTATTAATCTCGAGCCCTTAAATATATTTCCCAAATACATGTTTCATATCTCTTTCTCATAATTTTGTTCGGTAGTTGGGTTCTGAACTTTTTTTCTTTACTTTGGTTTATGTCCTATGAAAATTAAACGCCAATAACCTAATAAATTACACTCCTTAACCCATTAAACTACACTTAGGCTCTATGCTCACATTCATCTCTTTTAAAAACCTCCATATTTAACTACACCGATTTACCTGTAATTATTCTTTGGTTAGTGTTATGTAATATTTAGAAATTTACAACACAATAAACGTTATAAGCGATTTAATAATTGTTACTTTTTTGACCGATGAGTGTTGTTTCTAAACAAATTGTTGAATAAACATATTTACACATTGTTTTTTTTACCGATGAGTGTTGTTATTGCTGTTTTTTTTAAACTCTAACCAAATTGTTAAATAAACATATTTACACATTGTTTTTTAGTTGGTTTTTAGAATTTTTTTTACTTGCAAAGCGCATATATGGATAATGTTGTGCTAAATCCAAAAACTTAACAAATAAGAATATATGTATAATGTTTTCTTTAAAATATTATAGTTTCAAGACCCAAACTAACTCGCTTGTTCATCTATAGCTTTTGAATCTGAGTATCACTAAGACTTTTTTTTATGTTTAGTAGTATCTAGCCCACTAACTCAATAAAGAATAGGAATCCCAAGGGTAGATCAATGGTACAATAAATTATGAAAAGACTCTTTATGAGGTATCGAGTTATTTTGCTCAAATGTGTAGTTTCAAAAGCATACCTATAGAAAGCATCAAAGAACTCCATCTTCATCGTTGCTGTTACCAATCACATTAGCAACATATTTTGTCTTTTCTGATCCATTACTCAAAGCTATGCCTAAAGAATCCAATTCAATCATTTCAATATCATTTTCACCATCACCAATAGCCATTACCTGCTCACCATTGGTTAAAAAAAAGAGGTCAACATAAAACCCAAGAATATGCTTCATGAGAAATAGATAATTTCGTTAATCGAAAACTTAATGTGATGATACAACACCTCATTCGAGTTACACCAAAATGGTCAAGTAGCATTTGCACTCCACCGCCCTTTGAAGAGCCAGCAGCACAATTTCAAGCATATCGGGTTGTGCTTGGCCAACGCTTGTTCCGACCCATTGTTGCTTCGCACCAAGATGGCTCAGAGTACCGGCCACCCCTTCAAAGCAGCGTGTGAAGAAATAGCACCTTCTGTAGTTTCAATTTAAGATAAGCAAGACAACACATGTGAGTAGTCGGTGTTATACTCAAGTGCACATATAGGAGACAGCTTTTGATCCATTTACTAATAAATTGATCAATTAATTTTGTTTCACCTCTAATGGGAGCCAATAAAATAACTAAAAATGAATAGGTCAAATAGATCGAAGTCGCCAATAGTCGCAACCGCTAAGAATACACATTTCAAGAATCATTTGCTTGGTGAAACCCAACAAATTTAGCTCCTGTTGTTTTGTAGTTTTGAGTACTATTATCGTGTAATCATTTATCGAAACCTTGATATTAGGCTAGCATCGCTTTAAAGCAATAATCACTTTCAAGTGTTTGCTTATAGATGAGTTTGCAAGGGCCTCTTCCCATAATCTGAATATTGACTGTTCATTTTAGGTCATTCAAAAGTTATATTTCTAGTACTCTAGTGAACAAAATGAAAGATGCTACCGACACACTTAATGTGACAACTGAGGTTTCATCCACAAATAAAGAAAAGGCAACAATGGAAGTAAATTGTAAAAACAAATAGCTATTGGTATTGCATCAGAGGTAGAAGATTAAGGTATGGATGATTTATGTGTTTGGATCCATTATTTTTAATGCTCATCTCCTTTATAGATAAGCTGTATCAAGAGAGTGTGTATGACACCTTCAAATGTAAGAACTTATACTATACAACTTAAGGCCCACAAATTGTAAAACACATCCATCACAATGTACTTATTTTACAAGTTTATCAATTATCATCTAAAGCTAAATGGTCGCTCATGTCAAAATGGGTTAATTTGGGTTATATTTTTAACGCCAACTTGTCAAATGACATTGTCTATACATGCTTGATTACATTGTTAATGGTTTAGAGCAAACAAAACAAAATTATAATCCACAAATCCATGACGATAAAGAAACAAAACCATAACAGAACGATGTAGAAATTTAAACCTCTTGTAAAACACGTTGCATTTGCCCGCCGGTCCCATGATACCTTTCCTCGAGCTCTTCACGCTCTACCACACACTTATCTAGGTTACATGTTACTTCATCAAGGCGAGATGTCCGTGTACCAATACCTTCAATTCTATGTTTAAGCCTATCAGAAATGTTCTTCATTGTATTTTCTAACTGAAATATAAAAGCCCCACGGTCAAAGGTACGCTAATTATGACATGATAAACTTATTACATAAGTCCAAAAGTTTCAAAATAAGTCAGAAAAACAATTAAACCTATAGGAGTTATGAGTAACATACGTGAATTAACATCGGTTGTGATAATTGATTCTATACCCAACCGAACACATCCACTGAACCAACCCCTAAACCAACCCGCAAATTTAACGAACCAACACATTCTATATATGATTAATAAGCTTTCTCCTAACATAGCAAAGAAACTCGCTTCACTCACACGCTGAACATTTCTTGAATGGAAGTCGAAGTTACCAATAAAAGTGTATGCCATCTTTAGAACAAGGTTGGTGGATATCACAAGAACATTCCTCAGTCTCAAGCGTTAGTACCTATAGCAAATGCATACAAATGAATTAGGACAAAGTAAACGAATCGTTACATTTAACATCTCAGAACCATCCAATAGCGTAAGAATTCATAAACGCACTTATCTCGTGTATGTCATAGTGATGAACAGTTACATATGCCTCAAAGATAAACCGGTCACTAAATCCAGCTTAGTTGAATAATACGATTCACCTTATTTGCGTGATCACTTCCTTAACAAATTCACCAAGAGCGATTTTAGGTCATCTTGAACCTCATCCTCTAACTCCAGAGGCTCATTCCACGACGCATTGATCAAATCAAAATAATAGTATTAGATATGTAGTAACGATTAAAATGTGGAGATGTAAATCAAGAACATTCATAAGAGGTGCTACCTACCATCTCTAGATAAATAATTTGCAAAAAAAGCAAACATCATTTGATTATATAAAAGTTATTTCTTTTACTAAATTAGCATCACAAGAAAACTCACTACCATTGTCAAATATAGAGTCAAAGAGCAAGTTCAATGAACTTTAATTAAGCTCAATCGCACGCTAAAGTAAATACAAACGGATATAGAAACACCATCGTTGAATCAATAATGTTTAATTTAATTCAAGGTTCGGAATATAAGTACTTATTTCAAGAGCATCACCATCTCTCAATAACACTTACATATGAATACATTTGATCTTCAGGTTCTTTAAGTAGCTTGTCGCTATGATCGATCACCTTCTTAGCTTTAAGTTTATATAATAGTTTTTCCTAAAACAACAAAGACAAAAGTGTAAGTATTATATGAGTTCAAAGATCGAAGAAAACTAAAACACATTACTAAAACTTTCACAAAATTAGTACCTCGGATGTCATGTTTTCCCAGATTTCAAACCCTTGGCAATCCATTTCAACGAAATTTTTATCACACAATCCTTCATACACAAGTTCTCACAGAGCAATAATGACATTCCACAAACAAAATTACAAACATAACTTGCTTGAGTTAAGCATAACATACACAAAAGTTGTACCTTTTTAGGATTCAAACCATTGTATTACCTAACTGGGACCATTTCCGTGTTGGTTTAGTTAATGATCAACTGGATGTTGGATTAATGCCAATCGAGTCCACCCATTGTGGCAGACCACACTTCATTGGAATCCACTCACCGTTGTCAATGCCTTCCATATCTCTCGTCCCCACTAACCCCGCACCAAAGATCCGCTTTTCACGAACACACAATTAATATGGTTCTTAAATTTCCAGATGTACCAATGTGCTACCATTATTATTTGTTCCCTGGCTCAAATTGATATACCCTGTTCAAAGAAGGTGTAGAGGATAAGCAAAGCCACATCCAGAAAACCATAAAATAGTAGAGACATTTATTTACAAAATAAGCACTAATTCTTGATCCTTCTTCTCACTAACGACACATCAATACGCCCACCAGATACAACTAATTAAGGGTTACTTTAATTCGCACATGAGTGTATTAACATTGATATTAAAGAGTAGGGACTCTTGATACACATGTTACATTTACATCCAAAAGTCATCAATACATACTGATGTGTACATTAAAATAAGAACACGAAGCATGTGTTTACTTACTTGCACATATGAACCAATGCTGTTTCAATTTCAGTAATATGATTAAGAGGAAAATAATAGTATGTATGTACCGCAAGTTGTTCATGAAGTTTTGCCTGAAACCGTTTAGAAAACTTGCATTTCAAGTTAATGTGCCCATAAAAATCATAAGGCTAAGAAAGCGTAAAGAAATACCCTCAATGCGTAAATGTCAACATTGCATACATGTTATATGGTAAATGCGCTTTGTATAAATCATAAAGGTCATCACGACGTCGCATAAAATGAATAAAGTTAATAAAGAGTGGGATAAAGTTTCATCGACGGACCTTTGGGTTGCTTCGATTGTATCCCACGGATGAATAGACCCGTCATCACCAACAATCACTAATAGGTGTCTTCGAGTCCGTGAATAATCAAGCACCCTCAAGACCATTTGATGTAGCATAGATGTAAATAGAATTATCATGATATTTAAATGTATCAAAAAATCAAATACATTATTGGTTTGTGTCATATTTATAGCTTCATCATCTTATAGCTTCATCAAACCCATATCCGCACATTAATATTTTCATAAACATATATTTAAAAGGTTTCTACCTATGTCCGTCATGACATTATTGGTTTGTCGGTGACTTCTAGTCCAATTACACTCCAGCATGCGCTTTTTGTCTTTTTAACCGCAAGAGTCTCTTTGGTGGTGCTGGTGGAAGATTTATTTGGCAATGCCTTCCTAAACTGCAAAAGTTGAGTTAAAAAGTGAGTAGAACATTAAAGTGATTACATAGCCGGCCTGAATGACACATCAATATAAATGTACTTACATCAACAACACATTAATGTTTTGGTGTAATGTTTGAAGGACTTTCATAACTTTTAGTTTTTAACTAAGAATTGGAGGTTTATCTCCTTTTGAACATCCGGTAAAATACTTGTAACTGCTAAAACCGCTCCATCAACATATCGGTCTCCCTCTTTTGCAATTTTGGTTGTCAAGTAAATGTAACATGCATTGTATCGTTATGTTCAAATACTTACTGTAGAGACGGATGCCAAGAAGGCTGCACAACAAATTTAGAACTAAAGAAAAACCATATGCAACAACATTAAGTAAACAAATATCAATACAAACCTCTGGTTCGATTTCAATACCTTCAAGACGGGGTATTTCTTTTTTATTCTATGTTGTGGCTCTAAACAACCGATAATTAACATCCTCGCATCAAAAATTCGGCAACAACTCATAATATGTGTTCAGATTTAATAATGCATAGTTAAGAATCAAAACACCTCGCGTTATGTCAGTTTCTTCGAGTCATGTATATTTTGTAGATACATATGTCTTCAAAGACCGAGAGAAGAGTTGAGAATCTGCTAGATAGTTCAACCGATTGAGAATATTAATAGTCATTTCGTACATCTGTGAGGGCCAAACAATCACCCCACGGATCGGATAAAACTAATGGTATCTCTGAAGTGCACCAACCGTAAATTAAATTAATAACTAATAAGCACAAAATCGCTCTTAAATGTATCCACAAATCTCATATTCCAATACAAGAAAAAGCGCACATGGAATATATGCTGCTCATACATAGATGTCGAATCTTATGTAGTGGGTATAAATTACGCAAGAGTATCGCTCAATCGCTTTTCAAGGCTCACACATACCTACTTCAACATGCCCATAAAATGGAACTATAATCTAATAACCACATTTAAAACCATAGAGTTTGTTGTACATATACATACGACCATTTTTTGACAAATAAGGGCAAAATGTTTTGAGATCACCGATTGTTTTGGTGTCCCAATGCTCGCGAACGGGCTTATTTTGACTATATCATCGATAAGCCCTTAAAAATCTAAAACAAACACTCCCTTAGACCTCTACATCTAACCTAAAACCTTGAAATCTGTGCAAATGAGCCGCCTCGGTATCTTTTAATCACTTATTCTCAGATCAACATATTTTTACTTAAATAAGCAAATCCGATATAAAGCATAGCAAAAACTTATTTAAGCCTCCCAAATTTTTTGTTAGTAGGAGAACAAAAAAACAAACTTGCAAAAGTAAGCTTTTGGTTCCTTTGACCCACTTGACCCATTTTAGTTTTATTTGACTCGTAGTAGTCAAAATCCAGGTTGTCATGGTGGGTGATCGATTTACTCCCATCACCAAAACTCGTTCCATTGTTTTGCGAAAATATCAACCAATCTAAAAACACAAAATCCTTACCACAGTAAGTACTGAGCTCGTGGCGTTGTCGTATCAAGCTCGCCAATAATGGTGCGATGGATGTCATTCTCCAATGGGATCACCGAAGAGGATCCTTCTTCATATAACTGAAGTTTCATCATACACTTATCTATTAATTAATTTTTAAACCAAAACATACCTTTGATTAGCCCAAAAAAGAAGAACATTTGATTAAAGTTTAATCTCTTTAAAATGAGTATGGGATATATATATGGTGCGGAATCGTGGTGGTCTAGTGGTGGTGCTCGGGAGGTATATGTAGTCTTGAGCAATCTTAGATTGGTAACTCACATTTTGGGTTCAGTGGAATTCATTAAACTTTTCAGTTGATAAATTAAATGAAAGAATTATGATTTTTTCAGATAAAATATCATATGCCACCCAATGTAGCGACCCTTTGCCCAAGTTGGCCAAACAAAATTCACCTCTCTAAGATCCTTCCACATATTAGATCTAAAACTTAATACTTTAATCACTTGCCTAACATTATTCCACATAATTATAGCTCATGAATATGTTATAATGTCCCTCAAGCTATAATTCTTTCTTAATCTTAAACTTGCTTTATCATTTGTAACTAAACAAAGCATATACTATAAAACTCTTTAGGAGAAAATGTTACCTTTCGGTTGGGATCTCCATGGCCAAGTACAAACGTAACCCTAAACACTATTGTCGAATCTTTTTCCCCTTTGCGTTAAAACCACACCAAAAGAATGCATAATGAATGATATATGATTTGTTTATATAGGCTTGAAACTTCCAAAACCTTGTCCACATTTGGCCCCTGAACTCCCTTCATGTCTCAGAATCAAATTATTCTAAAAACAATACATATAAGATGCAAGAAAAACTAACCTCAACATAATCGATCCTGCTATTAACGATATCCAATTTGTATTGATGGTACCTTACTAACTTAGTTATATAATAACATTATAATAAAGTGTATATATGATGTATAACAAGTTCGGATAAAACCTACGATTCGGCCTCTTGACGTATTATGTCATAGCATTGAGCAAGATGTCAAGCATTTTCAAGGGGAGCTCCCAATACCATGGCTCTTAATGGCTCAAAGAACTGCATCAATATTAGTCGATATAATTACAGATGTCACTTTACATTAATGAATATTGTTAAATAGCATTAGGTGAATTACTAAACATAAGATGTGCAAAGAGAATCATACAATCAATTAATAATACTGGACCATTTGATTCGTTTATTATTGCCGCCACATACCATACATAAGAACATTTGCTATCCGATATCTGTTGACTCAATACGGATTGTAGGTCACTGAACCTATTATTATTATGACTATGAAGTTAATAATAGGGTATTATAGAGAAAAATTAGGTTAAAAATATATATGGTATATTTATCTTGTAAGGTAATATATATCATAATTTATTTTAATTGTTATCTTCAAAAAATACATACCTAAAATAAAAATTCCGAATTTTTATAATCTCCTTATTTATATTGATCTGAAAGATATAAATCAAAAAACAATCTACTCTAGTGGTAAGTTGTTTACAAAACACATGAATGACCCAAGTTCAACTCCAACAAATGTCTTCTTTTTAATAAAAAAATTTTAAAATTCAAAATAAAAAAAAACGAAATTTACAATTTATTTAAAAAAAATTGTACATATATTAATTAAAATGCCACATGTCATTTAAAAAAATAAAAAAAAAATGCCACATATTGTACATATATTAATTAAAATGCCACATGTCATTTAAAAAAATAAAAAAAATGCCACATAAATATAATGATGACATGGAAATATGACTTGGCATTATGGGATGCCAAGTGGCATTTTATGTGGCATGCCTCCTCTTATATATAATGTATAGATATATATATATCAAATAAAGTAAAGTAATGTTGTAAAAAAAACTGTAAAGTAAAGTTGTAAAAAAAATGTAATATTTTCAAATTTGAATGTTGTAAAAGAAAAAAAACAGTTAAATTTAAGGGGTAAAATACCGAAAATTTTATTTTCTAGTGCGTTTTTAACATAACAATTTATACCAAATAAAATTTTTCCAAGCTGAGGGCCCTGGCCCTTGGACATTACGTAACTGGATGCGACATTACGACCGCATGTTTGTGTCGTACATTACCGATCAATATCGCAGCTTCGGCCAAACAACAACATGTAGAGTTGAGAGTCAACATGTCGTACATTACCGATCAATATCGCAGCTTCGACCACATGTTTTTGGAGAACACTAAGCGTTCCCTGGCCTGTTGTCCGAAATACTCAAGAGCCCATGAGCATCCGAATATCCGAAGAGCCTCAGGGCCCGAAGAGCTCGAATATTTTTCTTGTCAAGATGACGACAAAAACTCCAAAGTGTTTTTACCAAAGCATCGCCGTTTGTCAAAAAATATGTTAAACAGCTCGAGGTATATACGCCCGAATAACTGTCACCAACAACTTGCTGTTAAAGAAAGTAATCGTGGACGTCCGAAGCAAGGACAACAAATCCAAGGCTAAACAAAATATCCCATATTTGAACAAAGAACCCCCACGTGGCACGCGAAGCTATACAAAACCTAAAAAGTCCGAGACTTAAATGAAGAAGTCATGAGACATAGTTCATATGTGGGAGAGCCTTCTAACGCCCAGCACTTGAACGAAGGACCTAGCGAGGGCTTAATTTAAGACACTTTAATTGTACGTACTGCATGACGAGCGAATATTTTATGGTTCAAATTCCACCTCTTTTCCGACGCTGGATCCTAGGGATCTTTAACGTGGAAGGTGATGGAAATTGTGGCTATCGAGCTCTTGCCATAGCTCTTGGTCATCACGAACAAATGTGGCCCATAATTCGAGCTCTTGTCAGGGAAGAGGTAGACAATAACGAGGAAGTTTACATGCAAATGTGGGGGACTTGGTTTACAACTATTCGTAACTCGATGAATTGGTTTGAAGGTCCAACACCCTACGGTTCTTGGATGACTATGCCAGAATCGCTTGGCTATTGCTACAACTCTTAACCGCCCTATTGTATGTATATCCAATTCACAATCTATTACGTGTCTTCGAGAGATGGTCCGGATACAACACAAATATTCCCCCCGCTGTGATTCTTCGTGTGGGGAAGATCGTTCGCCACTTCGCTTTATGGTTCTTGATGAAAACTCACCACTCCCGTGATACTCACCCACAATGGAGATGGTTCGTAAAATGACTTGGCCGCGGGATGGTCACATATGTTTACTCAACGACAGAGCATGTTTAGAAGGGCGTAGAAAACGATTATTGATTCTTTGTGTAAATGACAAAACATGTATAGACGACATCGATTTATATTGTAAATGACAAAACATGTATAGACGACATCGATTTATATTGTAAATGACAAAACATGTATAGAAGATTACTGATTTATAGTAAACGACTCGTCATCTTTTGTTACAGATTTCTGCTCCTGCTCCGGTTCTTCCTCATCTTAGTTTCTAGTTATATTGTGATTTTGTGAACCATGTATCAACTATTAATCTATAACAAGATTGGTTATTTATGTATTCGAAGCTTCTAATTTTGTGAACCATGATATTACCGATTTATGTTGTAAATAATTATACAAATTCTTTTTGCCAGATGCAACAAGAAAATCCTTTCTTGTGTCGTTGTCGACGTGGATTTATAATTGAAAGAACAACCCAACAGCCCAAAACTTGTGGTCTGAAGTATTATGCATGTCCTTTGTCAAAGGTAAATAATTAAACGTTTGCTTATTTACGTAAATATATCAATAACTTGTTTGTTTAGAATACATTTCTTATAATTTTTCATCATGTAATGTACCAAGGATCAAGACTATTGGTGTCGATACTTCATGTGGAAGGAAATATTTCAACAAAAGTACTTTGGTCAAGCTTTTCTTTAACGCAGTGCTCAAACTGCGAAACTAAAGATAAAACGATCAACATGCTATTGGCTCAAAACAATTTGTTGAAGGTAAGAATAAAGACGTTGAAGGCATCACTGAAATTGGCAAGAAATCCAGTTGATCACGCATGTCAGTCGAGTGGAATACTCTATGAGCTTATAGATGACATTAATAATCTTCATGTGGAGTAGATTTCGTTGTAATATTGAAAACATTTGTTGTTGTACTTGTTTAATGTTTTAATGTCTAATGTTTTACTCCCTCCGTCTCAATATAATTGTCCATATTTCTATTTTGGGATGTCTCAAAAAGATTGTCCACTTTCTATTTTTAGTAAAAACTAGATAATATATTAGGAGAATATTCTTTTTTAGAGGTTGAGATTTATAGTAGCCCCATTTTTATTAAATTTGGTGATTCCTCTCTCATGACAATAATTTTGAGACGGGGGGAGTAATGTTTTAACGTAAAAACACTACACAAATAAATATACTCTACATATAAAAACACTACACAAATAAATACACTCTTACATATAAAACACTAAACAAATAAATAATAAAATAATACAAAAAATAAATAAAAAGAAATCCAATCATTGGCCAATCATTGGCCCAATGATTGATCTATGGGATGTTGGGGAAGGAATTAATGGGGTGTTGGGTAGGCTATTCCATAGGATTTCGCCACCATTTTACTCCACCCATCATCACCAAAGTCCTCCTCATCATGACGTAATTTTATTTTGTTAGCATAAGGTGAAGTAATGATCATCCTCTTATGTACATGTTTTAGAATAAAATTGTTTGAGTTGTAATGTGTTTATGTGGTCATGTTTCTTGCAAGTGATCCTTTAAATATTACGAGGGTTGTACTTTCTTTAATATATCAAGAGAAATCATTGGAAGAGGACTAATTTCATGCCTAAAACTGTTTTGTTTTATTGTTTTGTGAAATAGTAGATCCATTGGCTGATATTGCCAAACAATTTTAAGCATACCATTATGCCTTTCAATTATTTCTCTATTATTAAATGTAAATTTAGGATTAGAAGTAAAGCATATGTATAGATAAGTTATTTCAAAATCACCATTATATAAAGATCATGCATGTAGATAGGTGACCCTTAAATTATTATGAAGTTAGAAATTAGTAGAAGGCCTAAAAATATGATTAATTTCATGTTTAAATCTGTTGACATTGTTTTATAGTTTTATAAAGAAACAAATAAGTCATCAAGCAATGTTTTAAGCATGATATTAGCCTATAAGGTCTTTCAATTATTTCTCTATTATTAAATGTAAACTTAAGATTAGAAGTAAAGCAGGTGTATACATACAGTGACGGAATTAAGGGTCCTACAGTGACACGGGATACCGATAAATTTTTGTTTCGTAAGGTTAATTTCTCAAAAAAAAAAAAAAAAAAAAAAAAACTCGATTTTTGTTCAAATGCACCTGCCTCAAAAACTTTTGTCTATTATAATGGTTTAATATTTTTTTTCATCCGGTCCCTTTTAGTCCAATGATCGGTCCATGTATGTATACATAAGTTAATCCAAAGCCACCATTATATAAAAAAATAATAATAAAAAAATAATAATAGATCATGTAGCATATATGGTTAGTATAAGTATACAAAAATTTATGCTTTGCAATAAATAGGTGCTATTGTGATACTTATAAACAATCTTCAGTGTTAAAGGGGCTTAGTACTGTCAATTTGGTGTTGGTATTTTTGGGTCATATTTAATCTTTGGAATCAATGTAAGGTTATATACTATAGTGAAAATTATTGTACTACCCAAAATCAAAATACCGTGTCTGCACATACCCATCTTTTTTCTCAATATCAAAACTACCCATCCATGTCGGGTATATATTTTCACTATATACACGACATGGACGTGTATGGCCACAAATGATTCTTGCAAATAAATTTGTAGCATCTCGGGTACAAAAGGACGTCTATACACGACATGGCTTTTTTTTATTCTTACCAATCTCATCTAGTGTGAAAACATACACGACATGGTGAAAACATACACGACATGGGTCAAACATTGGACAAAGTTTAGATCATGTGGGTACCGTTCAAGAAAATACACGAGATGGGAGATAGACATGGGAAAAAGACAAAGGCCATGTCGTGTATAGAGGATGGAAATACACGACACACATATTTTGCATTCTCATTTCAAGCCCTAGACGTGTAATATAACACATGTTTTGTTTTAGGGTTTTGTTTACATGGTAAATTACAATAGAATTTCTATATGTATAGACGTAGAAACACATATCTATATCTCACACATAAAATCTTTTCAATATAATGGTTAATGTATTTTCACTTCTGTAGTATACAAATCCTTTAAACATTACATTTTTTCATAGTTTTTTAAAATGATGGGAAAAAGTACGTACTTAAATGTATGTGAATGGTTAGATATACGGTTTTTAATTTATCTTTTGTGTAGAATTAAAAAGTAATGCGTCTTGAAAACATTAAGCATTTACAAAATTGTAAAAAGAGTTCATATGAAAGTCATTGATTAGTCATGTCAATGTCATATTTCGTTAAATTGTAGCGACAAGCGACATTGTCAATGAGTTGTCATATCAATGTTCGACTTAAAAATGTCATATTTCTCAGTATAAAATTGTAAGCATACACGACATTGTCGATGATTTGTCAAATCAATGTTAGTTCTTAAAATGTCATATTTCGTGTAAATTTGAAAGCATATACACATTGTCAAGGAATTGTCATTTATAACCTACCTTATAGGCTACCTTAGAATTGAAATAAACATAGATTTATTATTTCTCTCTAGGGTAGTCATGAATTCAAATATTAAGAAGTTCAAGTGTGTATTACATTTTGATGATCAACATCGAGGTGTAATTATGTATAATGATATGACGTACTCATGGTTACTTGGTTTGGTGGTGAAGAAATTCAAGTTAGATCCAAATCTTCCGATTTATTTTTCTTGTAAGTTGCCTTCATTTGACTATCGATTATTGATATTATCAAGATGACGAGGTAATGTTTTTCGTTGAATGTGCTTCTACCGCTTATGATGGAGTGGCAATGATGTTTGTTGTTCAACCCAACAAATAATAAGATTGTGTTTATGTTTTTATCTTATGTGGTTTGTCTTTCAAGAATGAACGTTTGTACTTTTAGTTGAATAAATGTAATTTGAATACATATGCTAACATTCATTCCAACATTGATAATGAAAATAATACAAATAAGACAATCTTAAAGCATACATGACACTTATTCATCCATATGATTATGAATACTGAACGATTATTCCATATGGCTTTATGACGACGCTCACCGCTTTAGCTTCCTCATTCTGAAAGGGTTCTTGTTCCGCCCATTCAACCATTTGATCAAATGTGTCATCCGATTGCATACGTGCTTTTTCCATCTTCGTTGTCACTTGTGTAGTCTGTTATCACACGATCCATTATTTTTGCCAAGGTAGCATTTGGGCATATATAATTTGCAATAACAAAATCGACACCCACATGGTCAATGTAAATTTCCAAGTTGCCTTGTCGCCGAAATGTCAAACATAACATGCATATCATAGTTGTTTTAGTTTGTGGTGCTTGTAATGCCAAAGTCCGGTACTTCATAATAAAGAGCATGAATCTTCCGCAACGATGTTTAATGATATTGCTTCATTTCTTCTAGCTTCATTCTTGGAATATTGATGTTCATCTTCCAACCATTTACATATTGTGGTTTTCCGCCAATGCAAACCAATTGACCATTATTGTGCACGTGAAACTGAAAATGGTTTGTGTATACGGTGTATAGGTTTTGTTTTTTTGTTGTACCAAGCTTTATACCGACACGCTCTTTCAAGCTTGTTTTTTCTTTTAACCATTTCATGTAGATACCGGACACGCTCTTCACGCTTTAGTTTTGTTTCTTCCGAATTACACCAGAAATGATTCTTCTAGAGATCCATCATCTGGAATCAAAATTGTGCTTAAATGTATTGGTTGCTCAGAAATAAAAGTTGGAGCTTCCCAGAACCTTTATGATGTCATACATAACATCTATATCATAATCATTTTCAATTGGTTTTAGACCGTTCAACGTTTGTTTTCGGCAATGCGTAATATAGACTATTGACCCTCGTTGGTATTTTTCTCTTTAGATAAGTAACCATATCCTAAAATCAATTTCGAACATTGATACTCATGTTTGAACCATCTTGATATGTTATTGGGTTAAGTGTAAACTTTCCGTTGAAGTTGATAGTGAAGTTGAATGTAGGCGTACTAGATGTTGACATTTGATGAATGAAAGAAGTAACAATTGAATTTGAGTAATGAAACCACCACAAAGTAGTGGTTATATATATATGATTAAAGGTGCTTAGTCATTTCTTTGTCAGAATAGGTGAATGAGTTATCACGTAATTTTTTTATGATTAAAGCTGAAAAGTCAAATATTCTATGTTATCAAATCAACATTGTAAATGATTATGTTTTGGTGATCATCCATTTGTACTTTCTGAAATAAGGTGGTTGTGGAAATACATACTAGCATAACATAAACATGACATATGTTACAAAATCAAACCAATGTAAGAAAACAACATAAAAAAGGTACTACTTAGTTTACAAACCAAATAAATTAAACCAACTATTATTCGATGACTGAGTGTTTTGATCATTTAAATGCTGAGTATGGTTGGGAGTCGTATTGATCATAACCTGGATACGGGTTTTGATGATCATTTTGTTCATGACTTGGTTGACCTTGGTCATATGGGTCTGTGGTGTAAAACATTTGATCATATGGTTGTGGTGAGTATGTGTTTTGTTCGAACGGTTGCGTTGGGTATGAGTCATAATTAGGGAAGTTGTGATCAAGTGTTTGAGTCGGGTATGAGTTGGCCGTAGGTGTATTTTCGTGATGCTCGTTAACTAACTTTTTTTTCTTTGGGTATTCTTTCCGTTTTAGTGGCTGGAAGACAAATGGTTTTTGCATTGCCCACGCTTGTGCCTGCTTCACCACACCTACCACAATGTTTAACTTGTGGTTCCTCACCTTGAGATCGTATACGGTCGTATTTTTGGCCGACTGTGTTGTGGGTTGTCCATTCGTGGAGGAGTGATGGGTTGTATATACCCCGGATAATCCCATTCGTGAAACTCTCCTACAAAATTAACCGACTCTACGTGCGACGTCGCCGGTATATTGGTTTTAAACCAATGTTGAACAAATTACACACAATCCGCTTGATTCAAAAACCTAGTAACAGAATAAATAACGCCACAAGGTATGCTGAAAACCGCCATTTGCGGCATTCACATGACATGTTCTCTAAGTTCACTTCACGATTGTATCGCCCATCATAAACCTGGAACCGACTTGCATTAACCCCATATACACTCCAAGTCGCTTTTATTTTCCTTCTATCCACCTTATGGGCGCCCAACTGTGATTTCATACTTCATTTTCACTGCATGAACACAAAGACGTGAATAAGTTTCTTTGTAGTAAACAAAACCATTTAAAAATTATATTTTCTTTTGGAAGATAAATACCTGCAGCTTGTCGCCGTTTATAATACCAATCTTGCACCATTGATCGATATTGCTCACCAACATTGTGATTGGAAGCTTCCTTGATTTTACAAGACAAGCATTACCGACTCAACGCTGTTTGATGTACAATAATTGTAACGATTGCGTGGGCAATACGCCTGACCATCTTTGCACATCCGCTTCAAGTAACTTGTTGTACGCCTCAGGCTCAATAGCCTGAGAATTTGCATCCGACTATCAAATTCTTCAGGTGTATACGCTTTGCATATGCTCCAATATAGCCCCTTTGTTTTTTTTTCCTTTTTAACGAAATGTTCATCAAAAGATGACGACAACAAATACCATGAAACGCCAATGGGTATTCATTGCGTCGCTAACAATGGGTATTCATTGCAGATCGCTAACGAATGGCAGATGCCTATCGATATTATAACCAAATCCGTTATCACCTATGCATTCTTTAAGTACGGAAACCACCATGACCAACATTCACCGCCTCCCCTCTGCATATACCATAAGCAATTGGCACAATTTGGTTGTTTCCATCCATGCCTACTGCTAACAAGTTTGTACCTTTGTATACACCCTTTAAATGAGCCCCGTCGACTATAAGCAGAGGGCGGAGATGTTGCACTAACGCATTTAATCTACAAAAATAATTGTAAACACATGTTATAATAAATTTACAATAATTATTTCATGTTTATTTATTTAAAAAATATGCATGTGATAGTTGTAAATACTTACTGAAACACCAATGGCAACGAATAACATCTCGAAAACTCCTGTTTCGTTTGTCTTGATACGTGTGATAGTGCACGGGTTTTTTTTCTAGATTGTGACAATAGTACGGAACATTTCAAAAGATTCTGTCGGTGAACCCCGTATCATTTTTAACCCATAATTCTTTCCTCTCCATGCTTGTTGATAAGATATATTTATTTTATATGCGCAAGATGTCCTTTTGTATATCTTTCGTTTCAAATCACGGTTATTGTCTTTTAACTTATTTCTAAAAATGTGACCAATAACTTTTTTATTTGCATTTCGATGGTTAGGATATGTTTGAGTTTTGGGACACGTGTGAATATCTATCATACCGTAACTCGAAACACATCTGTTTTTTCCACACGTTTAGCGCAAATTCTCCAGTTGCATTCTTTAAAATGATAGCACTTACAAGAAAACCTATCCGTTCCGACCTACTTACCAAAAACGGTAACCTTCTTGTATACATTTCAACCTAATTGCAACGCCTAACTTTTCTCTTGTGTGAAAAACTTTCGACATAAACGCCAAAGATCGCTATTATATTGATTTGAAATTATTGGTTTCGGTGGTAAATAGGTGGTTCTCGAACATCGCATCAATGAAAAAATATTCTTCCAGTCATGGTTAACTGGTTTTGGTTTATCATCTACACCAACAAAACAATCATTTTCTTCATCGTCAGCATCATCATCGACCAATGCAAATGATGATCCCGGTTTTTGAAATTTGGCTCATCTTTATACCCGGAATCATTATTTTCATAATCAATTGGTTCAAATTTTTGAGATGGGCCATCATTTAAAAAAGACACATTGTTTTGAAAAGCAGATGACCCGGTGTTTTCGTTAGGTGTTTCTAAAAAATTGTAAAATGTTCGATTTTCTTGGGTTGACCTAAAATATGTAGTTTCTTCCAAATGTGTTGTTTTAGCCACATAAAGATGAGACATTCCTCTATTCGCATAAGTGTAATCAACAAAAAAAGTTACCTCGGCCGTCGCAAGGATATCCATTCGAAAATCAAATGACGGGTGCTTAAATTTAAAATTAAGTTGAATATTGGGATCCAACTTGAATTTAGAACGCACAAACTCAACTAACCATGAGTATGTGATATTAGTGTACATGACCACACCTCGTTGGGTATTATCAAAATGTAATAAATAGTTGAATTTATGAATTTCTGAAGTCATGGCGATGTATTTATGAATTTGCTATGTTTGGATATACATTTCGGTTTGTATATATATATACATACAATGCTGTGTAAATTTTACCCTAAATATTTAATAATGACAATGATGGGACAACTCTATGACAACGATTTGACTACTCCATGACTATTTCTTAGCGTGTAATTTTTACCCGAATATGACACGATGGGACAACTCTATGACAACGATTTGACTACTCCATGACTATTTCTTGTATGATAAATTTTACCCGAAATATGGCACAGATGGGACAACTCTATGACAACGATTTGACTACTCCATGACTATTTGTTGTACGTAATTTTACCCGAAATATGACAATGTATGGGACAACTCTATGACAACGATTTGACTACTCCATGACTATTTCTTGTACGTGTAATTTTTACCCGAAATATGACACAGATGGGACAACTCTATGACAACGATTTGACTACTCCATGACTATTTGTTGTACGTGTAATTTTTACCCAAATATGACACATATGGGAAATGATTTGACAACTCAATGATCTGATTTAAGTCTTACATTGTCAATCTATTTGCTTAACAAAAATCATTCAATAATTTATCTCTTTACATTCTAAATAAAATGTCAGACAACATACCATTCGACCTTCA
The DNA here is from genome assembly GCA_910596185.1 of Chrysanthemum makinoi. Taxonomy (NCBI): domain Eukaryota; kingdom Viridiplantae; phylum Streptophyta; class Magnoliopsida; order Asterales; family Asteraceae; genus Chrysanthemum; species Chrysanthemum makinoi. The sequence goes on from OU343217.1 coordinate 139,602,289, forward strand.
AGTTGATATCATGAATAGACTTCCGCTTAAGTCTTATCAGTAGCTTTCAGAGTGTCTCAAAGAGATGGAGGTCTTCCATAGACTATTCCAACTTCATCCGTAGCTACGCTTTCTTGAAACGTATGTGTTGTTTTAATTTAACATATATGCAAGGTAATGTAGGTTTTATGTTTTCGGTTAATGGAAGTTTAGCTTTCACGCACCTAGATACAACTCTTCATCTACCAACTCTTAAGCCAATTGCTACTACGAAGTGTCCGTGCTTTTCATATGGTTCAAATATGATGGTTGTTATTTGGAACCCATCAATAAAACGATCTATAGGGGTATTAGTCCCTAGCTTCTTGAATCAACCTCGATTCACCAAAATGGTCATCGGTTTTGGTGTACGCCCCGACAATTTAGACCTAACAATTTTAAAATTAATTACCCGCTATACGGTGATGGGCCATGGTACGTGTCGTGTATACCTTGAGTTCGAGACGCTGAACCATATTGAAAATGACCTTTTGCCTCGAGAAGGATTAGACTAAAAGGTCCGCCAAGCAAGAGGTGGGTGGTAAAATTTACTGGCTTGGTTATGAAAAATTTCTTTTCAATGATGGTATTTGGTACAAACGCTATATGGTAGTTTCATTTGATTTGGTTAGTCACCAATTTACCGACGTAGGCATACCGGAAGAGATAAGACGCATGGTTGGGCCTCCATTCCGTATATCCCAGCTACGGAACTCTATTGTAATTTCAGGAAGTTTCTTAGCAGATGGGTACAAAGTTTTGTGTGCATGGGTGTTAGAAATTGATGGTGCTATTGTATCATCGTGTACAGTGCTATTCACCTTTCCATACCCAATAGAGAATGTGGTAAAATTAGTTGGGTTTACTAAGGATGATGATCCAATTATTGAAGCTAAGATCGACCAAGAGATAGCTCACTCGCTACAAGTGTACGAGCGAGCTTCTAAATTGTGGCAAGACATGGGTATTGAAGCGAATGGTGGTTCATTTTTCATTGGCCCATATAAAGAATCACTAATTCTTCTTAATGAACCAAATCATACCATTGTCGTTTAGTTCGTGTCTTTACCGTTATCAATGTTTGTTTCACATGTAATCTTTTTTAACTAATCAATGTTCTACATTTTAGCAATGTCATATTCAGCAACATGATTCTATAATGGTCAAGTATATAAAAAGTGACATAGTTAATGAATTATTGCTCTACAATAGTTAATGAATTATTGGTCTATAAATTGTCAGCTATATAAAGCCAATTCTAGTGGTAGCATGTGTTGACAATTCCATGACATCAACGTGTATGTGTAATTTATTACACGATATATGACAAGGATTTGGACAGTTAGATTCGTACACTCGACATATATTTGACAATTCATTGACATTAACGTGTATGTGTAATTTATTACGCGATATATGACAAGGATTTGACAGTTCATTTTCGTACACGACATAGATTTGACAATTCATTGACATTAACGTGTATGTGTAATTTATTACACGATATATGACAAGAATATTTTCTTTATCCCGACATGATTTGACAACACCATAAAAAATTTACCTATAAAACCTCATTTACTTCTATTTTTCTTAACACATATCAACATTATTGACATTTCTACTCTCTGCAAAGAAGGTTACTCTCCACAATATGTCTCGACAAAACAATACCGGAAACACCAAACGATACAACAACTCACCATTCGTTCCACCATCCCAAAGAAGGGACACAACATATGCACCCCAACATAACGTTAGGGGTTCTTCAACCTCTTCCAACAACCCGACTAGGATAATACCGGTCCTGCCGGTATTCTTCGCGCTATTCTCCGCAAAAATTCAGACATTAGGGAAGGTGGCCCCGAATATTGTGTAGTGCCAACACAAGAATATGTAAGGAAAATAAATGAGGATGTCAAGGAGGATGATCATTTTAACCGTGGGCCATGGCTAAGCGCGATTCATAAGCTTCATAATGATGAAGATGTCATCGTAATTGGTTGTCTTGGCGATATAAAAAACTATTGTGTGAAAGGGAAGCTTGAACTTGTTGTAGGTGTAATCAAGACTTGTACACCTAACGCGCTTGGTGAGCTAACAGTGACACTAAAAGATCCAACAGGACAATGTCGGTACAATTCATCACAAAGTCCTTACAGAAGAGGCATGTTACAAAAAGTCTATCAAAGTCGGATCTGTGTTGGTACTTCGTAATGTTTCGGTGTTTACCCCAAAATCAACACCCCTTCTCTTAACATTACATTGAGGAACATGGTTGCTGTTTTCGACAAGGATACAGTTTTTATTGGATGAATCTTTACATATTCATCTCCTACTTTTAGGTAATGTTATCTATGTAATGTTTATCTAACTCAACGTCATCTATATGTAATGTTGATTTACTTGAATAAAATTTTGAATTAACATCAAATATAAGTTAAACATATAATATAAAAATATATACAACTTCCATTAAAAATCACTCTCAATCATATCCACAAGAACTAGTCTCCTCAAGAACGACAATCGTAAAACATCTTAGAGATACTATATCTAATAGTCTTGAAAAAGCCTTCAACATCATAACTCCATTGTGGTGGAAACTTACCAAGAACAAACTCATGCATAAGCCAACAAGTGATGACTCCACAATCGTGAGTGTTAGTTTGGTGTGGGATCGGAAATTGTTGGTTGTTGTAACGGAATTTGAAATTGTAGTGCGGACGTCCGGTTCTTGTGAAATGTCCTACCTCTTCTAAACATTTGTTAAGAACTCCGGTCCATTCTAGAACATACTCAGAAATAATCACTACGCTCCGTGCTAGGCAAAGAGTCGAGAACCAGAAAGGTGGATGACACTAGATCAATAACCGCCTGTAACCCAATGATTCCCTCCTCGCATTCATCGGCATCACCACTGCGTCGAAAATGTATTCAAAATTATACGCTTAAATAAACTAGTAAAGCATAATTTATGAGAAAAATTAATTATAGGTTGAAACACATTTACTTACCCATCTTACTTGATCCCATGAAGGGTAATGGCTGATGCTACCATCTAATGTTCCCATAATCGAATGAGCTATCGAAAGCATGGGTACTCTACCACCATTATCTGTGGGGTAAGTGGATGATGTCCATGATGACGATATTGTCCATGGCGCGCCATCTTGCCTTCTTCTTATTAATAGCTCAACCCAACAATTCATTTGTTGAGTCAAGAGATTAAACAAAATCATTTTACGTTCTTCAAACTAATATAATCTAAACTTTAAAAAAAACATAACACTATACTTACGCCGTCAGACAACCAACCAATTTGACCGTACTCTCGGATCGTGCCGCTTCTTGTATAATTCCGAAGTAGTTGTTGAAAGAAGGTAAGCTCTGCTACCCAACCCTTGGATGGCAAAGGTATATCGGGATGGGTTTAATATAAATTCCTCCAAACTAACATAACGCTCACGCCACTTCGAAAAACAAACGATAAAATACAATATCAAACATTGTTAATTAGCAACTTCATGTTAATAAATTTTAAGGGTCCAGTATACCTTATTAGGGTCAACATTATAAAGCGCAACAGTCCGCCACACGACGACTACCAAAACAGGCAACACCACCAAAGATACTCTTTATACTCATGAACCGCTTGTTCTTCCAAATTAAATGCTAGAATGTTCGAGGTACTCTTTTTTTGCGTCTTCTTAGCGCACGCTTTCTTAGGCAAGATTGTGGTTGGCCCCTGCTCGTGTAAGGATATTGCGCACATTTACCCTCGACGACAATCCTCTTGGTCGCCGACGCATCCTTAAAAATAAACAATAAAAATTTAAAATCAATATAATTACTAGTAACAATAATAACCATGAAATATTTTATGTAATTAATAGGTTACCGACGTCGACACCCACGCATAGGCGAGATGGACCCTCTCATAATCAACAGCGTGCAAAAGAGCCAAACCCAAGTGGCGACGGGTAGTCCGATGTCCGTGGAGGGAAGCCATGATGGACCAAGAGACTTTAACACGGCCGTGTAGGTACATGAACGCCGTCAAAGAACGAGTCATTCGGTGGATCGCCAAATGGACGGTCGGCATTTGGTATTCCCTGAATGAAAAATTATAATGTAGAGTTGGTTATTTTCAAACATATTTAAATATAAAAAAGATAAAAGCACGTAAACCTACTTAGGTGTTTTGAATAACAATAAATAAATTAACGTAAGCTACTTACCCCAAAATCGCCACCAAAAAATCGCGGGATCAAGTTGTTTGAACTTCAAGTCATGTTCTTGTAACTTCGCCTCAAGTGCCTTCATCTGTCAGTATAATTTCCTGCAATAGAATCGAATAGGTTCGTTTAGTGGAGGCTTTTTCGATGGAATTGAGGTCGAATTCCCAGCAAAATATGCTCTACTTTGAGCCCACCACTCGGTATTTTGCTCATAGTCATCCAGCATAAGCCTCATCAAAGGTGGGTTTACCTTTAAAAAACATGGACAATATACACAACATTAATAAAAACCAACAAAAAATTATAATCATATTGTAAGAAACTAAGGTCATATTTCAAACTCACATTCAATTGGTCATCCAAAAACCGGTCTATAGACTCTCTAAATACCACGTTTCTATAGCTCCACGCAATTGATCGGGGATACAACTGTTATGACAAAAACGCGGGTCGCACCATGAGGAAACACTCCAATATCCACGTCTGTAAAAGGCAAATTTGTTTTAAATTTGTTAACGATATACATATACATGAACTTTGTAAATTTATATATCACATACCTTGAAGGCCCATATAAAGCCATTCAAATTGTACTTAGGAAGTTTAGTAGGATCTCTCTCCTCAGAAAAGTGCTTTGCCCTGCGCTTATTTGCTGCATCCTTAAGATAATTGTACAAGGTTGGCCATACGTAAGACCCCCACGGAAACACATTCCATGCATCTATATCCTCCACTAACCTAAATACAAAATCGTCGACTACATTCCTAAGCTCGGTCCCTTTTAACACCAACACTAACACGGCTATCAAACAAAGACCAACAGCATCTTCGTCGCTCAAACGGCTCAACAACTCAATGTCTAGCGCACGGAACACATCACCAACTTTTATTTTTGAAGAATCATGGACGAAGGGAACACTCGTATCCTAAAGGGAATAGGTCCAACTTCATAATCCTTTCTAAAATCTGTTCCAAATCTTAGACCAGTAACTAGACAGAATTCCTCCCTACCAAACTGAACCTCAACCTCACCCACCCGATTAATATCACGTACACGATATCTCAGAGGAACAATATTTGTATCTCCCTCTACACATGGCACTTGGTGGCATATGAAATAATGTACTAACACGCAAGACTCTTGCATTTTTGGCAAATCTAACAACCAACCAAAACATGTATCTCTAAATAATGTTTCCTTACGGGTGTTCACAATCATACTTTTAATAGCACTAATCACGGATAACCTACTCCTACATGTAATTTGGGCAGGATAATCCTAAAATAAATAAACATATATTAATACACATGTACGTAACAAATAAAAAAAAAATACAAGTGTAAAGGAAAAAATTGCGAAATACCGGTGACCTTCCATATTCACAGCCATATCCACCACCACACAGCACCACCACTGCACCACCAACACTTTTTATAACCGCCACTAAACCACCAAACTCACAAACTACTTCAACGTCACCACTACAAAACCACCAAACTCACGCACCACAATGTAACCACCACAATGTTACCACCACCATACCATGATGAACAAGATGTCGTGTATATTGGTGATGAAGAAGATGTATATTCTTTCAAGATAAAGTGAAGAAGATGTCGTGTATATTGTTCCTCATATATGTGATGAAGAAGATGTAGTTTGAATGAACTTGCAATAACAATGATACACGATATCGTGTATATATTCAAGCTTTGAATGAAGTCCATTGAATCATCAAATCAACTTTTAATTTGCAAGAACATTATTGCAAGAACATTGAATCATCAAATCAACCTTTTAATATTTGCTCTTTCCCAATGCTAAGAGATAACCCTAGATAACCCTAAACCCTCTATACCCTTTAACGTTTTCCGGACATTAGCATGTTTTTTCCCATCTCGTGTATTTTCATGCATTATAATACCCGACATGTCCTCTATACACCCATACGATGTCTATCTCCCATCTCGTATTTTCTTGATGGTACCGACATGACCCTAAACTTTGTCCAATGTTTGACCCATGTCGTGTATGTTTTCACCATGTCGTGTATGTTTTCACACTAGATGAGATTGGTAAGAATAAAAAAAGCCATGTCGTGTATAGACGTCCTTTGTACCGAGATGCTACAAATTTATTTGCAAGAATCATTTGTGGCCATACACGTCCATGTCGTGTATATAGTGAAAATATATACCCGACATGGATGGGTAGTTTTGATATTGAGAAAAAAGATGGGTATGTGCAGACACGGTATTTTGATTTTGGGTAGTACAGTAATTTTCACTATACTATAAGTAGCTCGAGGAAAATAAATCGAGAAGTGTAGTTGTGAGATGGGTTCGAGTTAAATGGTTAATGTGGTGTTAATTTGTTCATTTTTATTCAATTTTTGTGATAATTTGTGCATCCTTGTTCAATAATTTTTGAAAAATTCGGGTTATATGTACGTTTTTATGAGATAAAATGAAGTTATGACAATAATGATGTAATAAGGAAACAAAAGGACTCATATTCACACTTTTCAACCATCTAGCTCATAGCGTATATTCAAAGGTGGTAGTTTTATTACTGGTAGTATAAACAAACCCCAGCTAATATAATCGAGTTTAGTGTTTGAAGCTTAGGCTCGAGCACGTTTGTTAAAAATACTCAAGTCAAGCTTATAATAAGCTTTCGGCTGACGAGTTGCACGGATTACTTACACCTCTTGTTACATATTCGCTTGTATATTTCATTAATTTCTCGTGCCTTGCACATAAACTGCAGTGCTCATAACAAGCAACTGTTTACATTTTTAATGCTCTTGTTATTTTTTATTTTTTCCTTCATATGTTACATATATGAAAATTGTTGTGTAACCCAGAAAAAATAAAAGGAAGAATATAAGTCACATTGTTCATATTTCCTTTCAATTGATATCCATTTTATTTTGCAGGCAATACAAATATTTATAACAACAGAAACAATGGATCACATTCCCGAATCAATTCTGCACCACATACTTTCATATTTGGAATCTCCAAAACAACTTGTGCGGATGAGTGTGGTGTCTAAGCACTGGTTTGCTGTAACTGCTTCCTTCCCCGTTTATGAAGTCTACACCACATACTTTCATATTCTAGACATGTTTTTCAAGTATGTTGGCTGTGCTGCTTTAAGATTTCACGTACAAAACTTCACTAGTGCACACATTTTAAAGCTTCGGACGTTGATTATGAAGTCTACACAAGTAGATTTAATTGACCGATGCGTTGGATTAATTCTAATGAAAGGCGTAAAGGTGTTGGAGATAAATATTACTGATGCTGAGCCTCTATACCGTGTGCCTAACATAGTCTTATCCGCTTCATCATTAATATCTTTGAATTTATGTAAATGTGAGCTGCCTTCGTCCATAATGGTTGCCTTCGTCCTAACTTAGAACTTTATAGAGTCCCTTTAGATGAGGAAGTGATCAAGCGTCTGACCGCTAGTTGCCCTCTCCTTGAGAAACTAGTTGTTCAAGACTGCCACGGTTATAAAAAATTTATGATTTATGGGCTCAAAAAACTTCAGGAAGTCAAATTTTTGTATGAACATGAAGTTGAGATGATAAATATAGAAGCTCCAAATTTGTGTAATCTTGGTGTAGATGATTCAGAAAAAAGAGGTGCACCATCTATGGATCTGGCTGCATGCAAAAACCTAAGAACGTTGAACCTTGGTTGGCTCACTTTTCCAACATCTTATGGATTTGACAACTTGTTATCCAACTTCCCGTTGCTCGAAGTTTTGTTTTTGTCACTTCCGGATCACTGCAACAGCCTCAGGTTATCTAGTCCTTCATTAAGGAATCTTGGGCTATACACGGGGTGTGATTTGGAAAACATTGACCTGTATACCCCCAATTTGGAGCTGTGATTACAATTGCTGGATAAATGACCTTATTTTTGAAAGGGATTCACACAGGTCTAAAGCACGTCTGCAATGTCTCTTTAGGATTGATGCTGGCACTCTTTGGATCCAAACACTAAGTCAATTTTTGGACAAGAAGCATCCATTCAAAGTATTGAAGCTTTCTTTTAGAAGCACGGTACCAAATTCATTACTTTTGTTTCTGTGTTTGTGGTTAGTCCAAGCAGTGCTATAATATAATTGATAACACAAATTTGCATTTACAGTATTCTAATGATGTTGAGGAATTAGAGCTGATTCAGCGTCAACCTTTGGAACTCGATCATGTTGAGCTAGACTTGCAATCCTTATTACAAGTATCAGATTATGTCACTATTGTGCATGCTGTACTTTGGTGTTGCCGCCCTCGATCTCTAAAATTAAGCTCAGACTTTGATTTCATTGATTTTGAAGAAAGGAGCCATGTTGTTGAGGTAAAGAGTAATTTGGCTATCTTTGATGATATGCACATTATTTTACTTCAATCTAGTAGAGATATGAAATTTATCCGTCAACTTCTCTTGTTAATTCTGTTTCCAGTTAATATACGAGAAGCTGCTTCAACAAGAAGATGAAGCCAAAACTGAGATCCAATTTGTCTTGTCTTCCTCTTTGAAAGACGAAGAGCATTTCACTGACTTGAATTCATTGCTGACAGCATTACCTCATAATCAACTAAGTCTAATAATTACCTTCACAAAGGAAGAAGGTATAATATTATGTATTATCTAACAATCAGCCAATTAAATATTGAAATATTTGAGGCATTTATTGGCTCTCTTGTTCTATCTAAACAGTTGTCGAAGAAGCAACCAAGAGTGAGGACGAAGAAACGGAAGAAATAGAAGCTCAAGAAGGAATACCAAAACCTAGTTCAGTCGCTGTCTCTCTTTGCAAAAGTACCAAAAGTGCACAGTATGAGTAAAGATTGGAATTTCCAGGAATGAGTCGCCAAAATTAGTGACAACCCGAAATAATGGAAGAATTGCAACATCAAGACTGGTTTATTTTTCTTCATATTTACACATGTACTAATGGTTGGTTTTGAGTATTGATAACAATAATGGTATGTCTTTGTTAGCTTCTACTTTCCAGTATCTATTCTATGCATCAGATTGAATTCCCAATTTGATGTTTAATTTATTTTTTCCAAGAAATTGAATGATCTACCTGTCTAGTCGATTTTTAACCGTTGCTATGTAGCAAGTTCAAAATAAAATCGTCTAAGGTGCCCAAAGACAAAATCAATATAACTGAGGGCCAATTGTTTTCTATACCCCTGGTGCTTGAATTTCGCTTTTATGTTTATAGAATTAATCGATGCAAATTGCTGAATACATATTCAATGTATTTTCAGTTTTCCTAGTTATATAGAACAAAGTAAATTTAAGCATTACATACTTGTATACTTTGGTAATTGTACTTTTGTAACCAACAAACGTTCTCATATCTGGAAGTTGCATTTGTTACACATGTTACGTTTTGTTACCCATGAGACAACATGAACACACCTATGCAGTTAGTTCTATTATACGGGGACGGGTTGCAGTAACTTTTTCATGAAGATTATGCTTTAGACATCTGCACCTATACAGCACCACTTATGAGTTTCTGAAACAATGATTTTGTGTGTTAGACATTAGCTTCTGCTCCATTCCTGTTTGCTATAAGTTAATGATTCTACCTTATTTAACAATCATGAAATAGATTTAATGATTTATCATGAAATAAACTGAACTTGTTACCAATTAATAATAGTACAATTATATATTTCGTTTCCTATTTCTCTTTAAGCTACGGATTGTCTCCAACTTGAAAATACAGGGTTGGGAGATGTTTTAATTAGTTCACCACAGATGTATGACGAATCATAGCTTATAGGCATTATTAAAGCATCACTAAACGCTTAAAAAGATCGGAAAGAACCAATCCGTCATATAAAGTCTAACCTAATAAACACTTAAACCAGACACACACAAAAAAAGGAGAAACAGAAGACATCCTGTTGAAACCAACATGTATAGACAAGCTGATGCAGCTAAACTTCATATCTTCAAATAAAGTAGTACGGTATATAAATGTAACAATGTCTATCCGTTCGTATGAATGATTTAAGATTTTGAGTCTAGGCTACATCCTACACTTTTTTTGGGTAAAGAGGCTACATCCTACACTTGTATACAACTATATCGGCTTTCTATAAAACAATTTCAAATAAATTATTACAATCAACTGTACAAAAGAGGCTATCATAAGCTAAAAAAATTCACTTACAAAATCAACCTGCCTGATCTTTCAATCCAGTCTTTGCTTTCTTGAGTCACCAGTTGCATTACAAACCAGTGAGCCGACTCAGAGTTAGTATAATATAGAAAATGCTTCTACGTGGAATTACAGTGGTTTTTGCTGTAATATAAGACTGTTCACTACTGGCTATGACTGCATCTTTTGTTTTCCTGAAACAAATTCCTTCTCGATTGTACTAAACATGACCGTCATGCGGTCTTGCAGATTCGCATGTATGTTCTTGGTGATCTTTTTCTTATGTTTGGTGTTTTTTAACCATGCAATCCCAAAATACACCACCACTTTACATCCCATGGATCTCGAAGCTTGATCCTCTATTTGGTACTTTGTATGCAGCTGCAGTAATTATGTCATAACAACCATCATATTTCATTCCAAAAAATTTAATCATAAAGGGCAAAACTGCAAGAATACATGCACTATTCATCTCTTACGGATATATAGAAGGAACTCATTTTTTAATCATTTAATGCAACATTATATATTTCTTACCAAAGTCTGCAAAAAGGTTGCCCCTTGTGGTAATAAAAAAGATTAAAATTTAAGATGCATATATCAGTTAAAGGTTTATAGGACATTGCATATTCTTGTAATTTGCTAATTTAAAACAAGGTAATGTTACGTGAATACATACAGTGAAATAGTCGCCTAACGGGACCCCATGGAGGGTTGTGACTTCTTCTACAAGCCAACCATTTCTATCAGTAAGACGGGATTTTTGCTGACTAGTAGTCACTTCTCCTCCATAACGAGAGACACTTATGTCAAACTTATAATAAGTTTGTCTCTGATAAACATCCGTTTTTTCAACCTCCCACGGGCTTGTTGAATAATTGACACAATGAGCCCTGTCCATTGCTCTTCGCTCCAATTCACTCCCACTGAATAACTCCATCACAAAATTTAACTGGAAAGAAATATAATCAGCATCAGCAAACCACATACTTTCCTTATATATGCAATTAAGTAAAATGATATAAATACGTGTAACTCACAGGGACAGAAAGAACGGAGGAGTAAACAACTGACAAGCTGACATCTCCGAGGCCTAAAAAGGATCCACTTTCTTCACTCTGGAGGCTTCTGTTATCAGATTCATCATCACTTTTGCTCAATGAGGATTCTTCGTCAAGCATTTGTATGCCCTTATCATCCGATTCTTCTTCAGCAATTTCTGCCTTTTGCTCAGGACTTAAGGATCTAGCTCTCCATAGAGCCATGATGGTCCTATTTTATCAGCAAATTACACATTTTTAGTCAATGTTTTTATCCTTAATCACAAAATAGACTGAACTACATTTATTTACTGCAAGTCAATATTAACTTTTCTTTCATAGTTATTACTAGTTTTAGCCACGAGCCACCTCCTTTAATTTGCTATCGGAATATTACCCGGATGGCGAGCCAAACCCTTCATGGCTGTATTTTTTTTGGGTAACCATGGTTTCCGACCTTTTTGGCCGACTAATCCACGGGGTTTGAACCCACCGCCACACAGACTCAAACCAAGTAAAGCCCTCCCTTTTCAGGAGGTTGGCGTGGCCACTTCAAGGTTGTTTGCGCCTATCAGGAATTGAACTTGAGACCTCACACATTTTAGAGTGATAGTCACAAGCCTTTTTGCCACTAGGCCACCATTGAGTGGTTTTCATAACTGTATTGTAATATAATACAACATTGTTTCTCAGTTATGTTAGACGAAACCCTCTAGCCTTGTGTCTTGTTTCTCAAAACAGGATAATTTCACATGTTCCACTTTTAGTCTTGCTATGTCTCTTAAAGTCTTACTTAGTCTCACAATGTCAAATATTTGAAATTTTTGTAAATTCACGGTTTAGCTTTAGAGTTTTTCCTGCTAAAACTTACAATAGGGTTGCAGTTTCACGTAAGCTATCGTTCTAAAAGATGAACGGGAAAGGAAGACAGCAAGCAAGAAGTATACGAAGTTACCTGTGTGCAACGCTAAAAGACACAAAGGACTGAAAATGGAACTTGAGCCTGCCTTCTTCATCTTGAGTCTTTGCACCGTGCTTTGCATCCAAGCCTCTGCCTGGATGTAACGTTATGACCACAACTGGACTACCCATTGATGACAAAGTAGGAGGAACCACTTGAATATCTTCTATATCCTCCCATAGGAAAAAGAAGGTTGTCTTGTGTCCAAATAAGTCTCCATGGAAACCTATTATTCTCGCTGACAGAAACAAACGACCCTGCAAACCAATAAACCTTTAGCATGAAGAATATCCCACATATCAACCAGTAACTAATTCAGTTTTTTTTTTTTTTTTTTTTTTTTTTACCTGGAGGGGCATTTTGCGCTTCAAATGACACGTAAAATCATTTATCAGAAATTCTTCAGGTGGAAGTTTAAAGAGCTTCTGAAAAGCCGAATTTGTCTGAGGAGACCGCATTTTTATCTGGATCAAGGAAAAAATCGATTACAAAAAAGTAAGAAAATCAGATAAGAATTATGAAGTAGCGAATTGTTATCTAAATAGTACTACTAATGATTGTTACCTTCTTTCCCACTTCTTTTTCCATCTTGGTCAGATATTCTTTAACAATATTGCTGCCTCTTGTATTATTCAAAAATATCCTTAAATGCAATTTTGATTGACAAGCTTGGGCTAACTTGCCTTCAAGTGGAACCCATGCATCACCTAAATCAGATATATTTGTTTTCACAAAATTAATTTGAGCATGTCCGAGAGATACAGCTTCATCAAAAGGTCCATCAAAATCATAAACTTCAACATCCAGGGTAGAAGGAGGGTCATCCATAGCATCAAACTCAAATATTTCTGCAAATAGTCACACTTTATAAGACATTATTACATTAGAGGTTGTGGCAATACATAAAAAAAAAGGCTAACCGTTCCAACGAGGATCAGATTTTTGGAACTTGATTGAGCTGGTTCTGGCTTTTCCATTGCAGGTAAAGACAACATACGGATCAGATAAGGCATTTGACTCAACGGCTGGTAAGTTGCTTCCTTCAACCAATGCAACAGTTAGCAACCATCCATCCCCTTGTGCTTTGACTCCATGATCACCGCCTGTAATTATAATAATCATTAAGTAAGACGACCTATAACACGTTACCTAAACTATCAAATGTGAATATCATACCTTTTTGCCCTCTTGCTTGCATAAACCGTGATATTAGCTTCATAACACGTTCAGCTTGAAGAACCAAGACTCCACACACGACAACTTCCCCAATCGAATCAGGTAAGTCCAACCCACCAAACTCAAGCCCTTGAATAGTATTAGGCATCGCCAGGAAGAGATGCACAAGCACATACAACCCCATGAAAATGGTGGAAATGACAGTGAAATTACAAAAGTATTGAACTGCGAGTTTCCAGTCTGACTGTTTCTCCATTTGTAAAGATGCCAGCGCCTGATCCTTTTGTGAACCAACATCCTTTATATCAACCACCTTCAATTTTTCAGCTAATAAAGTCGCGACTTGCTCAAAGCTTTCCTTCACACCTTGTCGGGCTCCACCTTCTATCATACCTTTCATCATTGTGTTATGCAAGAAATTCATTCGCCACGAGACTACCAAATGGGAAGTTTCTTCCCCTGATGGCAGCTCAGGCCCGGGTGAGATGGAGGTTTGGATTTCTACCCGGTAATTGCTTGCATATGGAGCATCGGGCGTGTTCACGCTTGCTAATACTGAAAAACATTTTCCATCGGCTTTTAGATATGTTTGATCTTCAATTGCTTTTAATGCCTTAATTAGTCTAGATGGTGCTTTAATATAAGTGAACACTCGTTTTAAACTCCCACTTTCAGTGTCGAATTTCCATGGGCCCACTTGAAGTTCTGTGCTTCCCTGAACCTCTGCCAGCTGTTTCAAATAATCTGAATCATTTGAAAAGATGAAGGAGTTCAATTCAGATGGTGAAATCGCGTACATCTGATCTAGCATTACTCCACCTGGCAGATTACTAGGCATCTCAGTGCCTTCGTCTTTTTCCTCCAATTTTTTCATAAGTTCTTCAAAATTTGAAGATGAAGTTGATTGTTCTTCACTTTTGTCCTCAGATGCCTCAGAATCATCTGTTTCAGTAATCTCTGGTAACTCAGTGCTTTTGTTACTGGTGGCTGGCGGTATTAATTCGTTGTTTCTGCCAAAAATGTGAGAAAGCAGATTCGATAACTTTTCTTTGCTCGTTTTTTCTTCCTTGACAGGGGCGAGTTCCTCTGATCTCAGTGGAGATGACATTACTGAACTAGTGGAAGATCTTGAAGGTGACATTGTTCCATTCTCAACTTGTGATTGCATGTCGAATGAAGAGTTATTTTGGGAAAAACATATTGTTAGAAGAACTTCACCTGGGAAAATACACATTCGCATATCTAAATTAGAATTATTTTAACCTATGTATTCAAATTTGTCAGATATCACATCTTTAAAGTTAAAAGAACAAAAGTACACCAAGACATTATATGATATTCTGACTCTTGTTAATTCCCTAACAAAATAAAACTGCTTATGCTGGGGGTATTTGAGTTTGCTTAATTAAACTGCTTATGCTTTTTGAAATAACCAGATAAGAAATTGATACGAAACAGGACTGAATTATTACTAAAATATCAAAAGAACGAAAATAAAGTACAAGATTGCGCCTACTTTCGAGATGTAGGTGACCTCCCAATGTCTAAAGAATCCAAAATCTACATACCCAAAACCTGTAACCCTAATGCCTAATAAATAATAGAGACTCTCTATACTTACCATAATACTTTAGCTTAGCCAACAAGCTAAAACATATAAAAGGAAAATAATAATAATAGAAAAAACTAAATTAAATCAGCCCCTGCACTTATGAAATTTGCCTAAAAGTGCTGGATCGTATCAGAAATTTGGGATAAGCAACTCACAACCTCATTATTCAGAACTATTTCTTTCACCCTGCTGTCATCATAGAAGCAGCTGGATAAGCAATCCCAAACTCCTTCAAAACTGCTGAAGTGCTTATCTGGTCATTCCCTATCAGACAATTACTCTCATAATGCACACCGAAACACCCACTTAGGGGGTATCTAGGATTGCATATTAGAACTGCTTATGCTCTTTCATCGTCAAATAATCTACAAATCGTATCTGGGATATCCAATCTCAAACACATTTAAAGCTGCTTATTTTGTTCATTCACAATGACATATGCACATATAAAACATATAACGTAGGGGCTGTTTGGAACTAAACTGATTTTTGCATTCTGATACATCATAAACGCAAGTAGATAGATTTAAGCAAATTCAACCTGATCATTCAAAACTGTTTTATTCCACCCTCAAATAAAAACCATTTTGATAAACAATCTTAAGCACCCTCAAAGTTGCTTACTCAATGTATTACAATGCAATAATCATATAAGCAGTTATAATAAGCAATCCCAAACACCCTTAAAGATTATAACCAAGATCTATAAGCAATACATGATCATTTCATATAAATCCAACATCGATAAACCACACAATGACAATAAATTCAACCAGTAAAAAAGCGAGAAACAACAATATTACCACACTCCTTAATCTTGGACCTCTTCTTCGGCTGCAAAGGATACCACAAAGTCCCCAAAGACTTATCACCCGAATCAAAAACACGCGCAACCGGAATCTTAACACTCCCAATAAAATCATCATTAAAATACTTATCCCCATTCAACAAAGTAACAACAAGTTGTTCCTTCAAATCCTCAACTTTAAAACTAAACTCTTCACACCAAGAAGGACTCAAACACTTTTTAATCACTTTAGTCTTAAATCTTTGATTTCCAACTTTCAATTTAACATAAGTATCAGCAGAACCATTTTGATCCATTACAGGTATGTTTCTAGCTTCAATCACACGTACTAAAAGCTTCATTTCAAATCACAAAAACCCAACTTTTTTATAAAATTTTCAAATCAAGATTTATAACCACATTGTAGTCAAACTTCAAGATACAAAATCTTGACCCAAAAATGAAAACTGCACCAAAATCAAATTTAAAAAAAGGGCTTTGTAGAGCTTCCAAAAGGGTATCTGAATCAAGAATCAAAACCCATAAAAAAAGATTTAATTTTGAAAGGATCAATGAGCAAATTTAATAAAAAGATTTGGTTTTTGGGTGATTTTGAAGAAGGGGATTGTTGAATTTTTGTAGCAGACGACGAGAAAAGACTTGTTGAATTTTATACGAGTAATTATTTTTTAAAAGCCATCACAATGACCATATTATTAAATTTTTTTAAATAGTAGTATGTAGTAATTTAAATGAAATTGCGCATCTCTTTTTAGAACAGTTTGACTTTTTGGAAACTTGTGACATGGATTTTAGTTTCTGTTTTTGGTTAAGCAAATGTAAATTTTTTTTCCATATTTACGTAACTTCTCTTTTGAGTTATGATCACCAAAGTGGTTTTGAGTTTTGATAGATCTTTACTTGTTGAGACTTGAGAGTAGTTTACTTTATAACTTACAAGTACAAGGTTGCATGATGTAACTACATTTCACTTTTTAACAAATTCTTGCACCAGAGGTGAAATGTTAAAAAAGAATTTAAAAATATGATATATAAAATAGAAAAAAATATAAACGACTACACAACAAAGTAAAAAATGTCATGTTTGTTATATTTTTGTGTTGTTTGCTTTTTTATTTACTCTCATTTTCTCATTATTTACAAAATGACTCAACAAAACACTCCCAAAACTGAAACCTAAAACGTCGACAACAAAACGCCAAAACACCCAATTCAAATATTAGTCTCGATCCTAGTCCACCAATAAACTTTCGAGCCCCATGTTTGTTTACGTAAACCAACAATACAAAAACCCACCATTCATACCTCCACAACAATACGGAAACCTACAATACCCACAATACTCACATTATGGAAACCCAAAATACCCACAATACGATCCAAATATTGGTAGTTCTTCACAACCAAATATTGTCGGATCTTCATCACAACCTCAACCACCACCAATGTCTCGCATTCAGCTATTTAATTTTGATGATACTCCATTGTACTCATCTCAATTTGAAATTATATGCCTAATATTGTTGATGTTGAGGAGGAAGTCAAAGAAGTCATGACCCCAAAGAAGAAGTCGTCAAAAAGATGCCAAAAGAGGACGGTTATAAATATCAACGAGACTCGGTGTATTCCATATACCCCTGAAGAAGAAGTGGCATTTTCCAAAAGTTGGGTTCGTATATCTGAAGATAACGTCGTTGGTAGTACGAGAAGGGAGTTTGGGTTTTGGATTGAGGTTTTAGAATACCTTGAGAAAAATTTGAACATAACCGGTACTCAAACCTAAGATTCATTAAATGGGAAATGGAATACTTTGCGTCTTAAAGTGGCTCTTTTTTGTAGAGTGTACCGTAATGTCATGCGAAGGGTGGCAAAGATTGGAGTCGCAGACGAGGATTACACCAAACGAGCACTTTGAGGAATATCGTGATGAATATGGAGTACCATTTACACTTCTTCATGCGTGGGAAATGTTTACAAGATTATCCCAAATGGAAGGATTTGGAAGTTTCAAAATTTGAACAATATAGACAAGAAAAGTACAAGAGATACAAGTCATCAGAGTCTAGTTCGTTAATTTTAATATGAGTGTGGAGGCTGGAGACGAGGAAGAAGAGGAGATGCAGGAAGTTCAACGACCAATGGGCAGGGATAAAGCGAAGAAGAAAAATGAGGCATCATCGTCATTGTCTGCAGCGGCTGACACTGGCGAAGCGTTGGCTAGGTTGATGGTCATCGAGTATGCAAAAGAAACGAGGCATTTTCATCAATGAAGAAATAAGATTGCGCTATATTTTTAGAGCTCAAAAGGATGAATGTGGAAATGAAACAAAAAAAGATCAAAATAAAGGAAATAATGTTGGCCAACCAAGAATATGAACAACTACAAAAATACGAACTCTTCTAGAGGAGCTCTATTAAGTACTTGACTAGACTCCACCTCCAAAAGGTGCAGCAGATGAATGAGGCGGTCAATGCGAAGTGATACACTATTAGTTTATGTTTTTAATTTCGGTACGTTTATATTTTTAATTATCAATGTAATGTTTCTAATTTATAAATAAAAGTTTAATTTACTTTTCAATTAAATTTGTTAAAAAAATAGGTTGAAATGTGAGGAGAGTGGTGACCATTGTGAGTGAAAGGTTAGGGGAGTGATGATGTGCTGAATGTTGATGTGGCGCTAAGGTGGAAGGTGACCATTACGTCTAGTCTAAGTATTAAGCAACAATGTTTTCCTTTTTTCACAAACTTTTTTTTAATGTATTTTTGTGTATGTAGATGAGATTGATATTGGTCGGTTAACTACTTCTTGGGTATTGAATTGTTCTTTGTAGATTCTACATATATTTCAGATCTTACAAAGGGCTCGTCTTGCAAATTTCAATATAATCCATCTCCCATGACAATCACGATTTCATATAGATGACTTTATCGTTTACTTTGATGTTGTCATAATACCAGCAACTTTTAAGTGCTTTACGCTATGTTACTATCTCTTGGCCGCGACATAGCTTTTGTGTTGAAAAACTATATGTCAATATAGGCATGTTGTAGCCTATAATCAATTTGTTTGTAGCTATACGAGTTTTATGTTATCTTCATTGTTCATTGTGTAGTTGACCATGGTATGTTCCTCTGTCGCTCTTCTAGTTCTCTCCTTTAAGTTTTTACTGATGCAATATCGAAAGGCAGTCATGATGCTTCTCCTAAAGCTTTTATCTAATGTTGATTGGGGCTGAGGATTCAAATGATTGGGGACCCGTGGGGGATTCACTATCTACCTTAATCAAAGTCTTATATATTGGATAACTCATGCGCGATT
This sequence comes from Chrysanthemum makinoi, assembly GCA_910596185.1. NCBI lineage: Eukaryota > Viridiplantae > Streptophyta > Magnoliopsida > Asterales > Asteraceae > Chrysanthemum > Chrysanthemum makinoi. The sequence continues at coordinate 139,621,666 of OU343217.1, forward strand.
TCTCGTTTATTTGCATAATCTTCACACAAAAAAAGTCCATTGCCGACAACGTAAACGAGCTTACATGGATTCAAACACTTCTTCGTGAACTTGACATCAGTACATTTCCAAATCCTATATACAATGATGTGACAACCTATGCACATACAGAGTACGTGAAAATGAACTTTCATTATGTTCACGAAAAGGTTGCTCAAGGGATCTTCGAGTTCAACACATATCTACACATGATCCGATAACATATATCTTCACAAAGTTAGTGCTTACTCCTTGATTTTTCCTTCTAAGATTTAAGCTACAGGTCGTTATTTATCCTTTGCTTGAAAAGGCATATTGGCCCATTCAGTGTAGACGAGCCGACTCATAGTTTTATATGTTAGCCTTTAAAGTAAAGTCATAATCGGGAATTGCAATAGTATTTATGTGTAAGGACTAGTCTTGCCATTAGGTAATAGTTTCATGCGTAAAGTAGTATAAATACTCCTCCTAGTGACAACTAGGAGGGTTGGAAGTCTCATTTGTATCATTAAAGGGTGTGTGTTTTCTCCTCTCTGTCTTGTTAGGTTCAGTGAATACCCAAACCCCTTAAGTCTAGGATTTGAATAGAAAATACCCTAAGTGTTTAGTCCTTTAAACACTAACAAGTCACTAAGCGCATAGCCACTCAGTGAGCTGTCTTCGGGATACTTAGTAAGAGACAAAGAAGAAGTCTCTCCACTCAGTAAGGCAGAACTTAAGGGGTGAAGACTGAGTCAAGAAGAAGATAGTGGATTCAATGAGTGATGACAATAACTCACTGAATCCCAAGACTCCTCACCAACTACTACCATTGAAGACAAACTGATCATGAATATTGAAGGCTAAGAAGACTGAAGAATGAGCGGGACAAGGCGGGATAAGTTTGAAACAAATAAGACGAAGTCCTTATCAACCAAAGTCAAACTTTCCCTGAATCACTAACTACCAGGCTCAGTGTCATCACTGACTAGAAGAAAGTAGCCTTGTCACTTACTCTAAATAGCCAATGTAAACAGAGACAAAATACATCAGTATTTTGTCTCCTGTAACCTGTCAGTTTGTCCTCTAGGATAGAGTTAAAAACCATACTTGTATAAATAGCATAAGAGTTGGAGTGGAAGATTTTTAAGCTTGTGTATTAATTGTAAAACACATACACAAGCCATCTTTCACTCCTCCAAATACAACTCTGTCCCTGAGATAGCTCAGTAGTACCTTTGCAGTTGTGCTCAGACTTACCCTGAGCTTAGTGAGGAGATACCATACTTATCATTTCAATCCCAAGTACTATTCCGCAAGTACTTGGGTAATGTATTCTTTCTGATTCATTTCTAATAAAGAATATAAACGTTGAAAATTAATCAGTGTGTTTTTACTTGCATTATTTCAGTCATTATTCACAATTAGTTACTTTAAATCATTTTATACGATTGTGAAACGGGAACAACAAGTGGTATCAGAGCAGGCTGATTGTAAAACCCTTTTTTAAGCCGCTCAAAAACATTTTTTAAATCAGGATCCTAATGGTTTAAAACGATGTGCCCCAACTTGTCGATAAAAAGGGTGGAGCCTATGCTGCTGTTGCCCCTCGACTAGAAGTTGGCAAATTTAATAAATGGAAAAAGCGAATGCTTTGCTATTTGACTGGGATGGAACCTTACTACATTAAGTGCATTAATGATGGTCCATTTGTCCCAAAGACTGCTGAAGGTTTGCCTAAACCTGAAGCTCAGTGGTCTCCAGAAGAGAGAAGAATGGTCAACCATGACAAAAGCATCATTATATCTTGTCTTCCTGATTATGTCATGGAGTCTGTCATTGGCTGTAGTACGGCTAAACAAACCTGGAATGACCTAGTCCACAGCTATGAAGGTCCCTCAGATACCAAGGAAAACAGGATTATGGACCTGAAACTTGAGTATAACACCTTCAGGGCTAAAGACTAAGAAACTTTGTCTCAAACTTACACCCGGTACAAAACATTGCTAAATGAATTATCTAATGATGGTGTAAAATTGTCCAAACATGAAATCAATGTTCGTTTTGTTAATAGTCTCCCTGAGAAGTGATTGAATTTCTCTTAGGGACTTAGGAATGTTAATCATATCCAGAATCTTGAACTTCCTGAAATATATGGGAAATTTGTCTATGAGGAAAACCTCATCAACAGACGATACCCTGACTTGAAGAAGTCTCAGGAAGTCAAGAAGTCCCTGACCACCACCTCAACACCAATTTCTACTGCTTTTTATTCTAATAGTGTGGTTCAGGATTTTCAGGAAAATTCAGATAATGAGCCTAATGAGAGATCAAGCGAGGAGAACCTAAATGACCTGAACATCGAGTTTCAGGAAAGGTCACTCCTTGCTAACTCTAGAAGGTTTACAAAAAGAAAAAAAGGTTTTTCTAATGCTAAAGATAATGAGGACACTGAGTGTTTTAAGTGTCACAAAAGAGGTCATTTTGCCAAAGACTGTTTTTTCAAAAACAATTTCTGAACCCTCTTACAAACCCTCAGGGTCAAACCAGTCCTTGGGCTTTAGCAAATTTCAACCAAAAGTCTATCAGTCTCATCAAAATTTTCAAAACAAATCTGATCAAAATAAAACTGTTGATTTTGAAGCCAAATATAGAAAAGCCAAAGCTAAGCTAGCACTGCTTGATGACACACCCTCAGAAACAACAAACAATGTTAAATCTGTGCAGGGTAAAAACAAGGGCCTAGTTGCTGAAGTATTTGACTGGGATGAAGAGCCAGCCTCCTCAGACGATGAAATGGTTCAAGTCAGTGCACTGATGGCTCTCTCAGAAGAGGACAAGCTAGCTGTTGGAAAGAATCATGCCAGGAATGGAGAATGGGTCAACATCACAATGAAAAAGAGACACGCCATGGAGCCTATTTGGCATCTAGATAGTGGATGTTCAAGAAGCATGACTGGTGTAAAGGAGTATCTGCACAAGTATGTAAATGAACCAGGACCCAAGGTAGTATTTGGTGATAACTCATCATGCCCCACTGAGGGTTATGGTTCAGAAAACTGTAATGGAATAGTTTTCTCTAGGATAGCTTATACCAATGGTTTAAAATACAATCTCATCAGTGTCAGTCAATTATGTGATGCAAAGTACATTGTGCAATTCAATGACAAACAAGGCACCATTTTCAATGCCAACAAAGAAGTTGTTTTGATAGCTCCTAGGATAGATGTTGTTTATGTGTTAGGCATGTCAACACTCTCTCAAGATGGAACTTGTCTCTTTGCCAAAGCCACTGAAACTGTCAACTGGCTGTGGCACAAGAGACTCTCTCACTTAAACTTCAAAAACATCAACAACTTGGCAAAACAAAATAAAGTCCTTGGCTTACCATCACTGGTTTTTGCAAAAGACAAACCATGCTCAGCCTGTGAAAAAGACAAACACCACAGAGCGTCATTTAAATCAAAACAAAATTTCTCTATCAAAAGCTGCCTTCACCTCCTGCACATGGATCTCTTTGGACCAGTAAGTCCAAGATCAATCCAGCATGAGAAGTATACACTTGTCATTGTTGATGAGTTTTCAAGATACACTTGGGTATACTTTCTTTCCAAAAAGAGTCAGGTAGCTGAAACCATAATGTCATTCATCAGGAAGATTGAAAATCAGAATGACATTATTGTGAAACAAATCAGAACTGACAATGGTACTGAGTTCAGAAATCAAGAGCTTGAGAGCTTCTGTGATGAAAAAGGAATTTCCCAAAAATTTTCATCTCCTTACACCCCTGAACAAAATGGGGTAGTTGAAAGGAAAAACAGAACTCTCATTGAGGCTGCTAGAACTATGTTAAATGGCTCAGCACTCTCAAAGCACTTATGGACTGAAGCTGTCAAAACAGCATGTTACACTCAAAACAGGTCAATCATTGTCAAAAGACATAGCAAAACCCTATATGAGATCTTCATAGGAAGACTCCCTGACATCAGCTAATTTCATGTGTTTGGGTGTCCTGTGTTCATTCACAATCACAAGGATCACTTAGGAAAATTTGATGCAAAAGCTGATGATGGGTACTTTCTAGGTTACTCACTGATCTCTAAAGCCTTCAGGGTATTTAACACCAGGAGAAAACAAGTTGAGGAAACCTTTCATGTCACCTTTGATGAAAGTTTAGAAAGGATCAGGTTTACCAATACCTCAGTGGAGGAAATAGGAATTGATAACTCATCAAGATACCCTCCTGATGAGTACAACATTGAAATCAATTCCTCATATCAAGTTGATGCTAACATATCATATTATGTCTTACCTCACAACCTTCCTCAACCAACAATCAGTGAATTCATTGATAATCAATCAGTCCATACTGTGATAGGTAATACTGAACCAAATGTTCAGGAACCTGTGATTCAAGAACCCCAGCCTGAACAAAGCATCTCAACAGATGATCTAAATAATCCTAGACCACCAAATAAGTGGACAAGATCTCAAGACATTGAGCTTGTGAACATCATTGGTGAACCCACTAAGGCATGCTCACTAGAAGCATGGCTGCTAAGTTAACAGCAGCTTCAGCCAATGAATGTCTATATGTTGATTTTCTATCAGAAATAGAACCCAAAAGTGTCACTGAAGCTCTAAAACATCCAAGCTGGGTTCAGGCCATGTAAGAAGAACTTCAACAGTTTATTAAAAGCAAGGTAATGACCTTGATCAAATGTCCTCAAGATGTCATTGTTAATGGAATGAAGTGGGTTTTCAGAAACAAAACTACTAAAAACGGCACTGTCATTAAAAACAAGGCCAGGCTTGTAGCCAAAGGTTACAGTCAACAAGAAGGCATTGACTATGATGAGATATTTGCTCATGTTGCAAGAATGGAAGCCATCAGGATCTTCCTTGAATTCACAACCTACATGAACTTCAAAGTTTACCAAATGGATGTAAAAAGTGCATTCCTGAATGGTGAACTCAAGGAAGATGTGTATGTTCAGCAACCTCCTGGCTTTGAGAGTGGTGAATACCCTGACTATGTCTGCAAGCTTGACAAAGCCCTGTATGGACTTAAACAAGCTCCCAGAGCATGGTATGAAACTCTCTTAGCCTTCCTGATTTAAAACAAGTTTGTCAGAGGAAAGATAGACAACACCCTGTTTATCTATAGGAAAAAGCAAGATGTGATACTGGTCCAAGTATATGTTGATGACATCTTTGGCTCAACAAATTATACTCTTTGCAAACAGTTTGAAAAACTGATGACAAAGAAATTTGAAATGAGCATGATGGGTGAACTCACATACTTCCTTGGACTACAAATCAGGCAAACTGATAAAGGAATCACCATCAGTCAAGAGAAATACACCAGAAATCTCTTGAATAAATATGAGATATCTGATTGTGCCTTAGTGAAAACTCCAATGGTCCCTCCAAATAATCTTGGACCTGATCTCACTGGTAAATCAGTAAATCAAACTCATTTCAGGGGAATAGTAGGATCACTGATGTATCTAACTGCTTCTAGACCAGACATACAATTCTCAGTCTGTCTAATAGCAAGATATCAGTCCAATCCTAAAGAATCTCATCTCACAACAGCCAAAAGAATCCTTAGATACCTGAAGGGTACACCAAGCCTTGGACTTTACTATCCAAAATGTTCAGGGTTTGACCTCAAAGGATATTCTGACTCTGATTATGCAGGATGAAACATGGACAGGAAAAGTACCTCAGGGTCCTGTCAATTTCTTGGAGGAAAGCTGGTTTGTTGGAGTGCTAAAAAGCAACAATCAGTGGCTATGTCTTCAGCTGAAGCTGAATATGTAGCAGCTGCAGGGTGTTGTGCCAATGTACTATGGATGAAAAGTCAACTCAGTGACTATGACATCCATTACAAAATGGTACCCATCTTTTGTGACAACACCAGTGCTATTGCAATCTCCAACAACCCTGTCCTTCACCAAAGAACCAAACACATTGATATCAGATATCATTTCATCAGGGACCACATCATGAAAGGAGACATTGAACTCCACTTCATCCCTACTGAATATCAACTTGCTGATATCTTCACCAAACCCTTGGATGAACCTACCTTCAGGAGACTGAAAGCTGAATTGGGAATGCTTGACATTGAAAGTCAGCAACCTGATAATCAGTCCTAATCTCAGCAAAGTTCTCTGAAATGGTTCTTGATCCCTGAATAAAACCCAATTCATCTTCTCACTGAATGAGTAAGACTCATTCAGGGTCCCTGACTTTGGATATTGATCATTGAATGAGTAACTAAATGCTCTAAGTATTTCAGTTACTTAATGTCCTAGGTTGGTAAACATACCAATTTAATATAGGAATATATGTCTCTTTATTCTTCTGTCATACAAGTCATGGGCCCCTTGCAACCTTACCTCATCACACTTGGCATTTAATGCCCCCTCTCACAACAAATATCCTTAGGATATTTTAACCCTGCAAGATGCACTTTTACTGTGCTCTGCAACTTTTCCCTTGAAAACCGTGAGAAAACTGCGGGTAGTGGAGTGGTCGCATTAAATGAGGTAAATAAAACGTTTTCATTAAAAACTTTACAAATCCTCACATGTTCAAAATCTACCCTCTCACCACTCTATAAATACCCCTCTCAAAACACATTAAAACACACACAAACTGTTTTCTGCATCAAAACTCTGCCAAAATCATTTCTCAAACCCAGAAAACATTGTGTGTTTTTTAAATCCTCAACCAGTTTTCAGCAAAATCTTTTCTATAAACAAATTACAAAAGGTTTTTCATCACAAAACTCAACAGACTCTAACCTCTTTGATTGTTCTTGTGAAGAAAATTTTATCCAAAAACCCTAAAATTTTTTAAATGGAAATGGCAAGAACACAGTCTCTTCATTATGCATCTCTGTGGGTGGGCAGTCTAGAAAACGTTGAGTTTAAAACAAATAACGTTTATAGGCAATTTTGAATACCCCCATGATGTCCCAGCCTATAAGGGAATCATGAAATTTTTACTTAACTGCCCACTGAAACAGGCCTTTGTTTAGTGTCCCTCAATACTGTACCAACAGCAGTGGCCTATGACCCGACACCCACAACTGATGAGACAGACCTTCGACCACTCAGGGAGTTTCTCATCAAGTTTACTATTTTAAACGGGGAACAATCAGTCACCCTGGACTATAAAACTTTTTGCACATCAACAGGGCTAGACTATAATCCGGGACAATATGTTGCTCACCCTGACCCAGCCACTGGTAAGGCTGAGTTGGGCAAAATTGTTTTAGATCCAAAACTTTTCTACAGAACCCCAATCACCAAGAACTCTTTTCCCGTGACTTGGAAGATCCTGTTCACTTTTGTGATTCAGGTTCACGGCGGGAACCACTCATCCACTGAACAAGTTAACTCTATTCAGTTGATGATGGCATATAGCTTGATGACAGGGACTGTTGTCGACATAGGGGAGATCATTTACAGTGATCTCGTAATCAAGCTACTGAGCAAAACTAGGACGAAATACGTTTCGTACCCTAGGTTTGTCTCATCTGCTTTACAAGTGTTACTGGGTTGCAATTATTCTCAGGAATACAAATATTGCTCTTTACCTGCAATCCTAAGCCCCTCAAATTTTTAAAGAGACCCATCCCTTGTCACTAATATTGAATTGACGGCCTATATGGTTGTTGTAAACAACCAGAGGGACTCAGTGTCTCCAAACCCTGCTCCCAAAAAGAGAAAGGGGAAGTCTCAGACTGGGACTAAAACCAAACCCAAGTCTCAGAGCCCTGAGGCTTCAGGAACACAGCCTAAAAGGCAAAGAAAGCCCAAGACTGATCTGCCACCCAAAGGAGACCAAGCAACATCCACCCCGGTGAGAACGAAGGACGCTGATACATCATAGTCAATGCCCTTGGTCCCACAGACTACTCCCTAAGATCCAGAGGGAAATATACAACCCGCTGGTAGGGGATCGCCTTCCACTCAGCCAAAGGAGGACATTCGCAAAACAACGCTTTTGTCTGAGGGCACAACGAATGATCCCAAAGACTAAGGAGGAAACGAAGAACCCACTGATAGGGATATCACTGCCACCGCTTCTAAGGATAGAACTGGGAAACACCCATCAGTGCTTGAAGGAACACAGAGGGACAAAGACTCGGAGGGAAAGAAACAACCCGCCGATACGGATCTCATAACCAATCCTGACTCCGGCAAAGGCACTGGGAAACACCCATCAGTGTCTGAGGGGTCACAGGGGGACAAAGACTCAGGGGGACAAAAACCACCCGCTGATACGGAACCCATCACCACCACTGGTTTGTTAACTGTTGCTGAGGTCAATGATATCTTATTCTCTGATGAAGAGCTTGCTGACAGTGAAGATGAAATTATTTCTGCTGGAGAAGATATGGACGCTGAGGTTCAACAACATGAACAAGAACCTCAGCCTGATCCTAAGAAGCCTGAGGAGTCACCCTTTCATGATGATAACTCCTCTGCTTCCTCAGGCTCCTCCACCTCTGATGAATGAAAGCAGTATGACAACTCCATTCCGCTTACTGAAAGGAAGCTGGTAATGTGGATTAAAAGGGCTACAAGGAGACTCTATTCTAGTGTTACTGATACTCTCTGGGATCAACATGTTGAAGCAGCTGCCAGCTATGCAGATCTAAAAGCTGAAGTGCTTATTTTCAATGCAAACACTGATGAGTACAGGGATATCATATATCAACATCTACACAGACTGGATCACAACCTGATAAAATTTCTCAAATACTTTCAGGAGTCTCATACCAAGCTGGATGAAATCAGGGATTCTGTCAAAGAAGACCCAACACTTAACTCCAAAGTGCTAGAGGTTACTGAGGTCTGCATGAAAAATTCCTCCAGTCTCACTGAACTGATCAACATGCTCAACTCTGCTAATGTTCAGGGTCTTCACTCTTCAGTACAGTCTTTTCAATCCACCATGGTCTCACTGGATGCCAAGGTTACTGATCTGGCTAAATCATCGTCTTCTATGGCCTGGAATCTTGGGCCTAGAATGACTGCACTGGAATTATCTCAGGCCAATCTTGCTGACAAGATCACAAGTGTTCAATAAGATACATCTGACATCAAGACCATGGTCTAGGAGATATACCAAGCCTTCAAAGGTCAAGCAACTCCTTCTCCCTCAGTAACACAAACAACTCTTGCTCTCACTTACGTTGCAGCAATAGTTGAGGGGGAGAGAGCTACAAAAGAGACTCCTTCTCACACTGAGGGGGAGTCATCTCAACCAATATCAGCAACACCACTCTCATCAGTCCCACCATAAACAACAGCAGCAACAACAGCAACAACCTCAGTGACAATGACAATTGCAACAACAACACCAATAATCACAACAACACCTCCACTGGTAGCATCTTCTTCATCAGCTCAAGATAAAGGAAAAGCCATAATGATCACACCAGAGCCTGAGAAGATCCCCTATGTCATCGGCAACACTAAGTACCTGCTTACTCCAGAACAACTAACTGGAAATGAATGTCTACAGGGGGGATGATAAAAGGAATTTTGAGGTTCATGATCCCTTGAAATTCACTGACTTTGGGATCACTGAACTTGATGAGCTTGGACCTATCATAGCGAAGAAGCAAAATGCAGTGGTCAAGGAACTAATGAAATCCCTTAGCATGCATTATGAAAGACTCAGGGATGCACCAGCACAACTTGGGATACAACCAGCTCTTAGTGCAGCTCAAGGATATCAACCACATTCATCACAAGGAAAAAGGAAAAGGGTTGAATATGAGCCTGAAGCTAAGGTCCCTGGTTTTGACTGCAACAGGGAGCTACCTGAAGGGGTTAAGTTTGTGAATTGTCTTGTTATAGAAAAGCCTGAAAGAGGACTTTTCTTTATTGATGTCTATGGGAACCCAGCATTCCAAAGGTGGAGTGACATTGATCAGGCAGGTGTGGCTACAATGGCAAGCTACCTACCAGTGGCCTCTCAAATCCAAACTCCTGAAAACATCAGGTTCTGCACTGACCTGAATGCCAAGATAAGAGAGCACCCTGACAAAGAAACCCTCCTAAAAAAGAAACCAAAGCTAGAAGCACTGGGAATCCATCTTGATTGACATCATATGCTTTATCATTTATCTTTTATACTAGTGATAGGAAATATGTAATCTGATCAATAAACGATGTATGTTTTGTTAAAATATTCAGTGTTCCTTATTATGTTCATTAGTACATTCAGTGTAAGAAGAAGCCATTTGCTCACTTTCACTGATCAAACACTTAGGCCATTTGTATATCCAAATAGGGGGAGACTGTTGGGTTCAGTGAATACCCAAACCCCTTAAGTCTAGGATTTGAATAGAAAATACCCTAAGTGTTTAGTCCCTTAAAAACTAACAAGTCACTGAGCGCATAGCCACTCAGTGAGCTGTCTTCGGGATACTCAGTAAGAGACAAAGAAGAAGTATCTCCACTCAGTAAGGCGGAACTTAAGGGGTGAAGACTGAGTCAAGAAGAAGATAGTGGATTCAGTGAGTGATGACAATAACTCACTGAATTCCAAAACTCCTCACCAACTACTACCACTAAAGACAAACTGATCATGAAGACTGAAGGCTAAGAAGACTGAAGAATGAGTGGGACAAGGCTGGATAAGTTTGAAACAGATAAGACGAAGTCCTTATCAACCAAAGTCAAACTTTCCCTGAATCACTAACTACCAGGCTCAGTGTCATCACTGACTAGAAGAAAGTAGCCTTGTCACTTACTCTAAATAGCCAATGTAAACAGAGACAAAATACATCAGTATTTTGTCTTCTGTAACCTGTTAGTTTGTCCTCTAGGATAGAGTTAAAAACCATACTTGTATAAATAGCATAAGAGTTGAAGTGGAAGATTTTTAAGCTTGTGTATTAATTGTAAAACACACACACAAGCCATCTTTCACTCCTCCAAATATAACTTTGTCCCTGAGATAGCTCAGTGGTACCTTTGTAGTTGTGCTCAGACTTACCCTGAGCTTAGTGAGGAGATACCATACTTGTCATTTCAATCCTAAATACTATTCCGCAAGTACTTTGGGTAATGTATTCTTTCTGATTCATTTCTAATAAAGAATATAAATGTTGAAAATTAATCAGTGTGTTTTTCTTGCATTATTTCAGTCATTATTCACAATTAGTTACTTTAAATCATTTTATACGATTGTGAAACGGGAACAACATGTCTCTCTAGAAAATACACACATCTTCCCCATTCATTCATATTAATAATACCTTGTTAACCTTTATTTTGAGCTACCCCGACCTCCCGAATCACATAAATTAACAAACTTTCGATCCCACAATTGGTATCAGAGCTAGGTTGGTCTTTTTGTTGATTTTTGTGATTCGACATACTTGTTTTAAGCTATTTTTACAATCATTTTTTAACTGTTCAAATTTCTTTATCTTATGTATGTGGTAAACAGTCTTATACAAGATTTTATTGTATCAAAGTGTTAAAGAGAATAGTTACAGTTTCATATCTTTTTTCAATCCAAGTTTACAGCTTTATGTAACTATCATATATGTGACTATTTTTTACCAAACCCGTGAAGATTCTGTGGACAAAAAGGTCAAAACGAGCTGAAAAAGATGGGGTTTTAAGTCATTTTTCTGGGTTGTGCTTAACTGGTCCGGAAGAGTGGTAAAAAAAGTACAAAACCTAGGGTTTATCGCAGTTGCAGAAGGGTTTATCACAGTTGCAGAAAGGTTTTATCGAAGTTCACCACAACATCCTCTTTTATCGAACTTTCTTGGAAAAAAAGTTCAACAGACCCTTTTTTATCGAACTTTCTTGGAAAGAAAGTTCGATAGACCCTACTTCATCGCATTTGGTATCTTCTTGGAAAGAAATTCGATAAGGGCTTATCATCAAACTTGGGTTAAACACCAGTTATCGTAGTTGGCTTTATAACTAGTTATTGAACTTGATTAAAACCTTTTGTCGCACTTGATATAGGAACAAGTTATCGAATTTGTGATCAAAGATGAAAGAAAAGAACGAGATGAAGGACTTGACCACAAACCATATACCAACTCTTTATGTGACTTTAGTTCATTACATCATAATTCCAAAATACAAAATGAAAATAAAAAAAAATCATATGGGACTGTTATTATAAGTAAACGAAACATCACAGCCAAGACCAAGACCATAAATCAACCACAAATCCTAACTAGACACAACCAAGACTGTTACTTCACTTCTCAACACTGAATCATTCATGACTCGGAACAAAACAAAAATATAACTACATGATCTCAGATTTATTTCTTTCATGTTACAAACGTATATAAAGACCTCACGTCATTAAACGAAAGAAATATATCATCATCAATCCTTTTTGAAGATTAGCTTCATTCATATTCAAATATAAAAGATAAAGAAAGTAACATAACTGTTATTCCTTTTTCTTGATTCTTTCAGTGACCATAAACATTAAAACATTAACATACACCTACCCGAGACCCACCATTGGATCTTAAAGCCGTTAACATGTTATCTTGATTCGTATGGAGCTGAATTCATAGACACCAAGTATGGTTGTGAGGTTGTGTTTGGGTTGTTCGATGTGATATGTGATTCGGACTAAAGATGATGTAAAAGAGATGAGATTGGAGTATTTGATGTGATCGATTAGATGGAGATGTGTTGACTGAGATTAACTTTGATGAGAAAGGAAGGGCCGGACAATACTATATGTGGGATTTAGGGTTAGGTCGAGTAAAATGAGCAAAATCAGTATCTGCTATATTAATGTGTGATGGACTGGGTCACGGTTTGGGCTATATGATTGAAACGAGTATAAGTATTGGACTGGATAGGTGGATTTATCTTTGGGCCTGGTTCGAATGTTTTATATTGGGCTGAATAGATTGAATGACATATCAAACGTGAATTGGCTGGGATGAAATGATTATATCACAAAATGTTGGGCTGAAATGCATTATTTTTCGATGTATTTTTAATACATTGTATTATTTTTTGTCTAATACTTGGCAAAATAAGTGGTATTTTGGACATGCAAATCTTTACGAGGTTAATATTACATGGCTATAGTTCGCAATGCATATCAACTGTGACTACGGAGATGATTCATTCTCAAGTTCGTCATATTGGATTGTCTTCACATGTGGTTACTAGAGATAGTCGTTGTTTCTTATACAGGGGGTTGATAAAGAGTTAGACAATATTATATGGTATTGTTAGTAGATTAGGTTTATCGACATCTTCTCACGGGCTGAATGATTTATGATAAAGTGCTTCCAGTTAATGCTTCATGTACATAATTTTATGCTGATTTCGATGAGATAGCAACCATCAGGGGAGAGAAATGTGTATATTGTGGATGCACAACAGGTTCACGTGATTGGGCTTAATGATTTATTCCGGAGTTGATCGAGTTTTACTCTCATAACTACAGAGATGATCAGTGCTTCAACATGTTACTCTGGTGTTATCGTTTCGTCTTTTGTTGGGTATATGTGTACATCATGGGCTGAAATGAATTATGTAAGATAATTGGAATGCACTTGGTAAGATGAAGATGTTGATATTTTGTTCCCTCGAATGGACAATCTTGAAGCAGGTCAAGTCTATAGTCAATTCTATATTTTTCGCTGCGTGTTAGAAGACTAAAGACGAGCTACACATTTATTCGAAGAGGTCTTCGGATTCAGGGCATTCAGAGGTGTAGAAGACTAAAGACAATATTTAGAGATTCAGGAAAAGGCTATTTTGTACTTAAAGCATTTATCAGAATAGTAATTAGTTTTGGGGAGAGCACTAATTATAGGAGAGTAAAATGCCATATTTAATCCCTAATTAGATTTGCTCGTGTTGTTCTTCTGCAAGTAAAGAGATGGCAGCTAAGAAGATTCATGAAGCTGAAAAGATTAATGATGTTTGAAGACCATGAAGACATTCTTGAAGTTGCTGCACTTATGTTTTATATTTAATTTTACTTGTAGGGAACGTTTTAAGCAATTCCCATATGACATCACTTTGGGGAGAGATTGTTAGCCTATAAAGTAAAGTCATAATCGGGAATTGCAATAGTATTTATGTGTAAGGACTAGTCTTGCCAATTAGGTAATAGTTTCATGTGTAAAGTAGTATAAATACTCCTCCTAGTCACAACTAGGAGGGTTGGAAGTCTCATTTGTATCATTAAAGGGTGTGTGTGTTTTCTCCTCTCTCTCTCTCTCTCAAGAAAATACAACATCTTCCCCATTCATTCATATTAATAATACCATATTTAACCTTTATTTTGAGCTTTCCCGACCCCCCGAATCACATTAATTAACAAACTTTTGATCCCACGCTGTATATGAGTCGTACCCAAATCAGGTTAACAAAGCAACGATTTACCCCCTAAGCTGACATAATTATTATACATTATATGATCATATGTGCATAACGAAGATGATGTATAATACCATTAATTTGTGTGCATTTTTTATGTATATATAGGTGCAGAGTAAGTAATAGTGAAAAAAGTTAGTGGTTTAAATTGTAATTAAGTATTTAAATATTTAATTGATTGTGTTGTCTTTTATAGGTATGAGTATTTTAGTCTAATAACATTACTCATTTTTAAGTTTATAACTTTTAAGTAAATATGTTTTCTCTTTACTAGACGAATACTCGTGCAAAGCGACGGTGTATAGCGGCAAATAATTATACTTGCGAAATCGTGATTCTGATTCGACCCTTGATCAATGTTTTGAAAGGCTCAAGGCCCACTAAGGCGCAAAGGGGGGCAAAGAGCCTCGAGTCGAGGCGCATTTCAAGGCGCGAGATTCATAAATGCGAGGCGCACTAAATACATTAAGTTTTTATAACATATGTGACCATTTACGTAGCTTAAATAACACAAAATAACATTAAAATACTTAATACATGGCACATATTGCCACTATAAAGATTAAAATGGATCAGTTGTCACTTCTAAAACAGATCAACTCTTTGGCTCGATGACCTATATAGAGATTAAAATCCGTATCACAATAAATATGCTTGTGTCCTACACTTGTAGACTTACATCTAACAAGCTCATAATTTAACCCAAATATCAAGCAAGCAACGTATTAATATTCAAGGCACAATGCCACATTTTCATGATAATATGTCGTAAAGAAATTACTTAATGAAACAAAGTATCTTCATAAAAAATTTCAATCAATAAAATAAACATAAAATCAATTAAAATTTACAAATCATACAAATAATCACCTTATGAATTAAAAGGCCCATGTATCTTATCTTAATATTTAGAAAAAGGGCCCAAAAACCCGTTACATCTTCGAGGCGCAAAAATCTCCAAGTCGCGCGATTTTTGTGGGATTCATGCATGTCGTGAGCCTCGATCTAAAAAAATCCCAAAGGCTAGAGCCTCATGCGACTTAGCGCCTAGGCGCGCCTTAGGCGCGATTTTTAAAACTATGCCCTTGATGCAAAAAGTTTGTTTTTTGAAATACAAAACGTGTGTTTTTTAAATTAATATAGTGTGTGTTTTTGAAAAGTTGTTAAGTTTAAAACTGATCAAGAAAATACATAGTAATTTAAGTTGTCAAGTTTAAGGTACTTAAGAGTAATTTAAACAAACTACAATAATTTATGTTTTCAATATTTATGATTTCAAAATTAAAAATTAAACATTCATGTGTTATCTTTTATATAATAAAACAAAATCCTTAGTGGGAATTTTTCATTTTAAAAAAATCAAACCATACCTTATTTAGTAATAATTTTTTTTATTTAAATTTTCTTTTTGAATTTTGGAAAATAATTAAACAAAATTATTTCCTAATTTGGCTAAAAAATTTTGAAAAACGTTTTTAGACTCCCATGTAAAAAAATAGATGAAATTACACATGGGTGTCAATGTTACTTTTTTATAAATGTAGACTAAAAATGTAATTAAAAATAAAACCGGAGTCCTATTCAAGAGATATTATCTCCGTCCCTTACAAATCTCAATGAAAAAAACGGAAAGCTAAAAACCTGACCCCCTTTTTTTCTGATCGCCTCGACACAACAAAAATACCCTACAACAAGGAAAAAAACCTAATATCAAGCTTTAGTTTTTGATTTAGTGGATTAATTAAGGTTCCAAAATTCTTCAATGTTTGATTATATTCCGATTTCTTTGAGGTCTTCCACGGGAAACAACAATGGTTGCGAACGTCCTTATGTTCTCAAAACCAGATCAGTCTCATACAAGTGATTACATTGAATTTTTTAATTTATTAATTAGCTAAGTTTATTACCCTTTTAACTTTTGATTAATTGTGGTTTATGTATTGAACAAGTTGACTATATATGATGATGATGATTCCTTTTCATAGCAAAAAAAGTAAAATCACTTGTGTCAGGCCGTTAAACCGTACTTTGTTAGTTAGATGTTTAGAGAGATTGTATATTATTGATATTGGTTTTGTAGCGAGGGAAAGCTTTGAGTTCCAAGAAAAGGTTAGTGTAAATAGTTGGTGCTTTCATGATATGGGTGTTTAGGATTGCTTATTAAAACACGTTGTCTGCTTCTTGAGTTTCAGTACATCAATAAGTAATATTGAACAGGGCCAAGCGATAAAAAATAGTAGTGTTTGTAGGAAATTTTAGTGGATATATAATTGAAGATAGTTCGAAGATGTAAAGAGTATCCTAAGCTGCTGACCTTAGTGTTACATCATACCAAAGATCTTTGGTAATTTAGCTAAGTGTCATGACATGTATGCTGGAGATGATTACGCTGTAATGTTGCTGCAAACGTTTCCTATTGGCACAAATAGTTAATCTTTGTTGGTTGTAAGGTGACATATATATCTTTGTTTGTCGGAAGTTTATCTCCTATAATTGCTGATTTTTTTAGCATGTAAATTAACAAAGTTTTGGCTGGATTTTTGGAAAGATAGAGAGATAGCAATGACTGTTAAAAATACGTTAAATTGAGATAGGTTTAGCATATTACGAAGTATATTGTAAGGACGATATGAATGATTGTGATTTCTTTGTTAGCTCTTTATATTGATCATCCATTTATATAGTTTCCTGAGGAGATTTAGTTATTTAGTTTCCATTATCTGAATTGCAAACCTATAAATATATGCTACACACCTTAATATATTGTGTCTTATTAGATGAAACTTGACAGTTGAATTTGAGAATATATCAAGAATAGGGATCGAATTAAGGGATACACTAGAAAAGCCAACCAAGTTCACATATGGCACCTGATGTAGTTCTATCAATACTGATAGACCAAGGTCAGTGAGCTAACTAACTTGCCTCATGAATTGATTTAGGTAATTGTTTGTTGCGTTTGCGCGCGAGAGAGAGAGAGAGAGACTTTGTGGCCAGCTAGAATGGTTGATGTTTATTGTGCATTGGTTTGTAAATCTATGGAGATATATTACTAAGGAGATTGTTAAGACTCTGACAGAATAATGTTGGAAGTTAACTTTCTCTATGTCATCGAAAAAGGTTAGTTTTTAACAACTATATATGTTCAAGTAACTATATCAATATCCCTCTAACCTGTGCGTAAAGAGGTTGCAAAGGTACATGTCTATAGTGGGCAAAAATGGGAAATTTTGGAGTAATAGTTAGTATATTAGGTTAGACTATAAAAGCTATCTCCTTTTGTCTATATCAGCAACACAATTCTTCTCAAATTCAAAATAAAAAATTATCTTCCTTGATTGTCTATATGGGTTCATAAGTTCATTGTTTGGAACTATGAAAGAGGAGAAAGCCAAATTTCTACAAAACACTTCAAGTGACTTTAGACCCGTTCAACATGTTTTTTTGTTTTAGTCATTTAACCTTTTATAAATAAAAAAGGGGCAATTCCATATTTACCCAACTTAAACATGATAATGTCATATTTACCCAAAACATGCTTTAAATGCATTGTACATCATGCATTCAAAAGTTGTATTTTGGGTATATATGACATTTTCATGTTTAAATTGGGTAAATATGGAATTATCCCAATAAAAAACAGCCCGACTCGACCCATTTTTATGTTAGCATGTTGAAAAAAAATTGAGCTATTCGGAAAGGGCGAGCATTTCACTTATTCTTAAAACAGATTATCATTGCTTAATGTCTCAAATCTTTTTTCTTCATTTGCTCTCTTAAATCATTTGCTCCTGTGTAGGTATAGGTATTTAGGAATTCTACTAATTAAGTGGATATTTCCGAATCTATCATCTTCACATGTTTTTAGCCTATACATCATTTTTTAGCATTTATATTGTAGAGCATTTGACTAAGAATTTTGATCTTGTGGGTGATGGGTACACACTTTCTGAAACTAATGTGATTGTTTTTCAACTTTTCAACCATATGTGTTATGTGATATAGTTATTATGTGATATTTCAGTTCACCATGGTGCTCATTGCTTTAGGTATGACCTTTGTAATGTTATTATTCTGTGAAGCTAAGTTGTATATATGTCATGCCAAATATTTTCTTTTTCCTGATGGCAGACAAGTCTTCCAGACACGGACAAGGATAAACTACCACATCAAATGAGATGGATGGGTTAAATCCAGGTAATGAGATTTTACTTTGTTCGTAGTACAAAATTTCTAGCATGATGAAAGTAAGTAATTGATTTCCGAATATGTTAAATATTGCTTTCATGCATCCAATAAGTAGGTCTTATATATAATTAATCTCTTTCTGCAATTGTTCTTGCATAACTTACAACCTCTAACAATGACAAATAGAATGCTAGGAGAGTGCCCACTTATGTTTGCTATGCTTTTTATACAATCCATATGTGGGTTGTGCCTAATTAAGATACACAAATTGATTAGAAGTAAAGGTAGTGCGTTTGGTAGATTGGATAACAATTCAAAATAGGCTTTGGCTGAAACAAATGACATACACAGAATAGTCTTACATGAAAATCGAGAAATATTACAATAACAAGAGGATGAAAGTCTTCACTGATGTAATTATGTACCTTAGTTTTATAAAATATACCATAAAAGATAATAATTATATTAGTTTCATCATGGTTTGTAAAAAGATATGGTATTTTTATGGTTTGATTCGATATCGATTTAGTAGTCCGTTTAAGATATAGATCTAGACTTTGATTTTGATTCTAATAGAGGTATCATTTTTTACCCTTCTTATCAGTTTCAGTTTTTGATTTTGAAAGATTTATGGGGTTTGATTGATTTATGAGTTTTGATTCTAATAGTGGTAAGAAGATTTGGTTTCTTCGTTGCTGGGAATGAATGCCCGGTGGAGCTATAAAGTTGGATTGTTGTTTCGAAGATACTGAATAGCATGGCATGTTTGGTATTTGGTCTTTCTATTTTATGGTTGGTTGTATGTTTGTTTTATGGATTTTATGTATTTAGTCAAATGTGGCTTTCGTAATAACCTAAAGCCAAATGTAAAATCCAAAGATTTTATTTGTGACCGCAAGAGTAAACTTCTATCATATAAGTACAACCATTTCGATGCTTTATGTGCTTATCTTAATTCTGATTCGTGATTCGGATCTTCTTTGATTAATTTGACCGAAGCACTAAACTAGAAAAAACAATCTTAATTTGACCTTCTGGATATTAAACTATGAGTTTACAAAAGTTATCGATGCAAAAGCAAGACATGCGGTAACTAAATTTTGTTTATAAGGTTTTGTGATTATACTTTTAAAATATATATATATATATATATATATATATATATATATATATATGTATATACATATACTAAAATTAAAAACATAACTAAACAAAAAAAAATTTAATGATTTGATTTCTAATAAATAAAAATGCATTAATGAAAAATTCAGAAAAAACCCCGTGCGTGGCACGGGTATTATAACTAGTAAGTAACATAAGAGATATCTACTATAGATAAAATTGCCATTTGAGATTTTATACACTAAACCAGACGAGTTCGTCTCCAAATAATTGATAATACAAATGACATTTAACTTTAAAAACATGAAATACCTAATCCACCAAACATGAGTGAGTTGAGATCAATATAGAACTCATTTTTGTCATAGAACAAATGAACCAATCATAACCCTTCATTTTTTATCTAAATTAATACAAAATCATTTTTCACCTTTTTTTTTAAAACAACATATCTTACAAACGGTAAATCTTCAAAATATAAAATACATCGTGACGAGAATTAAATTATCTTTCTATAGATATGCACTTTTACATATTTTCGACAAACATTTTTTTCAAAAATTCCGTCCGAAAAAATCATATATGATTTTAACGAATCATATATGATTTTAAAAATCACGTATGATTCGATTTTTACGAATCATATATGATTCTCCAAAATCATATGTGATTCGTAAAAATCGAATCATATATGATTTTCACAAATCATATATGATTTTTGTTGACCGAAATTTTGAAAAAAAGTTGTTAAAAATATATAGTAGTGCATATCTATAGAAAGATAATTTAATTCGCGTCACGATGGTATAATTTTTATCGCGTAACGATTAACGGTTTGCGAGATAATTAATTTTTTAAAAAAAGGGTGAAAGTTTATCATAATAAAAAAATGAATGGCTATTATTGGTTGATTGGATCTATGGTAAATTTTGGTTCTATATTGAACTTCTGCCATGTTTTATATACAAAAGAAAACTTAATGTTACTGTCAAACAAAAAAAGTTCGGATAAAAAGGGTCAACATTTTCTATTAGACTGGCAGGGTACCCGTATATTATGACAGCGGATATCTTGTAATAAAAAATTTTGGTAAGCAATATTTTTTTATCACAAGTTTTTTTGTGATAATAATTTTACGCATGACGAGTATTTTAAGGAATAATTTTATCACACACTATTTTATATTAAAATGTCAAGTACATGTGTATCACGATGCAATGACGATACCAAAACGCTAATCAGTAGTATTACGAGGTTGTGATGATTGACGGTCAATATACTTGCTAATCAGTAGGTGTGTAATATTCGTCACAATATATTATAACATGTAAACATATCGGATCTTCGTACTTTGAAGTGTTGTTGTTCCAGTTTACTTAGTTATTAACTATTAAGAAGTTTAACAACTAAGTAATATGTCCATTGATATTATTTTGCACTTACACAGTTTATATATAACACAATAAAGTGATTTTCAACATTTAACTCTTTATTGATATCTATCAAAGAATCATGCTCGTTTATTTGCGGAATAACAAATGAGATAAAATGACAATGTATGTTTGGTGATCTCCTCACTAAACTCAAACCGAAACCAAAGTTGGTGTTTGAGTAAGAACTATACTTAACCAACATATTTAAGATCTGAGACTTAGTTCTATTTTGTAAGAATATGAGCTCTTGAAGGTGTTACAAACTTTTAATAGAAGAGATCCATATTCCTACTTTAAAACACCTTATTTATAGGCAAAGCAATGTGGTAATTCGTGGGGTAAAATGTATGTGTCCATAGGATCCCAATAGTATCAAGAATCATACACTAATAAAATGGTTTTAGATATAGAAAATTCTAGAGATAGAAAAAGATGAAGAGAACTTATTTCTTCACTATGTGTAAATGATAAGCATACAAATGAACTCTCACCTTCTCCTTAGCTAGGAGAGAGTTTATATAGTGCATATAAAGGCCACGATGGGTCGGATCATGGCCTTAACTTCGGCCAAGCCTATAAGTCTTTATGTTTAACAAATGGATTAGCACTAGACTTCCTATTACATGTTTTACATATATCTTACTATTACAAGGTTCGTTGACTCAATAAGGATATGTAAATATACACTTTATACTATTGCTTCTATTCCCAGTATGGTACCGGCATACATACTTTTGATAGAACAATGATGACAACTGTTTGTACTTTTACCAACTAAAGCAGTATATTGATTTTAGAGCAAATGGCACAAAAAGGCATCAAAGTTAGGGTCCATTTCCAATTAAGGTATTCTATTTTTTTTCTTGCATAAAAAGGTACTCAACAAAATTTTTTGGCGGATTTGGGTTTTTTACTAACGCTCGTTAACTACTTCGTTAGTATATTACATGTTTAATCCTCGAATTTGTATAATAATTTCGTGCAACATCCAAAAAAATTTCGAACTGTTTTTTTACATGTTTGGTCCTCGAATTAGTATAATATTTCATTCAACACCCAAAAAAAATTTCCAAAAAAAATTTTGAAAATTCTTTTCGAAAAATTTTAAAAATTCTTTTTGAAAATTTTAAAAAAATTTGAAAATTTTTGAAAACTCTTTTCGAAAATTTTGAATTTTTTTTAACAAAGTTTGAAAAAAAAATTTGAAAATTCTTTTCGAAAATTTTGAAAATTCTTTTCGAAAATTTTGAAATTTTTTTAACAAAGTTTGAAAAAAAATTTTGAAAATTCTATTTCAAAATTTTGAAAAATTTTGAAATTTTGAAAATTCTTTTTGAAACTTTGAAAATTCTTTTCGAAAATTTTGAAAGTTTTTTTGACAAAGTTTGAAAAAAAAAATTTTTGAAAATTTTGAAAGTTTTTTAATAAAGTTTGAAAAAAAAATATTATTTTTTAACAAAGTTTGAAAATTTTCAAACTTTTTCAAAAAACTTTCAAAATTTTCAAAAAGAATTTTCAAGATTTTTCAAAATTTTCAAAAGTTTTCAAAATTTTCGAATAGAATTTTCAAATTTTTTTTTCAAACTTTGTTAAAAAAAATTCAAAATTTTCGAAAAGAATTTTCAAAATTTATTTTTCAAACTTTGTTAAAAAAATTTAAAATTTTTGAAAAGAATTTTCAAGATTTTTTAAAATTTTCAAAAAGAATTTTTAAAATTTTTCAAAATTTTTCGAAAAGAATTTTCAAAATTTTTTTTGGAAAATTTTTTTGGATGTTAAATGAAATATTATACGAATTCGAGGGCCAAACATGTAAAAAAACAATTCGAAATTTTTTTGGATGTAGCATGAAATTATTATACAAATTCGATGACTAAACATGTAATATACTAACGAAGTAGTTAACGAGCGTTAGTAAAAAACCCAAATCCCCCAAAAAAATTTGTTGAGTACCTTTTTATGCAAGAAAAAAAAGTATAATACCTTAATTGGAAATGGACCATAACTTTGATGCCTTTTTGTGCCATTTACCCTTGATTTTATGATAAGTGCTTTTCACATATCTTCCCAATATATTTTCTGCCTATATATATCAGAGACTTAAACATTCTATCAAAATGTCTAAGTCTTAGAATGTCTTCAATTTGTTGAGGAGATCTTCAGGGAGTCAGTGAGTTATTGTCATCACTTACTGACTCCGTCATCCTGATCTTCGTTCTTATATTAGCTCTTTGAGATCTGCCTCAGGTTGTGATGAGTCTTTCTTTCAGAATCTGGAGAACTTCTTGAATATGACTCCCTGAATGCTTTTTACATCCAAGGACTTGTTTTTCCACTTAAGTTATTGTTCATTCAAATCTATATTAAGGATCAGTGGACACTTAAATTGGCCCAACACATGTATGATTCTTTTCAATCAAATTTATTAACAAAATGATCAGGATTCTACTAAACTTGTACTAAAGTACATATACAGATGATAAATGTTTTTATATGCAATTTTCAAAAAATTTAAATGACCCTAACTAAGTAAAAATTTGGCATTAAACGTACATTAATAAATGTTTTAAATAATTATATGTAAAAGAATTATTGTATAATATATTATTCATAGCGTTAATCATTTGTACATGTTGCGTATTAATTTATATTCCTTAAAAATAAGTCATTTAGGGTATGTTTTGTAGCAAGCGTTTTGAAGCAACTAGCAACTATGATTAGCGCTTTACATAAAATGCTTGTTTGAAAACAAGCAACTAGAATTCTTATTTTTTTTAAATGCTCCGAATCAAAAAGCTACTTCTAGTAACATTTACGAGCAATTAGCTTTTTTATCTACTAATTATGAGTTTATAACTCTGTAGTTATGCTAACAAATTTTTTATCATAACAAACAACTGCTGCTTTTTATTACTGTTTTTCGCTATTGCTTACCGTTACTATTTTTTTCTACCGCAATTTTCGTCAAACATACTGTTAATAGAAGAAAAAAGCTTCGTCGATTATATGTAATATAGATTAATAACTAATAATCACATAAACTAAAAAAGTGTGACTTGTTAGCTCTTATCCAAATGAGAAAATGATTGATGTGTTTAAAAATTGTCCATGTGCGTATAACATGCACATGGTAATTCAAGTCAAAGGTTAACGTTATAAAGCAAAACATTTAAGCATAAAATGAACGCTTCTATCTTATTGTGTCTATAAAATGTACAAGCAAGGTATTAATTAAATTCAGATCAAACCTTAATTATATTCACATCTGACAAAACATGCTACTATTAAATAAAAAAGTTGGGTATGAACTAATGTTGAAATTATATAACATGACATTTAAATAAATATTCACAAAACATCAAAGTAATCATGCGGAAGCGTATATGATTTATTAATGAACAATTAATTAACATAAAAGAATATGTGTACCTTTTCTTGATTTTAGCCGAACAAGAATCAAATCCACAAACTAGCAACGGATGAACCCTAATTTGATTTAATTAGGATTATATGAATTACCCCTTACCGTTTTGTAATTCAATCCAAGATAATAACAAAAGTATGTTATTACTATGTTCTTGTACACACGTACTAAACCGAATTAAAGTAATGCTAGTTTTTATCAAACAAATAACTTGGTTTGTGGAAAAGTGATGGATCGACACCAAGAGGGTGGCCGATCGGTTTGTAGAGCAAAAACACACACAAAAACAATTTTAGGGTTTAGCTAATGAGCACAAGAGATGCAAAAACAAGACCCCTAGCCTTGTATATATACCCAAGCAAACTTGGTGAACAAGTTGGGTTTGTTTCCTTTTCCCCCTTGGCCGATCGGTTCTCAACCTCCACAAGGGGTTCCGGAATCTTCCAAACTTTGTAATCTAGTCCTTTTCCAAATACCTTTAACGCCCGTTAGTCCATTACATTAATTACTTAACGTTCGTTAGTTATTCCATTTAATAAATAAATATATATAACGTTTATATTTAATTATTAACTTTAAATTCTCATACGTAAAGTGTGCAATCCCATAGTCTCGAGTTCGATCCTAACTCACGTCTACTAATTTATATCCATAAAACTAACAGCTCCCACTTGGATATATCTTAATAGAGTGATCACATCGGTTAGCGTCTAGCAACACTTCGATGCCTCTAGTACAACTCGAGCAAGGCTCCTGGAAAACCTTTTAATGATTTCTCATTATTATTATCCTTTTGTTTCTAATACTACGTTAAATAAAGATATGGAATTAAGTCATTCTTTATAAAACTATTCTGTTTCTCGTTGTTAGTGATTGACCAAGATTACCGAATCATCTAAACATATTTAGGGGAGATTTGGGTGCGGCCGCACAAACATCTTGTCAACCCTACGAGGGGCCCAACAGTATTAAACTCCAAATAAATTTGAAGTAACAAATTCTATCTTGACTACAAGAATAACCCACAAACTTTGTAACATTTCTGAAAACAACCCTTATGACTACCAGTTACGTATAGCGTTAAGTTGCTTCACAGAAATGCACTACATTCATGACACTTATCTGGTATCTCAAGTCTGAGGATAACTATTCATAATTTACTCATAACAATATCCACAAAGTAAATTATGTAGTTGGAATAAGTCCTATATTCAATTTATTGAATATCATCCGAAATTGGTATGCATTCTCATCAATATACTTTCAAGTATATTCTACCACATCTCTCAGATTTGTCTTAATTTAATGATACTCCCATATCATTAATCGACAACGGACATTTAGAATAACTTAGTTACTCACGGATTAAACATGCAAATATAGGACAACAATATTATAAATGAAAATAAACATAATCCAAACTTTATTTCATTAAAATAATAAATGTTTTACAATATCCTTTATCCAAATACTAATCACACTTATGCATGAAACTTTTAGCTAAACGAAGTCCAATTCCATTGGCAAGTCCTACAAGCTTGTCTTTAGCTAAAGCCTTAGTGAACGGATCAGCTAAGTTATCATCTGTGTGAACTTTCAGTAGATTTATTTCACCTTCCTGGACTTGTGACCGAACATAGTGATACTTCCGTAGAAAATGTCTGGTGCCCTTCATGACTCTAGGTTCATTGGCAAATATGATTGCAGTAGAATTGTCGCAATACATATCAATAGGTGATTTAATTGAAGGCATAACACCAAGCCCTGAAATGAATTTCCTAATCCAAACAGCCTCCATTGCAGCTTCGAAGCGCTATGTATTCGCTTCTGTCGCAGACATCGTAATTGTACTCTGCTTCTTGCTCTTCCAGTCAACTGCTCCTCCATTGATGACAAATACATAACCCGTCTGAGACTTCGTATCATCTTTATCACACTGCCAGGACGCATCACAATAACCTGTAACACCAAGTTCTGTGTCTGGATTTCCTCCATACACTAAAAACATATCTTTCGTATTCCTAAGATACTTTAGAATATGTTTAACAAAGCAATCCGTGAAGTTCACCCGGATTCTGTTGATATCGACTGGTCATGTTTTGAGCGAACGCCACATCTGGCCTTGTGCATCTCACAACATACATAATAGATCCTACAGGCGAAGCATAAGGAACTTTCTGCATGCGTGCCACCTCAGCAAGTGTTGAAGCACACATATCGCTACATAAGCCATGCTTTACTTCCATCGGCAAATATCCTTTCTTGGAATTTTGCATACTGAATCTCTTCAATATTTTATCAATGTAAACGCTTTGATTTAAACCAATTAACCGCTTTGACCTATCTCGGTAGATCTTGATTTCCAGAATTAGGAAAATTACATCACTCCCACTAACTTTGTGATATACACATGGCTCATCAAGATTTTGAATAAATCCATACTTTTTGATTTCTTCATCAAATCTTTTATTCCATTGCCTTGATGCTTGCTTCAATCCATAAATGGACCTTTGAAGTTTGCATACACGGTTTGGAAATTGTGGATTCACGAACCCCTCAGGTTGCTTCATATAGATGTCTTCATCTAAGCGACCATTTAAGAAGGCGGTTTTGACATCCATTTGCCATATCTCATAGTCATAGTATGCTGCTATAGCTATGAGAATTCTAATAGCTCTAATGTCTGCTACAGGAGAAAAGGTCTCCTCGTAATCAATGCCATAAGTTTGAGTAAAACCTTGCGCAACTAGACGAGCTTTATAGACATGTACATTGCCATCCATGTCAGTCTTAATCTTATAGAGCCACTTACTTGCAACCACCGTGGCGTTTGGAGGTAAGTCAACCTCTACCCAGACTTCATTTTCTCTCATGGATTGCATTTCCACATTCATTGCAACCTGCCATTTTTCCTTATCAGGACTTGCCATGGCAGCTCTATAACTAGTAGGCTCTCCAAGATCTCCTGACATAGTTTCCTCAACCTCTACGTTAAGACATAGACGTTCAGGTGCACGCGTATTCCTTACGGATCTACGAACGGGAATCACTTCAACTTCTGGTGGAGGACCCAGACTATCAGGTTCTACCGGAAGTACGTTAGTGTTTTCAGAAGGTAATGCATCTTCTTGATCATCTTCCAGATCATAAACTCTCCCACTGATTTCTTGAGATACGAGATCTCTTTCAAGAAAATCTCCATACCTAGCAACAATTACTTTATTTTCAGTTGGATAGTAAAAGTAGTAACCCATAGTTTCCTTAGGGTATCCTACGAAGATACACTTTACAGATCTTTGTTGGAGTTTATCTGCTGAGTCACGTCTAACATACGCCTCGCAACCCCAGACCTATAAATAAGACAGGCTAGGAGCTTTACCATGCCATATTTCATATGGTGTCTTATCAACCTTCTTTGTAGGAACCATATTTAGAATGCGAACAGCTGATTCCAAAGCATAATCCCAAAAGGATAAAGGTAGAGTGGTAAGATTAAACATAGATCGTATCATGTCCAACAATGTACGATTTCTTCTCTCAGATACACCATTTTGTTGTGGAGTATATGGAGAAGTGAGATTCTAGACAATTCCATTCTCAGCTAAGTAATCTTTAAACTCTTGGCTTAGATACTCGCCTCCTCTATCGGATCGAAGAGCTTTAATCTTCTTTCCCAATTGCAGTTCTACTTTAGCTTTGAAAACCTTAAATGTTTCAAACACCTCATGTTTATGCTTAAGTAAATAAACATAACCATAACGGCTGAAATCATCAGTAAAGGTTAAGAAGTAGCTAGCACCTCTCTTTGACACATGTCTAAGTGGTCCACACACATCAGTATGAATAAGACCAAGTAGATCATAAGCCCTCTCCATATTGCTATGAAAAGGTTTCTTAGTCATCTTCCCAGATATGCATGACTCACATTTATCAAATGATTCATCATTGATATTTTGCAAAAGCCCTTCTTGTTGTAGCTTATGCATGCGAGTCTTGCCTATATGAGCAAGTCTACAATGCCAAAGATAAGAAGAATTCAAGTCTAACTTTATCTTCTTGTTAATGCTAAACATTGAATTATTATTATTGTTAGATTCATTTCCAATCACATCAATTTCAAACACACCATTCACAGTAATTGCTTTAAAATAAAATACACCATTTAAAGAAACATCAATTCCATTACGTGAAATAGTATGAGTAAAACCATCATCCAACAAAACTGAAAAGGAAACAACACCTCTAATTATAGAAGGTGCGTAATGACAATTGTTCAATAACAGTACCAAGCCCGAAGGAAATACTAAACTAAACGTTCCTATGGCTTCAACAGCTGCATGTGCGCCATTTCCCACGTGCAGATATTGCTCCCCATAGGCAAGCTTCCTTTCCACTCTAAACCCCTGCAGTGTATTACAAATGTGAATACCACAGCCCGTATCATATACCCAGGAATTATTATGATTTAGAGTAAATAATTCAATGACAAATAAATTACCAAAAGAACCGGCGCCCAAGGACCCTTCGTACTTCATCTTATTTGCCCGCAATTCATCAAGATAGAGAGCACAATTTCTCTTCCAATGCCCAACGCTCTTACAGTGGTGGCATGCTTGATCCTTTTTAGGATTTTCCTTCCTAGGAGTAGGGTTCTTCTTGGGTTGAGGTTGATAGGCCATCACCTGTTTGCCTTTGTCAACCTTTCCCTTACCCTTCCCATTTTTGTTGTTCGCACACTGCGGTTTTGGCTTATTAATCCTTCCATCCTGAATAGCAAGTACCTGGGCGGTAGGAACCTTTTGAGGCAACCCTTTATCATAGTCAATTAGCAATGCGTGTAGGTCAGTAATTGTCTTCCCCACGCAGTGCATATTGAAATTTCTGACAAAACCATTAAAATCCTTGTTAAGGGATCTATTAATTAGATTCACAGCCATATCATCATCATAAGTTTTGCCAAGTGCCTTTAACTGGTCCATGTAATCTTTCATTTCCAGTACATGAGCACTTACGGGTTTACCCTCACCTTGCCTACAGCTGTGTAACGCGTCGGTCAAGTCATAAATCTCGACGGCAGCTGGTTTCTCAAACATAGTCCGAAGTTCATTGAGCATATTATATGGGAAATAATGTTCAAACTGCTTTTGAAGAGCAGATTCCATTGTTCCCAACATAAGACAAGCCACATCATTATGACGCTTATACTCAAGTTGCCAAGCGCCAATTTGAGCTTGAGTAGTATCAGGACCAGTTGGTTGTTCAGGGCAAGGTTCATATAGATATTTCAACCGGTCAGCAACTCTACAGACAATTTTCAAAGAGCGGTGCCAATCATTGAAATTCTTAGAGCCAGTAAACTTTTCTCGATCAAAAAAACTTTTGAACGCAGAACTTAGTGCAGTGTTAGTGTTATTGTTATTTTGAGCCATTTCTACAGAAAAAAGTTCAAGTATTAGTATTTTCGATAATACAACTTTTCAAGAAAATAAAATATACCCAACGGTAATATAAACATATAACCATATAATTTTCTCGAAAACTAGGATCCAAATTATCATAGGTTCATTACATCAGTTGATCTGCTAGCAACGAACACATATAATAAGGTAATCTGTCGAACATTAATTGGCAAACAATTTCCAACTCCTAGATCATTATGGGATTTATATTTTCCAACGCTATTGCAAATATAAACATGTTTCATCCCATCTTATGCCATTGAGTCCAGGTCTCACTTCCTACTCAACTTAAGTGTCTAACTTAAAGAACTGCAAATATGTCCATGTAAGGTCTGACTTTACATAGAGATTTACCTCTCCATCACAATCTAGCCAAGTACTGTCATGACGTAAATTGCAACTTCAAGTGTTCCTTTTAATTAGATGGCATATAACTTAATTTAAAAGGGTACTAGTTTTGATTTTATGTGGTCAAATCAAATATGTACAAAGATGTCATGCATTCATCTTGTAGCATAAATTTAATAAAAAACTTTTTATTACCAATTCATAAAGATCAAATTATCAAAGTTTTGATTGAGGTATTGGGTTCACCAATCAAGGAATTTAGTATTAATTATCGTCCATTATACCGTACTTTTGCATAAGCGTAAACACTTAGTGTTTAGGGTAATTACCACCGAAGTAGCGCATGGAATTAAAACTAATTCGCCCTTAAGATGAGTTTGCACATTTTATGGCTTACTAGGTAGCTCCATTCGAACTTACAGAGGGCAGAGGACCAGGTAAGCGCAAAAGCATAACCTTAGACATCCTTTCAGTGTGACTGTGCGCACTTCTTTATTAACCCCTTTATAGTTCATTCTAATGGGTGAGCCGTTCAGTCATTTGTACCAAAGTCACCAATCAATTAAACTATTGAAAACTTAACTCTTCCAAAACAAATCAAATTTCGCCATTGTTTAGTCCGTATTATTTTTCTATTCAAAATTACCCTTTGCTTAAAACTGTTTAACATAATAAACAAACAAGTAACAAATAAAAAAATAAACTACTAAAAAACAATGCGCACATAATAAACAATTTATACGTGTAAACAAGTAGCCACATACAACTTATTCGATAAAACCCTATTAACAATCAATTTCTAGGTTAAATTAATATATATATTAATTAGGGCTTTCACTATCTCAATTGAGAGTGAGCCACATACATCGACGAATCAATTGCATAAACCCATAATTAATGATATACCAAATTGCACATAATTGATTCATTAATACACATAATTGGAGTCTTCCCCAATTCAAGATTTATCGTAATTAAATATGTCTCAACAATTAAACAATTATCAAAGCAACTTATCCATGACTAACATGCATGTATAATCATGGATATCATAACAATTATACAAATAAGTCACAAGATCGCATATAAAAAATTCCATGACACATAACAAATTATTCACGAATTAAGCACGTAATCAATATTAATTCTAGGTTTTAATAAGGTTAGCAAACAATTTTCAAAACCCTAAAAAATTTATACATGTGTCGACATAAAAAAAATAGGGGAACGCCCCAATTAATAAAAAAAAATCGACTAACAATAATAAACATAAACCCTAGATTAACATATCAAACAACATACAAATATTTGTTTTATTACGCGTTTATGTAATTAATTACTCATTAAAACCAATGACTCGTGATGCCACTGTTGGAATTATATAACATGACATTCAAATAAATATTCACAAAACATCAAAGTAATCATGCGGAAGCGTATAGGATTTATTAATGAACAATTAATTAACATTAAAGAATATGCGTACCTTTTCTTGATACTAGCCGAACAAGAATCAAATCCACAAACTAGCAACGGATGAACCCTAATTTGATTTAATTAGGATGATATGAATTACCCCTTACCGTTTTGTAATTCAATCCAAGATAATAACAAAAGTATGTTATTACTATGTTCTTGTACACACGTACTAAACCGAATTAAAGTAATGCCAGTTTTTATTAAACAAATAACTTGGTTTGTGGAAAAGTGATGGATCGACACCAAGAGGGTGGCCGATCGGTTTGTAGAGCAAAAACACACACAAAAACAATTTTAGGGTTTAGCTAATGAATACAAGAGATGCAAAAACAAGACCCCTAGCCTTGTATATATACCCAAGCAAACTTGGTGAACAAGTTGGGTTTGTTTCCTTTCCCCCTTGGCCGATCGGTTCTCAACCTCCACAAGGGGTTCCGGAATCTTCCAAACTTTGCAATCTAGTCATTTTCCAAATACCTTTAACGCCCATTAGTCCATTACATTAATTACTTAACGTTCGTTAGTTATTCCATTTAATAAATAAATAAATATAACGTTTATATTTAATTATTAACTTTAAATTCTCATACGTAAAGTGTGCAATCCCATAGTCTCTAGTTCGATCATAACTCACGTCTACTAATTTATATTCATAAAACTAACAACTAAATCCATCAACTTTACAGGTTGGTGTCCGGTGTGCCCTATCTAATGTCATTGTTCGTTCCATTTTGGCATACTCCTTCTGCGGTTATATATATACACCACATGCGATAGTTATCTATAGTTTTATTTTGACATGCAAAAGTAGCCTGAAATATGTTTATACTAGTTTGTTTAAATATATAAGTGATCCAGATTGTATTACAACCACTTATTTGGAATTTCAAACTGACCATTCCAAACAAAAAAATGAAATGGATACTCCGTATTTTATACGAGTAATGACGAACTTTGAATGAGGTTGAGAGTCGAGTCAAACACATGGTTAAAGGACATATATACTGTATATGCTCCGTAATAGATTAATAGCTAGGCACAGAGAAACCATGCAGCCTAGCATGAATGATGAGTCAAGGAACCTAATTAACTGCCACATATCAAAGAGCGGTGATTTGCATATTTTTTTTTTTATTTATTTACACACTTTATTATGCACTGTAAAAAGTTGTACATTTGTTGTATACTGTTTTTTCAGGTTGTAAGACTAGGCGGCAAGGATAAGGTGAGTGCAAGGTGAATGGTCAATTCACTCGTGAGTCTTGTGCAGTGGGTATACATTCACGGGTGAGGCTCACAATTCAAGAGAGGTTAAGGTGAGTTACTCACCTGATTGATAAATGTGCACCGGTTGGTTTGTATGGGTTTTTATGTGTTTTTTAAGGTGAGTGGAAGTGAGTCTCTTGTTCGCATAAAGGTGAGTGGTAGTGAATGGAAGAGAGATGAGGGAGAAAGCTGATGTGGCGCTGAGGTGTAAGGTGAGTGAGTACTCTCCTTGCCTTCCAGCCTAAGCTGAAATGTGAATATAAAAAAAAACAAAGTATGACAATCAACTCTCGATATCAAATGCTGCCTAGCTCCATGTCGAGCCATGTTTCGTTTTTGAAAAAGACAACATCGTTTTCACAAGTACATGTCTGTGTCAATCGGTTACTCATTTTAAATGTGTCAGCGTTTTGTCTTTTTTATGTAAGTATCAAATGTATTATCGAAGCTGACAGTCCATGTACAAAGAAACGCAACTAAAAAACCTTTAACCCAAAAAAGACATACGTCAAAAACTGTAAGTCGTCGCTACTTTACGCAATTATCATAGTTTAACACCCGGATAAATTTATTAAATGAGCCTTGACAACATACAAATTGTTGATAAAAAGTTCCACATATAGAGATGTAGGTACTAGACTGCTAGCTAGTAGGAAAAACAACAACAATTAGGATAAGATTTGCACAAAGATAATTGCAATGCAACGTGTATATTAGTATCATTTCGAAACTCAGGAGTCAGGAGTACTCAAACTACAACTTTTGATACTGTTGATTTTCGTAAATGTTTTGGGAATTTTGTTGTTTATCTCAAAATCACATCGTAATCATTGCCCTTGGAACATTCTTAATATCTGGCCCCATCATCAAGAAAATACACCAATTCAAACTAGGAATATCATTTCTTGACTGCTTCAATCTTTTTCAATTGTATTATGCTTTGAGAAATGATACATGGACCTAAGCTTATGTTTAAACTTAGACCTAAAACCACTTGCTATCATCTTGATGAATTGTAAAATAAGTGAGTCCATGTCTATAATCATCAGAATGCTGACACTTGATTTTAGATATAAGTTTAGACCTAAGTTTAGATTCATGTATCATTTCTCTTATGTTTTTTCTTTTCTTTTCTTCTTGTTCTTAATCATATTGATCTCGATTAAGCATGTCATTACTTGGTTAGTGACTACTTTGAATATTCAATATTGAGTTGTTATGCTAATCGAGTAATTTGTTTTTGGAGATGCAACTAAGTACATATGGTGAGCATCGGATCAAAATCGAACCGATCAGAATCGGATCAAATCGAAAATCGATTTTTTAGAAGACATGAACTGAAAACTGAAGTGACTCAGTTAGGTTCGGTTTTGTGTCGTCATGTTCGGTATAGTTTAGATTTGTTTTTTCTCGGTTTGGCTCGAACCGAACCAAAACCGAAACTCATAAATATATAGAATTGAAAACCAAACCGAATATGATCGGTTCTGTTTCAGTCAAACCGGTTCAGTTTGATTTTCAATATGTTTTGCTCAACCATTTATTTGTAAATATTCTCGGCTACACAATTGTAATATCAATAAAGTATAAGTTCTTGGGTTTAAGCGAGTAGTACCCTATTGCAATTTAGATTGTAGTTACTACTAATTAGTAACTTGGTTAACTATAGGTTGTGTCTCAAGCATCCTTTGGAACATTTTCTTGCCATATTTTCAATTTCAATCGCGACTTCATGTTTTGTCAATTTTAGTTTTTGCCTACGGCTATGCTAAAGTTATTACCATAGATATATAGACTAACCATTTTATGGACGTGTGTTTTTCGCAAAATTCAAGAAATTACTACTGTAAGTACGTAATCTTCTTGGTTAATAAAATATAGACTTAACACCTTGAAGATAAAACTAATTTAGTTACGATCATCTTTTATCCTATCATGACACCTGTGAATAGGGCTGGGCATCAAAGGTCCAAAACCGAACCGGACCGACAAAACCGACAAAAACCGAGCTAACCCGACGGCCCGTCGGTTCGGTTTCGGTTTCATGTTTTACATGTTTTCGGTTTCGGGTCGGTTCGGCCCAAAACCGACAAAAACATACCTAAATACACCTAAACCGAACCGAACCGACGGCCCAACACAAAACCTAACCGACCCGACGGCCCGTCGGTTCAATTTCGGTTTAGGTTTTTCATGAATTTTGATTTTCGATTTTGTCGGTTCGGATCGGTTTTGGACTGACGCTCAGCCCTACCTGTGAATAACTAAAAGCTTAACTCGTCCATCGTCAATAGGCTCCACTGGACCCATTTGTTGTTCCTACAAATGATGTTTGGTTCATTAACCCAATCCTTGTTCGGCAAGGTTGTCAAGATCGGGATCCTACCCAGGATCGTTTTTGTCTTTGCAAGATCATGATCGTAAGATCGGATCGGGATCTTAAGATCCTACTATAATGTTATTTCTTGATAGTTTATGTAATTTTATACAAATCTACAAATTCTAATACATTATAACCACAAAATACTATGAATGTTTCATATAAATGTTGTCCTAAATTATGATTATAAAATGTTTAAAAAGATTAACATATTGTTTTTTGAATTCTACAAACAAACAACCCATAAATTTGTAGTTTTTTAGTTTGTAATCCGAGAAGAGTAAGATCGGATCGGATTATATCGTAAGATCGTATGGTCAAGATCGGGATCCTATAAAATCTTAAGCTTACAAAGATCCTATGTAGGATCCGGATCGTTTTTGCTTTACAGTATCGTAAGATCCTAAGATCATGATCGGGATCCTGACAACCATGCTTGTTCCCATGTAAAATATACTCTCCATTATTTATTAATTTACATTTTCATTTTAAATTGTCTTAAAATACTTGTTCACTTTAATATTTTAGTCAACAAAAAACTTTAATAAGTAAAAATAATATTTGATTGATAAAGAGTGTAGTTAGTGAGAATTTTCATAAATTACATATTATTTTAATTTGAAAGTGAACTAATAAATTGGAATATGGAGTATTTTGCCGTATATATTTTTTAAATGTAAATGTGTATACTTTTCAATTTCTCAAAATTAATATGATGTTTCTATAAGACTATAATACATACATTTAAATATTTTGGAGTTGTGGTGTTATCACTGTTATGCATATAATCTTAATTCGATATTATAAGAGCGGTTAGGGTGCATATGGTTCGGTTCTGGTAGTATGGTTTTTGGGTGTGTTTGGTAGCGAGCATAAATGGAGCAATTAGCATTTAGCATTTAGCGTTTTTGAAAAAAGCTTGTTTGGAATGATTAACAGTTAGCATTTATAAGCAAAAAAAGGCTAAACGCTAAATGCTCTTTGAATAAGCATTTAGCATTATGCCATTTTACACAAGAAAATTATGGCTACAGCTAGGGGTGGAAACGAGCCGAGCCGAGCTCGAGCTCGTTAAGGCTCGAGCTTGGCTCGTTTATATATATAAAGCTCGAGCTCGGGCTCGAGCTCGTTTCGAGCCTTATACTTTGAGCTCGAGCTCGGCTCGTGAAAATTTTCATAAGCTCGAGCTCGGCTCGGGCTCGACTAATTTTATGATGTTTTGAGCTCGCTCGTTAATTACATAATGCTCGAGCTCGTTTACTACTTTTAAGCTCGTTTATACGTATAGACGATATATACACGTATATAATTCTAGGGCTCGTTTAGGCTCGCGAGCCTACTCGAGCTTTTTGTACAGAGCTCGAGCTCGAGCTCGATTATTAAATGAGCCCAAAATTAGGCTCGAGCTCGGGCTCGAGCTCGTTTAAGCTCGGCTCGTTCGAGCTTTTTACCGATCCGATCCCGAGCTTTTCACGAAGCGCTCGGCTCGTTTACACCCCTAGCTACAGCTATTCTATCAAACATTTTTATAAATTAAACTGCTACTGCTAACTGCTACTGCTAACTACTACTACTAGTTTCACCAAATACACCCTTTGACTAAAATTGGACCGAAATCAAATATTTTTATTTTGAAAACCTACTTAATCGTTTAGGCTATTTTTGGTACAGTTTTGTTGATTTTCACTCGGATATTTGTTGGGTTTAGGACATTTTGGGTTAACCATTAATATTTGGGCTTGGTTAATCTAACTTAGAATTAAAATTTGACCCAACAGATTGTCTTTGTTGTTTTACTAATTCCTAACTCAATAGGCTGATATTATATTCAGCAAAATTGGTGTAGTTCAATGATGTTGTAAAAATTTAACACAAGAAGACATATAAGTATATAACTCAATAATATAATGAACACTATAGCCCCAAAATTTAATTGAAATAAATATTTACTAGTTAAAATGGTTTGG
This sequence comes from Chrysanthemum makinoi, assembly GCA_910596185.1. Lineage (NCBI taxonomy): Eukaryota > Viridiplantae > Streptophyta > Magnoliopsida > Asterales > Asteraceae > Chrysanthemum > Chrysanthemum makinoi. The sequence goes on from OU343217.1 coordinate 139,659,155, forward strand.
TTCTATTTTTCTGAATTTAGTTTATAACCAAAACCTAACCACTAGCTAAGGCATTGTTTAACGTTATCACTGTTTTATCGTAAATGCATAATTTACCTTTCAAAAAAGGCTTTGAGAAAACAGGTTATGAGTTCAATCTCAACTCTTGATCTAAAGTCTTTATATGCTCATTCGTGAGGCTAACCTAAGGATGCCAAGAAATTAAAATCTTTTATTTCTCTTTTTAAAAACTAGCAATGTTTTTGTAGGTTATTTCTAAAGATATTTTTTAATCTTATATTTTTACTCTTAAATACTCTCCATCCAAAAATTATAGTTTTTATTTTTATTTTAGAATGTTTTAAAATAATAGTCATTTTGTTGTGTCAAATTAATTAAAAAAGAGTTTATTAGTGGAGATAATATGAAAGGCAAAAGTTCAATATAGAACCAAAATTTACCATAGATCCAATCAACCAATAATAGCCATTCATTTTTTTATTATGATAAACTTTCACCCTTTTTAAAAAATTAAATATCTCGCAAACCGTTAATCGTTACGCGATAAAAATTATCCCATCGTGACGAGAATTAAATTATCTTTCTATAGATATGCACTACTATATATTTTAACAACTTTTTTTTTTCAAAATTTCGGTCAACAAAAATCATATATGATTTGTGAAAATCATATATGATTCGATTTTTACGAATCACATATGATTTTTGAGAATCATATATGATTGTAAAAATCATATATGATTCGTAAAATCGAATCATACATGATTTTTTAAAATCATATATGATTCAGTAAAATCATATATGATTTTTTCGGACTGAATTTTTGAAAAAAAATGTTTGTCGAAAATATGTAAAAGTGCATATCTATAGAAAGATAATTTAATTCTCGTCACAATGGTGTATTTTTTATATTTTGAAGATTTACCGTTTGTAAGATATGTTGTTTTAAAAAAAAAGGTGGAAAATGATTTTGTATTAATTTAGATAAAAAATGAAGGGTTATGATTGGTTCATTTGTTCTATGACAAATATGAGTTCTATATTGATCTCAACTCTAATATGAAATTAGTTAAAAAGTATGCTGATGTCACATTTTTAAATTGGGAGGTGATTTGTACATTTTTTTAATTGATTGAGGCACTCTAAATTATAATGTGTGGAAGAGTGAAATTTTGTGAAGGTGATATGAAAGTATAATCGTACAAAGACTCTAATTTAGAGTCCCAATCAATTGAAAAAGTGTATAAATCAATTCCATTTTAAATTATGTATTTTTTGTTTTGAGATAGAAGAAGTATTTTAGCCAATGAGGTTTAAACAAATAACGTATTCACTGGTACAGTTGTAGATCACTGAACTCAACGCAAACACTGAAACACTTTCCTTCCTCCACTAAAAAGATTTCTTGTTGTTTTTGTGTGAAGAGAAATAATGGGCGACGATGAATCAACAAATTGCAAACGTTTATCAGAAACCAACGTTCGGGACCTTTTCGATTCAGTTGATGCTTTCCTCTTCGACTGTGATGGTCTGTCTCTTTTCAAATCTCTTTTATACATTTACTCATTTTCTTTAAATTAACACTACCACACAAAAAGCCCCCGTGGGCACGTGCCCCTTAGCGAAATGATTGTAGTGTAAATTTTTTAAAATATCTGGCTATTTTTGTAATCTTTTAACGAACCGATTTGTAGTGTAGTTTCAAAATTTGCCTCTTCAACCATAACTTTATGGCTCCGCTCTTGGGACCCATCCTGGTTCCGTCAATGATAATGGGCGAGTTTGCCTTCTAAACAAATTAATTTTTATAAAAAAAATATTACAGTATACGAAATGTAGCAAACATTTGACATAGTAGTATCTTTTTCCCATTGTATGTACATATTTGCACCAAAATGCAATCTTTCACATTGTTTACCACTTTGATGTAGTAACATACAGTAGCACGTTTAGCTATGTTAGGACATAGGAAGCAGGTTATAACTACTTGGAGGTTTCAACGTGTTTATGTAAGATTTTTGGGTCATGCTCGGTTTTACACTTGATCTCGTACTTTCTAGCAGGTGTGGCTATATGTATGTTAGGTTCGGAGGACAGGTATCTTCTCCGAATATTGGGTTGTCACAATTGTAATTTTTTGGATTGTTGTAATTTTGGGGTTCAGAATATCATTGTTTGTTGAAATTATGGTTTTAGTGTCATGTGTTCTAACTTCTTGTTAGTTCGCTATATAAATACTAATTACATGTCTTTCAAAATATAATAATAACAGTCGGAACAAGTGAAAGTATGTCGTGTATTTTATAAGTTACATCATGAATGGAGATATGTGAATGATGGTTTGTGTCATGGTGATGATTAGGTGTAATCTGGAAAGGAGATACACTCATTGATGGCGTTCCACAGACTTTGGAGATGCTTAGGTCTAAGGTATATAAGTATATTCTATTCATTTACAACATTAGATATCCTTTAATGATAATGATAAGGGATGTTTAAACTATATAATCACTAGCTTCAAATGATTACTTTTGACGCCTGTGAACAAACTATCTTTTCGGTTGTATGCAAGGGGTGTTATATTCTATGAAATGATATGCTCGAACTGTATAATCACCTAGGATCAAATGAACAATTTTGGCAACTATGAACGGCAATTACTTGACATGTAAAGTTATAGTATTATCATTTTTTTTGTTAGATTGAGGGGGGTGTTTGGGACTGTATTTTAAAACAATTATGCACTAAGTGGGTGTTTGGGTCTGTATCTTAAATTAAGGGGTCTTTGTATTTTTTTAAGAATGGTAAATAAATTCCAACATTTGAGAGTGCTTTTGCTGTTTAATATCGCAAAAATCAAATAATTAGCTGTTTGGTCCTTTGGCAAGTTCTGATTATTTAGTGACTAAACAACTAAATAGTTGTTAAGGACTTAACAACTAATGTAACCGAAAACTGACTGCTTTAATAATATGTTTCGGATAAGTTGCTCCCAAAATAAGTATCCAAAACTTGTTATTTGGCCCTGGAATTATCAAATAACTAGAATTACGTTTCCTTCATCAGAACACTTTCAGTTTTTCTGAAACAACGCGAGAACAGTTTGTCAATGCAATCCCAAACACCCTTTAAATTTATGATAATACTGATATTTGATCCATGCATTTCCTTCTGAGATTCTAATACAGGGGAAGAAGTTGGTTTTTGTGACCAACAATTCAACGAAGTCAAGAAAACAGAATGCTCACAAGTTCCAATCCCTTGGAATCCAGGTTACTGAGGTTCGTTATGTTCCATTGCCCATTTTATATAGACGACATATGTTTTTATATGAATCCGATACTCAAGCTTGTAGTTCTTTGCAGGAGGAAATCTTCTCTTCATCATTTGCCGCGGCTATGTACTTAAAAGTCAATGAATTTCCTCCAGAGAAGAAGGTCAAATTTTACATGTTTTCATTGCAGTTCTATTGCAGATATTATTTAATCTTTCTAGCTTTCAAATACTATATGTTGCTGCTATTCTTATATGAGTAATGTTGATATATGGCGTTTTGTTGGAACAGGTATACGTAATAGGCGGGGAAGGCATAATAGAAGAGTTGAAACTTGCTGGTTTTACTGGGATTGGTGGTCCTGTAAGTTTATTTATTTATTTATTTATTTATAAATAACAAAACATGAAACAGATTAGTACCTTCGAAATTTGAAACGAAGTCACCCTATAAAATGAATCTGTTAACATGTGCTGTCATTAAGTATTTATTTCTCAATTTATGCATCTACAGGAAGATGGGAAAAAGACGGTGCAGCTTAAAGCAAACACACTCTTCGAGCACGATAAGAGTGTAATGTAACTTCTTGTTAATTTATATATTTTCATTTTTTAGTGGCTAATAGTAGAAGTACTAGAATACTAGCTTTTTAATTTGTGATGACAGGTTGGAGCAGTTGTAGTTGGAATTGATCCGTACATAAATTATTACAAACTCCAGTAAGATATTTTATTTGAAAATTTTGGTTGAAGTTTTGAACTACTGAAAAGATGTTATGTATGAAAAATGTGACCAGGTATGGAACTCTTTGTATTCGTGAGAATCCAGGCTGCATTTTCATTGCCACCAATCGTGATGCGACTGGAAACATGACTGATTTGCAAGAATGGCCAGGGGCTGGCTGTATGGTTGCTGCAATCTGCGGGTCAACACAGAAAGAGCCTATTGTAGTTGGAAAACCATCTACTTTTTTGATGGAATTTTTACAGAAGAAGTAAGTAATGATTTCTTGTATCAATACGTTAATTTAGTATTATGATATGTGTATGCTGACAGCTGACTTGTGTTCATGGGTGTTCAGATACAACATTCCTACAGGTAAAATGTGCATGGTGGGTGACCGATTAGACACTGATATATTATTTGGACAGAATGCGGGGTGCAGAACATTACTTGTTCTTTCAGGTCGATAAGTTTATATTCTTTTAAACCATTTTAATTTGTATGTTTTTTGTATTACACTTAGCTTTAGATGCCCCATACTTAATATGTCGATAATGGTTGCAGGTGTGACAAATCAGTCAACACTCGAAGATCCCTCAAATCATATCCAGCCAGAATTTTACACAAACCAAATTTCTGACATTTTTGATCTAATAAATCATGAATAAAACCATGGCAGAGGATGTTGATCAATGAAGAAATACAATCGTAATAATCCGTGCATAATCCAACAAGGCGCAACAAACCATTGTAGAAGTATGTTTCTTTTTTATGTCATGCAAGAACATCTTTTGAAATTACCAATAAATGGCAGCCAGCATTGGCCTCTTTGGAGCCTCATTTAATGTGTAATAAGACACATACAAGATTTATGATTTATGTTCTGTTAGAATGTCTGAATATTTGTGTTCATTGTGTATGGGTTAACAATGATATGTTTAAGGTTTGACCACACAATGCAGCGTAGTTAGGATCTAAGCTGCTGGCTACATGACATTAGCAAGTGAAAATAGATTATGTCCTGCTATATGTTTTGAATGCGATACCGGCAAAGTGGGGTGGAAGTAGCTTGTAATCGCGCTTGCTAGGATCAAACTGTGATTGCTTCAGTGTTATAGTGTTTGAATGATACAGGAGTCAAATTATCTCACCAAACTTTAGAGATCACAGCTAACATTACAAATCATGTTATACGTAGTATAAAATCTTTTTATAAGTATGGGCCTTTCAATAGAATATAAATGCAACTAATATCAATAGTTTAACTAAGGTTTTGCTAAACGTAGCTCTTAGGCTTTGTTTGAGACGTAATCACATGGTCAAACCTTAGTAAACTGAGCATTTTGAGGCTGCTATCATCAACCAGATTGAGTGCTTATGGCTAACGTAAAAAAAAAAAAGGAAAACTGTCATTATTTTTTGAATTTACCTTAAGTGCTATGTTTTAGCCAAATCTTTTTTTACAGATAATCAAAACATCGTTTGTTTTTAAAATTTAAGAAACCGTAAGGGTCGTTAAGGCTGCCCCCAGTAAGGGGATTCAATCCCCTTACTTTTCACTGCCACATCAGCTTTCTCTCTCCAGCGACCTTCAGGCGATTGGTGCCGTAGGCGACCAAGTTCTAATTTTTTTTTTTTTTTTTTTTTTTTTTTTTTCACTTCGTACATGATTTGCATGGCTCAACTATATTTGCATGACTCTACTATATATATATCTATACGTGTTTCATTTGTGTTTCATTTGTCTATACACTTGTTTTTTCACTTCTTCATGCAACGTGTTTCATTTGTATTACACAAGTCTTCTTCTCAACAAGTCTTCTTCTCAACACAAGTCTTCTTCTGTTCATGCAAAGTTATATCATTTCTACACAAGTCTTCTTCTCAACAAGCAAACCAAATCACAAGACGTGTGGTACCCAAGATGCAAACGACCATCTCAAATAAAAAAAAAGGAGGATTTTTGTTGTCATTCGTTTCTTTCTATCGATCGAGCACACGACCATCTTAGTTTTTTTTAGGCGATCGAGTATCACCCACAACAAGCCAATCGACTTGAATCGATCGCCGGTCACTCCTCGATTGACTACTCGATCGACCTATTGCATTCAGCCAAGGTTCCCAGCTTTGGCCACCGGCGGTATGCTGGTGGAGCGGAAGGGGTGATCCCTAATTTCCTTGTATTGTGTGTAGGGGTGTTATTTGGTTATCAGGTCTTATCGAGTCGGGTTAAGTCGGGTTTTGATTTTTAAAAAGTCACCTACAACCCGATCTGATAAGGAATCAGGTTATCGGGTTCAGGTGGTATTCGGGTCGAGTTATATCGGGTTGTGTGATTGGGATTATCAGGTTATGCTACAAATGAGCAACTAATAAATTATCAAATCTGACTTTTTCTTTCGAACACTTTCCAAATATGACTTTGCTCAAACATAAAAAAGTATATTGGTGACTACCAAGCCTCTTTTTGTGTCATTTGAGACTTGTGTTAATTTAAACCAAACATAAAAAACTATATGGAACCAAACTTACTACTAACTTATGTTTCTTGTGGTTGTACACCCTTCTGTATCTTCTATAGATATGTTGATCTACTGTAGAAGCATTGTACTGCACATAGTTAATGCAAAATGAAACAGTTGAAACAACATCAAGGCAGTGGAGCTCCAATCTTTAATGTATGAGCACTTGCATAATTCAGAAAACAAAACAAGCAACGTATAGCACCTTAATTCATATTGAGCTAATGATCACATCCTCATTTCTCCATACACCTACTTTATTAGAATACAAAAAATAAGCTTAGATTTTAAGTAGAGGTGGCAAAACGGGCAGGCCGGGCGGGCACGGGCTACGGGTCAAACGGGCTATGGGCCAAACGGGCGCGGGCTAAACGGGCACGGGCCAAACGGACACGGGCCAAATGAGGCTCATGTTATACGAATCGCTTTTAAAAAGACCCAAAACGACGATATAAATTTCTCGAACTTAACACCTCATTTATATTTAAAAAATTAAATATAAGTTTTTCTTTAAAAACAATATAATGTTCGAGAAAAACATGTGCCCGTTATGCCCATTTAACTTCTAAATGGGCAATACATGCCCATTTAAAAAAAAGAGAGAGTCCAAATGTGCCCAAATCTTTTAAAAGTTTGCCCATTTAGCCCATTTTTTTTATTTTTGGCACAAATTGCCACATCTAATTATAAGTTTAACTCCGATTATATAAGAGTGCTTTCAAAAGATTAACCAAATTCACACGAACCAAAGAAATAAAAGAAAAGTTCAAACTGATTTATAACAGTGAAGTAAGCAATATTTGGACCTGAATGTATCTACCTTCTGTTCTCTATAAATAAGCCTTTTTTTGAGACTTTTGTTTGTTTCATTAAGATGTTTTGAGTCTGAATATGAGTACCATATCTTACTGATAAGAGGTGGCTATAAAGTCTGAATCTGTATGTGTCATTTGTTTTTATAAATTGTCTGAATGATTTTAATTGTTTGATTGTTAAGTATCAATTAAACTATAGCAATGCGATAAATAAGTAGATTGTGTAAACATGAACAAAATATTTTATCTAAATTTAACATAGTTAAAACCTATTACACAAATTGTCTTAAAATAAAACATATAAATTTAACGCAATGAAACAACAACTAACTAACTTATCTAAAACCAATTAATTCAAGACCCAACTTGCATTATCTATGCCGCTATTTAATCTCGTAATCTCAAATGCAATTGAGTTTTAGTTCACTTAATAAAATGTTACAATACGAGGAGATAATCTCGAAATCATGAATACAATATAGGTCATCAAAATTGCTATTATTATACATTTGTTTGCGACTCTCTTAAAGCAAAAAAATTTATTATCTTTTCATGATTCACATATGCTATAAAATCTTATATGATTTTAAAATAATGTTATAATTAACTATACACACATAACAAAAATGCTAAGATACAACTACAAAAAGTTGATTTTTTTTTTCGTAAAATGTAAAAGTACATGAAAGTTACACCTTTTGTGACAAAAATTAATTACAATGTTTGTTTGATTGAAAATGAAAAATACTTTTCTTATTTCCTTCTTATCTACTCACGTGACCCTTTGCCCCTACAAATTAATACTAAGGATATTAATATGCTGGAGTTTTTTACTATCTTATTTTTTCTTTCTACCACTCATCTTCTTTCTCTCAAAATTTCAAGAGCTTCTATCTTCTTCTTCAACATTTTCATGCCTACTTTTTCATTTCTTTTCTATCCTAATGCTACATGGACCCAAAATTTTATGCACCTGAAATCTTGATGTTCGGGGCCGTCGCCTAACTTGTAGGAGCTGAAAGGTTTATGTAAGGATAAAAGGCTTTAAGACATAATCAACACCTCTAAATGGGTAAGAGCTTTAATATGTGCTTATTTCTGACTCGCATAAAAGAAACAAACACAAGAAAGTCTGACCGCGTCTGAGTCAGTCAGAAGTCAGAGGCAATAAGACCATCTTTTAGAAAAACAAACACAGCTTTAGTGTAATTTTGAACCAAACATAAAAAAAACAAATTAAATATTGATTTTCGGGTCTTATCGGATTGAACCGATAACCCAACAAAAAAAGTTTCTAACCCTAACCTGACCGGATAACAATGTCGGGTTATCGGCATCGGGTGAAACTAACCCGATTTAGCCCGGCCCGATAAGGCTTATCGGGTTCGAGTCGGGTTAACCCAACCCTACTGAGACTCCTAAATTGTGAGCTGAAGAGAACAAACTGCTGGAATCAACTTTTTCTTTTAAATGAACCCACCTATCCTCTGTATATTGTAATCATTTTGTTTGTTTTAAATGAACACACCTATCATCTGTATGTTGTAATCAATTTTTTTTATCTAACATACTCAACCTCATTAAATGAACCCACCTATCCTTTTATGTTGTAATCAATTTTTTTGTTTTAAATGAACCCACCTATCCTCTGTAAGTTGTAATCAATTTTTTTTTTAAATGAACACACCTATCATCTGTATGTTGTTATCAATTTTTTTATCTAACATACTCAACCTCATTAAATGAACTCACGTATCTTTTGTATGTTGTGATCAATTTTTTTGTTATAAATGAACTCACCTATCCTTTGTATATTGTAATAATTCTTTTATTTAAGATGCTCAACCTCACTAAATGAACCTACCTATCCTGAGTATGCATATAAATATTATACACATATCTTTAAAACAAATGTCACCCAAACCCTCAATAGCTCTCCTTCTCAGTCTGTTTCTTCTTATCTTGTTCGATTCATATTTGTGGTCGTGAGAAATTGCATCTTTCTATTTTGCAAACAAATGTTTCAAATTTTTAAGTACTTTTTTTTGTTCACGAAATTGAAGAGAAATACAAATAACACTAATTTCATGCAATGCCTTTTTGCTAACAAACTACAAAAGTTACATGCATTAAGAAAATGCAAGAACAACAACATAAAACAAAATATATATGTAGCTTACAACTTCCAGATTGAAACGCTAGTAGATCAGATCATCTTCTTCCGTACAAAGAATGGTTCTAGATTACGACATACAGAAGATAGGTGGGTTCATTTAAACAAAAAAATTGATTACAACATACAGAGGATAGGTGGGTTCATTTAAAACCAAAAAAATGATTACAACATATAAAGGATAGGTGGGTTCATTTAAAACAAAAAAATTGATTACAACTTACAGATGATAGGTGGGTTCATTTTAAACAAAAAAATTGATTACAACATAAAGAGGATAGGTGGGTTCATTTAATGAGGTTGAGTACGTTAGATAAAAAAAATTGATTATAACATACAGAAGATAGGTGTGTTCATTTAAAACAAAAAAAATTGATTACAACATACAGAGGATAGGTGGGTTCATTTAAAACAAAAAATTGATTCCAGCAGTTTGTTCTCTTCAGCTCACAACTTAGGAGTGTCAGTAGGGTTGGGTTAACCCGACTCGAACCCGATAAGCCTTATCGGGTCGGGCTAAATCGGGTTAGTTTCACCCGATGCCGATAACTCAACATTGTTATCCGGTCAGGTTAGGGTTAGAAGTTTTTTTTTATTGGGTTATCGGTTCAATCCGATAAGACCCGAAAATCAATATTTAATTTGTTTTTTTATGTTTAATTCAAAATTACACTAAGGTTGTGTTTGTTTTTCTAAAAAACGGTCTTACTGTCTCTGACTTCTGACTGATTCAGACGCGGTCAGACTTTGCTGTGTTTGTTTCTTTTATGCGAGTCAGACATAGGCAGATATTAAAGCTCTTACCTATTTAGAGGTGGTGATTATGTATTAATGCCTTTTATCCTTACATAAACCTTTCAGCTCCTACAAGTTAGGCGACGACCCCGAACATTAAGATTTCAGGTGCATAAAATTTTGGGTCCATGTAGCATTAGGATAGAAAAGAAATGGAAAAGTAGACATGAAAATGTTGAAGAAGAAGATAGAAGCTCTTGAAAATTTGAGAAAAAGAAGATGATGAGTGGTAGAAAAAGAAGATAAGATAGTAAAAACTTCAGTATATTAATAACCTTTAATTATGCAATTTTATGTATATAATTAACCATTAATTCAATTTGTTTGTTTCTAGGTATTTTTTATTAATTATTGACAAGTATTGCATTATAGTTGTCAAAACAAAAATAAAACAAATAACTAAGTTAGATTTCATGCAGCCTTTTCACGTGTTTATTAAAACGTGTAACCCATAATCACAAAAACGAGTTGACTCGTGATGCCACTATTGGGATTAATCAATCTAAGTTAATCATTAACTACGAGTACGCAGCGGATAATGGATCTAGTTAATACGATTACAATTAACACGTATAATAAACAAAACAAAGGTAAAAGGGAAACAAAAAAACTAACCCTCGTAGTCACCTGCAAGTTATAAACAAGAAACTAAGTAATCAACGCGATCACCTCTACAAGTGCTCACACAAACACGTTAAACCGAATACGCCCGATAAGCTAGTCGTATCACGTTTACCCAACAAACAAGTGTCTAAGCTCAAAACCCTCGAACCAAACAAAACCCTTACTGCCCTTTGTTGTCCGAGAATCAAACAAACCCGAGAACCAAACAACCCTTTGTCCGATATTGGGTAAAGAGTACCCGATAGTACCAAAAGAATTTTCGGGCTTAAAAAATTGTTATATTTGTACTAAGAAAAAAGTTTTAATGGGTTTCTTTTTTTTATATAAAAATATATAGAAAATATATATATTTGTGAATTCGGTTTTGTTTTCATTTTGCCAAAATATCCAAATCAAAAACAGAATATTTAATTTGGTTCGGTTAAGTTACAAATGCGGTTCCTCGATTCGGTTTTGATTTTCGATTCCCGTGAGTATTACCTGATTTGTGAAATTCATAAGAAAGGAGATGAGGGTTCCTTTGATACAAACTACAAATGTTTAGCATTAATGATTGGGATTAGATTTATAAAACAATGTTTGGATTCAAAAAACCAAATATCTGGCCATCTTCAAATCCATGATGAGATGGTAGGTTTTGATACATCATGTACATATAATTGATGTGAGATACTTTCAAGTTTCAACCTTTTTGTTTTGTTGATAATTTTCAAACACATTACTGTTTTGTTTTCTAAACATTTTTACATAAACAATATTATACTATGTACCAATTATATATTTTATATCTCTTACTTTTTTTTAACGTTACGTTCTCGAGTTCAGTTTCGAAGAGAGTTGAAGAAAAAGAAAAGGAAATTGTGAACAACTTGTGTTCTCTTGCTTTTTTTTAACGTGTGGAAAAGAATGAAATTTGAAGGAAAAAAAAGTCTAAAACTTTTTCCTAAAACATGGACGGAAATGAAAGTATACTAAAGTCTAACATTTCAAATGACAAACATATCCTTACTTTCTAAACTTTAAAACTTTTAAATAAGAGTAATTGTAAATACACTAACTATTTTCATTTCTCTTTTATGTATTTTCAACTCAACAACACAGAGTTTGATTAAACTTTTCTTTCTTTTTCTCATTTATTTTTTAACTGAAAAAGACAAATTTTTTTTTTCACACTCGTCTTTCTTTACTTTTCATTTCCTCATTTTCACTTTCTTTTCTTAATCTAAAACTCTAAAACCTAAGGTAAAACTAATCCAAATCATAATTCAAATCCGAATCCGTATCGCATTCCATTAACAAACCAAACGTAACCCTTAGCCTTTTACTGAGTGCATTATTGTATATCTGTTCTATACATGTCTCAGCGTTAGTGGCTTATCACAAAGTTGATAGTTTCTTTTTATCATTTATATGTCACAAAAAGAATTCTATTTTTTTTAGAATAAAAGATAGATTCAAATCATTCAATGACTTATATGCATTTAAGAGTCTTTTGCTCAACCATGTAGTTTTACACTTGTATAACTTGTAGAAAAGACAGTTTATCCGTCAATTGGTACAAGATCCAAGGAAAAAGGTACAACACTACGATGCATGGAAGTTTATCCAGTAAACTTGATAGTCAACATAGTTAAGTCAAAGACTCAGCAACAAGTTAAACCGACAACAATATGTTGTGATCATTTTAACCAACTTATACCTCTTAAAAGTGTGTCAATAATGTCACCATTCTAGTACCTTAATAGACTAGCTATTACTTAGTAATTGTAGCAAACTAACATTATTTCCATATACTGTACCTGATATTACTTAGTTTGATTCTTGAAAGTCAAACAGTGCAGTTGTCATACAAGTAGCATATAATATTCCATGAAGTTTTTACATTCATACCGGTCCCATCAAGAACAACCAAAACCAAACAAGAAACTAAACATAATAGATTCAAAATCTTAGAATGTACGGATTCAAATTTGGGTGATCACGATATGAAGTTCATAGACGCAGAAAGAAGTCGATTAAGCAAAGGATGCCTCAACATAAACAACCCAACCATAGCCGCAACAACCTTAATTGGTACTACGTATTACATATAGTTCAATAGCTGAAAACAAAACAAAATTAGTCAAAACATAGCATTATATGCATCTACATTGACATAAAAAATTAGAAATTAAAATAAACTGAGATTAGTCAAGAGCTCAAATCGCATCATCATTAGATCCATTGCTGATCAGTGGTTTGGTTAGGTTGCTGCTATTAATGGATGAACTACTAGATGAATTAAATCTTATATGATCCCTCATGAATTTTTTTGGTTGTTTTGAGCCTTTTTAACTATTTACAGTTGAAATTTATAGCCATAGCGTCGTTTCTATCAAGTGCATTCATGCCTCGTTTGTTTAATACAAGTATATAATTTGTGTTAGCCATTCATTAAGTGCAATATATATGGCAAAGAGCACAACACTAAAATGCATGAGATGCAATGCACGTGACTCAATATTTTTGATACAGCCAGAAGCAACATACACGGCTAAAGACACCTTAAAACAAAGCAGCACAAAACTATAATCATTTATCAAAAGAGATCAAATTTACCAGCTTGGACTTAGAATATTCAAAAGTAGGCCCAAATAAACTTTTTTAAGCTCTTTATATCCCAACTTTGACAACCAAACTCAAAACACACTTATCATATGTTCTTACATTGGAAACAGGTGCAACATTGTGAGGCATTATCGCATATACTAACTTTTCCAATACCAGCTTACCTGCTTCATCTACAACCCTCAGTCGAATTGTACACATGAGTACCATGAAGAACCTAGCCTCCTAGCCTTCCATTATCAAACGGTGTTTCGTGCGGTGTCTTAAGACTGAAACACTTGCTCCAATGAACCTGTGAAGCTTCTTACACCATTGTTTAAGACAAAAAAAGGTTTGAAAATGCTCAGCATTTTAAGAAACAAGTTAAATACTGTGTTAGCTTAAAATTTCTAATGTCCGTATCAAGTATGAAATAACAAACTCTTTTTAAAGGCTTATAATTTGGGATAATGATAGCTACAGGCAAACTAAAAATTGTCGTATGGCCAATCCTAAAAACCGCTGTTCACAAAGGCTGCACACACATGGAACTATGTAACCCTTAAAACTAAAGACCAAAATTATTGTGTTAGAAGTACTAACAACACCATTTGCTTTATGCCGAAGCCATAATTTTGAGCATATCTAAGACGCCACAGGAGGGAACAGAAAGGAAAAGAGCAACACATTGGATAAAGCATATGCAGAGCAAAATTACATATAAAGAAGCAATGTAATCCATAGGGAGTGTTTGACATTGCTTATTAAAACTTCTTAGGCTTATATGTTCATTATTACATGAAATAAAGGCTGTTAAAATATGCATATTGAAACCGCTTATTTCACTTGCAAATAGGCAAATGCTCACATGGATAAGTAATTTCTGACAAACTAACTTCAGTACAACAGTTTTAGATCACATACACATGTAAGTTATGTTAGTTTTATGGATATAAATTAGTAGGCATGAGTTAGGATCGAACTCGAGACAATGGGATTGCACACTTTACGTATAAGAATTAAAAGTTAATAATTAAATATAAATGTTATATTTATTTATTGATTAAATGAAATAACTAACGGACGTTATGTAATTAATGTAATGGACTAACGAGCGTTAAATGTATTTGGAAAAGGACTAAATTGTAAAAGATGGGAAGGTTCCGGAATCCCTTGTGGGATTATGAAACCGATCGGCCACAAGGACCAAACCCAACCCAACTTTGACTCAAACTTGTTCACCAAGTTTGCTTGAGTATATATACAAAACCTAGGGTGTTTGTAAATCATCTCTTGTGCTCATTAACTAAACCTAAAATTGTTTTGTGTGTTTTCTTGTCCTCAAAACCGGTCGGCACCCTCTAGGGGATCGATCCACTCTTTTCCAATAAACCAAGTTATTAGTTTTATCAAAACTGGCATTAATTTAATTCGGTTTAGTACGTGTGTACAAGAAAGTGGTAATAACACAATATTGTTATTATTCTTGGATTGAATTACAAAACGGTAATGGGTAATTCATATAATCCTAATTAAATCAAATTAGGGTTCTTCCATTGCTAGTCTGTGGATTTGATTCTTATTCGGCTAGAATCAAGTAAAGGTACGCATATTCTTTTATGTTAATTAATTATTCGTTAATAAATCCTATACGCTTCCGCATGTGTTATTTGATGTTTTGTGATTATTTATTTGATTGTCATGATATCTAATTCCAACAGTGATATCAGAGCCATTGGTTTTAAAACAAATAATTGTATGTTGTTTGATATGGTTAATCTAGGGTTTATGTTTTTATTTTTTTTTGGGTCGATTTTTTTTAATTAGGGGCGTACCCCATTATTTTTTTTAATTCGACTCATAAATTTTTTTTAGGGTTTTGAAAATTGTTTGCTAACCTTATCGAAATCTAGAATTAATATATATTAGTTACGTGATTAATTCATGAATAATTTGTTATGTGTCATGGAATTTTGATATGCGATCTTGTGGTTATTTGTATAGTTGTTATGATATATCCATGATTATACATGCATGTTAGTCATGGATAAGTTGCTTTGATATTGTTTAATTTAGATACATTTATTTACAATAAATCTTGAATTGGGGAAGACTCCAATTATATATATTAATGAATCAATTATGTGTAATTTGGTATATTATTAATTATGGGTTTACGCAATCGATTCATCGATGTATGTGGCTCAGTTTCAATTGGGAGAGTGAAAGCCCTAATTAATATATACATTAATTTAACCTAGATATTGACCTTACATGAACATATTTGCAGTTCTTTAAGTTAGACATTTAAGTTGAGTAGTAAGTGAGAACTGGACTCATGGCATAAGATGGGATGAAACATGTTTTTATTTGCAATAGCATTGGAAAATATAAATCCCATAATGATCTAGGAGTTGGAAATTGTTTGCCAATTAATGTTCGACAGATTACCTTATTATATGCTTTCGTTACTAGCGGATCAACTGATGTAATGAACCTATGATAATTTGGATCCTAGTTTTCGAGAAATTATATGGTTATATGTTTATATGTTTATATTACCGTTGGGTATATTTTATTTTCTTGAAAAGTTGTATTATCGAAAATACTAATACTTGAACTTTTTAGAGAAATGGCTCAAAAATAACGATAACACTAACACTGCACTAAGTTCTGCGTTCAAAAGTTTTTTGATTGAGAAAAGTTGACTGGCTCTAAGAATTTCAATGATTGGCTCCGCTTATTTGAGAATTGTCCAGAGTTCTTGACCGTTGAAATACCTTTATGAACCTTGCCCTGCTGAACCAACCGGACCTACAGCTACTCAAGCTGAAAAGGATGCTTGGCAACTTGAGTATAAGCGTCATAATGATGTGGCTTGTCTTATGTTGGGAATGATGGAATCTGCTCTTCAAAAGCAGTTCGAACATTATTTCCCATATAATATGCTCAATGAACTTCGAACTATGTTTGAGAAACCACCGCCCGTCGAGATTTATGACTTGACCGACGCATTACACAGTGTAGGCGGAGAGGGTAAACCCGTAAGTGCTCATGTACCGAAATGAAAGGTTACATAGACCAACTAAAGGCACTTGGCAAAACTTATGATGATGACATGGCTGTGAATTTGATTAATAGATCCCTTAACAAGGGTTTTAATGGTTTTGTTAGAAACTTCAATATGCACCGTGGGGAAGACAAGCATCGACCTACACGCATTGCTTATTGATTATGAAAAAGGGTTACCTCAAAAGGTTCCTACCGCCTTACTTGCTATTCAGGTGGAAGGATTAATAAGCCAAAACCGCAGCGTGCGAACAACAAGAAGGGGAAGGGCAAAGGGAAAGTTGATAAGGGTAAACAAGTTATGGCCTATCAACCACAACCCAAGAAGAACCCTACTCCTAGGAAGGAAAATCCTAAAAAGGATCAAGCATGCCACCACTGTAAGAGCGTTGGGCATTGGAAGAGAAACTTTGCTCTCTATCTTGATGAATTACGGGAAAATAAGATGAAGTACAAAGGGTCCTTGGGCGCCGGTTCTTCTGGTAATTTATTTGTCATTGAATTATTTACTCTAAATCATAAAAATTCTTGGGTATATGATACTGGATGTGGTATTCACATTTGTAATACACTACAGGGGTTTAGAGTGGAAAGGAAGCTGGCCTATGGGGAGCAATATCTGCACGTGGGAAATGGCGCATGCTGAAGCCATAGGAACGTTTAGTTTAGTATTGCCTTCGGGCTTAGTACTGTTATTGAACAATTGTCATTACGCACCTTCTATAATTAGAGGTTTTGTTTCCTTTTCAGTTTTGTTGGATGATGGTTTTACTCATACTATTTCACGTAATGGAATTTCTGTTTCTTTAAATGGTGTATTTTATTTTAATGCAATTACTGTGAATGGTATGTTTGAAATTGATGTGATTAGAAATGAATCTAACAAATATAATAATTCGATGTTTAGCATCAATAAGAAGATAAAGTTGGACTTGAATTCTTCTTATCTTTGGCATTGTAGACTTGCTCATATAGGCAAGGCTCGCATGCATAAGCTGCAACAAGAAGGGCTTTTGCAAAATATCAATGATGAATCATTTGATAAATGTGAGTCATGCATATCTGGGAAGATGACGAAGAAACCTTTTCATAGCAATATGGAGAGGGCTTCAGATCTACTTGGTCTTATTCATACTGATGTGTGTGGACCACTTAGACATGTGTCAAAGAGAGGTGCTAGCTACTTCTCAACCTTTACTGATGATTTCAGTCGTTATGGTTATGTTTATTTACTTAAGCATAAACATGAGGTGTTTGAAACATTTAAGGTTTTCAAAGTCGAAGTAGAACCGCAATTGGGAAAGAAGATTAAAGCTCTTCGATCCGATAGAGGAGGTGAGTATCTAAGCCAAGAGTTTAAAGATTACTTAGTTGAGAATGGAATTGTCCAGAATCTCACTTCTCCATATACTCCACAACAAAATGGTGTATCGGAGAGAAGAAATCGTACATTGTTGGATATGATACGATCTATGTTTAATCTTACCACTCTACCTTTATCCTTTTAGGATTATGCTTTGGAATCAGCTGTTCGCATTCTAAATATGGTTCCTACAAAGAAGGTTGATAAGACACCATATGAAAAATGGCATGGTAAAGCTCCTAACCTGTCTTATTTAAAGGTCTGGGGTTACGAGGCGTATGTTAGATGTAGGACCTTAAATCTATCAACCTTATCACAAACCCACTTAACGAACACAAGTATCGCCACGTGAAACCACGCTACGCGTAGAACACGTTCAACACAAACACAAACGTTAAGCTTAGAAGAAAGAAATAAAGATGAGAAAGATGGTGACTTAAGATGTAAACCGTGTATGTGTAGAGATAAAGATGAAAACAATAAGATGTTTATATCAAAGGAAAACACACACAAAACACACACTCAAGCACACCCCTCAAATGAGACTTTGAGGGGTTTATATAGTACAAGTAACATGATGCCCTAAAAGGCTTTCTATGGGCTTCGTGGGTTGGACATGGGTTGGATTGGATAAAAGGCAAGCTTAACATAACTAGTACCCATTTAGCTTAGTCCAATCCACGAGCCCGTTGACTATTCTATCACGATGTCTAACACACGATATAAAGTTCCTAAATGTGAATGACCATCACTTCTAATAAAAACTATTAAGGCTAACAATCTCCCCCTAAGGGGTGGTCATTCAAACGATGCTCCAGTTGATTAGGTCTTTACTTTTCTCGAGCTTGAACTTTGTGTGTAGATATATAATAATCTTGAATCTTTGTTCCTTCATGCTTTGTGATCAGATAATGTGGTTGTCTGCCGTTGTCAACTTCGTTGGTTTGGTGTCTCCACGTCTTTCTCCACCATGCTCACACTCCTATTTGTCTTTTGGTTACCAATGATGTAGTTCTCGAGTCTTTAAACTTTGTAGATTCTTTGACATTGACGAAGAATCATCTTTAACTTTGAGTAGCCTTTGATTTTGATGAGAACTTTCATGTGTTGTTGGTATGAGCATGTGGAGAGTCTCACGATCAATCCGCTCCGAGCTTCCATAAGAATAAAACATAAAAAAGGTTAGTAATAAGCGGATTCTGGCACTTACAAGTTTAAATTTCGAGGGTGTTAACAGCATAGTGTGAAAACACATCTCTAATTCTTACAAAGGCCATTTCTGAACTGGAGTCCCACAAGTGAGATAACGCGATGTACGAGGTACACCCTACTTCAGATGAGTCGTTGAGGTACACCGAAGCATCACCCCACGAATGTAGACCGTTTGAGACACACTAAGCGTAATCCACGGGAGTTACCGTGACTGCTGTCGGTGCTTGATGTTGACCCCGGCAGAGTTTCCATTCAATCACTAAGGATCACAATTGTGAAACCTCTCATAAATGTTCTGGCAGATAGCTAAGATCTGCGTAGGACTCTAGAATATATCACTTGTGTCCTTATTGATGAACAACAAGCGATGTCATGTCAAGTGTTCCTATGATATCTTTTGATGAATCTCGTGGCTCTAGACTCAATAGTGCATTTTGGTTTTCCTAAGCGAAGACTAGGGAGAGGGTCTCCTTCTTCAATACCAACCATCTCTAAGAGAAAGTCGATAGATTATGTAGGGTTCCCAGTGAGAATGAAACAAATCCCTTTTAAGAGGAATTGAGTGGCAAGAAGGTTTAGTGCGGTCGTCCACCGGGTCCATGACGCCTTTGTCTTCAATACCAGTGTCATCTAAGTGACAACCAGAGTGATGAATTGAACCGGGTTTCTGCCCTAAGGTTGAATATGGAGGGCTATTTCTTTTCACCCTTTTTCATTACATTTCTTTTTAATTCTTCAACCCATTCTTTCTCCTTTTTCACATTGCTCCTTTTTTCAATCATACCTAAAGACTTATAATACAAACTATGGGTATTGTCCTTGGGTAGATCCCTCCGGCTCTGGCGGTTCATAGGACGGATTTTCCTATCCTTATTCACCTTATAACTCCGTGACTGTCCTATTGTTGCCATAGAACCATTTTTCTTGAAAATCTCTCAGAGTGTATATAAAAGAAAACATGTTTGAAACACTCCGAGAGTTTTATATTTTCAGAAACACTCCCCCTTCACATGTGCTTATAAGTTTTGATAGAAATCTGCACATAGAGGGTAGAGTTCGCACTTTTAATTGATCGGCTCATGATAGACAATTCCCCACGAGACACGGTTACGTTGCCTAGTTAAAGAGTTCCATTGTCAGTTTTTAGGCGACAACTAGCTCTAATAACTAACTTGAAGTTGTAAACACTCCTTGAAAAGGAGGTTAGACCCATGAAAGTGCATATCTATCACAAGTTTCTCGAGATGGTACATTTACTAACATTGATTCCCGTCAATTCGTTGGTTCCGTCTGAGTCGAGCTCATTTTGAGATTCAAACAACGATCATTAAACTTTTTGATCACATTTTAATCACGTATCCTCCCCCTCAAAAATAGCATATTCGTGATATTTTTGATATAAACGGATTAAACAACATTTTAGAATCTTTTGGGGAGACAAACGGATTTGATTTAAGCATGAATTTGGAACATTTTAGTTTTATACTCCTCCTTTAATAAAGCATAATCAATTAAAGGGTTTTAGAGGGAGTTATCTTGAGCACAAAATATTTTGAAAAAATTTTAAAATCTTTTTGAACAATCTTGAAAAGGTGCTCAAGATGATGATGATTTCTCACCAGTTTTAAATGTAGTGCACTGAAGCGTACACTTGATTTTTTCTATAAAAGCACAAGTTTTGATTTGAAAAATAATCAAAAGTCATCATTTTAGTCCGGGTTTCGTACTGAAGTATACGAAAGCCATAATTTAAGATGTTTTGAGAAACGACATGTTTTGAAAAACATTAAAGAACTCTCGCTCAAGCATCGTACATACCCATATCATTGTTGAATGACATTTCTAGAAACGCATGAATATCGATTATACGAGAGACATGTCGTGAGAAGAATGTTTTTGGATTTTTGATTTTATATTGTTTTTGAATTTTTGAAAGTTTTATATTTTTATATTTTGCTTTTGTTGATTTTTCAAATTTTGTATTTTGTTTTTCAAAAATATTTACAAAGCTTTTTAAAAATCATTTTCAAAATGATTCGAGAAGACGTTCTAGCTCTTCATGAGTTAGGCTTCGCATTCCAATTCGTCGAACTAAATCATCAAACCTTTCTTTTGGAAGGGCTTTAGTAAATAGATCGGCGAGTTGGTAATCGGTCTTCACGAAGAATAATTCAACAAGTACCATTTTCGACGTACTCTTTGATGAAGTGGTCACGGATATGCTTAGTCTTTGAGTGATGAACAGGATTGCATGATATGGCTATGGCACTTTTCGAGTCACAATACATAGGTATTTTATCGAAAGTAAAGCCATAATCGTTGAGTTGTGTTTTCATCCATAGAACTTGAGCACAACACCAGATAGAGACACATACTTCGGCCGTTGAAAGTGCAAAGTGCAATCTTGTTTCTTTGAAGACCACCGACTAAATTTTCACCCAAAAATTGTGCTCCTCCAGATGTACTTCTTGCTGTAACTTGATCACCTGCGTGGTCTCGCATCCGAAAAGGCAATTAGATCAAATCCGGATTCCTTCGGATACCAAAGTCCCATGTGAATGGATGTCTTCGGTACCGAAGATCCGTTTAACCTCTTTGAGGTGCAGTTCGGTAGGCTTTGCCGAAACCGTGCGATAAGCAAACAAAAAATGAATATCCGGTCGACTAGCAGTGAGGTACATGAGAGAACCAATCATGCTCGATATTTATTCGATCAATAGGTTTCCCATATAAATCGGCTCCAATTTTTGGTGAAGTTACCATTGGTGTTCCGACAGAGTCACAATTATCCATACCATGATTTTTCAAAATCTCATTTGTGTATTTAGCTTGATTTATAAAATTCCACGAGGGATGATGTATTTGTAAACCAAGAAAGAATTTTAGTTCCCCATCATGGACATTTCAAATTTGCTTTTCATGAGATTTTCAAAGTGTTTTGAAAGATTCGAATTAGTGGACCCAAAGATGATGTCGTCCACATAAATCTGAACAATCAAAATGTCGTTTTGCATTTTTGTGTAAACAAGTTAGGATCAACTGTTCCTTTGGTGAAATTGTTTTGGATAAGGAAAGAGGACAGTTCGTCATACCACGCTCTCGAGCTTGTTTCAATCCATAGATTGCCTTTTGAGTTTGTAGATGTAGTCGGATGTTCCATGTCGATGAAGCCTTCGGTGACTCACGTACACTTCTTCTTTCAGAGTTCCATTCAAGAACGCGGTCTTAATGTCCATCTGATAAATCGTGATGTTTTTGTGAGCTGCATAGGCTAAGAATATCCCGACTGCTTCAAGTCTGGCTACCGGCGCGAATGACTCTTCAAAGTCTATCCCTTCCTCTTGTATGTGTCCTTTGGCCACAAGACGAGCTTTGTTGCGAATGACAGTCATTTCTTCATCCCGTTTGTTCTTCCATAACCATTTAAGATCAATGACGCGAACGTCAATGGGTCTTGGAACCATTTCCCAAGATTCATGTAGACGGTATTGGAGAAGTTCCTCCTGCATTGCTTCTATCCATGCGGGATATGCCATTGCCTCCCGAATGTTTTCGGTTCAATATTGCTAATTGAGCAAAGGTAAATGCACAAGTCACAATCGGTGGCAAGTTGGCGTCTCGTCTGAATTGGCCTTGAAGGTTCACCAATAACTTGTTCAATTGGGTGGTCTTTTGCCCACTTCAGAGTAGAAGGATACCGTTGGTTATACGTATGCGAGTTAGATGGTTCTCTTAAGCATGAAGATGATTCGGTGATTCCGTAGCAAATGGGTTTTCAAATAAGTCTTCATCTAACGTTGCATCGTTATGGTTTTGGTTTTGCTCATCAACTGCTGGTAGAACGGGTGCAAGAACTGGAGTAGATGTAGATGATGTTGATGGAGTTGGTGCATTGGTTTCGACCATTGTAGATGCATCTTCTTTTGGTGGTGGTGGATGATTTTGGCGGGTGCAGTGGAATGATGGTTTGATGCATTTGTCGAAGTTCCACCATAGTATTCATCGAACATTAACTCAAGAAATTCTTCCATTCTTCTTCTCTAGGATTGTCAAACGAAGTTGATTGAGCTCTTTGAGGTACGAGTTCGAACGATGTGTCCGTAAGTCTGCGGGTTTAGTACGGGTTCTAGAGCGAGTCTCTCAGAAGCCATATGTGAAAGTTCATCAAATTTCACATTCATCGTCTCCATGATCCTCCTAGTTCTTCTGTTATACACCCTGAATGCCCTCGAAGTTATCTCGAATATCCAATGAAGATTCCAATATCACCTTTGCTTTCAGCTTTTCCAAGATCTTCCTTGTCATTCGTAGGATAGCACAAAGCGCCAAACACGTGAAAGTAAGAGATATCCGGTTTTCTGTTGTTCACAAGCTCATATGGGGTTTTATTGAATCTTGGATGGATAAGGGATCGGTTCTGAGTGAAACAAGCAGTGGCAACAACATCAGCCCATAGAAATAACGGTGCACTAGAATAAATTAGCATTGTGTGAGCAGCTTCCACAAGAGTACGATTTCTTCTTTCAACTACCCCATTTTGCTGTGGAGTTCTAACAACTGATGTCTGATGTGTAATTCCAACATCTTCAAAATAAGATCTTAACTCCTGATTTGTGAATTCCGTGCCGTTCTTACAACCCTACATGGAGTTTGAAGAAGTACTTGAATTCGTTTAAGAAAGGTGATGATGATGCCTGGTGCTTCGTCTTTTGATCTCAGAAACCTAACCCATGTATATCTCGAATAATCATCGACGATAACAAGAATATACTTTTTCCCTTTAATGCTTTCAACTCTCATTGGTCCACATAAGTCCATGTGCAACGTATGCAACTTTGCTTCCGAACTAGGTACGGTTTTGGGTTTATATGATGCTCTTTTACTTTTTCCTTGTTCGCATGATAGACATAAGTGATCCTTGGTGTATTTGAACTTTGGAAGTCCGTTGACGATGTTGCCTTTGGCAATTTTATTGATGGTGTCGAAATTGAGATGGGATAACCGTCTGTGCCACAACCAGGACTGTGTTCTAGATGCTCGTGTCATAAGACATATTGGTGATGAAAAGGCCATTTGATTGATGTCGATAGCATACAAGTTTGTATCACGATTCCCGTTAAGAGATCGCCATCCAGTTTCTAACGAAGCAAGCATTTTTCCTAAAAGCAACCTCTAAATCGCATCACGAAGCCCGACCGAAAACAAATTGTGTCCCAACCCTTCGACATAGTAGACCCGAGTGATCAAATAATTTCCAAAAGGTAGATCTCCATAACCCATGATAGTTGCTACATGATCATTTCCAAAACGTACGGTTCCCATGAATTTCCGACGAAATTGATCGCAGCTTGATTCCGGTCATGTGCTTGGAGCAACCCGAGTCGATGATCCAAAGACAAATTTCGATAACCTGCCAGAACGAAAAAGAATATTTTGGAAACCGTTGTGATTTTGGTTCCTTTGGGTTAGAGGTAAAATCCGATCACACACAAAGAGGTTTGCTACTGGGAGTTCGGTTTATCACTCATTTTACCATTCGGAGTGTGAAAATTCTACCTATGGGTTTCCAAATATCATCCCTAAAGTAAACACTATGGTTCTTGTCAGTAGTGAAAAGCCTAAGTTTTGCAACTAGTCTTCCTACTTGTTTAGCGTAAGATCTTTTAGGAACGTTCTTCTTAACAGGCTTATCATTCACATTCTTAGAAACACAATCATCTTGATCATTAATTAAAGATTTCTTGCAAGTTAAACAAAGAGATTCAACAAATTCATTAGACTTAGCAAGTTTCATAGGTTCAGGACATTCAGATGAAATGTCTTTCTTATTCAAAAGCGGTAAATTCCTAGGGTGTTCTTCTACTTTCTTCTCTTTATTCAAGCTACTACTCTTAGAGGCAGTCGAGACTCTATTTTTCCTTGTATTGCTCTTAGGCTTTAGTCTGCTGCTCCTAGAGGTGCTTTCTAGTCTTGTAGAAGGTAAGGCACACGCATTAGGATTCACATTTTTATGAAGGGAGGTGTGATGAGTGCTTATTCACTCATCATTTTTACTCGCCTAAGACCACAAAAATGAACAAAAACACCCAAATACGCTCAAAATATGTTAAAAATATCCTCGGAGTGTGTTTTATGTTTTGCAGGTACAAAAGGATTGAAAACTGAGCAAAACGGGCAAAAGAAGCCGAAATCGAAAATGGCAAATTCGGTCCCTCAAGTTTCGTGGATTGGCGCTTTGGTCCTTATATTATGTGAGATTTACAAGACTAGCCCTTTGAATACTTTTCAGAAGTTACATGTGTGGTCCCTGAAATTTCAGAATGTACACCTTTGGTCCTTAAAATGCTAAATGTATACATTTTCAATCTAAGTCCAAAACTCA
The DNA here is from genome assembly GCA_910596185.1 of Chrysanthemum makinoi. Classification (NCBI taxonomy): domain Eukaryota; kingdom Viridiplantae; phylum Streptophyta; class Magnoliopsida; order Asterales; family Asteraceae; genus Chrysanthemum; species Chrysanthemum makinoi. Next base: position 139,684,693 of record OU343217.1, read on the forward strand.
TCCAAAAACAATCCAAGGCCCGGTCAACCCACCAAACCCGGTCAATGTTTAACCCTGACCCAAAAACCCAACCCATTTACCTTTTCCCTCCAAGTTTCCTGCCTCTCCTCTTTTACCCAGACATAACTCATCCCCTTAACCCTAATCCCTCTAAAACCCACTTTACGCAACTCCCAATCCCACTAAGCTTCCCTCCCCAAGACATAGTCACAAGATACACATGCCATCTTGGCAATCCTTGGCTCAACCTCATGGATGGCTCAGATCACCCCTCACGTGTGCCTAACTGATGGATGGGTGTGATTGAAGGAAGAAAGCACAAAGGTGGTTTTTGATTGATGCACCTCACAAAAGAAGCACACAAGATGTTTGGCTTGGATCCCCACAAAAAAAAAAGAAAGCAAAAAGGCAGTAGAAAGAGAGAGATACCTTTTTTTAGTTTAGTATAAATAGGCATTTTAGGATTTATGTAAAGACTTGTCTAGAAGTTCTGTTCTAGTCCCATTTTATGTTTCATTGTCCTTTAAATTTCCTGTAATGTTAATTTTTAGATGCAATTTAAATTGAAGTCTTTTATTCCATTGCAATTTCCATTTATCTTCAGGTTCTTGAAATTTGTCATTTGGTTCTAAATAGTGTTTGTTATCAGTTCTTTTAATTCATTTTAGGCTTTAGTTGAATAGGCAAGTCAGTTCTCCTAAATTCAAAGTCAAATAGTTTTGGAGAAATCTTTACTTCCCTTTAAAAGAATGTTTGGAATAGCCTGAGTCATGGGTCAAAATTCACACTGTGACCCAGTTTGATCCTGAATTCAGTCGAATAGATTTTTGCAAGTTAGTTGGTCAAGTCTAAATCACAAGTTTAGATGTCAAAAGATCTTTGGTAGTTTTTTTATTCAATCTGTATGCTTGTTTCAGCAGCCATAGGTACCTTTTTTGCTTAAGATTAAAGTAGCTTTAAGATAGATTTAGGACTAATTTATGTTGCAATTAGTGAGTTAGATGTGAGATTAGTAACTACCTTTGCTTATTTTGTGTTTTGGATGCTCTCTAGTTGCCTTTCAATAAGCTTTAAAAGTCCCCTGATCAACAGCAGCCCATGTGAGCAGTTTATAGCTTATTATCTTTTTATCTTTGTTCATTTTATGTTCTTTGTAGTAGTTTAGATAGGATAACTTAAAGCCCATTAGATTATAGCTTATTGCAGCATGTTATTTCCTTCGTAACCACTGTCCCAAACGGTCCCTTAGTAATTATTTTCAGCTTTCATTTCTTCTTCAGGTTTTGTAGGTCAATTATCAGGTTTGGTAGTTTAGTTTTTGTAAAAAAAAAAGGGGTAGCTTATTACTCCTAAACTGAACTTTATGTTCTAGCTTAAAACTTGTTGTCATAAGCCCCCTTTGGCTGTTTCTTTGTGAAATTTCTATTAGTACTGTTTGATAGTTTTGTTAGTCTTTTTATTTGTTTTGCAAATTTTCAGTGAATGCTAAAAAAGATAAGAGAGCAAAAAGACAGGAGTGGGATTCGAACTCAGGACCCCCTGCTCTCCCTTGCACGACCACCACACCATCACCCACTACCAGAATGCCCTTGGAACTTGTCTTGTTTTAGTTTGCATCATTTATTCTTTTATAGTCATCATTAGTTTTAAAGCTAAATAAGCTATTTTAGCTTATCCCTGCTTATTCATTTCTGATTTTTCAAAAGTTTTATTTTGCTTAAGTTTAGAAATAATCAAAGTATTTTTCTGAAAAATTTGATAATTTTCCATTTAGGTTTACTATTTTTTATAATTAATTTTCTAATTAATAGTTTTTAATTCGTAGTAAATAAATAAAAACTCAAAAAAATACCCGGCTTTTTCCTAAAATTATTTTTTGGTCATTTAGAATGTAGGAAAATTGTTTTTACACTCGTAGGACTTAAATTGCATATTTTTTCCTTTTTGAGGCTCGGAATTAGCTCGGGTTTTCACGTTTTTGCATTTTAGCACCCTAGGATGTAATTTAGCTTTGTTTTATTATTTCTTAGGTTTAGTAGTAGTTTATTTAGAGTTTACATTGTTTTACTCTCTTTATTTTCATTCCCGTTCTTTGTTTTGTAGAATAACGTAATCAAATCCTCAAAAGTTGTTAAACCAATTCAAGTCCAAAATCATAAAACTCATCGACACCGTCAATTTCACACCTCGTTGGGACACGACCCGGGGAAATCACTTTCCCGGTATCACTTTTATCACACCCGTAAGATTTGATACGTTGACCTTTTTCCTAAAGGGTTAATTTGTCGAATTTTACGGTTAAATTGATATACGTTGATATTGTGTTTGTTTTCACCACTCACTTTACACCGAATCAAGGTGGTTTCAGCTTTCCTAGTCTCTTTAGAGTGCTTTTCTAAACTTATGTCGTTTGTTCCATATGTTTTAGATGTGGAGGCAGACGCATTAGTGGTACTCATCTTAAAAAGGCCAGTTGCTAAAACTTTTGGTTTCTCGATAACCGCTTTTCCTTTATCAACATTATGTTTAGGTAGGGCACGTGGAGTGACTGGTTTTGATGAAACATTTTTCTCATTGACTTTTGGAGGAGGCTTAGAAATGACATATTTTGGTTTGGAAACCGGTTTGGGAACATTTGCTCTCTCTCCCAATGGTTTTGTAATCACAAGATCCAATTTGCCTTTCCTATTTGACTTTCCAATGAGCCCTCAAAAGATCATTTTTCGCTTTCATGTCATTGTTGGCACGCTCATACGACAATTTGTCATATTTGCATTCCTCAGTTTTTTCGATCAAGTTGTTTAAAATATGACACATTTTCTTTTCAAGTTTTTCAAGAGCTTTTTCATATTTTGAAACAATTTCTGAGGTCTCGACGGAGTCTCTCATGATCTTCAATGTAATATGTTTGCAAAATGATGGACATAATATCGAGTCGAAACATCTTCAAGAGAGAATCATTCATATTTTCCAAAACTTTGATGTGTTCAACACTTTCATTAGCTTGCTTTACCAGGAATTTATGGTCCTTGACAAAGTCACTGTTTCTTTTCAAAAATGCTTGTTCAAAATGAATTACCCTTGAGTTGATGTTATTCAGCTGATGGGCAATTTGAGTTTCAAAAACTTTTTCTTAATTATCAAAACTATTAAACCTTATGTTTGTTGTAATATTGGTTTAAGTTTTAACAGTCTCTTGAAGATCTGCAATTCTAGTTTTCACATTTTCTAAAATACTTCGCGCATCACTTGTGTTAAAAGGATTGTTTGAAGACATTTGTTCAATGTTTGAAAGAGATTTGGAGACAACAACTGGTTTTGAAACTGATTTTGAAACTGGTGTTGACACTTTGTTTGAAACACTTGGTGTGATGGAAAACGTTGATTGTTCTTTATGAGAAACAAACGAAATACCATTAATTTTGTTCCATTTGTTATAATCAATTGGTTTGATTTCCGGATGTTTTTGTTTCATTTTTGATCTACTCTCTGCAGATAGTTCCAACGTTTCAAGAGAATCATGTACAATTATGGGTGCATGCAAAGGTTTTCCATTGTTCAACACATTCCGTTCTTTCGGAGCTTTCTTGAGGAAACAAGGAGGTGTGTTACCAAGATCCATTTTATGCACATTATGAAAAATCGGATTTACTTGATTAGAAAGCATCTTGTTTGTTTTAGCGGAATGACCCGTTGTAAGAAGCAAATTATCCAATTTTTTGATAGTTTCATTTTTATCCAGAATTTCATCAAGAAGAGAATCTTCTCGCTTTGAAAATCAAGAATCAACTGCTTCTTCTATTTTCAAGATCAAAACAATGCTTTTGTTTAGAAAGTTGGTCATTTAGATCAGAAATTACCTTGTTTAAAGATTTTATTTTCAAGTTCAAATTCACATCAAGTGTGTCATACTTGAGTTGCAATTGTTGTTCTCTTAAAACAAAATCTCGATAACCAATTTCTAATTCTGATACTTTGTTTGTATGAAATTCAAATGCTTTGGCGTTCTCTTTGTAACTCTCAAGCTCAGCGGTCAATTTAGCATTTGCGGCCTTAACATCGCGATTGACCGTTCTAACTTTCTCAATTTCAATGCCACAGTTATTGATTAATGATTCAAAATAAGCACGTGTTTCCTCATCGCCTTAGTATTTTGTGGCACACGCCTCCACTAGGATCCACATCCGAGTTTCAGAGTTAGTATTGCTACAACTCGGATTGTCCGTATATATCATAAGTAGGTGCTTTGCGGCGTCCACGCAATCGTTGTCCATGAGTAAACACATCAAATATGACATTGTTATAGCATGGATCAATGATTGGTACCTCGATACCGCTGGCCATAGACAGAGGTGCGCCAAAGTCGGGATGATCGTGACTTAGTCTCCTCAAGATTTGCCATGAAGATGCAGTTTGCATTGAGTTCCTCGAGGTCTTCCAAATCATCCATAATAGCCATAAAGTCATGTTCCTCAAGACTCAACCTAAGGCCTGCGTTTTCCTTTTGTACCAACAAGATAGCTTTCTAAAGATACGCAAGATCCTTCTTTTTCGGCTTAGTAGGACAATTCCTTGCCATGTGACCACTCCTTGACAGTTATAACACTTAACCTAATTACCCTGATTCACATTTCCATAATTCCCAACGACTGGAGCTGCAAATATTCCCATATCCGATTACCCATCGCCTATTCCCAACATTCTGTCCCCATCCGATTTCCAACATTCTCGACCCAACCGATTACCCCGATACGGAACCGCCTCGATACCCATGCGAAATCCAAGAGCATATCCCTCGCTGATTCCCAATTACTCCAACCATTTGTCCTTGATTACCCATATTCACACCCTACCGTGCAATTTGCCTGTTGCAAGTGTTTGATGAAATCCTTTGGTTGTTGTTAGTAGGTGTGGAATAGCGACTGCTGAATGCTTTTCCCAATAAAGAAAATACCTGTAGCAAAGCTGCTTGTTTTCAGGATCGCTGATTCCTTGTTCTGTATTGTGGATAATATTGTTGTTGAAGGACTTGTTGTTCTGGTGGATAGAATTGTTGTTGAGGGATAACAGCTTGTGGTTGTGGAATGTATTGCTACAAGTTGTTGTTGGTGGACGATGATGAAGCTTGTTGTTGAGTCCTTGCAATAAGTGCCAAAGGATCATGATGCTTTGCCAATCTTTCTTTCCTGACTTCATTCACTTCATTTTGGTTTTGTTTCAGAAAATCGTTGAGTTGATCAAAGTTCACCTGATGTAAGTCTTTTGTTTGGTTGACAATAGTGACATATCGTCCCCATTCTTCTGGAAGATTGTTCAGAACTTGATATTTTGAACGATAGTTCTGGGTGCTAACTTGTTTCTGATAAGCTCATTCATCAAAGTACAAAACCTTCCATAGTAGGATTCAATGGATTCTCCGGGAGTTGAAGTGAACTTTTCCCATTCAGTTAGCAGCTTGTTCTCCATGTCTTGTTGACCAATTTCTGCTCCATGACAAAGCCGTCTAACACGTTCCCACATATCGAAAGCAGTTTCACAACCGTCCTACAGCAGCAAAAGATGTCTCTTGGAAAACCCAGTTGGACAATATGAATTGCCATGTCATCTGCATCGACTTGTTTCGGATCCTCTTCAGTGTATTCTGATTCGTTTTGAACACGAGAAGATGGTGGGATGGGAGGTGTTGCATCAGCATTTCCAGGAATTTGGACTTGTCGAGGTATGAAGGGTCCATTCTGAATGGATTGAATCATCATTTTTCCATTAGGTTTGGTCTTGATGTAACGAAGCATACGACTTGTCCATTGAAGATAACCACTTTTTTCCAACATAGGAGGACGGTTTTCGGCACCGGCTGCATGAATATCTTGTTGAGTTGCCATTGATGAAGGTATGATCTGATAAAGTTGATGTAGGATCGATTCAACGATAAAGGAGTTGTGTTTAATAAGATATTGCCGTTTGAAGTTTTTCTGAAAGTCGTACTCGTGAACTTGGTTCTTAGGCGTAAAAATTCTTCTCCCAAAATTTGAAATTCACTATAAAAATCAATTCTAAGGTCGTATGAAAAATTTGAGTTATGACAATTTTGACGCCAAATTTGACTGAAAAATTTGAATTTGGGTCCAAAAATTTGAATTTTTTACCAACATTTTCCAAGTTATACCAAAATTTGAATTTCACGTAAAAATTAAACGTTTAGTCTCCTCAAAAATTTAAATTTTACTCAAGTTTTCCCGCCAAAAATTTGATTTTTTTTTTTTTTTTGAAAATGAAGAGCTTAGGCGTAGACACACGAAGTTACGAGTAGACGATGCTTAGGCGTAGAGATTGTGCTTAGGCGTAGAGATAACTTACGCGTAATACCCAAGTTACGCGTAACAATAGAGTTATGCGTAGACTAAAAACTTAAACGTAGAATCCTTATGCGTAGGATTTACTTATGCGTAAGACAAGCTTAGGCGTAAGAAAATACTTATGCGTAAGAAATTATACACGTAAGATTTAGCTTATGCGTAAATCTAGGGTTTTGCCCAAAAATCCTTTACCCTATCACAGTGTAAAAGATATCCAAAAGTCGAAGTGTTCCACAAACTTATCCAAGTGAGGGAAGCACTGAGTCACCGTTATAGCTCGAAGAAACTGCACAAAACTCTTATTCGTAGAAATAGGGTTTTGACTTTCTTACGCGTAAAACTAGGGTTTTGACCTACGCGTAAAAAATTTCCAGTGATTCAACCGATTTCTGATGCACAAACAGCCTTAAAAACACTCAAATAACACAAAAGTTTTGACCTTAATCACCTAAAGTGCCTTGAAAGCTTATGCGTAGAAATGAACTACGCAATTCGTACGAGTTTAAAACTGAAGAAAAACACATAAAGCTTCGAACTTTTTGCAAAAAACTGAAACTTTAGCACCAAATAAACCTTAAACCACAAGAATCTTGAATTTTTAAGTGCAAAAATTAAAGTTTTATGCGTGTCAAAGATGTATAACGAGAGCTTTTACGCGTATAGTACCAAACTTCAACACAAACACAAACACTCCTAAACCATTGTTAGGCGATTGATACCAATTGTAGGACCTTAAATCTATCAACCTTATCACAAACCCAACAAGTTATGCGTAGAACACGAACAACACAAACACAAACATATGCGTAAAAAAGAAGGAAAGATTAAGGTGATGATGACTTGATGTTATAACCGTGTATGTGTAGAGATAAAGATGAAAACAATAAGATGTTTATATCAAAGGAAAACACACACAAAACACACACTCAAGCACACCCCTCAAATGAGACTTTGAGGGGTTTATATAGTGCAAGACATAAACGCCCTAATAGGCTTTGGATGGGCCTCGTGGACTTGGATTGGATAACAAGAGATAAAAGGCTAGCTAAACATAACTATTAGCCAATTAGCTTATCCCAATCCACGAGCCCGCTGACTATTCTATCACGATATCTAACACACGTTACAAAGTTCCTAAATGTGAATGACCATCACTTCTAATAAAAAGTATTAAGGCTAACATTAGACGTGACTCAGCAGATAAACTCCAACAAAGATCTGTAAAGTGTATCTTCGTAGGATACCCTAAGGAAACTATGGGTTACTACTTCTACTATCCAACTGAAAATAAAGTAATTGTTGCTAGGTATGGAGATTTTCTTGAATGAGATCCCGTATCTCAAGAATTCAGTGGGAGAGTTTATGATCTGGAAGATGATCAAGAAGATCCATTACCTTCTGAAAACACTAACGCACTTCCGATAGAACCTGATAGTCTGGGTCCTCCACCAGAAGTTGAAGTGATTCCAGTTCGTAGATCCGTAAAGACTACGCGTGCACCTGAACGTCTATGTCTTAACGTAGAGGTTGAGGAAACTATCTTAGGAGATCTTGGAGAGCCTACTAGTTATAAAGTTGCCATGGCAAGTCCTGATAAGGAAAAATGGCAGGTTGCAATGAATGGGGAAATGCAATCCATGAGAGAAAATGAAGTCTGTGAAGAGGTCGATTTACCTCCAAACGCCAAGGTGGTTGGAAGTAAGTGGCTCTATAAAATTAAGACTGACATGGATGGCAATATACACGTCTATAAAGCTCGTCTAGTTGCGCAAGGTTTTACTCAAACTTATGGCATTGATTACGAGGAGACCTTTTCTCCTGTAGCGGACATTAGAGCTATTAGAATTATCATAGATATAGCAGCATACTATGACTATGAGATATGGCAAATGGATGTCAAAACCGCCTTCTTAAATGGTCGCTTAGATGAAGACATCTATATGAAGCAACCTGAGGGGTTCGTGAATCCACAATTTCCAAACCGTGTATGCAAACTTCAAAGGTCCATTTATGGATTGAAGCAAGCATCAAGGTATGGATTTGTTCAAAATCTTGATGAGCCATGTGTATATCACAAAGTTAGTGGGAGTGATGTAATTTTCCTAATTCTTTATGTCGATGACATATTAATTATGGGAAAAGACATTCTAAGTTTGCAAAATGTTAAGGCATATCTTAGGAAGTGTTTTTCCATGAAGGATTTAGGAGAAGTTGCATACATTCTGGGAATCAAGATCTATCGAGATAGGTCAAAGCGATTAATTGGTTTAATTCAAAGCGCTTACATTGATAAAATATTGAAGAGATTCAATATGCAAAATTCCAAGAAAGGATATTTGCCGATGGAAGTGAAGCATGGCTTATGTAGCGATATGTGTGCTTCAACACCTGCTGAGGTGGCACGCATGCAGAAAGTTCCTTATGCTTCGGCTGAAGGATCTATTATGTATGCTGTGAGATGCACAAGGCCGATGTGGCGTTCGCCGTAACATGACCAGTCGATATCAACAGAATCCGTGAACTTCATCGGATTGTTGTTAAACATATTCTAAAGTATCTTAGGAATACGAAAGATATGTTTTTAGTGTATGGTGGAAATCCGACACGAGCTTGGTGTTACAGTTACTGCGATGCGTCCCCGGCAAAGGTGATAAAATGATATGTAGTCTCGCACGGTTATGTCTTTGTCCTCAATGGAGGAGCAGTTGACTGGAAGAGCAAGAAGCAGACTACGATTGCGATGTCTGCGACAGAATACATAGCCGCTTAAGCCGCAATGGAGGTCGTTTGGATTAGGAAATTCATTTCGAGGCTTGGTGTTATGCCTTCAATTGAATCGCCTATTGATATGTATTGTGACAATTCTGCCGCAATCATATTTGCCAATGAACCCGAGTCATGAAGGGCACCATAAATTTTCTACGGAAGTATCACTATGTTCGGGAACAAGTCCGTGAAGGTGAAATTAATCTATTGAAAGTTCACACAGATGATAACTTAGCTGATCCTTTCACTAAGGCTTTAGCTAAAGACAAGCTTATTGGACTTGCCAATGGAATTGGACTTCGTTTAGCTAATAGTTTCATGCATAACTGTGATTAGTATTTGGATAAAGGATATTATAAAACATTTATTATTTTGATGAAATAAAGTTTGGATTATGTTTATTTTCATTTATAATATTGTTGTCCTATATTTGCATGTTTAATCCGTGAGTAACTAAGTTATTCTAAATGTCCGTTGTCGATTAATGATATGGGAGTATCATTAAACTAAGACAAATCTGAGAGATGTAGCAGTATATACTTGAAAGTATATTGATGAGAATGCATACCAATTTCGGATGATATTCAATGAATTGAATATAGGACTTATCCCAACTACATAATTTACTTTGTGGATATTCTTATAAGTAAATTATGAATAGTTATCCTCAGACTTGAGATACCAGATAAGTGTCATGAATGTAGTGCATTTCTGTGGAGCAACTTAACGCTATACATAACTGGTAGTCATAAGGGTTGTTTTCTAAATGTTACAAAATTTGTGGGTTATTCTTGTAGTCAAGATAGAATTTGTTCCTTCAAATTCATTTGGAGTTTAATCGTGCTGGGCCCCTCGTAGGGTTGACAAAATGATTGTGCGGCCGCACCCAAAATCTCCCCTAAATATGTTTAGATGATTTGGTAATCTTGGTCAATCACTTACAACGAGAAACATAATAGTTTTATAAAGAATGACTTAATTCCATATCTTTATTTAACGTGGTATTAGAAACAAAAGGATAATAATAATGAGAAATCATTAAAAGGTTTTCCAGGAGCCTTACTCGAGTCGTACTAGAGGCATCGAAGTGTTGCTAGACGCTAACCGATGTGATCACTCTATTAAGATATATCCAAGTTGGAGCTGTTAGTTTTATGGATATAAATTAGTAGGCGTGAGTTAGGATCGAACTCGAGACCATGGGATTGCACACTTTACGTATGAGAATTAAAAGTTAATAATTAAATATAAATGTTATATTTATTTATTGATTAAACGAAATAACTAACGGACGCTATGTAATTAATGTAATGGACTAACGGGCGTTAAATGTATTTGGAAAAGGACTAAATTGCAAAAGATGGGAAGGTTCCGGAATCCCTTGTGGGATTATGAAACCGATCGGCCACAAGGACCAAACCCAACCCAACTTTGACTCAAACTTGTTCACCAAGTTTGCTTGAGTATATATACAAAACCTAGGGTGTTTGTAAATCATCTCTTGTGCTCATTAACTAAACCTAAAATTGTTTTGTGTGTTTTCTTGTCCTCAAAACCGGTCGACACCCTCTAAGGGATCGATCCACTCTTTTCCAATAAACCAAGTTATTTGTTTTATCAAAACTAGCATTACTTTAATTCGGTTTAGTACGTGTGTACAAGAAAGTGGTAATAACACAATATTGTTATTATTCCTGGATTGAATTACAAAACGGTAATGGGTAATTCATATAATCCTAATTAAATCAAATTAGGGTTCTTCCATTGCTAGTTTGTGGATTTGATTCTTGTTCGGCTAGAATCAAGTAAAGGTACGCATATTCTTTTATGTTAATTAATTATTCGTTAATAAATCCAATACGCTTTCGCATGTGTTATTTGATGTTTTGTGATTATTTATTTGATTGTTATGATATCTAATTCCAACAAGTTACACTCATCTAGTCAATACGTGGTTTCTGTCTAGGCAAAGATTATGACTAAAAATAGCACAGCATATGTTATCTTACAGTACATTCTCTTGTACTGCCTTGAAGAGTTTAAAGTTGCATAGGAGCACAGAATGGTATCACTGTGACTAACATTACGACAACATCTTCATTCTCCGATGATCACGACATGGTAATCAATACCATTGACATGAGGCATTCACTGTCATAGACTCATAGTCATGGGAGAATGTGTTGGAATTATTAGTGAGCTTGGTAAGTTTTATTATTCAAGATGCAAAAGATACAAGTGGGTGATGCAGCAACTACTTGTACATGTAGCTAAGTGTGTGGTACAAGCTGATGATGCAGCAAGGGAATCAGTTAGTGTAGTATTGACTTGGTAAAAGGACATGTTGGTTTAATTTGGAAGCCATTATCCCCATGTTCCCATATTTTATGGCAACCAACATAATCATGCTTGATCACCACCATGATGTTAGTTTACTAGCTATAAATATTTGACGTCAATATACAACCAAACAGATTCATGATGTTGTGAAACAAAACCATACATGCTATATGATTCGGATAAAAATCAATAATAAGAAGTTGTGTAGTACGTGGGTAACTCAAACGTGTTAGGTTTGAGCACCGAGATCGTTCCGAACGAGGGTTGAATGGAATTTCCAACTCACGTCTCAATAATCGGGATTTGAATAAGAGAAGGGGGTAATATGATGGATTCTAAACTACGGGATAAGGAAAGCATAAGGAACATATAATCTACGGGAAATCCTAAGAACTAAGGCAAACTACGCAAATCTACACTAAAACGCAAATACGGAATTTAAACGAAACGCGAATAAAAAGCAAGTACGACTAATCTAACTCCTAAAAAAAACCTAAAATTACTTTTATGCTAAAAATGATATTAGAAAACTATAAATGAATTAAAACTATTTTTTTGGAATTTTCTTGAATTTATTCTAATTAAAAACTAATTATTAACTTTAAAAATAAAACTAATTATCTAAAAATTATCAAAACAAAGGGGAAAATTATGAAATCACTTTATAAAAATCTAAAATAACACTAAAGACTTTTTAAAACTATTTTTATATTTTTCAGATTAACTTCCTAATTTCTATGAATTTAATACTATTTAAATCTAAATTAAATTGTTAAAAATACCAAATAAAAGGAGAAAAATAAGGAAAAATATTTTTTATGCTTTTTATATTTATCTTAAACTATTAAAACTGAAAAATTATTTTTTGGAACTTTTTCTGAATTAAATGCAATTAAAGCTAATTAAAAATGATTAAAAACTAAATTTAATCTAGAAAAATAGCAAACAGTAACTAAAAATTATGAAAAATTCAGGGAAATCCTAAAATATTATTCTAAAGCTGAGAAAAATATAAAAACTTGGGCTTATGTGAAGGAAATGAAAGCTGCAATATAAACTACTATAAAATAAGCACTTTCAATAAGCTAATAAGCACTAGACTGACCCAACTGATTACAGAAGCTAAGGTATGCTAAAACTACTCTAAAGGAACCAAATGCAACTACTCTTAACACCTAAGGAGCTAATTACACAGATTTAGCTAACTGAACTTAATAAGCAAAACAAATGGCTGGACCCTACTTTGAGCTCTATTGCTGGCTTATCTAAAAAACTACATGGAAAACCAAAAGTTGAGATCTCAAGACCACCTGGCAGAGAGCATTAGTTCAAATTTATAGCTAAAGAGGACAAGAGATGAAGAAGTTATGGAACAAATAAAAACGGCCAAGGACGTGAATACGAGAACATAAACAAGAATGGGAAGCTATTTTAAGCTACTCTACAAGCTAATCAGAGAAGCTAATGCTAAAACTAAAAATGTGGCCTTAAAGACCACCTAGCTTACTCCTAATGTGCCAAATCTCAGACCTTAACTCTTTAAAATGACTCCTGAACAACTGCTGCAAGATCTGATGAAATCTGTCTAGACACCATTTTGACTTTTGAATAACAGTTGAGAATTTTGACTTTATTGAGATTTGATCCAAATTAATTCACTGAATTTGATGTTTAGAGACTAAAGATGATTAAGGCAAGCTGGATCTACTTAATCTAAAGCCAATAAGCTAAATTGTACCTACTGTTTCAAACAGAAAATGCAATCAAGAGCAGTTGAATAATGATTTTGACCTTATGAGTTTTACTGCTAAAACAAAGACCAGAAATGACTGTAAATAACCTGACTAAGCATGTAACAACTATCACTATCTGTCTCACTGATCTCTATCACAATTATATAAGCTATTCCAAACACTATCTATACTACTCAATATGAACTAATTAACGGATAACCACTATATCAAACTAAACAAACATCATACTCAGATTAATCACCACAAATTACCACTAAATTCAAATGCAAATCACAAATTCAATAACCAAATGTGAAATATAGATATAAGCACTTACAATGATAGCCTAGCCATTATGGCTTGCACCAATAGAACAGTACCTCTAACCTACTATTACCCCTAATCCTAACCAATTCCAGCTCAGATCTCAACCAATAACCAAAGATCATTATCATCCAAATCCAGATCTAAAATCACAGACCAAAACAAGCACTGTAGCAACTGTATAAGCTGAGATATTTTGTGAATTGAGTTTGGAACTGAAATAAGCTCACAATAAGCTATGAGAAGCTTACATGAACCTAAGTGAAGCAGTAGCTAAGTATAAATCATTACATAGAACAGTTTTGATATGATTTTTTATTTTTCATTGATTTTTCTGATTTTTTTTAATTTTTTGAGAGAATTGAGAAATAAACTGATGAAACTAGATAATAAGCTATTATCAATTACAATAAGATTAATAAGCAATTTTAAAACAGTTGAATAACATAACATAACTTTTTAGATTAAAATGGAAATTTCATTAATATTCAAAATCTTAATACAATACTGAAATTGAAAAAGAAATACAAAGAAAACAATTAAAAGTGATTAATAACTACACTTAAAGCTACTGAAAATGAAAAGGAAGAGATATCAAATGTGAAATAGAAGAGGTCTATTTATAAGAGAGCTTGAGCTTGGAAACTTCTGGAAATCCTTCCTTTGTGCTTTCTCTGAGCTCTTGTACACCCTTGGATTGAATCCCACGCATTCTCTTCTCATCACAACCCTTGGATCATTAATACCACGCCTCAACAAACCAATGGGAGAGCAGGGCGTGTGAAGCACACGGATTGATGACCCGGACACCCATGTGTCGTGAATTGTCGAAGAAAGTACAAATTTGTCCTTAATCTCAGCTTAATTTGACCAATTGACTCGAGGTAACTTAGGTTCTTATTATCCGTAAAAAGGGCAAAAAGTGGCGCGGGGTGAATTTTTAATACTTGTTTGGGTTTTTGACCAAGAAAATAGGTTGTTGACCGGGTTTAATGAACGGGTTTTGGGTATTTCGGGTTTAAATAACTAACGGGTGGCTTGGTGTTGAGATTGGGCTCGGATCATGGTTAATACCATATTGGGCCGAAGGTTTAAGTTTAGTTTTGGACTTGAATTGTAACAAATGATCCATTGAATTATTAAGGGACCAAACTTGTATAAATTGAATCTTTAGGGACCAAAAGTGAAATTCTGACAATGCTCATTAAGGACTAATTTTGTAAATCTCAAATAATCCAAGGGCCAATTTGCACTTTTCTGAATTTCCAAGGGTTTAATTCTGACAAAAGCTCAAAGCTCAGGGACTAATCTTGACTTTTCTTCAAACTTGACTGAGACTTCAAAAATCATCTTTAGAGAATAAAATCTTCCAAAATACACAATCATGACCTTTCGGCTCAGCTAAAACTCTCTTGATCTCTCGTGCTCGGATTTACATCTGATTTGAATCCTTTTTGCGTGTTTTTGCATATCCGTACCTGCACAAGCACAAACTCAAGAAAACCACAAATATAAGCAATAAACGGCTTTTCCTTGGTTGTTTTGGGTCAGTTTTGATAATGAAAAGGTATGTGTTTTAGCACATACCACTATACATGTTAGAGACATGAACCTCTTGATCCAGTTTTTCTGCTTCGCCATTTACATTACGTTGAAATTGTTCGATGACAATATTCAACGTGGGTCTGCATCAATCCTGGGGTCGTTACGTATGAGGCTTGCAGCGAATCGGGCACGTAAACACCTTTTAAGGACAGGGAACCTCTTCCCGTGCATGACTCTTTGTTTTGGTGTCCGAGTCCGTTGCTAAATAATAGTTCTTGTCTGTAAAAGTTGCTGAAGTTATTATACTTGGTTTCGTTTCTACGTGCGTGTTTCATTCTCGTTTCATTTAATATATTTTTTTTTATCGTTTGTAGTCGATAAATGTGTAGTGTCTCGAGTATAATTTCTATCACAACTAATTGACACAAGTAGGTGTAACTAATACTCTTAAAAAACATAGCCTTTGACGGTAATATCCAGCAATCTTAAAAGGTGTTTAACTACATGGTTTTTATGTGGGGAGGTGTAGTCTGCTTAAGAGTTTATGAAACATATTGTAAAATTCTTTTCATGTTGTGTAAGGAACTATATTCAGTTGTGTGATACATGTGTGTGTTGGCATAATGTCTGACCGAGCAGATGGAAAGACAAACAGATTCCAAGCATATGGATTATTACAATTCTAGTTTAATTATGATTCCTTATTTGTTAAGGACTATCTTGCTTTATTAGAATTGTAGTAGGACTAGAAAGCTTATTCTAAACTCCTATATATACAACAGCCGAGCTTGTAGTTGTGTACATAAAAACCGATTAGTTTTAGAGCTTATATTTTTCTGATTAATAGGAAAGCATATTCCAGGAAAACTAGTGCGTGATTGTTTGTGATTGTTCCAGCTTTATTTATTTGTTTGTTCTTGTTT
The DNA here is from genome assembly GCA_910596185.1 of Chrysanthemum makinoi. Taxonomy (NCBI): domain Eukaryota; kingdom Viridiplantae; phylum Streptophyta; class Magnoliopsida; order Asterales; family Asteraceae; genus Chrysanthemum; species Chrysanthemum makinoi. Next base: position 139,700,680 of record OU343217.1, read on the forward strand.
CAAAGGCGTGTGAATCAAGACCTGGTGGTTTATATTTGGTATCGAGAGCCAGTTGGAAGGGATTACAAACCGTAAGTCGACTAGCAGACTAGGGCTGGAAGACGAACAATCAACACCTGTAACTTACAAAAGGCGTTCAAAAAGGATGGTGCAAGGCGAATCAAGTCAACCACCTCCTGTCGAACATTCTAAAACGGATCTTCAATGTCCAATGTTAACAAGCACAAACTATAACATATGGGCAATAAGAGTCAAAGCGTATTCGAGTCCATGGAATACTTGATGCACTGGAACCAGAGGAAGGAACTCAAGTTGTTGCTAAGCAAGATCACATGGCAGTGGCGTTACTCTTCCAGGCGATTCCGTAAGAACTTGTTTTTCAGGTTTCACAATTCAACACAGCCAAAGAAATATGTGTAGCTTTAAAGACCAGGTATGTGGGTGTTGATCGGGTTCGAGAAGCAAGGTTGCAAACCTTGGAGACGGAATTCGAATCTTTAAAGATGAAAGTCAACGAATCAATCGATGACTTTGCGGCTAGGTTGGGCAAAATTGTAACTGAAGTCAACAGCTTGGGAACAGTTTATGAAGACAAGAAACTTGTTAAGAAGCTGCTTGCATCCGTTCCGGATAGGTATGTTGCAATTGTTGCCTCAATAGAACAATTTGCTGACTTGAATACTATGTCTTTTCAAGAAGCAATTGGAAGGTTGAAAGCTTTTGAAGGAAGAATGAAGGGTGTTGACACCACTTCTAAAGATCAAGGCAAGTTGATGTTCGGAAGGGCTGAAAGATATGATAAGAAAGGTCGAGGAAGGAATTCCTCTGGTGGCAACGGTAAAGGTCAAAACTTTTCTTCTCAAAACAAATCTCGTGGTAGTGGTCAAGCTAATAACCACAACCGTGGAAACCAAAACAACTCCGGGAGCAATACGGATCAAAAGAAGAACAAAAGTAGAGACCTTTCAAAGATTCAATGCTTCAGATGTGATGAATATGGTCACTTTGCTTCTAATTGTCCCGAACGCCGTGTACAAAAGGAAAAGCATGAAGCAAACCTTTTGAAAACGGAGGATGATGATGACCCGACACTTTTTATGATGAAAAGCGTTCAAGAAGTAGTTTTCTTGAATGAAGAAAAGATTATCCCAAACCAATTGAATACTAAGCCAAACGAGGAAGACACTTGGTATTTGGATAATGGAGCAAGTAATCACATGACGGGGATCCGAGAATATTTTTCGGAGTTGAATGAGAATATCTCCGGCAGAGTGAAGTTTGGTGATAACTCCTACATCGAGATAAAAGGGAAGGGTTCGATAATCATTGAAGGGAAAACGGGTGAGCAAAGGTTGATCAATGGAGTCTATTACCTACCCGAGCTAAAAAGCAACATAATTAGTCTTGGGCAAGCTACCGAAGGCGGATGTGACATTCGTATGAAAGGTAACCTTCTTACTATGCGTGACTCAGATGGCAAGCTTCTGATGAAGGTTCCTAGAACAAGTAATAGACTTTACAAGATAAAGCTCCAAGTTGGAAGTCCGGTGTGTCTCAAAGCAAAGATGGAAGATGATGCTTGGTTATGGCATGCTAGGATGGGTCACATTAATTTCAAAACGATGGAATTAATGGCAAGGAAGGGCATGGTTGAAAATTTGCCAATAATTCATCAAGAGAACAAGTTGTATGAATCTTGCTTGGTAGGAAAACAAACCAAGAAGGCGTTTCCTAAAGCTGCAAAATTTAAGGCAACACATTCTCTTCAACTTATACATGCCGACCTATGTGGACCAATTTCTCCACCATCCATAGCGGGCAATAGGTACATATTTGTTCTTATTGATGACTTCTCACGCTTTATGTGGACTTTTACCTTGAAGGAAAAAGGAGAAGCATTTGAATACTTCAAAAAGTTCAAAGCTTTAGTTGAGAAGAAGTCGGGAAAGAAGATTATAACCCTAAGGACCGATAGAGGAGGTGAGTTCACTTCAAAAGAATTTACCAACTTTTGTGAAAACGAGGGTATAACAAGACATCTAACCACTCCCTACACACCACAACAAAATGGAGTCGTGGAAAGGAGAAACCAGACTCTTATGGGAATGACTAGAAGCATCTTGAAAGCACGAGACGTACCAAACTATATGTGGGCTGAAGGAGTTAGACACGCCACATTCTTGATTAATAGAGTTTCAACTCGAGCTCTAGTTAATCAAACTCCATATGAGGCTTTCAAAAGAAAAAAGCCTAACTTGAAGGGTTTGCGGGTATTTGGATGTGTGGCTTATGCAACGGAACAAGGCCATACTTACATAAGTTAGACGACAGGTCAACACGACTCATTTATATCGGAAACGAGCCAGGTACGAAAGGTTTTCGATTGTTCAATCCAAGACTAAAGAAGATTGTAATATGTCGTGATGCGGAGTTTAATGAGGAACTTGGCTGGAAGTATGTTGCTGGAAGCGAATCACACGAGCTAAACCCAGGCATGTTTGTCATAGAATGGCACGGGTCTATTGATACGGGTTGTGGATTTGTTAACCCAGGTGAGACCGATGAAGTTGAGGATGAAGATCAAGAGGCTGAAAATCATCATGATGTTGATGAAAATCAACCGGTCAATACCGAACAAGAAGATCAAATCGAGGCGGGTAATGACCCTAATCCCGTGATGTAAACTCAACCAATTATGAGGTGTTCTTCGAGGGTTTCAACTAAGCCAACTAGATTTAATGACTTTATTATGGGGTCTAGTTCAAGAACCTCAGTTGCTAATGAAGATCAAAATCTACTTTTGATTGAAGATGATGAACCAAGAACGTTCCAAGAAGCAAAAGTCTCAAGCAATTGGATGTTTGCTATGAAGCAAGAGATTGAGTCTATCGAGAAGAATGATTCATGGGAATTAATTGAAGCTCCGGTTAATGTTAATCCCATTGGATTAAAGTGGGTGTTCAAAATTAAGAGAAATCCGGATGGTTCACTTAATAAGTTTAAAGCTCGTTTAGTAGTAAAGGGTTATGCTCAAAAGGAAGGAATTGACTATGACGAGGTATTTGCGCCCGTAGCACGGATTGAAACGATACGTTTATTGATCTCATTGGGTGCAAAAGAAGCATGGGAGCTACATCATCTGGATGTAAAGTCAGCTTTTTTACATGGAGAACTAAAAGAGCAAGTGTTTGTTACACAACTGGAGGGGTTCGTGAAGAAAGGAGAAGAAAGGAAGATCTACAAGTTGAAAAAGGCGCTTTATGGACTTAAACAAGCCCCAAGGGCGTGGAATACAAAACTTGATAGAGAACTCAAGCAAATGTCGTTCAAACGATGTCAACACGAACAAGCGGTGTATGTGAAGAAGACAAACAAGTCAATCTTGATTATTGCGGTCTATGTAGATGATCTCTTAGTAACTGGTTCGAAGCTTAGCGAAATTGGTGAATTTAAGAGACAAACGCAAGAAAGGTTCGATATGAGTGATTTGGGAAAATTGAGCTATTATCTTGGCATTGAAGTAAAGCAAGAGGATTCGAGTATCTCAATAAGTCAAGCGGGCTATGCAAAAAAGATCTTAAAAGATGCTGGAATGCATGAAGCTTAATCCTACTCAATGTCCATTAGAACCCGAATGAAGTTAAGCTTGGATAAGGAAGGAAAACCAGTTGATGCAACTTTGTATAGACGACGAGTTGGTTGTCTAAGGTATTTACTACACACACGACCTGATTTATCTTATTCGGTTGGTTTGGTTAGTCGTTACATGCAAGAACCAAAAGAATCACATATGGCAGCTGTGAAACAAATACTGCGGTATATCCAAGGTAGTTTGAATTTTGGAATACGATACAACCAAGAGAAAACCAAGGAGCTAGTGGGGTTTAGTGATAGTAGTTTTGCTATGGACCAAGATGATGGTCGAAGCACAACTGGGCACGTATTTTATCTAGGTAAATCACCTATCACTTGGTGCTCACAAAAGCAAAACACGGTGGCTCTATCGTCTTGTGAAGCCGAGTTCATGGCTGCAACTTCAGCCGCGTGTCAAGGGATATGGTTACGTGGGTTGTTGAGTGAAATAACCGGAATGGAAGAAAGAGTGGTGGTCTTATTTATTGACAACAAATCGGCTATTGCACTTATGAAAAATCCAGTCTTTCACGGGAGAAGCAAGCATATAAACACACGTTATCATTTTATCCGAGAGTGTGTTGAAAGAGACCAAGTACAAGTTGAGTTTGTAAGAGGTGAGTTGCAGCGTGCTGATATTCTGACGAAAGATCTCGCAAGGATTAAGTTCAAGGAGATGCAAGAGTTACTCGGAGTTGAAGACCTCCCTATCTTGAGTCAGAAATTAGGGGGGTGAATGTTGGCATAATGTCTGACCGAGCAGATGGAAAGACAAACAGATTCCAAGCATATGGATGATTACAATTCTAGTTTAATTATGATTCCTTATTTGTTAAGGACTATCTTGCTTTATTAGAATTGTAGTAGGACTAGAAAGCTTATTCTAAACTCCTATATATACAACAGCCGAGCTTGTAGTTGTGTACATAAAAACCGATCAGTTTTAGAGCTTATATTTTTCTGATTAATAGGAAAGCATATTCCAGGAAAACTAGTGCGTGATTGTTTGTGATTGTTCCAGCTTTATTTGTTTGTTCTTGTTTCAGTGCGTGTGAATCAAGACCTGTGGTTTATAGTGTGTATTGAACTGAGACATCAAGTTGGGTAATCAGTTTCATAAATGGGCTAAACCTTTAGTCTTGGTCAGTTTTAACTTTTACGTTGGATTTTGTAAAAGAAGTTTACATTTTAGAGATTCAACAAGATAATCTAAAAAAGTAAAGTAAAGTAACTCCCAATGCCGTCTTCCACGGGTTATGGGTACCCAATACCGTTTCCGGTGTTTGCGGGAGGTTAAGATGTAGACGGCCTTACCCCTACCTCGATCCTGACCTCTCGGTTGAGAGGCAAGGGGTTTTCCAACTGATCCAACCCTACTTGTTTATTCAACAAGATAATCTAATTCCATAATTTTTGAGTTTTCAATGCACATGGACGCATTGGTTGTAGATGATTGTGGCAAATGAATTTTGTTAACAGGTCACCAAGCATGTGTGACTTAACTGGGGACAAACAATTCATTATTGTTGACGGTTACATCCATGGTGGGATGGACCATAGATCGCGAAGGAGAACCACTGTTTAGATATCATACATATGAGAAAATAGGAGTTATGCTAGTAGTAACCACATTTATCTAATTGTGAACATACTTTGTTTATGACGAGACTTTTACTACTACAAAGAGGCTTGTTTGTGACATAGTGACGATATTTCGGAAAAGGCCATGTTTGCGAAGAAACAAGGCATTATGCTCGTTAGCGCAAAATCCGATATGAAATAACAAATAGGATGATATGAACTAGTAGACATGGTGATTTACTATCACTTTGCAGATGTCACTATTAGTTGTTTTGTTTACTCATGTTTTCTAGCTATTTTGCTTTTATAAATAACCACATTCATTTAATGAGTAAATTGTTTCTTTTAAATGAACTAGACTTACTAATGAATTATTGTAAATTGCATATCAAGAATTTCTGAGAACATGCAATTATAACAGTTATTATTGTTTTGATTGATGCAAAACCAATTGTGCTTTTATGAGAATGATCTTATTAAATAGAAAGAATATGCTAGATTTAATATACTTTGATTGCAATGCTCGATCACCCTTGTAGGATTGAGATAATTCGAAGCATTTTGAGTCAACACGAAAAGCTAAAAATTCATAACGTACTTTACAAAAAAACTCATTATGCTCTCTCTACTTCACTTATTGTCATTATACATAACCGTTTTCATTTTATTCGTTTATTTTCTGTCCGTTTTTATCCGTTTTCGTAAATCGTCCATTTTTATCCGTTTTTATTTTAATATGTCCGTATAAAAACAGATAAAAACGGATAAAAACCATTTTGACATGGATAATTAAAACGGTTTTAATCAGTTTTTATCTGTTTTTATCCGGACAGATTAAAATAAAAACGGATAAAAATGGACGATTTACGAAAACGGATAAAAACAGACAGAAAATAACCGAATAAAATGAAAAGGGTTATGTATAATGATATCGACTGGAAACAACATTAAGTATAATGACAATAAAAAAAGTTGAGAAAGCACAATGAGTTATTTTGATAAAGTACATTAAGCATTTATAGCTTAAATTTGTAACTAAATGGTAGATAATACCCATATCAACGATGCAAGTAGGCTCGTTGACATCGAACTATGGTGAGTAGTGATTTAACCAGAATATGCAAAATGGTGGGGGTGCTTGATGTGTCTGCTACACATTTTAGCTAATTTGCCATGCATAGTCAAAATAAAGTCATTCAATTACGTATGAAAGGGTACAAAGTGATTAGAATCTGGGATTGTCATTCGAATTCACAGGTTGGTGAATTTCTCCACCCACACTATGAGTTGTTTCTTGACCGCGCAAGAAACAAATGTGTAGTTTTACTTCATGAAGGAAGTTGAGGTTATCGCCTGTGATGTGGCTATCGAGGTTTTTGAATGGATTAGAGATCTAATGCCTCAAATTCCATTGTGATGGAATGTCTAGACAAATTAATGAGAATGGTACCATTATCGACATGTTCATCAGGTGATTTAGAAACTTGATTTTGACACTACAAGCCTCTGACTAGAGACTTGGTGAGTGTTTGTGATGTGACCGACATATGATATAAACTTGTCGGATATCTTCTTTAAGCCTTTGACGAGAGACTTATTGAGGGATGCTAGAGGCATGGGTTTGAAACCATCAAGAATCGATTAGTGATGGAAACCCAACTTGATTGTAGTGCTCCTACATTACGAGTTTAATGGGTAATAACGAAGTCACTAATAGATAGAAGGTGCTATCAATCAATTGACCCATGTATAGCGAAGATAGCACGGCGTTGCCGAATTAGGATGAGATATTCTCTTAACAAAGCTTGTGAGGCGTCTTAGCAACGAAGACGTTAGAGTAGCTTTGCCTATATAACCTAGAGGTGGTGCCGCCTTGAATGAAGAGTTGTGGTTTCTCTCTTAGAGGGTTATGAAACAGGATTTAAGCGCATGGCCATATTCGCGCTCAGTTTGAGAATGAGATGGTTATAATAGGAAGTGTGTAAAAGTGTGTTGGGTGAGATCATTAAGGTTCGGTGGTTTAATTCCTTTGGACACCATTGAATCAATTTCATTTTACATGCTTTGAGTAAATGAAGGTTTAATCGTTATGACATTTTCGTGACACAACCTATTAGAGTAGTAGAAAACTTTCCAACCTGGTGGGGGATTGTTGGAATTATTAGTGAGCTTGGTAAGTTTTATTATTCAAGATGCAAAAGATACAAGTGGGTGATGCATCAACTACTTGTACATGTAGCTAAGTGTGTGGTACAAGCTGATGATGCAGCAAAGGAATTAGTTAGTGTAGTATTGACTTGGTAAAAGGACATGTTGGTTTAATTTGGAAGGCAACAAGTAGTTTGCAACCATTATCCCCATGTTCCCATATTTTATGGCAACCAACATAATCATGCTTGATCACCATGATGTTAGTTTACTAGCTATAAATATTTGACGTCAATATAGAACCAAACAGATTCATGATGTTGTGACGTGAATACAACAAACAAAACCATACATGCTATACATGTTAGAGACATGAACATCTTGATCCAGTTTTTCTGCTTCGCCATTTACATTACGTTAAAATTGTTGCTGACAATATTCAACGTGGGTCTGCATCAATCCTGGGGTCGTTACGTATGAGGCTTGCAGCGAATCGGGCACGTAAACACCTTTTAAGGACATGGAACCTCTTCCCGTGCATGACTCTTTGTTTTGGTGTCCGAGTCCGTTGCTAAAGAATAGTTATTGTCTGTAAAAGTTGCTGAAGTTATTATACTTGGTTTCGTTTCTACGTGGCAGGTTTCATTCTCGTTTCATTTAATATTTTTTTTATCGTTTGTAGTCGATAAATGTGTAGTGTCAGTATAATTTCTATCACAACTAATTGACACAAGTAGGTGTAACTAATACTCTTAAAAAAAAACATAGCCTTTGACTGTTATATCCAGCAGAATGAAGGCGAGAGGTCAAGATACAGTTGACTTATGCAAGCATTAGGTTTTATGAGTGGCCATATATATTCGATAGCGGAAACACTCCAACAACAAAAAAATCTATAAATCGAAATTGCATGAACTCCAATATATCCCATCCAATAAAAAGCAGCCTTTATTCCCTATAATAAGCTTTGAAGCAGTTTAAAAAACTAAGGGGGGTGTCCGGGATTACTTATTAAGAAGTTTTTCTGATCATCTTCTTGTTTCTCAATGTCAAAGTCACATGGAACCGGGCATTGTTGCTAAATACTCGCATATAATTTTGTGTTAAGAATATAAGGTATATAAAGCATATTACTTGACTATAAACAACCACAGACTACCAGCAGCTTTTCCAACAAATATGACAATTTTCAAAAGTGCTAATAAACTTGACTGAACTTTCCTACAAAATTCAAGAAGCATTGTTTTTCTAATAGCTGTTAATATAGCGCAACCAAGGAGGATATGACATTTCGTAATATGTATTTACCTTAGCAATGGAGTTACCAACGGCATCAGTTGGTGAGCTTTCATTAGGGTTCTTGGCTTAAGGTAATATATTTCGGTGTGTAAAACATATATCGTTAGAAAAAAATAGGAACGGCAATACAAACACAACAAACACCTCTGAAATGGTGTATTTTTTTCATGTAACCTTCTAAGTTCTACCTTGGGGATAAAGTTCTAAAATGACTCTAATAGTAAGGGTCTATAAGATTCAATTTAAACTCGATTGATACAAATGATTAGATCTGGTTCAATAACTATAACAATGAACCAAGCCGATGGATTCGATTAGAGATGCCAATTTAAAAATTGTGTACCAATCAACTAGTCGGTATAGATTCTGTTTTACCTAAAACAGGTCAAATAAAAAACACTACATGGGAATGGGTTAAGCAGGTTGGAAGTCGCCCAAATCTACTATTCAAACCTATACAGCATAAAGCCTTATAACTTGATCAATACTGGCACGACAAACAGGGCACCCCGAATTTTTGCCTTTAATTTCAGTCAAACACGACATGCATCCAGTCATGTGACCACATGGGATGAAAGCTCCCTCAACTGGTGCATCCAAACATATAACACATGATGAAGACTCACCGTCCTTTTTCTCCTTCTCGGCTGTCATAGCAGCAGGTATAGTCTCAGATAGATCAGCAGGGTCCTCTGCAATTATTGTGTGGGCTGCTGGTCCAACATTAGGGCCTTGATTGTTGAACGGAAATGAATGATGCATAACCTGAAATGTGTATATATGAATGCTGATGTAAGTATCATGTTTGGTTGATATCATTTTGTTTAGTTACTAAACTACCAGTAAAAAATTATTAAGAAATAATAACTTTCATAATAAAATTTACCAAAATTAAAGTTTTTGACAAATAGTGTTCTGCACGTACAGAAAACCCCCTTTTGACCGATTTACCCAAAATGCCTGGCCCGCCCATTTTGACACCTCTTATAGTAGCTACAAAGTAATGTTTGAACATTAAGCAAGTATTTGAAAGATTGTGACGCGTCAAGAAGATGATTATACCTGAGGAATTCCTTGGCAAGCATTTAAAAACTGCTGCTTTTCATTCTCATTACCTGCAGCAAGTATGATGGGGTGGTCTGCAAATGACAATAAACTTGGGTTTAGGCAAACATAAAGTCTTGTACTTGCTTGTAAATGGTACTTGGACATCTACACATACTACACCTCTTTTTTTGCAGATAAAAACACATAGCCAATCACATATAATGATGATGAACACATTCAAGCATGTACAAACGCATAGCGCAGATTTGCCGAGTGACACGTCTTAGCGTTATCCCTATCAAGCCTAATACAAGGAAGCCATCTTGTCCCAAGATATGCTATTAACAAATTTTAGAGCTACTATCCTATCTATTCAACTTGCACTGTAGAATATTCTCACATGTTAATTATGTCCATAATAGAGGTTTATGAGGACTTGAAGCATATGAGGTGAAAAGAGATTGATGTTTACTTATAACTAGGAATGTTTTTATTTTGTGTTTGTGGGATGACTAAGCTGATGTCAACTCAATAAACTGACGACTAACTTATTTCTTCCTTCTCGAGCGTCTTGGGACTATACATATAAAAGATAAACAAATAACATAAAACAGCAATGTCTATGTGGCACTAGCAAGTATATCTAACTAAAATGGGACGAGAAATTACTGTTGGGACTATTAATGATCACTACAGGAACAGGTTGGTTGAAATTTGGTTCATCCATGTTAGCCTTCCAAAGTGGAATAGTTGTGTAAGGTCTGGCATCCTGTTTGTTCATGAAAAAAAAAAAAAAAAAAGATTAGATGTGAAGTCCAACTTCTCAAATCAAAACATGTAACAACAATAGTTTCAAGCAAAATATTGAAGTACCAATGATGCAACCTTTATATATGCCATTCTTTGCTTACAATAACCTTATTTAGTGATGGTGTTTATAGTTCTAAATATTGGCATTATCATGTTTCTGTATGGACGAATAGAAGTGAAAACTTGTCGAATTCTTAAATTTCAGTTAAAGTGGCAAGATGCAAACAAATATACCTGTGCACCACAGTATATGGCAAGTTCCAAATCGTAAGGCTTTGTAAGTCTACGAGATCCACATGGTAGTATAACTACCCACCTGCAAGTTCACCAGACGGGTCGAAAGTGAGATATACCAAAGACATAGATGGATATTCCGAATACGTTATAACAAACAGGGCCATCTGTAAACGCTCTATGTAGAAGACAATGTTAGGCATAAAGTAGTAAAATGCAATACTTACACGTTTCTAGAAAGTAGCAGCCCTGGGCCATAAAGCTCTTGCAGCCAACCAGAAAATAAGCAGATATGGTTCTACAAGAATAGCATAAAATATTAGTGTAGATAATTAACCTTTCAAACATTAGAAGTGTGAAAAGAAAGCCTGCAAGTGTATATGTACCTCAATTGCACGGACAACATTGCTATATCCTTTGACTCTTGCAAGATCAAGTGCAGTTTGATCTTTCAAATTCATCACCAACGCTTTAGCTAAAAATCAAGATAGTTAATAATATCGTCTTCTAAGCAAGCAAGTGACACGTAACTGATAGATTTAAGTAGCAACAACTCACCGCCATTCAAAAGGAGTAGCTTGACTATCTGCTCTAAACCTCTTTTTGCAGCAAACTGCAGAGGAGTTCCGGGATAAAAGGCTGAAAGAATGAATATATATATATCCAAAAATGAGGACATTATACAACCATACATTTAGAAGCAAATGAGGATAAAGTAACGCACCCAAAGTCAAACTATTCACATCATCACCCAACTCTATCAACGTTTTCGCAACATCTTATAGTTGCGGATTCATAGAAGCCACCATTAAAGGCGTCATTCCTTTCATATCCCTCCACTACACAAAAAACAACAACAAAGTTCAAATAAAAATGGTAAATAACTGAAAGTATGTTATGTATAATCTGAACATACACAATGACAAAAATTTAAAAAGAATTATATATACCTCAAGATCAGCGCCTTCATTACGAAGCCTTTGATGCCTTGAGAATTACCGTAACGGACTTGTTGGTACAAAAGCTTGCCTTTGGATTGATGTAAACCCATTGTAGTTTAATTTAATTTGATGTAAATTAGAATTATTATATATAATCAATATGATTGGCGGTGGATTGGGTTATCCTAGCCAAGAGTCAATTACTCTGGCTTTTCCCGCGGTTTTTTTTTTTTCATAAATTTTCTATATCTTTAAATAATAATAATGGGGCATTTACATATATCCCAACGAAACTTCAATAATTACATATTTCCCCAAATCATGCTTTAATAGCATTGTACATCATGCATTGAAAACTTGTGTTTTGAGGAAATATGTAATTTTTGAAGTTTCCTTGGGTATATATAAAATTCCCCCAATAATCTATGTATTTTGTTTAAGGATTTTTCTATATCTTTTAGATAAGATCTCTTGTAAGGAAAAGAAGATAATTCTATGAATTATGGATGGGAAGAAAACCATCCTATAAGTACTTACGAATGTGGGGGTGTTTATCTGTCTCGGCACCCAATGATCAATATATTAGACCTAAAACTATGGATTGTATATTCATCGGATATGCTAACAATAGCAGTGCTTATCGTTTCATTGTACATGATTCGAAAAATCCGGATATACAAAAAGGTACAGTAATGGAATCAAAGAATGCTTCATTCTTTGAAACTAAGGCGATGGAGTATGTGTAAGTTGTTTAGTATTACAACGTTCATATTCTACTACCTTTTAGTTATCTGTTAATTTTGTTAATACAAATAAACCGTAAAAACGTTTATTCATATTTAGCGATCTCTTTTTGTTTTGTTGATAACAAATATAAAGTTATCATAAGTAAAATTATAAGAATACATGTTATTTTTGTAAAATATATACATATGATCATTCACATAAAATGTTGTAATAATTCATTTATGTAATAGGATGGGTAATATCCAAGACCTATGACCCATACTTATGGAGCTAATCCATAACCTTCCACGCCTTCAACAATAACAACTATGAACCTTAACTACTTTTCTAATCTAATACAAATTCACCGAAATCGAAGTGCGTGAGTGCACATGATTAGAATTTGTTACATTTTCAACTAATAACATTTCACAACTGCAACAATAACATCATATATCGACCTAAACTACTCATTTAATCTAAATGATAACGAAAACTAAATGCATGTGTCCCTTAGACTACTAAACATTTTAAAACTTGTTGAAGCTAATAAATAATGTGATCGAGGCTTGTAAAGCTTAAAACAATAGTAACAAACTAAAACATTCATATAATAATCATACGCAACATGAATTCAAGTTAAAAATGAATGTGAATCAAGGCTTAATTTCTAATTAGGCATTGCATTAGTAGCTTGTATATATAACTATCCAATTACACCAATTTTATCTATCAGGTAATAGTAACTTTTATATATCTATGATGTATTAGTATTATAAATAAATGATAAAAAGCTAACTTGCTACTATACAAATTTAATATCTATTCAACATATTGTATGTTAGAAAATATTTAATTTAGTCACTATACTAAATTTTTAATGTACAACATCTTATGTGACAATTTTCTCTTATATGGATTTATCTACATATACATTTAATTATTATTTTTTCTTTCAAAAATACAAAAAAAAATTTAATATATCAACAACTCAACACTTCTCTACCCCGGCCTCCCTTCACTCTTCATAATTAACATATAATACCGTCATCTGCTGCTACTGTACCACCAAGATCGTCCCACCACAACCACTTGACCAGATTCCCACCACCGCCGACATCCTACACCACCACAGTCGTTGTCGGACCTTCCTTACTACCGTCGTCATCGCCCCTTTTGCAAGAGTAACATAGGACTCTGGTCTACAATTTATTTATGTATAAAGCGATATATGCATATATTTTGAGGATCTTTCCATATAAAATTTTAGTACTAAAGATTAGCAATGGTATGTTTATGGTATTTTTTTTTTTAACTGTTTAGATTTTCTGGAATCATCTTCTACAATGTATAGTGTTTGAAGATGATGAACCTATGGTTTAGTGAAATACTAAAAGAATTCAGTTTGAAGTTTAAGGCAAAGGTGTGGATGGTGGTTTGTAATAGGCAAGAACGATGTATGAATGTTAGAAATTTCTTACTTAATTGAATATAATAAGCATATGTAGTTATAGGTTTTAGTAGAAAAACAATTTAAAAAAGTTAAGTTAGTTGGCATAATGAATGTCAAACAACTAGGTGGATGGCACCCGCGCGTTGAGACGGGGCTTTTTGGTTTTATCTTCTAAACACCCCAAATCACCAATATCATCATCTTGACAGCAACCAACAACAATAATACAAAGATTATTCCACCAAACCATTGACTCAAGTGCATTAAAATTAAGAGAATTCATATAAGTTTCCTAAAAAGATAATCAAACTGCACATAACGAAAGTCAAATGACACTCGAGTATAAAAATTATGCCTTTTTTTCATGTCAGTTTCAATAGCACAGAAGTGTAGTAACTATGCTTTGCAGCGCGTATTCATTTGAAACATGGCTATTGCAATCCCAGCAAAAAAAATTCAAAGTTGTGACGACGCATCTTCCTTTGTATTTTCGTATATAGCCCAATAATTGTTCTATAACCAACTTGACCAAAGATAGATTGTGTAAATCTAGAAAAGGTGCCTCTAAATGACCTGATTCGACTACAACCCTTAAAGTACTGTTGGGCTGTAAATTACATTTTTTAATTCACAAAAGCCCAATGAAATGCAAAATTAATAAAAAACGGACCCCTTAAGAATTCCCCGTTCAAAAATCACTTACATACATTACACCTTTTCCCTCTCATTCTCTCTATCAAATCACCAACTCACCTGTAACAAATTCCGACCACTACAATCCACCGTAATTTTCACCAATCTCAATAAATCTGACCAGTAAACTCAACCAAATTCAGTTAAAATAAAGAATCTCATCATCAAATCACCTAAAACTCAACAATTTATCAAGAATCATCAAGAACCTCATCATCAAATGGCTCAAGATTCAATAATTCTAAACATTACAACCGAATTCTCCTCACCCAAACCAACAGCGACTTTTGAAGAGAACTTAAAAATAGGCATTGTCGTTGGCACATGCGTATTACTGTATGTAACAATCAAAGTGATCAATGGTGTGAAAGATCGTATGGAAATCAGTAGGTCGACTCAGAGGACTGCGAGCGCAGGGACAGAACCGCCGGAGGAACCATATTTTTTTGTGTTAAAAATGCACACGGATAGTTTATTTTACGGTCACTTTATAGTATCGGTTAGAGAATAGGAGTAACAATTCGTTTGGCATTGGGATGCACTTTTGGTTAACGGTCATGGCATTAGTTATCGTGTTAGGTATGTTCGTGTTCATGTCACTGAGGGTCAAGAGTTGCAAAATTATAATCGCGAGGTTTTTGTGAAAGATGGCTAAAACCAAGTTTGAATAGTCAAACTTTGATGAAATTCATGGGATGATTCTTGTTTAGTCTTCTTACTTACTACGTCTATGATCGATTGCTGTTTAAAGCTTATATGTGTTTGTTCATTGGCTTGATTCTTATTTTTATACATATTAACAACTATTATAAAAACATGGCTTCTTGGAAAAGCTGTTGGTAGTCTGTGGTTGTTTATACTCAAGTAATCTGCTTTATATACCTTATATTCTTAATACACAATTATATGCGAGCATTTAGCAACAATGCCCGGTTACATGTGACTTTGACATCGAGAAACAAGAAGATGATCAGAAAAGCTTCTTAATTGGCAATCCCGGAACACCCCCACCCCCAAGTAAGTTTTTAAAACTGCTTCAAAGCTTATTATAGGGATATATTGGATGGGATATATTGGAGTTCATGCATTTCTTATTTCTAGAATTTTTTATTTGTTGGAGTGTTTCCGCTATTTAATATAGCCACTCATAAAACCTAATGCTTGCATATGTCAACTGTATCTTGACCTCTCGCCTTCATTCTCCTTTGACTATGACAATGAATGCCTCATGTCAATGGTATTGATTACCATGTCGTGATCATCGGAGAATGAAGATGTTGTCGTAATGTTAGTCACAGTGATACCATTCTGTGCTCCTATGTGACCTTAAACTCTACAAGGCAGTAAAAGAGAATGCACTATAAGATAACAGATAAACATGTTGTGCTCTTTTTAGTCATAATTTTGCCTAGACAGAAACCGCGTATTGACTAGATGAGTGTAACTTACATGTGAATGTGATCTAAAAGTTTTAAAAGGTTGATGTTGTTTTTATTTTAATGGGTCTTGGGTCAGTTGATGGTGCTTGTTTTGTAAAAGATTTCTTGGGTCTTGCACCAAAAACAGTTGGTTGGGGGTAAGTAGTATAATTTTGCCTTGCAGTATTGACAGTTTTAATAGGCGGAAAAGGCATAATAGAAGAGTTGAAACTTGCTGGTTTTACGGGGATTGGAGGTCCTGTAAGTTTTTTTACTAATTACAAAACATGAGACAAATTAGTACCTACGAAATTTGAAACGAAGTCACCCTATAAAATGAATCTGTTAACATGAGTTGTCATTAAGTATTTATTTCTCAATTTATGCATCTACAGGAAGATGGGAAAAAGACTGGGCAGCTTAAAGCAAACACGCTCTTCGAGCACGATAAGAGTGTAATGTAACTTCTTGTTAATTTATATATTTTCATTTTTTATTGGCTAATAGTAGAGTACTTGAATACTAGCTTTTTAATTTGTGATGACAGGTTGGAGCGGTTGTTGTTGGATTTGATCTGTACATAAATTATTACAAACTCCAGTAAGATACCTTATTTATTTGAAAATTTTGGTTGAAGTTGAACTACTGAAAAGATTTTCTGTATGAAAAATGTGACTAGGTATGGAACTCTTTGTATTCGTGAGAATCCAGGCTGCATTTTCATTGCCACCAATCGTGATGCGACTGGAAATATGACCTATTTGCAAGAATGGCCAGGGGCTGGCTGTATGGTTGCTGCAATCTGTGGGTCAACACAGAAAGAGCCTATTGTAGTTGGAAAACCATCTACATTTTTGATGGAATTTTTACAGAAGAAGTAAGTAATAATTTCTTATATCAATACGTTAATGTAGTATTATGATATGTATGCTGACAGCTGAGTTGTATTCATGGGTGTTCAGATACAACATTCCTACAGGTAAAATGTGCATGGTGGGTGACCGATTAGACACTGATATATTATTTGGACAGAATGCGGGGTGCAGAACACTACTTGTTCTTTCAGGTTGATAAGTTTATATTCTCGTTCAAACCGTCCTAAGTTGTATGTTTATTTTTAATTTTTTTTATATTTTTATTTATTATATTTAGCTTCAGATGCCCCATACTTAATACGTTGATAATGGTTGCAGGTGTGACACGTCAGTCAACACTCGAAGATCCCTCAAATCATATCCAGCCAGAATTTTACACAAACCAAATTTCTGACATTTTTGATCTAATAAATCATGAATAAAACCATGGCAGCGGATGTTGATCAATGAAGAAATACAATCGTAATAATCTGCGCATAATCCACAAGGCGCGACAAACCATTGTAGAAGTATGTTTCTTTTCTATGTCATGCAAGAACATATCTTTTGAAATTACCAATAACTGGCAGCCAGCATTGGCGTCGTTGGAGCCTCAGTTAATGTGTAATAAGACACATACAAGATTTATTATTTATGTTCTGTTATAATGACTGAATATTTGTGTGGGTTATGTATGGGTTTACAATGATGGAGCTTCATTTGACCGAGGACATGATCTCAGATAGGAAGAGGTGGAGGGATAGAATTAGGATTTGCGGGTAGTTTTTGCTAGGTGCTCTGTGCTTTGTGGATGGTTTTAGGTGTTTGTCTTTTAGGAGTTTCCCTTTGCTTTGCCCCTTGCGTTTTTGGGTTTTGTGGCCTCTCTTATGCTTTTCCGTAGTTTAGGCCCCGTGCGTGGTTGCTTTGCTTTGTTGTTGCTCCCTTAGGTCTGCTTGCCTTGTCTTGCTCCATGCGTTGGTCTTTGGTTTTTTGGTGCTTCGTGTTTTTTTGCCTTTGCTCTTGGCCTCGTGTGTTGCTTTGCTATGCTATGTGTTGCCCTTTTAGTTGGTCTGCTTTTGTGTGCCTTGGCTCTTTGTTTTTTGTTGCGATTTGCTGCTTCCTGGTCCTTATTGCTCTGTTTGCCTGTTTCGCTTGCTTTCCTTTTGACTGCGTTTAGCTTTTGTTTTGTCTCATGCTCCTTCTATCTTTTCCCACATGCACCTGCCGGAGGTCTTGTTGGAAGCAGTCTCTCTACCCACGGGTTTACCCTGGTGTAGGGGTAGGATCTGTCTACATTTTACCTCCCCCATACCCTGCCTTGGCGGGATTGGGTATGTTGTTGTTGTTGTTGAATGCAGTGTAGTTAGGATCTAAGTTCCTGGCTACATAACATTAGCAAGGGAAAATAGATTATGTCCTGCTATATGTTTTGAATGCGATACTGGCAAAGTGGGGTGGAAGTAGCTTGTAATCGCGCTTGTTAGGATCAAACTGTGATCGCTTCAGTGTTATAGTGTTTGAATGATACAGGAATCAAATTATCTCTCCATACTCTAGAGATCACAGTTAAGATTACGAATCATGTTATATAAAATCTTTCTTACAACTTTGGGAACAGTTAAGATTACGAATCATGTTATATAAAATCTTTCTTATAACTTTGGGCCTCTTTATAATATAGATGCTTATACAATATTTTAACTAAGGTTTTACTAAAGTAGCTCTTAGGCTTTGTTTGAGACGTAATAACATAGTCAAACATTAGTAAATTGAGCATTTTGAGGTTGCTATCATCAAGCACCTTTCTGGAGTTTGGGGAGGGGTTTTACCCGGGTTCGAGTCTCGGAAGTGAGAAAGAAAACTCAAAATTTCTTTTTAGTGTGAGGCCGTGAGTTCTAGGGTTTCCTTTCGCGGGTCTCTCCTAGTGGTTCGCGTCCCGGGGCTTGCCCGCTTGGATGGTTTAACTTGGGGGTCGGATTTCAAGGTTCATTTAAAAAGAAAAAAAAAGGGAAAACTATGTCATTATTTTTGAATTTACCTTAGGTGCTATGTTTTAGCCAAATCTTTTTTTTACAGATAATCACAACATCGTTTGTTTTTAAAATTTAAGAAACCTTAAGCGACGTTAAGGTGCCCAGCTTTGGCCACCGTATGTTGGTGGAGCGGAAGGGGTGATCTCTAATTTCTTTGTATTGTGTGTAGGGGTGTTATCGAGTGTTATCGGGTCAGGTTAAGTCGGGTTTTGATTTTTTAGAAAGTCACCCGCAACCCGACCGGATAAGGAATCGGGTTATCGGGTTCAGGTGGTATTCGGTTTGGGTGATTCTTGTTATCGGGTGATACTACAAATGAACAACTAATAGTTTTGGCCACCGCCAGTACGCTGGTGGATCGGAAGGGGTGATCCCTAATTTCCTTGTATTGTTTGTAGTGGTGTTATCGGGTTATCGGGTCGGGTTAAGTCGGGTTTTGATTTTTAAAAAGTCACTCGCAATCTGATCCGATAAGGAATATGGTTATCGGGTTCGGGTGGTATTCGGGTCGGGTGATTCTTGTGTCAATTTAAACCAAACATCAAAAACTATATGGAACCAAACTTACTACTAACTTATGTTTCTTTTTCTTGTACACCCTTCTGTATCTTCTATATATGTTGATCTGCTGTATAAGCATTGTATTGCACATAGTTAATGCAAAATGAAACAATTGAAACAACATCAAGGCCGTGGAGCTCCAATCTTAATGTATGAGCACTTGCATAATTCAGAAAACAAAACAAGCAATATATAGCACCTTAATTCATATTGAGCCAATGATCACATCCTCATCTCCGAGTTTTTTTTGAGAAATGGTGCTTTTTGAACTTTTATTTGCAAAAGTAGGTTCTTTTTTTTCTTAATGTAAATATGGGTAGTTTTTTAGTTTTATGAATCACAAGCCAGTATTTATTATATAAATTTACAAATTTAACCCTTAACTTTTACAAATATGTTATATATGTTAGCTTATATATACTAAAATAATTGTTAATAAGTTGATTGATGCCAAAAACATATACGCTAAAGTCAATATTTTGATATATGAAATTGTTATATATAGACTCTAGCTAGAGGTGCACATCCAAACCGGTTAACCGAACCGCATCCGAAGACAAACCGAAAAACCCAACCGGTCAAAACCGGTTTTGACCATAACCGGTCCGGTTTTTATCCAAACCGCCGGTTAGGAACCGGTTCGACATTTTGAAAAACCACCGGTTTGGAGACCGGTTTTTATTAACCGAATAACCAAACCGGTTCGGTTAATCGGTTAGGAACCGGTTTTTTGGCTATGGGCGGGTTTTTTTTGGTTTTTTTTTAATTTTAAAATTTTGAATTTGAAATTTTGAATGAGGGGCGGGAAGGAGCGTGGGGGGGGGGGGATTTTATTAAATATGTTTTAAAAATTACCATTTTGCCATCTAAATGTTAGTATAAATAGATGTGTTATGTATTTGGTTAATTATCACTTTCAAGCAATCAAAAAACACTCAAAAAAATCAAAACCGAAAGTATGGAAAGTTCAAACACCAACAACACCGAAGCTGGTTCAACAAGTGCAGCGACGGTTGAGAGAGTTTTACCATGCGACCGTGTAAAAGATTCATAGGAACACTTCAACTACGTCCTAATGTCGGATGGTAAGAAGGTTCCAACTCGACGTTGAGGGCTCACATCAAACAAAAGTATTGCAAGGCACTCAAATCGGTTCCGGAAGCCGGTCAATCGTCCATGGCTCGAGACGGGACTATTTTTGCATACGATCATAATTTACTCCGTCAAAAATTGGCTGGTTTGGTGATTCAACGTGGTTTGCCGTTCAACCACTATGACCACGATGGGACGACGGAGGTGTACCAGAATTATATGCAACCGCAGTACCATCATGTAAGTCGTATGACTCTAAAACGCGATGCTATGAAAATGTGGAAAACGGCTAAGCAAGATTTAAAAAATACTTTTTTAAATATAGATGCTTATGTTAATTAAACAACCTATGTTTGGGCCGCTCCTCATAATTTGCCATTTTCGTACCTTTGTGTTACCGCACATTGGGTTGATCCCGAAAGTTGGCAAATGATGAAGCGAGTCGTAGCATTTGAAAACTTTCCTGTTCTTCACTCCGGAGAAGCTTTATACAAATTGTTGAAAAAAGTGTTTCATAAATTTAACTTGACAGAAAAAACAAATTCAATAATGTTGGATAATGCTAGTAACAACACAAATGCAATGGGTAGACTAAAAATGGAATACGATCCACCTTGTAATGGAGATTTTTTTTCATAGTCTATGTGTTGCACACATCATTAACTTGGCCGTGCAAGCGGGATTAAAAGATCCGCATTTGAGTGAAGTGAAAGAAAGTGTCACAATTCTCAATTTTTGGTCATTTCTCAAAACAATTCATGCCTCACAATTTCATCATTTATCGTAAACTAGGTTTGCGTGTTCCAAATTCGCGTAACCTTAATGGTTTAGCGGCGAATTCATGATCATATCATCACGAACATTTCATATGGACTAAGTTTAGTCTGCATTTCATTAGCATCATTTGCATCATATTAGTTCATTCATGACATTTCATTTCACATTTAACGCGTAAATTTTATATTAAATAAACGTTATCGCGTGAGTTATTATTTTGAACATTTAATCCGTTACTTTCAAAAATGATCCCAATATATTTTTATACTTACATTTAGTTATAAAAATAATATTTTGAGCTTACCTAGTGTTTTAAATTTATTTTGTATATAAATCGTTAAGTTTATATTATTACGACGCTTTTCTTAAAAACTACACGATAATTATTTTATCACTCAAATTTCACAAGGAATGTATTTTTACAATTTTTATAATCTCATTATACTTTATTTTGATCTATTAAAAATTTATTTTACCTAAAAGTTACCTTAAGTACACTAATGTATCTACAATTGTACAAAGTTACCTTTACTTATATTTTCCTACACTTTTTAACAATTACACAAGCATATACAAATTAAAAAAAAAAAATTATATATGGGAAACATCCTCCCCAAAAATCCGGCCATGGGGGGGGGGGGATGAATCAAAGAGTTGTTAATTATTTTCATTCAATTACTTACACACTCCAAACTCTACACACACCATCATAATTCAACCTTTCAATTCAAGATAGCTAGCAAGATTTCTCTCCTTCTTTTCTTCTCACTAGAACCGGCCATCTAAAGGTTTTCACAAGGGATCATCAATTTTTCAAGCTCAAGTGTTTTTACAATCTAGATTACACTCTTATTTAAGGTTTTGAAATAAAAACCTAGGGTGTTTAGGCTAACCTTGTTCTTATCACCTCATCATATCACTAGTAAGCATCTCATGTTTATTTTTCATCTTACATATTCATTTCATACTCATCTCATCATCTTTGAGCAAAAACATGCAAGACTTATGTTGATTTATACCATTTTTACTTTGATTTTTAGTGTTTTAATACATATAAAGTCATCCTATAATTATTCCCTTGGTATATATTGGTCTTGATGATGTTTAGGAACCCATGACACCCTAAGAAGGTGTATGGTAGGATTAGAATAGTTTTGGAGTTGATTTGAAGGGATTGGAATAGGTTTAGTACGAGAAAAACTATTTTCGACAAGTATATAAAGTGTTCTGTCCTTATTTTGTTTTTCTGGAAAATCCGACAGTGGGCACAAATTTTTGGCCTTGATATTTAGAAAATATACTTTAAAACGAATCCGTGGCCGCTTGAACGGATTAAAACGGAGTTATAACGAAGAAGTTATGAATTTTTCAAGTTTGACGACGAAATATATATTTTCTGAAATTTCAGCAACCTATTTTAGTTTTGTACGAGTCAAAAACGAGTCCTAAGCTTTACAAATTATTTCGACTTATCAAAAATATATTAGTATACTTTGATACGAAGCTAAGGACGTATAATACGTAGAAAACGGATTTGAAACGACTAAGATATACACGTTTTCATAAACTTGCCGTAACTATTATTTTTAGAAAAACTATATTATTTTTACGAGATAAGTGTTACGGTAACTAAAATCACCATATTTAACCCCTATTATCTTTATGTTCGAGACCTCTATGACGAAAACTCATGTACTAAAACTTCTAGATTTTGATACAAGCTTTTCAAAACCGTCGAGTTCGTTTCCTAACGTTCGACGTACACCATTTTACGACTAGTTTTTCGAAGCCATTTTTGTCACTTTCATGAAATTTCCGACGACATTATTTTACGACGAAAAGTGATAATTTCACTATAAATCATTATAAAACTATTGTAGGATGACATTTTGACGTAAATACTTGTAAAGTAATTTAAGAATGGTCAAGACGTCAAAAGAGTATTTTTCGACGATAAGTATTATTTTCAAAACTCACAAATGGTATAAATAACATACGAAATGCATGCATAACATTACATCATAACTCATTACATATCATATCATTCGTAATAGGTCCAGATTAAAGTTTCACATTATACCTCGGTGTACTCACTCTTGTCATCATACCAGTTTATCAAGTGAGTTTTCATAGCCCCATTTTCAATTGTTTTGTACTATTTTGGGGGAGATACATGCTCAATTATTTTTCACAAGTACTTTATATTTTTAAGGATAACTTCTATCATGATCACCATTGTTTCTAAATCAAATGTTGTACTATATCAATTGTTCTTGTTTGCGTGCTATAGTTCTACGTCGTATAACGTTCTAAATCAGTTGACTACTGATACATCGTCGAATAAAGTACTATGTCAGTTGACTACTGATACATTGAGTTAGGTGCTATTGATTATGTGCTACAGTTCTACGTCGTATAATGTTCTAAATCAGTTGACTACTGATACATTGAGTCTAGTCCTATTGATTAAGGCTATTGTTCTACGTCGAGTTAGGTACTATTGTGAATTCATTTGACATCATGTGTTTGAACATAAACTACACACATTTTGGCAGTGGGTTGTGAACACACAGGTTGCAAGTTTTGTATGGGCGGAACTTGGAACTGAGTGGATTTACAATGCCTTTGCTGCATAAACGATTTTGAAAGACTTTACATTTCAACACAAACTCTATGAACTCACTCAACCTTTGTGTTGACACTTTTAAGCATGTTTTATCTCAGGTATCTAAGGCATTCACTTCATGGCATGCATTTGGACACATCATAGAGTCGCGGTGACGACGCGTCTCACTTGGGTTTTATGAACTTTGGACATCGTTTAGCTTGTATCAAACTTATTTCCGCACAAGTTGATTTTCTTATGGGACCTATACTTTGTAAACTCTGATTGTTTTAGTAAATCAAACGATGTTCTTTTCAAACGACACTTTAGGTCGTTCAATATAACTGTGATTGTGATGCTATGACAGTCAATCCCCAGGAATTCCTTTCCGCTGCAAAACAGGTAATTTGGGGGTGTGACAGAAAGTTTTAAAAGAATGTTAGTCGATGTTTTTAAAAAGGGTAATAAAAGATATAATGCATACATTCGGTTGTGTGAAAGTGCGGAGAAACCTTGGTTACAACCTTGTTGGGATGTTGAAACAAGATAGAACTCCACTTATCTTATGTTCATAAGTGGTTTAAAACAAAAGGTAACTTTGCAGTATTTTCATGATGAGAAATTGTCGGGAAGGGGTAGGTGTGCTCCATTTGATTCCGATAATTGGGATACTATTGAAAAACTAACCCGACTACTTGAAGTTTTTTACAACGCAACAAAAATAATGTCGGGAGTTTATTATCCAAGGGTCATTTGGTACTCGAGCAACTATTCTTGATGTCTTCACAAATTTCCGCATTTGAATTTCATGGTGGTGTTTATACAAGCATGGTTTCCGGGATGAAAGAAAAGCTTTTGAAATATTTTGAAACTTTGCCACCGTTAATTACTTGTGCGGCCGCATTAAATCCATGTTATAATGTAAACGGGGTAGAGGTGCTTATCGACTCGATTGTGACTGATTTGGGTTGTTTCGCGTCAAACCCGAACTATGCTAATGATGCAAAAGAGTCCTTTGGCCATTCTTTTAAAAGTTTGTGGGAATATTATTTTGAAAAATATGGTAACCCACCTCCCACTGTGACGGAGTCTTCTTCATCATCATCAAGGGGTTTTAGAGGGAATCCGATACTTGCTTTGCATAAAAAGATAAGAGATAATCCCAACAAACGGTTAAGAAATGATCGTTTAGCGAACAGTGAATATGAAAGATATATCACAACCGATTTTATCTCACATATTCCGGCCGAACAAGTTGAAAACTTTGATGTGTTGGCGTTTTGGAAAGCAAAGGAAACAATGTTTCCCGTTCTATCCCGAATGGCTCGTGATGTACTAAGTGTACAAGCTACTTCGGTAGCTTCTGAATCCGCTTTTTCAACAAGTGGAAGGGTTTTATCAAATCTGAGAAACAGACTCACATCGGCTTCTTTGGAGATGTTTATGGGTTTGAAAGATCACTTGGACGCAATGAAGCGAGTGGCAAGATAAGACTGATCTTGAAAATGCCGCAGACTTCGAAGGGGAGGTCTACGTGGAAGAGGCACAAGCGGGTGAAATCGATATGCTTTCCGATGAAGAACTAAGACAAGATGCAGCTGCTCAAGAAGCTAGGGGATCCGATGACGACTATTAGGACTTTTATGCTTACGTATTATGTTTTAAGTTTATGTATTTCCGTTGATGTATTTCTTTTAAGTTTATGTGTTTCCTTTCAGTTTATGTATTTCCGACGTTATAAATAAAAGTTGAAGTTTATTCAGTGTAAGTTTGTTAAATGTTGAAAAACCGAAAAAAAAAAAAAAAAAAAAAATCTGGTTAACCGGTTAAATATTTAAAAAAATTGAATTTTGGACTTGGCGGCAAAAAAAAATTCAAAATGAAACCGGTTAACCGGGTCCCAAACCGGTTACTAATTTTTAAAAATTCAAAATTTTGAAACCGGCGGCAATTATTTTTTTGAATTCACAACCGGTTAACCGATTATCAACCGGTCCGAAACCGGTTAAAACCGGTCAAACCAGTCCGAATATTAAAATTTTAAAATTTCAAATTTTGAATTTTTTTGAGCGGGAAGGCGGGTAAACTTTCAAAATTTGATTTTTTTTTATATTTACAAGTTTGCCATTGTAAAACTAGTATAAATAGATAAATTGTGTTTTTATTTCTTTGCAACTTTTGTACAATTAACATAAACTCTAAAAAATAAAAATCGAAAGCATTTCACATTTTTACTATGGCTGATACTGATCCTGCACCACCTCCGCCACCCCCGCCACCGGTGATTGTTCGTATTTTACCGTTAAACCGTGCACCAAATGTTTGGGCTCACTACAACTACGTCGAAATGTCGGATGGCACGCGAAAGGCTCAATTTAAGCATTGTTTTTGTTTATTCAACCCCACTTCCAACCTGCCGTTGAGGGCTCACACACGGAACTATTGCCGCCAAGCACCTGCAGTTGATGCCTGATTCGAGACCTCGAGTCGACGTTGAGTAGCTTATCAAGTTATCGATGTTTTATGTTTATGTTATTATGTGTTATGTTTTAAGTTTATGTGTAATGTGTGATGTATCATGTATTCTCCGTTCTATTAAATAAAAGTTCTAGTTTATTAATACACGAAACAAGAAAACGATGACAAACGACGACGAAAAAAAAATACTAGAACCGGTCAAAACCGGTTAACCGGTCTAGACCGGTCCCAAACCGAGCCCAAACCGGTTTGGACCGGTTGGGTTTTTCAGCCTTCACATCCGGTTCGGAACCGAACTGGTTAACCGGCCCGACCGGTTTTTTTTTTCGTTGACCCAAACCGGTTCGGGTTTGACCGGCCGTCAAGCCGAACCGGTTAACTGTTTTGTGCACCTCTAACTCTAGCAAATATAGATGACTGTGTTGTTTTCAAATTTACACGATGTTGCATATATAGCAAATTGTTATATATAAATGATGACTTTGTTATATATAGACTTTAGTATATATATTTTGGTTAAATGATGACTTTGCGCATGTACCTCTTGATTTCAAGTACGGCTGAGTATACTCAACCATACTTGAACTTGAAAGTAAAAGTTGCAAATGGGTAGCAATAGCAAAAGTGTCCACCAAGACAAAACAGAAAGTTCAAGTACGGCTCAGTATACACCCAACTGTACATGGTATATTCGTGCAATTAAAAAGAAAAATATCATATGTGGAAATTACTCGTTGGGTGGATGCACACAACTGCTTTGGATCATGCATTGGTAATAATGACATAAATTTGAATTTAGAAACCATCGCTTCTTATATTCTCCACTCAATTCAAAAAGATGTTCAATACCCGGTGAAAAATATTCAATCAGATATAAAAAAATAAGCTGAATGTTGATGTTTTTTATTTATTTTTCTTTTTATAATTTTTTTTAGTAAATGCTTTCTTGTTTAATTTATTGGATGTTTTCTTGTTTAATTTAGTGGATGTTTTCTAGTGTATATGAGCTAGTATATATAACATATTCTTATAACTTAAGGGTTAAATATGTAAAGTTTATATAGTAAATAAAAAGCTTGTGGTCCACAAAACTAAAAAAAAACCCATGTTTACATTAAAAAAAATAAACCCATTTTTTGCAAACAAAAGCTAAAAATGCACCATTTAAAAGAACAAAAAAAAAAAAAAAAAAAAAAGGAAAAAGGAAAAAAAACTCTCATTTCTCCATACACGTACTTGATTAGAAAACAGAAAATAAGCTTAGATTTTCAGTTTAGCTCCGATTACATAAGAGTGCTTTCAAAAGATTAACCAAATTCACACGAACCAAAGAAATAAAAGAAAAGTTCAAACTGATTTATAACAGTATCAGCAAGCAATATTTGAACTAGAATGCATCTACCTTCTGTTCTCACTGATGTATAAGTAAGCCTCTCTTTGTCATTTTGAGACTTGTGTCATTTTGAACCAAACATAAAAAACGAATTAAATATTGATTTTCGGGTCTTATTGGATTGACCCGATAACCCGATAATAAAAATTTTCTAATCGTAACCTGACCCGATAACAATGTCAGGTTATCGGGTTCGTGTGAAACTAACCCGATAAGCTTTTTCAACGTGACTTAGCTCGATCCGATAAGGCTTATCGGGTTCGGGTTTGCCCTACTGACACTCCTAATTACTGTGAGCTGAAGATAACAAACCATAGTTGTCAGAATCCCGATCCTGATTTTAGGATCTTACGATTTTACGATACTGCAAAGCAAAAACGATCCGAATCCTACATAGGATCTTTGCAAACTTAAGATTATATAGGATCCCGATCTTGATCATATGATCTTACGAAATTTGATCCGATCTTACTTTTCTCGGATTACAAACTAAAAAACTACAAATTCATGTTTTTTTTTTTTTTTTATTAGAACTTAAAAAACATGTTAATCTTTTTAAACATTTCATAATCATAATTTTAACATATATATGAAACATTCATAGTATTTTGTGTTTATAATGTATAATAATTTATAGATATGTATAATATTACAAAACTATTAAAAATAACGTCAGAGTAGGATTTTAAGATCCCGGTCCGATCTTACGATTATGATCTTACAAAAACGAGAATGATCCTAAATAAGATCCCGATCTTGAAAACCTAAAACAAACTGCCGGAATCAATTTTTTGTTTTAAATGAACCCACATATCTTCTGTATCTTGTAATCAATTTTATTGTTTTAAATGAACCCACCTATCCTCTGTATATATGTTGTAATCAATTTTTTATCTAACATACTAAACCTCATTAAATGAACCCACACCTATCGACTGTATCCATATAAATGTTATACACAAATGTTTAAAACAAATGTCACCAAATCCCTCAATAGCTCTCCTTCTCAGTCCGTTTCTTCTTATCTTGTTCGATTCATATTTGTGGTTGTGAGAAATTGCATCTTTCTATTTTGCAAACAAATGTTTCAAATTTTTAAGTATTTTTTTTTTGTTCACGAAATTGAAGAGAAATACAAATTGATTTGTTTTTTTTTTTGTAAAGTGGTGTATCTTAGTTAACTTCCAGATCTCAAGTTGTTGGGCACTTTATTTAATTTTGGTTTCATCATTAACTGATGTTTTTTATTAATCGTAAAATTATTATAATTTAATATTTTCAAGATTTTATAATAGAAAGAACATGTTGCGATCGTAAGTATGTTCCTAATGTTATGTTTATCAATTAAGTTTCCAACTCAAATCGTAACTTCATAAGTATGTTCCTAAGGAAAGTTTGGATGTGAGTATTAATAAATTTTTAATACATCTATCCAAACTTTCCTTTCAACCTAAGTCGCATGGCAACTCAAGATCACAACCTCAATCTGACACAAGTTTTTATTTTAATGGCTATTTGTTTTTTTCTTTATTTTTTCTTTTTTATTTTTAATACTTATGTTATTTTGTGTTGGGTTGTTGATAAATGGTATGGATTGGTTGTATGTGCTTTGTGTAGGTGGATGGAAGATAAAACAATATTTTAATAAAAGATGGGGTTGAGTTGTATTGTTGATAAAGATAGTCTAATATGTGAGTATTTTTCAAGCAGTTTTTGTTATTGTTATCTATTAGTTATAATACTCGAACACGCGCGAGTTTTTATATATTGTGTTTCTTTAAGAATCGATTACTAATTTGATTCTTTACATTAGACACAAATATTTTTAAAATCACTCTCGCTTTATACTAAGTATTTTCTTTATACTTTTGACACTTAAACTTTTATATTTATTTATTTTTCTTGACTATATATAATAACATTTTTTTTAACTATTGACAAATCCGGAATACTTGAGTTTTTTTAGTAAATATTTTAAAATAAAAATAATAATAAATAAATAAAATATTATCAAATAAGGTATGAATTGATTTTTTTGAAATGAGAAATTTCAACTAAAAGTTTTGTTTTGTTATATAAAATATTTTCAAACTACTGGTTTGGGTTAATTTTTCATGTTCTGGTATAGGATAATAATAAAAAAAATGGTACATCATGAATAAGTAGTTTCACATCAATTTATTTATCTGTTTATTTATTTATTCTTTGATGTAACCAAACATGAGAATATAGTGTAATTTTTCATCATTTTCATTTTTCTACATTTATATTCTCTAGCTTATTTATTTTCACTGAATTTTTCTCTACCAAACATGCCTTTAGAGTTTTCTAACGCCCCTCAAATCCTCTTTTCAAAATTTACCTAACCCTTAAAAAAAAAGGGGCAATTCCATATTTACCCGACTTAAACATGATAATGTCATATTTACCCAAAACATGCTTTAAATGCATTGTAAATCATGCATTCAAAAGTTGTATTTTGGGTATATATGACATTTTCATGTTTAGATTGGGTAAATATGGAATTATCCCAAAAAAAAAAAAAACAAAAAAACAAAAAAAAACAAAACGCACTGCACGCTTTTCTTGATTCTTGGTTCTTGGGTTACATTGTATGATGAAGAAAATTTGTTAGACACATGTTGCTCGTGGGTCCTGATCGCACAAGTCATTTCAGAAAGTAACAGATGGTTCATGGAAATTTATCGCTGGTTTTTTGGCCTAGTCGGTCTCGTACAGAACTTTCACCTCCACTCGTCTAAATTAGTCACTACTTGTGTTAGTACGTTAACTGTAGTAGGTTGTTTTATGTTTTCCATGTGTCAATTGCATCACAATCACATATGTTATCTTTGCTTTTATCAGCAACGTGTGTTACATATATGTGATATTAATCTCATGTTAATTTCACGTAATCAATGATGATCGGGAGATTTAGTTGATTCTTGCTTCAAGAGTAGTTCTTCTCATTTTGATTAACGTGAAGTGGTTTATTATCTGGTAGAATATGATACCGCCGACCCGATCCTCATCGAATCCTGGTTCAATCACGGTTAACTTGAGTTTGGATATCGGAAGTTTAAACGGATTTTCACAAGGATTGACATAATCATAGTCACAATTATTTTACAAAACCATGTGATCATCACCCTCTCGAATATAAGAAAACAACCCAATGTCATAAATAAGATTACTGGTTCGTATCCTACCGACATAAAAAAACAACAATAAGCATCATACAATGCAACCCACACAGCCCCAACAACAAGAAAAATCTACAAACTAGGCGTCGTTGGATGAATCTGGAAGCAAAAAGAGCAAGGAACATCTCCACATTGCTTATAGCTAGATATGCAAAAGTCCGTGGATAATGTTGAATAAGCAGCTTATTCAACATTATCCACGGACTTTTGCATATCTAGCTATATGCAACGTGGGAATGTTTCTTGCTATTTTTGCTTCCAAATTCATCCAACGCGGCCTAATATGTAGATTTTTCTTGTTGTTGGGTTGTGTGGGTTGCATTGTATGATGCTTATTGTCGTTGTTTTTTTTATGTCGGTAGGATATGAACCCGTAATCTTATTTACGATATTTGTTTGTTTTCTTATATTCGAGAGGGTGATGATCACATGGTTTTGTGAAGTAATTGTGACTATGATTATGTCAATCCTTGTGAAAATCCGTTTACGCTGTTTGGAGAGAATGATGGTATCACAGGTTATTGCGATGTGGTTCGGGTTGATTTTGAGTGAGTGTGGTCGCCTTATATTGTGGAAGGAAGATGGCAATCAAGAAAAAGAGGTCAAAATTGTGGTAATATGGCTTCTTGGGGTACCTTGTGGTTTGTTTTGTGGTAATCAGAAACCCATCTAGCAAATTGCAGCATGACATTTTTGATTTGGTAGATATTTTCTGATTTTGTGTACTTTTAAATTGGACACCAACTAAAAGTCGCTTCGCATCTTGGCAATGCAATGTATCCTCAATTGGTATTTGCAGCCACGGTGAAGTTTGATGCTCATTGTGTAATTCTATAATTAACATTGTCTGATTCTATAATTTGCTACATGTTGTCTGAATTGAAAAAAATGCCGCAAGATCTTAGTAGGGAAGCCAAACATGGGTTGTGATTGCAGCTGTCACAACTGTGAAATTTCAGGTCATTAAATTACTATTTTCATTTACTTATCATTCTATTTTAAGTAAATTTACTTTTACCAAGAAAGTTACTCGCATACTTCATAACACGTGCCCGTAATTTATTCCAGACTATGCCCATTCTACATGTTTAATCATTTTATTTTCCTCACATACTTATTTTCATACGGAATATTTTAATTTTCCATTTCTACGCGAAATTTACACTTTTTACGTCTTACGCGTTTACGCCTCGCGTTTTAAGTATTAACGTACATTTAATTTAAACCGACACTAGACTATCCTCAGTCTACACGTTTTATGATTTTTGGTTCCTTACAATCATATTTTAAAAGTCATATTTTACTTTTTCCAATTTTTCGTAAACCTTGCACCTTTTACGTATTGGATGGGGATCAAATACAAAGGCATCGTAAAATAAAAAGTTTAAAAAGCCAACCATCATGTGACATGTGTATAGCTTATCCATTCCTCCTATTTTTTACTATTGTCAGATCATTCATTATTCTCTTTCATTTGTGCCAGAAAAAATATAACAAATCTTTCTACCCTACTTTCTCTCTCACCTATTTTCTCTCTCACAAAAAATCTATCATCACCTCCAGCGAGTGGAGGTTCCCCTCACTTTTCCGAGCGTGATCCGGGCAGTCCCGTCGCCACAGCTTATGTCGATCGCCGGCAATCGCCACATCAGCTGCCGCCTGCCATGAGTGGTTAATTTTAATAAAAACTTTGGTGTATCAGTTTTTTAGCATAGTATTTTGCTCATCATTACTCTTCATCGAAAATTAAAGAAAAGAAATTTGAAAATGAAAAGTTTTGACTTTTTTCTTTATATTTTCTTGAAACTTGTGGGTTTTAAACCTTCTTGTTTGATTCTTCATATCTTCACCTTTGATTTGCTTTTCGTCATTGTTGTAGATTTTCAATGAAATCACTAAGTCAAGCTCTAATTTTATTAGTGAGATATTTAATGTGCTTAAAAGCTATTTAATGTAACAATGAAATCCAAGGCACATTTAATATATAATTTGGATCAATGAGATGATTTGATGTATTTTAGAAGGTGTTTAATGGATTACTTGTTACTACAGGAGTAGATATAGTTTATTGTGGTCAAAATTTGTAGAGCAAAGGTATAATATTTTTTGAAAAAATCATGTGATAGAAAAAAACTTTGTATTTGCAATACATATTTATCGGTAGTATTGCTCATCGGTTTTGTTAGTTTTGTTTATATGTTAGTCTTTTCCGTTAGTCTTGTTCATCGGTTAATCTTTGTTCATTAGTTTTGTTCATCAGTTTTTTATAAAAAAGTAACGTTGTTCATCATTCATCAATTTTCAAAAAAAAAATCATAACGTTAATCAGGCTTTTGAAAAAAAAATATATCATATTGTTCATCAGTTCATCAGTTTTCTAGAAAAAATATATCATAATGTTCATCAATTCTCTATAGTGTTCATCAGTTTTCTAAAAAAAAATATCATAATGTTCATCAATTCCTTATAGTGTTCATCAGTTTACCAATTTTCAAAAAATAATTATAGTGTTCATCAGTTTTCTAAAAAAAAATCATAATGTTCATCAGTTTTCTAAGAAAAAAAATCATAATGTTCACCAGTTTTCTAAAAAAAACATAAGGTTCATCAGTTTTCTAAAAAATATCATAATGTTCATCAGTTTTCTAAAAAAAAAATCATAATATTCATCAGTTTTCTTAGAAAAAAATCATAATGTTCATCAGTTTTCTAAAAAAAATCATAATGTTCATCAGTTTTCTTAGAAAAAAATCATAATGTTCATCAGTTTTCTAAAAAAATCATAATGTTCATCAGTTTTCAAAGAAAAAAATCATAATGTTCATCAGTTTTCTAAAAAAAACATAAGGTTCATCAGTTTTCTAAAAAAAATCATAATGTTCATCAGTTTTCTTAGAAAAAAATCATAATGTTCATCTGTTTTCTAAAAAAAATCATAATGTTCATCAGTTTTCTAAGAAAAAAATCATAATTTTCATCAGTTTTCTAAAAAAAACATAAGGTTCATCAGTTTTCTAAAAAAAATCATAACGTTCATCAGTTTTCTTAGAAAAAAATCATAACGTTCATCCGTTTTCTACAAAAATCATAATGTTCATCAGTTTTCTAAGAAAAAAATCATAATGTTCATCAGTTTTCTTAAAAAAAATAATAATGTTCATCAGTTTTGTAAAAAATAAAAATCATAATGTTCATCTGTTCATCAGTTTTCTAAAAAAATCATAATATTCATCAGTTTTCTAAAAAAAATCATAATGTTCATCAATTTTCTTAAAAAAACATAATGTTCATCAGTTCATCAGTTTTCTAAAAAATAAAAATCATAATGTTCATCAAATTTCTAAAAAAAAAAAAAAAATCGTCAGTTTTCAAAAAAAATATATATATTAATTATTTTTTCTAAAATTTTGGTAATGTTTATCAGTTAGATCATAGTGTTAATTAGTTAAGAGTGGAAATAGCAAAAAATGATATGGCAAAAATAAAAGAGGACACTTGTCACAATATGAGTAGCTTTTTAGACTTTTTAAATTATGAACACTTTTTAGAGGATCCCAACCCTTTACGTAATTAACCTACGTTTTAAAGTTTATCAATGTCTAAATATTCCATTAAACTCATATAACATTAAAAATAAAAAATTGTGGAAAATTAGAAAGGGGGGGGGGGGGGGGGGGGGTTGAATAGTTTTGTCGGTTAAAACTTCGTTTTAGAGTATTTAGATCGACTTATGTCAATTCGTTTAGATCGTGTGTTGGATATTGATAGATGGACATATACATAAATAATGCAAAGAGATAAAGAGTAAAGGAACACAAAACAAAAATACAAGTATTTATAGTGGTTTGGCTACAAGGACACCTTGATGTCCTACTCCACTCCCCGAGTACCCAACTCGAGAGTTTCTAAGCACTACACAACACAAGTTCCTTAATGTGGCGGAGAAGCCTTCACAACGTCGCCTACACTTTATCCGGTACAAGGCTAGACACCGAGTTCTTCCAGGAGGTAGAACCAAACCTATCACAACGCCGCCTACACTTTATCTGGTACATGGCTAGATACCAAGCTCCATTACAAAGGAGGAATTACTACCAAACAATACAACCCAAATGAGACAAACTTCTTATTACAACACTTGAAAGGATATCAATATCCTTTAACTCAAATTACACAAATATACATCGACGCCCCATATTGAATGTACACCTTCGGCAATATACACCAATGCCTTTAACTCGACACACTAATGGAGGGAGAGAAGAACTATCAACAAGATGCACTTCAGTGGTCTTGATGATGACGAAGCTTAGCAACTCATGTGTAACAACTCGCAAAATTCTCAAGTTATTTATAAACATAAAAACGAATCATTGCAAATTTTGGAACTATATTTTTCTTTTTGTTACGTTTTTGTGAATTACGATTCTATAAACCGTTATGTAGAACGTAAACGTAAACACGAACTAATTCGTTTTGAAAGTTTATTTAACCATTTCTCTCGCGGTATATCTTTTTTAACAATACAACAACGAATAATATTCGTCAACCAACCATGTGACGTAACTCACATTGCCATTACCCCAAATCATAATTTATTTGCAAGGACATTTTTAATCTACTAACTTACGGTTATTAATTTTTTAAACGTCTTCCACAACTTACATGAATACACAAATGCATCCGATATTCTCAACGATTATTTTGACACATACATACATTCTTTAAAACAATTACAAACATATATGAAATTATTTCTTATACTTTTAATAATTCTTTATTAAAATCACTTAAATTTTATGTATTTAACTTTAACGATAAAACTAATACCCAATGCATAATTTTAACACACCAACATGACTAAAACTCATACATGTCGGGTTTGTGACTACATCTCCCGTGCACACTTGATGTCGAGCCTCAAACAAACAGAGGACAAAACTCACCCTCGACACTCCAAACTCTCTCTGGGCTCGGCCCACACCCTATTGCTAGTCGGACTCCCATCTTATTTCTACTTGGTCCCGATCCACAACTCAACCCAAGCGAGCCCAGTTATCAACTTTAAAGCCATGATTGGATGACAAGCCCATTTCAAGAATTAACCTTGTTTCTTTTAATATAAAGCACTTTGTAATACTTGTTTGAAAATGTGACCATATATCTAAATCCCTAACCAAGTTTCAAGTCTATAAATATAATAACCTCAAGCTATAAAATTAAATATTCACATAAGCATGCTTTGATCCTTTTGACCTTGATAACCTTTGTGTAATATGTCCCCTCCAACACACATGACTTGACCACTCTTCTTTCCCCTAGATTTTGCCGATCAAAAGCATGCTTAGACCAACTATACTTCTCTTTTGCTCTTTTGCTTGAATCACATGCAAGTAACAATTTAATAATGCTAGGATCATGCTTTGTTTGTCCATAAAAGAAAGGGGGTGATACTCACACCACATTTTTTGATTAATGCACCACAATTTGTGCATTACAGTATTGTACGGTACAAACTGTAATACACAAGTTGTGATGCATTAATCAAAAAATGTGGTGTAGATATCAATTCTCATCGAAGAAAGATAACATAGTCTAACATAGTCTCACATACTCCCTTCTTTCTCTCTTATTCACAACAACAAGCAACTTTTTACATTTCCCATACTTTAGTTTATTCTTATAGCAACCTAGAGTCTTATTTTATAGTTTACACCATGCTTTTTTCTTTCTTCCTTGTTTCATGCTGCTCGAAGCTCACCCAAAATCACACACATTTATTTGTTAGCTAAACAAGGTACAACTTTCATTTAATGTTGGAAACTCAAGCACTCTAACTCTCACCCTTGTATCACCATAAAACCAAACACATTGAGTCCTTTAGCACACAGACTTAACTTGTTTTCATACAAAATTACAAGTCTTCAAACAAGTGCAAGAAAGGTTTTCGAAACTAAGGGTTATCGAGTTTAAGATTTTGAAAAGCAAAAAGGAAACGGGTTTTGTAATATGGAAGCAACCGGGTTAAAGTTTTGGAAAAACTAAGTCGAAGTGCTAGTCCCTTGAGTCTTGCCCACTCACTCGTACACTCCTCTCATTGTAAGCAAGCTCGATCACACTTCCTTTGATATCCATTTCATATCATTAAACACATTTGTTTTGCAAAATCTATATACATGCAATATGCTTATTTCGTTAAAATGAAAAACATATCGAAACCATACTTTTACTCAACTATTATGAACTAGAGTGTTTAATCGTGTGTTTTAATGCTTATGTGAGGATTTTTAATGCAAAACATGAAAGTTAAACGTAAAAAAAAATGAACGAATAAGCATCTTGTGTCTATTCGGGTTTAGAAAAGAGTTCATAAGATTTCAAATTTGTTTTTATCAACTTTTGAACTTGAATAAATGGTTACGAGTAACCACATGAAACCATAAAAGTTTGGCTCAACCTTGGAAATATTTCGTATCTTGGCTCCTCTCGAACTCATCACCTTTCTATACATATTCCATTTTGTTAAGCTGTTAGTTTGCAAAAACTTATACGTTGTCGATATTTATGCAACAGTAATATAAAAGCAATATCGAAACCTTTGTTTTTCTCGACTATTATGAATTAGTTTACATATCGGACTTGACCCTTCTCCCGTTGGTCCACTATTTTGAACCGAGACAAGCCCAAGTCGGGTCACGGGTTTACTTATTTTGGCTATGGCTTATTTGTCTTACAACTCAAACTAAATACTTAATCATAAACATGAGATCTACTTATATAAATAAAAGAATGAAAAAACAGTTTTGGAGAAGAAAAAAAAAAAGAAAATACTAATGCATTGCATGAAAGTATGAAACTAAGAAGAGATGCAACACAATTTATCACAGTGAGAAAACTGTTACATACAACTTAACTGTAAAATTAACCCAAGAATCACTCTTGGCTTAGATGCACTAGCGGAGCTAGACTATAAATTTGTGGGAGGGCCAAACCTGTAAATCTCATGATTTAAGAGGGTAAAAAATGTAATGTATATTTTTTATCATGTAAAATACAACAAAAATACATTAGGGACAAAATTGTGGGGGGGCCACCACCCTTCCTTGCCCCTTCATAGCTCCGCCCATGCTTAGATGATTGTGGCGTTGGTACCTTAAGCGTAAGGTCAGGGGTTCGATGCCTGCACTTGACGTTATGCTACTCTAATTCCACTTTCTTTAAAACTTGTATAAGTTGTAATGTATATAAAACATTTACACTTTCAGCCCCTCAACTTTGAATCACCTATCAATTTCTTGATTTTTTTATAAATTCTATAACTTATACAAATTTTTACACTTTAAACCACTTGACATTTTACTTGAGACTTTTACAGGTATATAACTTATCTTAATCCTTACAACTCTAACCCCTATAAGTTGACACTTTGACATTCGTCACCCTAAAACTCTTATTGATAAAACTTATATCATTTACCACTTTTCGTTAATTAATTATATTTAACCTATATTTTCATTTGACGACCACATCCGCGTAATTATATGTTAATACAAATAAGCCGTAAAAACGTTTGTTTATATTTTACGATCTTCTAATGTTTTGTCGATAACAAACGTAAAATCATTTTAATGAAACAAACAAAATACGTAAATACTTTGAGCCAATAGTTTACTAACACACTTACATTTTCATATAAAACACTAAACAAGTAATATTGTTTACAACTTATAGAAATGCATATGTATAACAACTAGTGTTTACATAATATGGACATGTACTTATATATATACTTAGTATATATATCGTAATGGGTAAAAATCTAAGTACTTGACCTATTGACTAGATACATTGAATATTGTTGGGTAAAACTCAAAGTCCATGACCCATACCCATGGAGCTTGATCCATAACCCATGATCCATTGTATGACATCATGCATGAAGTCATATTGGGTATTATCCATGGTCCATGACCCATGACCCATGATCCAATGTAGATACATTGTATCTAATTGGGTACCCATGACCCAAAGTCCATGACCCATGACCCATGATCCATGACCCACAACCCAAATAGTTTACACTGGACGGATCCCTCAAGTAAGGGATACGTGGGATCCGGGGAACAGTAGAGGTTTTTGCCTATAAATAGTGAGCCATTTCCTCATTGTAACTCACCCCTTTTACACATACTCTCTCTTAGTATTGTAAACTCTCTAACCTCAGATCCAAATGATCTTTCTATGTAGTTTTGTGTTTGTGTGATTCTCTAGTTTCTCTTACGGTGAGATCACCACCTCTTGAAGTCGAGCAAGCTCAAGTCCATGGGTTGCCAAGCTTCGTCATCATCAAGACTACAAAAGTTATCTTGTTGATAGTTCTTTCCTCCCTCCTTAGAAGTGTTGTGTCAAAGGCATTAGTGAAGGGTGCCTGATGAGTGTGTAAATACTCATCATTTTTAGTCAAATCTGAACTGCAAAACGTTTAAAAATGCTCAGAAATGCATCAAAATACTGAAAATATCTCAAAAGTTCATTTTATATGTTTCAGATGCAAAATGTTCAAAATCAGATGAAAATGAGCTAAGTTTGCGAGAATTGGCGGTTTCATCCCCAGTTTCAAAAGTTGTCTAAAACAGTCCCTGAGCACATAATTTCAAAAGATAAATCACCAAAGGTCCTTGTAAAATCATAAGTTGTCAAATTTAGTCCTTTGGTGAAGAATGTCAAAAGTTTGAGAAAATTACAAGTTTAGTCCTTCAACTTTGAAAATTGGCAAAAATGGCCCCCGGAAAAT
Organism: Chrysanthemum makinoi; assembly: GCA_910596185.1. Taxonomy (NCBI): domain Eukaryota; kingdom Viridiplantae; phylum Streptophyta; class Magnoliopsida; order Asterales; family Asteraceae; genus Chrysanthemum; species Chrysanthemum makinoi. The sequence continues at coordinate 139,740,453 of OU343217.1, forward strand.
TGCAAAATGGCAAGTTTAGTCCTTATACTTTTTGAGAGTGTCACTTTTGGTCCCTTGAAACATCTTTGTGAATATGGCAGATTAAGTCCCTCAATTTCAGAAAATTACACAAAGGTCCTTGTCATTTAATCCCTTGTCAAACCATTTTGGACCCTTGACACCATGTGACCCCCTGTCATAATACCCTTTTGACCCCCTTTCATTATCTGCTTCAGTCAAACAAACACACCCTCTTCCCCTTTCCCGTTTTCCCTCCCATGTCTCATACTCCCATCCCAGCCCACCACTGACCATATCACCTCTCTTTGTCTCCCCCCACCTCCACCAAACTCCAAATGCAATTAATGTACCCCTCCAACCATCTCAGTCCTGTCCCAACTGTTAAAATCCATTTTGGCGCCAAAAACCTATTTAAACGGTTGAGATTAATTTGAGCCATCCAATGGCTATGGATTGGTGGGATAGATTCAGAAGTGAGAGAAGAAGACTTTGGAATATAAAAGACAGAGAAAGGAAGCAAGTTGAGTAGTAGAATTTTAGCTTAAAATTTCTTAATGTCGTTTTTATGTCAAGTTGTTATTTTCAGTATTAGAATTGTATTATTTTGTTAAAATGTATTAAACTCAAGTGTTCAAGTGTATTTCAATTAATCTCAAGCATCAAAATCAGTTTGTGATCACAATTCACCATTTATGTCTCTTGTTGAATTTTTCTATTTCAACTTCTGAGATAAAAGCTTCAACTAGCTTTATTTTCTGGTCTAATAAGCTTAAATGAGTTTGTGAAAGCATTGTACAAGCTCAAATTCAAGTTTCTATTCATTTTGTATCCGGGTCAACAAAAGTCAACTGGGTGAGCAAATGGCTATGGAAATGGACATGGGTTGATTTGGGATGATGATGGGTTGATTTGGGATGATTTGGGTGGAAATATCTAGGATAGAGGTTCTGTAAGTGTTTGTTGCATGCCATTGTGGCAGAGGACAAATTGTAAGTTAATTTAAAGTTTCTTTGCATTACCTTCAATTATAGTTAAAACTGGTTAAAATCTGTTCAAAAAGCTGTAATTAGGTTAAGTGAATGTGGTTTGATCATTGATTCAAGTCTGAAAGGTGTTTGTCTCTTTTAATCTTTACATCAGTCCAATAAAGGAGTGTTTGGATTGACTGGTCTATCTGTCTTTAAGCTACATTCAAGATTGGTTGATTTCTCTTGTTCCATGTTTGTTTAAGTCTAATAATATTCATTTGAGTCTAAGTTTGGTACCTGTTAGTTCATAAGTCAACATTTCACTGACTGAATCAATCTCCTTTGCTCAACTTTGTGATCAAGGAATTGGAACTCACTGTTTTGTGTTTAGAATTTAATAACAAAGCTTGCATTACACTTATTACATCATATAACATCTACTTCAGTTAATAAATTGGATCCAAAGTTGGAAAAAGTCAACTTCTCAACATATTTTCAAAAGTCAAAAAAAGCAAAGTCTGCATTTTGGGGTTGATTACAAGGAATTTTCATGAGCTTATTTTTTTGACTTATCAAGTGAATCTTGGCATTTTAGAAACTTGACCTGGTCTTGTTACTCAGTAGCATTTTAGTATAATTTTACAATTTTTTCAGAAGCTTCAAACAAGCTTCTCCTTTTGCACACAAACTCAAGCTAATCGCACTCGGGTAGTGCTTGAGCTTTTCACTGATATTGAAGCTTGTGCACAGGGCTTATTAGAGCTTCTCATGGCATGATTTTTGGTACACTTGGTCTCACCCAGGTCTTTTCCAAGTTCCAACCAGTAGTTTTCATTTTGAGCTTATTTCTAAGCTTGTGCTAGTGTCTAAAGTCAGTACCCAGAAACTGTTTTAGCTTTTAAAAGCTCAATCATCAAATCTGATCAAACCTGTGAATCAGTGGTATTAGCTTGTTGAAACTTGTTGCATTTTAGTTATTTTAGCTTATCATAGCTTGAGTATAAGTTTGGTAGCTTTTGGTGAGCTTTTGGCTTATCAAGTGCTTATTTCAATGAGCACTTCCATAGCAGTTTCAAATTCTTCCACATAAGCACCTATTTTTCCATTTTTCTTATATTCCTAATATTATTTTAGACTTTTCCTGAAATTTTCAGATTTTTCTAAGCTTGTTTGCTATTTTTCTTAATTTAAATCACTTTTTAGTACTTTTTAAATAGGATTTAATACAAAAAATTAAGAAAAGTCTCAAAAAAATAATTTTTCATTTTTATTAAGTTAAGATAAATATAAAAATCCAAAAAAGTATTTTTCCATATTTTTCTTAGTTAAATTTGTATTTTTAAATAATTTAAATAGTTTTAAATAGTTTAAAATTCCTAGAAAATAGAAAAATAATCAGAAAATTACAAAAATAGTTTTGAAAATTCTATTTTGATATTTTAGACTTTTCCATTTCATAATTTTATTTTTCTAGCTTTATTTCCTATTTTCTTGTATTTTAGATTAATATTTAATAGTTAAAAATAGTTTTTAATTAGATAATTAGTTTTAAAAATAATTTTCTTTTTCTAAAACTTTTCTTTTATCATTAGGTTTGTAAAAACATCATTTTCATATTTTTAGGGTTAATATTGATTTAGTTTCACTTTTTAATTTGTACGTCACGTAGATTTTAATTTCAGTTTTATAAAAATATAAAAACAAAAACATCATTTTAATTATAGTGATAGCGTTTATTTAATAGTTTTTATCTTTTTAATTTCCTTTAATTTGCATTTAAGCCGTTTTAATTTGTTGGTTTTTCCGTAGTTATAATCATATCCAAATTCTCCTTTCCCGTTCAAATCTCTCGATCACTATACGTTTGATAATCCATTGCATAGCTCGCTGGGACATAACGACCCGGGGAAACACTATACTCCTCAGATCTTCATTGATTTCGTGCTTAAGCAGTTTTAAGCTGGTTACGGTCCGCCATTCACAAGTGGCGGGCTTGTGTGATTTAGCTTGACTGTTTGGCACGCATCAGTGCCGAAGGTTCGAGTCAAAGGCATTAGTGAAAGGTGCCGAAGGTTCGAGTCGAAGGCATTAGTGAAAGGTGCCAAAGAGTCAAGTCGAAGGCATTAATTAAAAGTGCCAAAGGGTCATGTCAAAGGCATTAGTGAAAGGTGCCAAGGGTGTACTTGATATGGTACATCGATGTACAAGATAGATTAGTTTGGGTCAAAGGATAGTGAGATCCTTTTGATATTGTTATAAGGAGTATGTCTCCTTTGGGATAGGTGTTGTGTAGTGTTGGGTAGTAGTTCCACCTTTGTAATGGAACTCGGTATCTAGCCTTGTACCATATAAAGTGTAGGCGACGTTGTGATAGGTTTGGTTCTACCTCGTGGAAGGACCCGGTGTCTAGCCTTGTACCGGATAAAGAGTAGGCGACATTATGAAGGCTTCTCCGCCACATTAAGGAGCTTGTGTTGTGTAGTGCTTATGAACTCTCAAGTAGGTGACTCGAGGAGTGGAGTAGGGCAATGAAGATGTCCTTGTAGCCGAACCACTATAAACACTCGTATTGTGGTTTTATGTTTCTTACTCTTTATCTTTGCATTACTTATTTATGTACTTATCTATCAACATCCAACATACACATCAAATAGATTGACATAAGTCGATCTAAATAGTTTAAAACAAAGTTTTAATTGGTAAAACTATTCAACCCCCCTTCTAGTTTTCCACAATTGGTACAAGAGCTTCATTACCAAGTTTCTTAGAGTATATTGTACTTTAAAAATTTGATACGATCCGTGTATAATTGAAAACTACAAAGAAGGAAATTTCTTAAAACAAAAAGTCATGTTTTTAGAAATCATTTTATTTTAAATGTTGCATAGTGATAGATTATTCTAACAATTTCTCGTTAAGAAATCTTCTTGTTAGGACTCTTCCAAAAGTCATCATTTCCATTCAAAGAAAAATGAAGCCAACACTCAAGGAAGAACCCAAAAATAATCACAACCTACTTCTACTAAGTGCAATAGATTACCTTAAAAGCTCATGATGTATTGAGTCTAGAGGTATGCTCACTTGCCCACAAACTAGCTGATCTTTATCTATAGTATGCTTATATGAATATATGTGTCTTTCTCCTATGATAAAAATCATGCTTTTAAATATTGTCTTATAAAACTATATGAACACATGAATTAGGACGTTAGCTTCAAAATTCACAAGTCTCTAAAAATTCTCTCTTCACCACTTTCCTTACTTACTCATCATCGGGAATAGTATTCCTCTTTGATTCTCTTAATAATACTAAAGATCATCAAATCTACGCCTTCTTCGCAAAATAGACCTTTGATGGTTAATAATCAACTAACCATCAAAACACCTTAGCAAAATGTCTATTCAAATAGGAACCTCAGTCTACAAGTTCTTTTTGAAAATAAGTTATTGTATAACTTATTACAAGTAAAAAGAATAAATCCAAATATTTTTCTCGTCTGATGCGGATCCATAAGTTGTACTAGCGGATCCCTAAAACCAGGGATCCGGGGGAACCGTGTCACAGAAATCAGCTATACGCTTTTCAGAACCAAAATAATCCATTTTCCCTCTCCCCACAAACACAAAAACGACCTAACTTCTGCTTCCATCTCCATAGGGCTTCATATTCTCAAGCATCTCATTATTGACCATCATTGTAAGTAATTACACTCATATGTTCTATTCATCATCATTTTCATCCTAGGGTTTATGGTTTTAGACCTTTCAATTAAGATTCAATTGATCACCAATTGAAGAAATTTGGTATTGCAAAAATTAATTACAAAAAGGTTCTGTACAATTAAAAGGTTTTTCAAAACAACATTGTTAATACAAATCAAAACCATAAACCCATCTTGACAAATTTTACCTAATTGGAATATTTGTTTTCTAGGATCAATCATGCCTAAAGCTACCCAACAAGATCACCATGACACCGTTCACTACCTCTCTAGATACTATCGAAAGAAGGGCTTTCAAAACCAATGCAAAATCTTCAAGAAGCTAGAAAAACGAATTATCCATGAAGGTCGTGTAGTTAAGGAATGTTTCCTTGAAAACACCAAAATTGCCAAGTCTTTTCGACAATTAACTTTGATTGTCTCTTAGATATTGATGAACAAATTTGTCCGATTTTTATCTTTGAATTTTACAAAATTGTTAGGATCATTAGAAACAATGATGAAAGCATCTCAATTGCTTTTATTGTTAACAACCAAAGCATTACCCTACCCCTCAACACATTTGCAAAAATCCTTCGCATTCCAAGTGAAGGGATTTGCATGTATTCTCAAGATTGGTCAATAGCTGCTCAATCTTTCGCACTAGACTCCAAACCAATCTATCACACTCCTCTCGATGACCCCATAGTTGTTCGAGACACCATCTTCAAAATAAGAGCCGGCCAATCTCATCTCAACCGCAACAAAGAACTCATCCATCGTGATCCCTTTCATATGGAACTCTCCGAGATAATTCCCATTTACAAAAGTGGGAAGAAATCCTTAGAGAATATGTAATTTGCTTGGTTGGGAACAAAGACCATCCCAATGCGTGTCTTGTCCAAATGATCTATTATCTCATCCACCAAAGACCATTCAATCTTGCCTATTATATGGTTAAAAGAATGGTAGGTGTGTTCAAAGTCGACAACATGGTACTTCCCTATGGTATGTTCCTAACATGACTCCGTGAGTATGTTAGTGCAATGCAACCTTCTCCTATTTACGATGATCAATTTCTTGCCAACCATGTCATGGTACCACTTACCAAACAACCTTCTAAACGACTCATGATCAATGGGAAAAGGCTTCGTGCTCTCTCGGACTCTTCGGACGAAAGTAGATCCCGTTTCTAACTTCCGAATCGACCCCATGACCTACTATGAACAACTTCCCACTCTTCTAAATGAGTCTGAAGAATTCAAGCAAACAAACGGGATGATCAAATGCCTAACTCACTACCTCATGAATTCGGGAAAGAAGAAGGGAAGAGATTGACGAAATAGACATTATGCTTGTCTTTATGGTTATCTTAAATATTTTATGATCATTAAAACATTATACGCTTATGATTGCACAAGACATACTTTGTTACTTCTATGTTTGGTTGTTATCATAATTACTCGCCTTTATGTTATGATTTTGTGTGATATTTGATGTACCTTTACTTACTTTGATGTTTGTTTCCAGTAGTAACCTTTAGTATTAGTATGCATCACTTAGTGCAAAATCTGCACACTTTCTGTAAAGTTACTGATCTGCGATAGCCTAAACCCTCATTTAGAACTAGCCGGATCCCTCCATTAAGGGATCCGTGGGATCCGGGCAGACGGAAGTAGATTTGCAGACCTCCGCATATCAATCCATTCCTCTAGACCTTATTTTATGAGTTAAACATGATACTTTAGGATCACTTAAAGTCCCCCTCAAAGTCAGTAGATCTTACACTCACTCATAGATAACTTAGGATCATTTTCAAGTTGTTTTTGATTTATCATTTCACCAAAACTCACCATATTTCCGCTCCAATGCTCACACATTGTTCCTCACATCTCAAAACACCTAGTTTGATATTTCTCTCAATTTTATCAAATTGATTTTAGTCATCTCTACCTCAAAATAGGCCAAAAACTAGTTTTTTATTTCTTATGATTTTTGAGGAATTATCAAATTTTCTCTTAAGTTACCATCTGATCTCTAGGATTATTTAACACCATTTTACACTCTTAAATTTCTTAGTGTCATCTTTGATCACCCGTTGGTACTCATGAAAACCCTATTTTCTTCCATAAAAGACAATCATTAGCTAACATCACTCATTTCTCTTGATCATTTAAGTCCCTCTTCATTTAAGACACCTGAGAAGACTAAAACACTCAAGTTATATAGGTACTAGACCTTACAAAACATCATTTTCCTTTTTCTTGGCTGCTGAGAGCCGGATCCCTAGGTTTAGCCTAGACGAATCCCTCATTGGAGGGAGCCGTGGGAACCGGCTGCACAGACTCAGCTAATCCTAGCTAAAACAATCATTTCAAGCTTTCCTTGCTAACTTGAACACTCCATCTTGTCTTAATTGACTTCCTTGATCAGTGCAACTCTGAAGTTGACTCTTGTGCATGCACATCATTGCATTTTGAAGGATCTTAGTGGTTTAAGCTTTAAATTCACTTACCAGTTCCCTTTCTTTATAAACCCCTTTTTATTAGTACCTCTAAGTCACCATTCATAACATTATTCTCAGCAACTGAAAGCCTCTATTTCACTATCCATTTATCATTTTATCTTGTGGAAAGCTCATAGTGTTAACTCATCCACCAAAGGACCACCCAAGAAACTTGCTCGGGTTGTTCATGAAATCTCTTCAACTGAATCATCACCTGTTAAAACCACAAATGCTAGAATTCCCTCTCAACCAACTCAACCAATCAAACCAGTCCCCAAAAGGATTGTTCCCACAAAACTACCATTGCCAAACACTACTATACCTCATAAACCAAACACCTCTATTTCCACTAAACCATCACCTCTGTTACCTAGAGTCAAATCCTTCACCACTCCACTCTCATCTCCACACCTCTACAACTTAGAGGACTTGCCTTCTAGGCCATCTCATCCTCCACCATTGCCAACATTCTCCTCAATTGAGAGAATAGCGCAACAACAAAACCATGGTGTTGAAACAACATTAGCACCGATATCCTTATCTCTATCACCCTCAAATAATCCATTTTGGATTATGAGGAATCAACAACTAGATCACATGGAAGTAGACACCTCTTTACCACCACAAGTATCCTTAGTTGATCCACCTCCAACTTCATCAAACATACCTCCACAAAACCCCTCTTCTTTTGTGGAACCTCCATCCAACCTTCCATCTCAAACCACTCCATTTCTACCATCACCATTTCCAAGCCATAACAAAGACTGTTATCATTGTCAACATGTTGGAGGCTTAATACATGAAGTACGTAACGAACTACGTTTCATGTTTTATCACCTCCTCGAACGTTTCGATGAGGTCAACAAATCTAAACACCCTTAAGCTTAGGAATTCAAGTGATGTTCTAGTGTTTAGTAATCTTACTTCATGTTTTATTCATTTTCTTAGTTTTTAGAGTCATGTACATCATCTATCTTGTTTTACTAAATGAAATTACATGTTTTATGTTATATGGTCTTGAAAATATGTTTGGTGCCTTAATACATAACTCATTTTGTTGTTGACATCACGTTTTACACCCACATTGCTGAATTGAGAATGCAGGTTACGGATCCCTCATTTTGGCCTAGTGAGGAACCGTGAGTAACCGTGGGATCCGTGCAACAGAAGCACTTTTTATTACTAATTTGAGTCTTATTTGCAGGAAATTATGAATCATATACTTGCTTTCTAACCTTTGTTTTGTAGATTTTCAATATACACATGAAGACTTTGACACCCTCAACAAGGGGGAGCTTCTTGTCAAAGCAAAACATTGTAAAAACGCTTGCAATACTTTCACATAGGATTACATTACTACTTGACGTCCTTGATGCAGGTTTTACTGAACAGGTTTTACATTTATTGTAACTCGTCTACCTATGGCCTACCTAATGCACTAACGGGCAGTGTACCCGGTCGCATGTAGTGAGGGAATGGTAAGACCGAGGTCGTCCCAAGAACGGTTGATTCCTAACTGTCTAATTAATTTAATTAGTCAAATAAATAAGTTTTAATGATAGGATTGATAATATTTAAGGTGTCACGTGATCAATTGGGTTGGTTCTCTGGTAAACAAGCTAATGGGAAAGATAGTGATGCAATTCTTAAAACGAGTTCATCCACAAGTGGCAAAAGTCGGTAGACTCCTATGGTCAATTCGTCTAACCTATGGTTCTTAGAATCCTCACCAAGATGAACAGGTCACCCGAGATCATTCGGAAATCTAATAGCAGTCATTAAGAGCCGGCGCTTACTATCGCATTACATGGGTTCTAAAATTCACTAGATTCGTATTTCAAGTGGAGGTTTAAGTCACTAGGACAGCGTTTGGTCAGTTCGTCCTAACCTATCAGCAAAGGTTTCCACCAGAGATCTCGGGTGATCCCTTGAAAGTCCAGTTGTTTTTAGTCCCCTAAGCCAAGTCATTAAGTACCTCTACAAGCAAGATTCGCAATAATGAGTGCCCGGGCGCTAGCATCTTAGACACTCATCCTTAACTTATTAAGTTCATCCAAACGGCAGGTGATCAGTTGGTCAAATCGCACAAGCGAAGAAGGGTCGTTAGCAACTAGACACTACCGCCGTTCAAAACTATCGAACAAGGGTGGCTACCAACAAACTATGCAAGCATACACTAGAAACAATTAATAACGCAAAAGCATTAATAATAAAAAGAATCAAAACTAGGCTAGGACCTAGTTTCCACATCACCAAAATGCCCTAGTGGAATGACAAATAAAATCTTCATATAAAACAATAAATAAACAAAGACATAACATCTAATAATTAATTGGTGAATAATAAATTAAAATACAATTAATTAAGAACATAATAAGAATTAATTCGTCAACAATTAAATTAGAATCGAAATCATAATTGAATAATGAAACCAAAATAATATTATGAGTCAGAAAATAATTACATATCGTGCCAAAGATAATCTTATCGATCCCATAGTTGAGTGCCCCCCCCCCCCCCCCCTTAAAAACCAAACTGCTGTTGCGTCTCTTTTTGTTCTTCCTTTCTGTCGTACAGCTTGTACCCAAAATTGATATATTTTTCAATGCACATGTGCTACTATTTATACTAATAAATTTATTCTATTTCCATTTTGATCCTCCAACTTCTAATAAATTGCAAACCGGTCCCTGGCTTTAATAATTCTCATATAAAATAGCCGCATTTAATTAATTACAGCGTAATTAAATTATAATTACGCCGTAACCTTCAAAACTTTGGGCCCAAGTAATTAATTACGCCGTAACTAAACATCGGGTTACGTCGTAATCCTTCGCCATCTCATACTTATCCACTCCGAAATTGTCACTACGGCGTAACTAATATCATGTTACGCGTAACCTTCAAAATAATAATTACGACGTAACCATAAGAGTTGGTTACGCCGTATCCTTCAAAGCTCATATTTACGCCGTAACATTATTAACTAGTTACGGCGTAATCTTCACAAATAATTCTCAGGCCCTCGTAGTATGAGTTACGGCGTAGTCCATTGCACAACTTACGCCGTAACTAGTCTTCAGAACATATCTCTTGGCCTTTTATCACTTCTTTTCCGCTCCAACGTCTCATTTATCCTGAAATGCAATTATGAACGAATATGAACGAATTAAGTACCATATTAATACAAATGAGGCCATAAACACGGGAATTTGATATATAAAATATCAGGCCAATTTGATGCTATCAAATATCCCCCCACTTGAATTCTACTTGTCCTCAAGTAGACCCTTAAAATAATTCTTAAAAAGATATCTCCCAGGATTAATTGGAAGTTATGAGTTTAAAAATCACCTAAGCCAGAAAATTCCAAACCGAGTATCTCACGAAAAGGGAATTGAAATCACATACTCCCTCTCTCTCATAATTCACGTGTTTATTTTAGGGTGATCACTCAACTGCTCAGTCATGGCGAGTATTCTATCATAGGCTTGGCAAAGATACTAATCTCCACCACTAGAGTCTATAGATGCAACAATTCTAAAAAGCAATGGGTTGACACAACATAGGCTTATGGGGTTATTTTGTCATTACTAACGAGTTACGGCGAAGGGGAAAAAATCAATGATACATGACCAAATCCATGGCCAAGACACCAATGATTGCTCGCTTCTTCACCTAAACTCGATTCATGACTAAGGGTAGGATAAGACATGGGAAAACATTTAATGGGTGTAAACAAAAAGACACGAAACAAATAGATTCCTAATTCCAAAGTCGCTCCACCACTAGTCGCATTCAATCCCATAGCAAAAATCCGAGGGTCAAGAGTTAAGGGGACTTCAATGCACGAGTCAATGCATATAACATATAACGTAGTGCCTCATAAACTCCATAAACTAGGAAAATAAGTTGCATTAACTCGTCCTTCATCATCATTGAAAAAAGTATGTGCTATAAAAAAATTTAAAATTTGGGTCAATTTAGCACATATTACTATCAAAATCAACCATTTATATCTCCCATCCCCCCACTTGAAATGTACAATGCCCCCATTGTACGAATATTGATTAAAATTTGAAAGGCGAGATAGAAATGTACGGGTTTCTAATTTTATCCGTAAGACAAAACGGATATGAAACAACTGCGCCTAGTTGAACAAGGCGAGAACACTAATCATAAATAAACACTTGCTTGCATGCTTTTTTTTCACTATTTTTTTTATGCAAGACAAGGTATACATGAATGTAAACGATACGAACATAAAAAGTATCCCCCACTTGAGATCAACTATCATTTAAACCCGATTTTCTTCCAAAACCCTTTTATTCAAAACCCGCGACTTTCACTAGCGGAACCAAAATTAACCAACAACGCCCGGACCATGGACATTGGAAACTACTGGGTAGGCTAGGCGATAGGTGTAATGAAACAACATATATTGGGTGAACAAAATGAAAGGAAAGGCTCTGAAAGGTGTATCTAGAGGTATCTTGCACTAATGGTGAGTGCAACAAAAAAGGTTTAACAGGGGGATTGACTAATCGATGTGAAAAGTCAATATACACAATACATATATGGGCTATTTTGGGTGTAATCCTAAAATTGCCTTATATCCTAGCTGCACCGATCACACCAAGTTACCTCAGTGTAATGCTTATGATAACGGTCTCGAAAAGATATGCAAGGCCAAGTTCTAAAGTCTACTACAGCCACCGGCACACTCATTTTTATGAAATTATGTATAAGGGGAAAACGGAAAGGCTTATCCTCGCACAATGGAAATATAGGGTAGGTGTGCTCAGTCTAGATTAATCCAGTTAAGTAATGAAAAACATGTCAAAATTTTATTAATGAAACACTTTTCATCAAAAACTAGAAAAACAAAGGCAAGAAGAATCAAGCGGGTGTCTATGTCTAATCCCTTCCCCCTACTTGGGTCATACTAAGCATATAAATGAAAAATAGGAAGGGTTAGAGATGGAACGGAAAACTCCCCTGGATTTGCTCGGTATGATCAATAATGCATGTTCAAAAACATGCTCCAAATGCGCCTCCTCGAGCAACATCCATCTTCACATCAACACTCATTGCAACACACAATGGCTCTCAACTAGGACGGATAAAAAGTGTTTTCTTGTAGCCAATCATAGCTCCATAATTCTTCATCCTGTATTGCTGCAAGAAAAACTAATAGCAAAAAGCATAATTCCAGATAAAAAGCAAACAAAGTACGAAATGTAAAAACAAAAAAAAAACCTAACTCACTTTCGTAGGAATCACGGTTGCATTTAGCGCATGCAACAAGACTTTTAAACCACTCGGTGTCCCGAGTGGACGAGTGAAGTCTCGTGAGGGTTTACAGGGAACACACCCACAAAGTTCATTTAATTATTAATACAAGGTTATGAGAATGTTTTGAAACTTGCTTTTAGAAAAAAATTCATCGCAGAGGATAGTTACGGCGTAACTGGATTGGCCCAGTTATGGCGTAGGTGAGTTGACTTAAGAAAAATGTTTACCAGGAAGGGATTACGGCGTAACTGGATCGGCCCTGTTACGGCGTAATAAGAAAGCCCGAGAAAGAAGAAACATGGAACAGGGATGTTACGGCGTAACTAGATCGGCCTAGTTACGTCATAGTTATGATGAAGTGGGCAAATGGCCTTACTGATCGCCAGTTACGGCGTAAATGGATCGGCCCATTACGCCGTAATTACTCACTGATGTTGTAGTGCCCAAAATGTCAACTTCTTCCTACGTGTTCAAGAGGAGTCATTGGAACTCCTATCATCTATCATTCATCTTTAAACCTGTAAACAAGATAAAAAAAAATATGCCAAATCCAAAACAAATACAAAAAACTACAAAATATCCAAAAAGGTCTTAAGAAATAAAATAAAAAAACTAAATCTAGGATAGGGACGGGTAGTCTCCCGACGAGCACTTTTCTTTAACTCCCTTGAGTCTTTAAGTTAGACTCCTGCAACCATCATCAACGGGCATCCATTGGACGTCTCCAATCATGTTCATTGCTCTACTAATCTCGGCTTATGATCTTGTCGAGATTTCCTCCATTTGTTCTTTTTGTACCTGCACAAAAACACTACTAGTGCATTAAATGTGTAATATAATTTCATAAGCAACAAGTGAGGATAATTACAAATGTTTCAAACTTGGTTACGACGTAATACTATTAACAACTATGCCGTAACTTCAGTCTGATAGCAATCTATTAAATACTAAGAACAGATTACATCGTAACCATTGAATGGGTTACACCGAAATCTCGAGACAGAAGACATTATTGTAGAATAATATTAATCAAACAGTCAAAAATACGAAGACCGTTCCCCAGCAGCGGCGCCAAAAACTTGATGCAGGTTTTACTGACAAGTTTTTACATTTATAGTAACTCGTCTACCTATGGCCTACCTAATGCACTAACGGGCAGTGTACGCGGTCGCATGTAGTGAGGGAATGGTAAGACCGAGGTCGTCCCAAGAACGGTTGATTCCTAACTGTCTAATTAATTAAATTAGTCAAATAAATAAGTTTTAATGATTGGATTGATAATATTTAAGGTGTCACGTGATAAATTGGGTTGGTTCTCTGATAAACAAGCTAATGGGAAAGATAGTGATGCAATCTTAAACTGAGTTCATCCACAAGTGGCAAAAGTCGGTAGACTCCTATGGTCAATTCGTCTACCCTATGGTTCTTAGAATCCTCACCAAGATGAACTGGTCACCCGGGATCATTCGGCAATCTAATAGCAGTCATTAAGAGTCGGCGCTTACTATCGCATTACATGGGTTCTAAAAGTCACTAGATTCCTGTTTCAAGTGGGGGTTTAAGTCGCTAGGACAGCATTTGGTCAGTTTGTCCTAACCTATCAGCAAAGGTTTCCACCGGAGATCTCGGGTGACCCCTTGAAAGTCCAGTTGTTTTTAGTCCCCTAAGCCAAGTCATTAAGTACCTCTACAAGCAAGATTCGCAATAATGAGTGCCCAGGCGCTAGCATCTTAGACACTCATCCCTAACTTCTTAAGTTTATCTAAACGGCAGGTGATCAATTGGTCAAATCGCACAAGCGAAGAAGGGTCGTCAGTTGGTCAATTCTTACCCTTCCCACTCAGTCTACCTACTTAGGGTCTGTTAGTCATATCAACTAAGCAACTAGACACTACCTCCATTCAAAACTACCGAAACAAGGGTGGCTACAAACAAACTATGCAAGCATACACTAGAAACAATTAATAATGGAAAAGCATTGATAATAAAAAGAATCAAAACTAGGTTAGGACCTAGTTTCCACATCACCAAAATGCCCTAGTGGAATCACAAAATCATAATTGAATAATGAAACCAAAATAATATTATGAGTCAGAAAATAATTACATATCGTGCCAACGGGTTTGCCCCTTAAAAACCAAACTGCTGTTGCGTCTCTTTTTGTTCTTCCTTTCTGTCGTACAGCTTGTACCCAAAATTGATATCTTTTTCAATGCACATGTGCATCTATTTATACTAACAAATTTATTCTATTTCTATTTTGATCCTCTAAGCGGTCCCTGGCTTTAATAACTCTCATATAAAATAGCCGCATTTAATTAATTACAGCGTAATTAAATTATAATTACGCCGTAGCCTTCAAAACTTTGGGCCCAAGTAATTAATTACGCCGTAACTAAACATCGGGTTACGTCGTAATCCTTCGCCAGCTCATACTTATCCACTCCGAAATTGTCACTACAGCGTAACTAATATCATGTTACGTGTAACCTTCAAAATAATAATTACGACGTAACCATAAGAGTTGGTTACGCCGTATCCTTCAAAGCTCATATTTACGCCGTAATATTATTAACTAGTTACGGCGTAATCTTCACAAATAATTATCACTTCTTTTCCGCTCCGACGTCTCATTTATCCTGAAATGCAATTATGAACGAATACGAACGAATTAAGTACCATGTTAATACAAATGATGGTATAAACATGGGAATTTGATATATAAAAGATCAGGCTAATTTGATGCTATAGTCCCCCTCACAAAGGAGCACTCGTCAAGGGGGAGCATGTTCGTCAAAAAGACGAAACCATTTGCAAACAAAATTGCAAAACACTCGCTTAGTCTTCCTAATTACTTGACGCCCTCAACAAAGGGAAGCACCCATCAAGGGGGAGCTAAGACGATAATTCTTCTCTTTTCTTACTCTCTATTTTTCAAATTATTACTTTTCACACGTTTTTCTTAAAAAACAATGTGTTAGTTTCTTTTCCACGCTCTTTTTGTTTCGACAAAAAGGGGGAGAAGAGAGTAAAAACTCAAATTCAAACTTTTACGAATTTTAGTTTTTCCTTAAAATAATCTTATGTTTTGTCATCAACAAAAAAGGGGAGATTGCTAATACAAATAAGCCGTAAAAACTTTTTTTTATATTTTACGATCTTCTAATGTTTTGTCGATAACAAACGTACAATCATTTTAACGAGACAAAAAAAATACGTAAATAGTTTGAGCTAATAGTTTACTAACACGCTTACATTTTAATATAAAACACTAAACAAGTAATATTGTTTGCAACTTATAGAAATGCATATGTATAACAACTAGTGTTTACATAATATGGACATGTACTTATATATATACTTAGTATATATTGTAATGGGTACAAATCTAAGTACTTGACCCAATGACTAGATACATTAAATATTGTTGGGTAAAACTCAAATTCCATGACCCATACCCATGGAGCTTGATCCATAACCCCATGACCCATTGTATGACATCATGCATGAAGTTATATTGGGTATTATCCATGGTCCATGACCCATGACCCATGATTCAATGTCTAGATACATTGTATCTATTTGGGTACCCATGACCCAAAGTCCATGACCCATGACCCATGATCCATGACCCACAACCCAAATAGTGAGGAGCGTCCACGGATCCCTAGGATTACACTGGACGGATCCCTCAAGTAAGGGATCCGTGGGATCCGGGGAACATTAGAGGTTTTTGCCTATAAATAGTTAGCCATTTCCTCATTGTAACTCACCTCTTTTACACATACTCTCTCTTAGTATTGTAAACTCTCTAACGTTAGATCCAAAGGATCTTTCTATGTAGTTTTGTGTTTGTGTGATTCTCTAGGTTCCTCTTAAAGGCAAGATCACCACCTCTTGAAGTCGAGCAAGCTCAAGTCCATGGGTTGCCTAGCTTTGTCATCATCAAGACTACAGAAGTTATCTTGTTGATAGTTATTTCCTCCCTCCTTAGAAGTGTTGTGTCAAAGGCATTAGTGAAGGGTGCTGAAGGTCTGTGTCAAAGGCATTAGTGAAGGGTTCCGAAGGTTCGAGTCGAAGGCATTAGTGAAAGGTGCCAAAGAGTCAAGTCGAAGGCATTAGTGAAAGGTGCCAAAGGGTCATATCAAAGGCATTAGTGAAAGGTGCCAAGGGTGTACTCGATATGGTACATCGATGTACAAGATAGATTAGTTTGGGTCAAAGGATAGTGAGATCCTTTTGATATTGTTATAAGGAGTATGTCTCCTTTGGGATAGGTGTTGTGTAGTGTTGGGTAGTAGTTCCTCCTTTGTAATGGAACTCGGTATCTAGCCTTGTACCGGATAAATTGTAGGTGACGTTGTGATAGGTTTGGTTCTACCTCGTGGAAGGACCCAGTGTCTAGCCTTGTACCGGATAAAGAGTAGGCGATGTTGTGAAGGCTTCTCCGCCACATTAAGGAGCTTGTGTTGTGTAGTGCTTACGAACTCGAGTAGGTGACTCAGGGAGTGGAGTAGGGAAAAGAAAGGTGTCCTTGTAGCCGAACCACTATAAACACTCGTGTTGTGGTTTTGTGTTTCTTACTCTTTACCTTTGCATTACTTATTTATATACTCATCTATCAACATCCAACATACACATCAAATAGATTGACATAAGTCGATCTAAATAGTTGAAAACAAAGTTTTAATCGGTAAAACTATTCAACCCCCCCTTCTAGTTTTCCACATTATAAATATTACGTTTTTCCAAATATATATTATTTACCCATGACATCGATAAATATATATTGTACATATATTTTCACACTTCAAAACCAAATGAACTTGATAAATACAATTCGACTTGTATTTATTAATTCTTCAATAATGCTTGAGCCAATATTCGAGCCGACTCTTATACGAAGGTTTCGTATGCATCTTCCCACATTTATTCCAAGAGCCAATGCTTACCAACATTTTCACAACTATATTTTTATTTACATTGTCAAGAATCGAATTAACTTATGAAACTCCACATAAGCTTCAATAACTCCATTATTTGAAAACATTATGTTTTTGAACTTTAAGCATTTCCACACAAGTATAAACGATACAAGTGTCTCACAACTAAACCATTTTCCAAACATTACTATTTGAGGTCGTAAACTGAATATATCTTTATATTATATATAACAGGAGGCATTTGGCATTAATGCCACCTCAATGCCCAGTAATTGTTTTTCGTGCCACATAAGCATTTTTGGTCAAACTAAGCAATTTATTAATCCACCTAAGCAATAGTATATAATTTTCGGATTTAATGTATAAATTATATAAATTTTTAATATTTTTTTTGTGAAAATCGATTTTTATAAAAAATGACAATAGTGAGATTTGAACTTGGGTTGTTTGTAAGAGTAGCATTAATAACTTGTGTGTTTACCACTTAGGCAACAAGTTATTTTGATAATTATGTTGCATTCTATAATATATAAATAGCTTTATAAATTTCGGATTTTTCATTATTTTTAATAATTTTATTTATAAATTTCGGATGTAAATTATATACCATATATTTCTATACAGCTTAAAACCCTACTCTCACCTTGGTTCGTAATATATTTTTCTCCAAACCCTAATTTTATCTTTTCCTCAGTTTTTTTTTCTCAATTCTCTCATGTTGATTTTCTTTTTGTGTGTGCAGGTTTGAGAATACGTGTTCTTTGGAAGTAGCATGGTAAGTTTGTTCATGATTTAATTTTCAGGCTAATAAAAGGGAAATGTGGTTTTGTTATAAAAAGTTACATCCGTAACAGGTTGTACTCAATGACCTGCAATTTCGTTTTCCAAATATCAGTTTTTATGCCACTAACCCTTTTCTGCTTGCATGGTTCAAATTGGGTAGATATTGTATTTGTCCGTCATCAATCCTAGAGATACATAGTTCTCCTATATGAGAGTAGGAACCTGTTTAAAAATGGATAATGATGGTTTTAAGTCTGTATATGAATTTGTATAATTGCAGATTCAGTTAATTAGGATGGAGATAAGAGTGCCAGATTATGGTTGGACAATACAAAAGGTTTTCCACCGCATGAATTTCATTGTAAACGGAGGTAGTATATATCGATCATTTACTGAAT
Source organism: Chrysanthemum makinoi (assembly GCA_910596185.1). Taxonomy (NCBI): domain Eukaryota; kingdom Viridiplantae; phylum Streptophyta; class Magnoliopsida; order Asterales; family Asteraceae; genus Chrysanthemum; species Chrysanthemum makinoi. The sequence continues at coordinate 139,759,047 of OU343217.1, forward strand.
TATTGTGTGCATATTAATCAAATGTCTAAAGCACCCTTCAATATAGTGTCTTCTCGGACGGAGGGTAGAATTCAAAAAAAAGAACAGTATACTTTTTTTTTTCTATGGAGTTTTTCTAATTAAAGTGTAGTTCAATAAGAAAATCTCAAACAGAAGGCTTGATTGTCAACTATCAAGAAGACATTGTGATATATTATAGGTTTTGGTATCTAACTTGCTCTCGCCAATTGCAGGATGTTCTATATGCCTTTGACTCACAAGCCTCTTTGGACGTACTTGATCATGCGGTTCTAAACTAGATTTTCTACATGGTAACTAACACCCGTTTTCATTTATTATTATCAGTAATTATTTTTTCCCCTACAATATGGATTTTTTCTGTTTTTAACGGTAAAACATAACATAACTTTAAGGAGTACGAAGTAATAAATATATTATTTTGTCGTTGGCATGGTAAGTGATGGTTTGGTGTTTACAATTTTCGGAATCAAACCACTCTAATTTTTGAACTATTGCTTTAGTGTCCTCATTTCCATCATAACAGTTCCTGTCTTCTATTGTTCACCAACATTATTTCTCCCATGTTTTTATACTACACGGATTGATAGTCATAGTGCAATTCTCGTGGTTTACCCAAATGTCATTAAGATAAACGTCTTTGAATAAAATGGTACTACAATAATAACATGTGGATGTTGTTTATAAAGAATAGTTCAATATGTTTTTGAAGGGCTCACATTAGTATGCATACTTTTTTGAAGCTGTCAAGTTGAATTATACATTAGCTCCCTAATACAGTAAAACTTCTATAAATTAATAGTGTTGGGACTGAGATATTTTATTAATTTAGCGAGATATTATTATATCGATAAATTAATAATTTATTAATTTAAAGAGGTTTTACGTATAATTTTTAAATTTCCATGTACAATATACTAGTTATAATGTATAATAGTTAGAGTTGAAAAATAAATTAGAAAAATAAGTTTTAAATAACAATTTATGAATTAATTCACATTCAGAAATTAATTGACTTTGTCAAGTTCATTGTTTTTAATAAGTAACAAGTTAGTTTCGTTGGAACAAGTTCCAATTACGTATGACCTGAATTGAATTATTTGAATTTGTACAAGTTCTATTACATATAGCATTTATATATATATATGAAATTTTTTAGTCATTATTAATTTATAGTTTCGTAGGGACCAATATATATATATATACTGGAGTTTCAAAAAAATTATTATCTTATTATTTTATCGATTGGTGTCCAAATTTGTACTGGTCCCAAGTTGGGACCGGACAAATTATTAATTTTATCGAGTTTATTAATTTATCGAGTATTAATTTATAGAGGTTTTCTGTGTAGTTTGCTTATTCATTATGATAAATTATCGGATCTTTTATATTGAGCATATGTCTCATGTGCTATCTAGAGTTTATTTGTAGTAACCACAAACATGTGTAACTGGGTTTTGTGAATTCTTCTTTTGGTTATTTATCTAACACCTTGGGGGTTTCCATCAACGGTAAGATGCCTCTCTCTATTCCATCCTACCTATTAATATAGTTTTATTGGTTCCTGGAGACATATAAAGTGGTAGTGTTGGTTAAGCGAGCATCAACGGAAAGAGTGTTGCAGGGTTCTATTTAAAGGGTGTTTCTGATTGCTGATTTACAGATCCTGCCAACCCCTTTGATGCTCTTCTAGCCCACGAAAACCCATCACTGTAACTATGGCTTAGATCTCTTCTTCGTATCAGTCGATGAAGGTATCACATGCAAAAGTGACGATTCACTTGAAACTGTAAAAAGAAATGAGATTCAGGTAAAAAAAAACCTACGTTTATCTTCGAAGCAACTGTGATCAAATTAACTCCCATAACTTTTTGTTTCGCCATTATTGAGTATACAGATGAGCATAACTCGATGTAACAGCTCATACTTCTTTTTAAAAGTTACTTATTAATTCTTGCTTTTACGTTTTGTTGTCTTTTGTGTTTGTGTACAAGGTCCAAGGAATGCATTGACTATAGCTGGAAGCCTTTGTTCGTTTTAGTATTTTTTGCCACCGCCTCATATGGTCTAGAAATTGCCACCGCCAATAATCCAAGTAGGCATTTACTTTCATTTTTCTTATATAAAGTCGCAACCTTTTTTATATATAATAGCGGCATTTTTGGAGTTTATAATTATTAGGTACATTGATGGTTTACGTAACTGTATACAATGGTCAAGTAAGTTACGTTTTTATGAACTATTATCATTTTATGTACTTCGTAGCAAGTATGGTAGTCTGATCTCATATTATATACCACATAAATTGGTTAAGACATACATAGTGTTAGATTAGGTGCACCATGAGAGGCTTTTTTTTGGCGGAGTTTCCAACAGTACCATTCTTCCTTTTATATTTATTTTGATAAATGCCTTTTGAGAATCATCATTGATGGTGATGTATACAAGGGGAAAGGGGATTTCACTGGATACTATTGGAGGCAAAGGAGGATGCACAAATGAATTTGGCACAGCCTCGGATTGCGTTTTATATACATGGTTAGTAACTGTTAATTTCTTTCAGGGACATCTGCTGCAATTCAGTATGGAACTGGATCAATATCTGGTTTTTTCAACCAAGACTCCGTCACTCTTGGTGATCTTGTGGTTAAAAAGCAGGTAAAGATTGAGAATTTGTGCTTCAAATTTCTTTGAGTGCAATATTTTCATCGAGTCTCTTACCTCGTGATTTTCACTTTCTCCAGGATTTCATAGAGGCTACCAAAGAGTCTGGAATCACTTTCTTGGCAGCCAAGTTTGATGGTATACTTGGCCTTGGATATCAGGAGATCTCTGTTGGGAAAGCTGTTGATCAAGGTACATTATTTGGAAATAATATAGGAAATAAAAAGCTTTCAGGTTATGTTTTGCATTATCCATATGCTTCGGGAATATAGAGGCTAAATAATATGGTTTTGAAGTGACATGATTGCTAGCATCTAAATAACAATAGAAAAGCTCAAAGATGATTCTTAATCCGTTTGTTTTACTCCTCATTTAGTCATTTATAGCTACTTTTTATGCCATTATATATGTAACTGTTTAATTATCGTGATCTGTGAAGAGAGGGTTAAATTCAGTTGGTGATTAGTAAATAATTTTATATTTTAAATGTTGTTTTTTTTAGCTTTGTATTAGTTTATACCCGTAATTTGTCTATAATCAGCATACCCTTTGTTTGATTTGTGGATGTTTAGACAACTGCATCACTTCTTCCAAATCGTTATTGTAAAGAATATAGAGTGAAAGCAGGCTCTGCTCTTTTACAACACATTTTGCTACAATAACTTTGGCGTAGGAATGGAAATCACTTTCTGGAGCCAATGGAGTATCATAGTTTTTAGTGTAGATGCACGTAACTTCCGGATATTTTCAAAGGATAAAAGTTGTGTTTCTTGATCACGAGTAGTAAGAAGAAAGGGAAAAAGAAAGAAACAAAATTCATAAATAAAAATATATAATTTCTTTAACAACATTTTTGAAATAAAACTTTTACTAATTATAATTATATTTAATTAGTAAACTACGAAAAACACATATACGAAATTTACATATAAATATCCAAGTCAAGTATGATAATTCTTAATCCGTAAAAGTATCCAAGGCTCAGTCTGAAAACTAACAACCTCGATGAAACCGGTTGATTTACCTCATGTTAACACCCTGATGTTATTTAAGTGCCACCTGACTAATCATATCAGTGTCCCAATCTCTGCACCTTACACTCACCATCAGGTTATGACATTAATTGATTCGTATCTTTTACATACCTACACTTGGATCAAAAATAACAAATCCCAAACACAACCCCTGATTCATACCACTTTATGAGTTTGCAAATATCTCAGTTCTAAACCCACACAGATTCTGTATCAATAGTTTAAGTGACTTTGTTACGGGGTCAGAAACACATTAGTGATACTTCATGTTCAGGCTCAGCCCGACACAAGTATTAGTACCCCTGAGTTGCACAGTTCCTGTCATTATAACACTCTCAGCTGCATGACCATATCGTTTATCTAAACTTACAACCCTCACCACTATCACGGTGCTCTTTGATCAACTATCATCTGCTACACACAACTCCAACATCTGCAACAACTAATCATATCGGAATGTTTTTCAATCATTTTTATTTGTAAATCAGAGGTTTAGTCTATTCATACGATGTGTATTTTTTTTTTGAGAAAAAAGATGCTAACATTAACACACTCAAATACCACATATGTAAGTGTGGCTCATTTGTTGGAACCGATGAATTGCAAATTGTTTTTGTATCTTACTCGATGTCTATAGTCGATTATTACTTAAGGATGTTTAACAGTTGGATAAGTATCTGATACATTCATGATTGTGTGGTGTGATGATTGGGTTGAACATGTTTAATACTCCGTAGTAATCAGTCCACAAGTTGTCAGTAGTCGCTCGGATCTTGTGTGAGATAGCTACATGAAATTTATGTGGTGACTACTTACCATCTTATTGGATTATTATACCGGTCTGCATTCTTAAATGCATGTTCAACAATCTAACACAGAGGTAAACTTTATTACCATATCCAGTGAATTATATATCTAAATATTTATTTATGGTTGCTGGTCAGGGGTGGATCCAAAGTCCATATTGTGTGAATTTTTCAAGGCTGGTCAGTGTGCAAAAGGTTTCAAATGCAAGTTTTCTCATGATCTGAATGTACAGAGGAAGGGTGAGAAGATAGACATTTTCAGTGATAAGCGTGATGAAGGTACTTATTGCTTCAACTTATCTCATCTGCTACTATTACCTTTTCATTCATGACATGTTAATTAAGTATGATGCTTTTAGGAACAATGGAGGATTAGGATCAAGAGATGTTGGAAAAAGTCGTGGCATCAAAAGGGAAAGAGTATGATGACACATTTATCCTGTCTTACTTATATTTTTTTATCAATCACATACTTATATAGCTATACTCTCACATTCAAATCACATACATCGTCTTTATCCAATTTTTATTATTATTATTATTATATTCTTTTTATAAAATAGCCGTTCTAAAAGAAGACGACATTCATCAAATTATTTTAAACAAATAAAATGTTTATCATCTTAATTGTAGTTTAAATGGTATTTGCTATGTAACAGATATTTTAGTGTGTAAGCTTATAAGCATGTGGGAAAAAGAAGAAAAAAAACTTGGTTAGTATGTTAATGGTTTCTTTGAGTTGCCATTTAAAAGTAACAACTTGATTGAATATGTGTAATTTTAGGCGCCTACAAGGTGATACTGAATTTTATGCTAAATATACAGGTGAAGCATGTTTATTATCCAGGCTTGAAAAGTCATCCCGAGCATCATATTGCAAAGAAACATATGATTGGTTATGGTGGTGTGGTCAGTTTTGAGGTCAGCTCTACTATTTTATTGTCTTTAACTTGACAGTAATTGCTACTCTCAAAATTTGGGCATGGCCCAAACGCTATTTATCTGATGTAGCTTCGGTAACTATGTTTAAAAGGGTGTTTAGCATTACTTTTTTTAAGATTGGTAAACACATATATAAATTAGAAGTCCGTATATATGTATGCATGAATAAATGTTACTCTTTGGTCTTCACAAAAAAACTGGAAATTTAATAAGTTTTTAATTGCATACATGTGATGTCATGCTTCAAACATATCAGTCTAAAATTGAACGTTAATTGTGGCAGGATTGTGGAGAAAATAAACAATTCAATTGGTCAAGATCCTAATGCTAAAAGCATAATTGGAGTCCTTGATATCTACGGCTTTGAAAGCTTCAAGATTAACAGGTACATGACAGTAGTATCAACAAGAGGTGGCAATGTAGACTTACGACCCGTTAGGTTATGAATTGGTTTTGAGGGATGTTTTATATCTAATGAATTAAACAAGTCAAATGGATTTTCTTCTAAGGATACAGGTTGAACGTCATTCAATGTGTAGTTTTAATACATAAACCACCTAAACCAGTTCACGCAAGCAAATTAAATCATTATTGAAATAATATATATGTATATATAAATCTTTAAAAATATATTCAAGTTAACAGAAACCAACATACAAATAATTATAAGTCATGCCCGCCCATTGGAAACTAGTATATATATATATATATATATATATATATATATATATATATATATATATATATATATATATATATATATATATATATATATATATATATACACATATATCGTAATCTGAGACTTTCCATATTATATCTAGGTTTCGTGTTGAAGCCATTACCATTGCGTACTAGATATTATCGTACATTGCCTACTGTATCACCGAGGTGAGTTCATAGCCCCACTTTTACTCTTTTAACTGTTTTATAAACTTCTTGGGGGAGAATACATGCTACTACTGTTTTTATTATCACAATTGCTTAAAAACTGGATGTTGTTTTTCTGTGTTATTGCCTAAGTAGCATTTGCCAAAAGACCCGTAATCATGGACCATTAGTCACTTGCGAGTGAGCGCGAATATTGTGGATATATCTATTGGGGTTGACCAGCCCGTTTGTGCTGACCAGGTTTGGCAGACAAACGCACTATATTTGAGTACTAGGTAGAAGTGGCATCCTACCTCCCGGCGGGCACCTTATTATTTCTTTTGCATCATATCTATGATGTATGGTTAATGTTTTTCGTGTCATGAGCTTAGGGCAATAACAACCACTATGATTATGGGTGCACCAACGGGCCCACAGTTTTATGGAACTAGAAATCTTGTGATCAACTGTTTTATTACTAAACCTATGAATTCACTCTCAACCATTGTGTTGACTTTTAAGCATGTATTTTCAGGATAAAAAGGTGATAGCTAAACTTTGGAGGCGCTTGGGCATTGGCATGACATGGTCATAGATGACTCTGATATACATTAGGGACCACTTTACTTTTTATGGGCTCAAATTCCGCATTATGTTTTGAAAGATGTAAACATAAATCTTTATGAAATAAGATTTTTGTTAAACCGTTGTTCTATACTTTTTGTTGTGATATAAATCGAGTAATACCCCAGTAACATTTACTTCCGCTGCAAACCATTTTTGGGGGTGTTACAGATTGGTATCAGAGCCTTGGTTATAGAGAACTGGGTATTTTTCAAACCTAGACTATAACCGTTTTTACAAAAACTTAACCCTATGACCGACACATGCCTGCCTGCCAAGCTGATGCCTCACTTATGACTTGTTGAAGTCATCCTTGATAAGATATGTGTTTTATTACTGCAAACTTAACCTCACTATTATCTATGATCGTTTTACTTATACGTATGATTATGAACCACAGTGCTACGCCTTCTCCCCCACGTAAAATGAAATATTTGTTTTAGTCTTTCATGACAATTTCTAAAAGCATTGGGACATGTTACTATTGTAACTAAGCTAAGTATTGGAAGATTCATTAAACATTGGGTGAATATAGATTGATCACCTATATTCAACCAAGGACAGTGGGACATAGCCTGATCACCTATGTCCGACTCAGAGGTGAATTTTGCAATACCAAGAGTAGTTATGATAGGGTATGTCCAGTTGACTTTTTACTTGATTTCGGGAAATGATAAAAATTTATGCGTGTGTTCATTAACATTGAAATTCATAAAACGTTATAAAGGTTTACTTTCACACATCACAATACCTCCTTATCACGACACATCTTCTCCTAAGTGAAATGCCTTTCTCATTGCAATACTACACTCTTTAAACTAACCATTTTACACTACTACTTTACACCTCCGCGTCTACATTTTACCAGCAACATGCATGGAGATTTGCTTAGCAGATGATGCATAACTATTTAAACATTATCTACTAGCAACGTGCATGGAGATTTGCTTGGCAGATGATGCACACTATTTAAACATTACTTATGATATATTAAATTACTATTACTGGATCGTTACAACATCATGTCTTCACCATCCCCGTCCTATTATCATTCTCTCAGACGTTGGGATCGAGGTTGCCTCGTCATCCACTACTGTATCAATTTCATCCCAAAAATCGTACCAAATCTTCTACTTATTCCTATGAGATACTAACTATCTACTGATACCCTCTTATGAAATAATAAACTTTATGGCTATCTAACGCATAAACTACTTCCAACTATTTTACCGACCATCTTGCTGTCATTCTACAAAATATTTTACTACTACATCAATAAATTAAAATTTTTGACCTTACTACAATTTCATAAGCAATGAAATGACTTTCTACTGTTCTACAAATTGTGTTATATATCATTTTACAAACTATTATAATGTGATAAACCGATTCATTACCTTACTACTATTTTATAAAACAACAAACAATTTGTCTAGTAATTTGTAAACTATATTACAATTTTTCCAGCAAGTTTTATTACAGTCTTACGAAATATTTTACTCTTCGGTGAGCTGCTTTAGCCACTGTCTGATTTAAAATCATAAAACTGCGTTACTCTTACCTCACAAGCTATTCGCCTTTACTTTACTAACTATTTTGTTACCACCCTATAAACCACCTTGATATTAAATCACAAATTACACTACGAAATTTTCTACTATTTGACAAACAATAAATTGTTTTCTTATAAACTATTTTACAAATCATTTCACGAGCTATTTTATAACCTGATTTGTTATCTTACCAAAATATCACAAAAATTTAACTCCGATTTCACTACTATTCTATAAGTAATAAATCATTTTCCAAGCTGTCACGTTATAATTTTCAAATAAAATTCCAGCTCTCTTAACAAGTGACGGCGTCACTTGTTACTTCTTCAATTTTCCACTGATCCGTCTCTAGCAAAATCTGGGTTATTTTGCTATTTTCATTTGCAAGTGTATGGGTTGTGACGCCGTCTGGTGCCCTTTTCCAGACTTTTCATGACTTGATCGTTCTCTTCACATTTTCATCCCTTTTCATACAAATATGCTTGATTTTCAGCTTTTGCTTCCAAAGTACCTAAAAAGTGATAAGGGACGAATTTCGGAAATATATGATCATAAATACATTAGTTTAGGGCTTAAATGACCTCTTAAAAATGTGCGTTTTAAATCCTTATCAGTCAAGTAAAAAGGTCAGTTCTTATATTGTAATTAGCACATTATTAAAGATAGTTACATCATCTAGTAGTACATATAGTTTGAAAAACTTTTCTAACAATAAAGATTGTGACATTTGAGATTGAAAAGCGGTTGTTTTATGCCATTTAGTAGACGCAGTATTCTTATCTTTTAAAATAATTTACTTGATAGGTGTCCATCAGAGATTGGACGTGTGCAGTAATGGAGTTGGTAAAACAAGATTGATACCGTGCCTGAACACAACTTCAAGGAGTTGCAGATCTCTTTCACAAGGTATACTCTGTCACATCCCAACAGAAATGGTCATAGCAGGTTTGTTCTCTTTGAAACTTAGTACATCTCATCTCAAGATTCCACCTGTCTCATTTATAGAATGGATTCATGATTTCATCTTTTTGTTCTGCCAATGTGTTTTTATAGGTTGGTTCAAAAGGTGACTCCATGAACCTAGCCGCACAAATGGGCATTTGATCTGTATATTTTCTGATCCATCTCTTTCAGAAGCATATTCGTGTTGGGCTTCGGTTCTTACTCGGTTGTGCAGGTTCGTGTTTTGAGCTTTTAGTACATAACATAAGGAGGTTCAATGACATGATGTTATTCTTTAGGTTTTGTACATATTAAGAATATTTGATCACTAAGTAAATCACTATTAGTAGCTAACCCCGACATTCTCTGGCTTATTACATCGTCAATTTAACTGATAATCATATGCCTAAAAGTTTATCATGAACGGCTAAAATGGAACATAATTTCACATAGTTACATATGTATGCTTAGAATGGATACTTGATCAAAGTTAAGTGCTCTGTAAGATTTTGCTACCTAAATCTAGGTATCAATTTTTTCACGAGTATGAATGAACATGTGTTACTTTGCCCAAAAAAATTGCAATTTTTATATGCTTAATAAGCCATAAAATGTTGCAACTATAGTCAGGTTTACTGAATCACTAGCAAAGACGAGACCGTTTTCGCAATTAAATGATATTCATATTTCATTGGTGTTCAACGTTTGTTGATTATTGCAAATTCGGGTGAACGTCAGCCAATACACTTAAGTCGTGTTTGTGATGAAAATGTACAAACACTTGATCGAACTGATATTGGGTTAATCCCAATCTACCCATATTAAAGGTCAAACCCGAAAGTCAAAGTCAACATGGAAAAGTCAACTCGCTGGAAATAACTGCCAATAGCAATTACAAACAGTTATATGATAGTTACAAACATAACTGCCATATCATGAACCATCACAACGGTTCACATGTACCTTTTCGATATGTATTTATAGATTAGAACATGTAACGATTACTATGATGACAGATTTATAGAAAATAGAGATTATTTCATATTTTGGTATATCGTTGATTAAAGATCCGTGAAATTGGGCCAACAATTGGTATCAGCGCCAAAATCATTATATACCAAGATTATTTTTTCCCCTGTTTTTGAATCAAAACCGCACTATTTTTTTCGGCCAAAAACAGTTTGCAAATCCGATTAAAACACAATCACTGAAATCATTTTGTGTTTATCATCAGGAGAATCCAACTCTTGTCACCAAGGGATTAATCACTTTCGTGATTAATTTTAATCGGTAATAAAAGGGCTTCATATTTTTTTTGCAAACTTTTCTGTCAAGAACAACAACCGAAAAAATACGTAACCCAGAAATCATCATTATCAAGGGGTTAGGCACGGTCAAAAATCAGAACCCAAGATTCAAAACAGAAAAATAAAATCGAGAGGATAACGCGAAGTAATCAAATTAGGGCAGAATTAAAAGATTCAAATTAGAACAAACACACCTGTTCCAATTAAAGAATCAAGCCCAGATCGTTAATTAAGCCACAAATCGACTTAATTAAACTCTCCAATCATCCATATCTCTCACGGATTAAAAACCCCCAATTCACCGAAACCCTAAAAATTTCGATTGAAGGGAAGGAGTGCTCGCGAAGAACACCACATAGGAGAAGATAGGAAGGCAACATGGCCATAAAGATCAGGAGAAGAGAACGGGATCATTCCCAGAAAGAAGAGACGGAAGCTTTTTCTTCACAGTCTCAAAGAGACATTTATTTTTTCTTTATCTCAAATAAAAGAGATATAAGAAATATATAAAGAGGCGTTTTCTTTTTATCTCACAAAACAAGGGATAAGAATACATACAAAAGAGGCGCATCATTTTTAAGTAGGGCTACACACAAAGGATTTTTTTATTTTAAGGCATCGGATTAGACCATCAACACCTCCAGGTTCCAAAAGTTACAAAACCACTCTTTCATTTTTTTTATATATAGTATATATTTTATTTTTGATATATATTATTTTTGTTTGATAAGTTACTTTAATTTATAAATTTAGTACTTCATCAAATATTTTTAGATATAGTAACCTAGTGATTACACTGCTTATTATATTAGAAATAACTTTTAAGGAGTAATTAACCTTAGGATATTTCATTTAAGAATTTTTAATCTCCCATGATAGTTTTTCAAAACTAGACCTATAAAAGTTTTATATACCTTTAAGGAAAATAAAATATTAGAGCTCACTAAAAATAAGAAATTTCAACACACAACGTGTTAAAATTTTCTTGGAGATTTATTGTCAATATCTTTAAGATATGACGAAAGACAATGGTAATAAGGAACCTAGTACTAATACTTCAAATAGTACACCCCAATTTGAATGCCCAATCCTAAAGCCCACGAATTACTCATTATGGGCAATTCGCATGCAAATTATTCTCGAAGCAAATAGCTTATGGGAAAAAATAGAGCCGACTGACACGACTCAACCCAATAAGAAAAAAGAGAAAACCGCTATTGCATTTATTTACCAAGCCTTACCCGAAGAACAATTACTTCAAATAACAAAGCACAAAACCGCCAAAGACATTTGGAATGCTTTGAAAACTAGACACATTGGCGAAGACAGAGTTCAACAAGCAAGACTTCAAACACTTAAATCCGACTTTGAGATGTTATACATGAAGGAAGACGAGACAATCGACACCTTCACTACAAAACTTACAACTCTCGTAAACAAAGCCGCTAGTCTAGGACACACCATAGAAGATGAAACCTTAGTATGAAAACTACTAAATGTTGTACCCGATAGGTATTTGCAAATAGTTGCATCCATAGAACAATATTCCGACCTAAGTGAAATGACTATGGAAGAAGCAATTGGAAGACTTAAGACCTATGAAGAAAGGATTAAGTTTAAGAAGGATAAACAAGTGAACAGTCAAGAGAGTTTGATGTTCACACAATATGAAGGACAAGCAAAAACCTTTTAGAGAATATGGTCAGGGAAGATTTAACCAGTCTCGAGGCCGAGAACAAGACAAGAACAATTATCAATCTAAAAGGGAAGAACGAGCGTCTTTTGAAGAAGATACAAGAGACAAATCTCAAGTCACATGTTACCGATGTCACAAACTTGGACATTATGCCTATGAATGTCAAAATAAACGCAAGAATCAAGTGAGAGAACAATCCAATTTTATTGAAGAAGACTTAGAGCCAACATTGCTTATGGCGACTATAACTGAAGAGAAATGATACAATGAGCATACCGCAGTGATTGCAGAAACAGTAGAGAGTGCAGAAACATCAGAGAGTGCTGAAACAGCAGAGAGTGCAGAAACCGCAGAGAGTGCAGAAATCGCAGAGAGTGCAGACACCGCAAAGAATGCAGAAACAACAGAGAATGCAGAAGACAACAGGGAGTGCAGAAGATTCTAAAATTCGATTAATGTTGTAGCGAATGTTAAAGGAAGCAAAATTGAGTTATGTGAGACGACTACAAAATACTTAAAGACGTACATCGTAGCGATTGTGATTAAGGGGGAGAATATTGGGTTAATCCCAATCTACCCATATTAAAGGTCAAACCTGAAAGTCAAAGTCAACATGGAAAAGTCAACTTGCTGGAAATAACTGCCAATAGCAGTTACAAACAGTTATATGATAGTTACAAACATAACTCCCATATCATGAACCATCACAACGGTTCACATGTACCTTTTCGATATGTATTTATAGATTAGAACATGTAACGATTACTATGATGATAGATTTATAGAAAATAGAGATTATTTCATATTTTGGTATATCGTTGATTAAAGATCCGTGAAATTGGGCCAACAACTGAAGGTGGGTTAAAATCTTTGTATGTTTTCTTAGTCTCTAATATTATATTGCTTTTTATTTTTATCTTTATTATTGATTCATTATCTCTACTAACGAGTATTATATATAGTTAATTCTTTATTTATGATATTTACTTCTTACATGTGCAGGCATAAAATTTTGGGCGTGCTTGTTACCACGCCATTGAGGTATTGATCATTTTACAACCTCTTTCTTTCCATAACATATGAATTTAGAAGTTTACGACTGTAAAACTATATTCAATTACATCGATGGTTCAACTCGCTTTTAAGTAAAATAAATTATTTTATTATTTTTTTTATTTATTTTTTTTTTCATGATTTTTGCGTTTCAGTAACCATTAGAACTAGGTTAATGTGTATAAATTGTTTAACCCATTTACCTTGCATAACTGAAGTTGGCCTATTTGTAGGTAAATGGGTAAAAACTTGGACCTTTTTTTTTAATACTTTTGTATACTTTGTTTTTAAAGCCTTTTTCATTTATTTATTTATTTTTTGATTTTAGATATTAAAAATGTTGAAGGAAGCACCTTAGAAGTTCTCAACAACGGTGGATATATCTGATAACATCAAATAGTCCTGAATATTAAGTGTCAATTTCCCCCGATAATGCTTGTAATTTATATCATTTATATGGATTTACGCTTGTTTTCTATTGTTTTCCACTTTCAGGTAAACTACGAGCATTGGAGCTAAAGAGACGCGGAATTGGAGAATTATCAAAGAATTATCAGAGTCACTTTGAAGAAGTTACGGCGTAACTTATCTCTCACATTACGCCGTAACTAAAGCGTGACCTAGAAAGCCAACTCATCAGAAGATTACGGCGTAACTCTCACAAAAGACTACAACGTAACCATATTAGGTCAAATGAGGTTCCACGCCGCTGATAACTACGCCGTAACTCTTGTTTAAACTATGGCGTAACCAAGAAATATTGAAGATACGGCGTAACCACTTATAAGGTTACGCCGTAACCAGCAGATCTAGTGCAAATTACAATGAAATAGAAGATTAGGGCGTAATTGTTCTCTTAGTTACGCCGTAACCCAAATCTGGCCTATAAATACCCCACGATTTCCAGCATTTCAAAGCATCCCATTCCACACACCACAACCAAAGAATGTGGGAAGAAGCCAAAGGCAGGTATAGAGGAGCATATGGAGCTGTCTCAAAGGGAGAAATCACTCCCCTACGATAAGCATTAGCTGTTTATCTTTTCTTTACTTTCGATTCATGTATTTCATAACATTGAATATTGAATTGATTTGTACGGTTAATATGAGCGGCTAAGCACCTCTTGGTGCTGGCCTAGTTATGATTCCTTAATTGTTTTGTTTGCGTTTACATTACTTCCATATAATTATTTCTAAGTGTATGCATGCATAGTTTATTGGTAGCTACCCTTTTTCGGTAGTTTTGAATGGCCGTAGAGGCTAGTTGCTTAGGAGATATGACCAACTGACCCTAAGTGAGTAGACTGAGATGGGAAGGGTAAGATATGACCAACTGACGACCCTTTCTACTTGTGCGATTTGACCAACTGATCACCTACCGTTTGGATGAACTTAAGAATTAGGGGGTGAGTGTTTAAGTTGCTAACGCCCGGGCACTCACTATTATAAATCTATCATGTAGCGGTACTTAATGACTCGGCTTAGGGGACCAGGAACAATTGGAATTATCAGGGGACACCTGACTTTTCCAGTGGTGGCATCTTTGCTGATAGGTTAGGGCGAATTGACCAAATGATGTCCTCTCGACTTTGACCCCACCTGAAGTAATTGGAAGTAATTAGACGTAGACATTACTAGCTAGGATGATTAACTAGGTTAGCACCACTCTCCTCTATTGATTGCACCTTTTCCTTTGTTTGCTTTCATCTGCCTTAGTAGTTAATTCCTTATCAAAATCATATTAAAATCTGTGACACCTACACTTAGTAATAATCCAACACACATAGCTCTTAGGACGACCTCGGTTTTTGCCGAATACTACACTACACACTACCGGGTACACTGCCCGTTAGTGCATTAGGGTAGACCATAGGTATAACGAGACGATATAAATATTCAAACCTGATTAGTAAAACATGCATCAAGTTTTTGGCGCCGCTGCCGGGGAGCTATTTTAGGATTTCGCATTAAGTCTATTTTTAATTTTCTTTCTTCTCTTAAATGTCAGGATACAAGACTCGTAGCTCGAGGCCTTTTTTGGCCACCACATTCGATGATCCGGAGAAGCAATTTCGGACAAGGAAAGTTTACTCTCCGGTTCCTATTCACAACATCTTTTCATTTTATGAATCAGACCAGTCTGACGCAGAACCAGAGGTCATTGATGAAAATAATATCGATGACTTAACCATGGAGCAGTATTTGGAACGACCAAATGAGAACTGCCAACGAACCTTCACACAGGATTCTAGTACTGAAAAATACTCTATTCTAGACCAATTTATTCGAGAGTTACACGAACTTAAGTTTTCTGGAGATGAAGATGAGGACGTTCAGAATCATGTAGAAGAAGTACTCTATTTATCTTCTCTTTTCAACGTCCGAGGCACCCCGAGCTATTCGGTCACCGCAAGAATTTTTCCTATGACTCTTACTGGAACTGTGAAAAGATGGTACAATAAACTCCCTAACGAATGTAAAGGAGCATGGGATAAATTAAGAACATAGTTCGTCCAGCAATTTTGCCCTCCTTAAAAAATGGCCAAAATTCTTGGTAAAATCTATCAATTCGTTCAAGTAGGGGAAGAAACGCTTTATCAGGCATGGGAAAGGTTTAATGAGCTAATTTATCGATGTCCCACTCATGATTCGAACAAACATCAGATCGTCTACGTCTTCTACAGGGGAATTAATGCGCTAACACGAGAACTACTCTATTCTCCGAGACCTATTCCTAGCATAACCCCTGACCAAGCCTTGGAATTTATTCAACGGATTTCTGAACATTGCTACAAATGGCATATGGAAACAGGGTACGGACCAAGAGAAAATTTTGATCATAAGGTAATGAAGACATTGACAAATCAAGAATACAATTATGGGGAAATTTTCGAAAAACGAAGGCTAGAAAAAGAAGTTGAAGCATGTAGGATTGAGAAGGTTAAGAGTGTATTTGGGACCAAAACCGGGATCAATCTTGAAAAAAAGATTCTTGACCACATCAAGGAATCGAGGGAACGAGATGAGAGAATTGAAAAGATGATGAAGACATTCGTGGAAAATACACTCTCTTCTCTAAAAATTCATGAAGATCGGATTAAGGGATTGGAAAAAAGTGTGAGCTCATGTTCGCAAGCCATCACTGATTACCTAGCAGCTCGGGAAGAGGAAGTTGTCAACATGGTGGAAACTATCCTTAAAGAACCAACAACCTTTTCGGAAAACGTTAAGCGACGAATCAGCATGGAGAGACAGTCACTTCTGGACTAAGCTTTACCGGTAAACTCCCCTATTACTAATTCTATTAAAACTAATCATGATGATATTCCACAGGAATCAAGAAATGATGAGACAATTCAACTCAACGAAAGATGTTCAGCGGTTTTGAGAAACGAGCTACCACAGAAGAAAAAAGATCCAAGTTGTTTCACTCTCCCTTGCTTGATCGGGAGTCTCAATATGTGTAATGCCCTAGCTGATCTTGGAGCGAGCATAAGCATAATGTCTCGTTCGATATTCCTACGTATGGGTATTGGTGACCTTAAGCCAGCCAAGATGAAAACTGAAATGGCCGATCGATCCATGCAGTCACCGTTAGGCATTGTTGAAAATGTGTTGGTAAAAATAAAGAAATTCCTTTTCCCAGTGGATTTTGTAATTCTTGACATTCCAGAAGACAACAGAATACCTATCATATTAGGTAGACCTATGCGTGCTACTGCCCATATAAAGGTGGATGTCTTTGCTGGAAAACTAACTCTTGAAGCTAATGGAGAAATTGCAACGTTCGGACCTAATGAAATCCTGTCTACTCCTCAAAAGGTATGTGTGGTGGACCCAGTACGCAGTTTTGGTGACGCTCTAGAAGAATTTCTTAGTGACCCCCCGGATCCTGGCGAGGTAGATTCGGGGAAAGATTTTGATGTTTTCGTCAATTTCGAGGAAGAGGATAATTTAGGAATCAGTACTAATGACTTCTCAAGTGACGTCGAAATGGCCCATTGGCAAGACAACTCTGTGAAGGCTTTTTCGCAAACCGATCAACCTAGATTTTATGAGGTGGGAACCCGCATACATCATAGGAACCCTTATTATCTGAAGATCTCATGCAAAATCGGGTTCATCGATTTCCATCCATTTATTGACACAACTTCCCCAGTCAACATCAAGTCAAAAGAGTGCTACAACCGAGTTATGAAGAAATAATTAGAATATAAGGGGAATAAATTTCTTGGGATTGCAACTAACATCCATGTCTTCATTGGGACTCATTCATTTTTGGTGGACTTTATGGTTTTGGACGACGTAAGCGAGTTTGTGGAAGATGGACTAACGGGAGTAAATTTAGGAAAACCTTTTCAGGAAGTGTCAGGGTTAGATAAAAATGAAAAAGAAGGG
Source organism: Chrysanthemum makinoi (assembly GCA_910596185.1). Lineage (NCBI taxonomy): Eukaryota > Viridiplantae > Streptophyta > Magnoliopsida > Asterales > Asteraceae > Chrysanthemum > Chrysanthemum makinoi. Next base: position 139,776,953 of record OU343217.1, read on the forward strand.
TTAGTATGGTTAAAGATAAACGATGATAAGACTATCTTCAAAATGCCGAGAACCATTAAGAATTTTAAAAATTGGACCAAGAGGCAGTTAAGCCAAGCCCAACCATTGCTCGAGATCAGTGAGGAAGACAAGGCAAAAGGTATTGACCAGCCTTACTAGAAAATCAAGAGCTTCTACTCGGGCTGTTTAGAATTAGGGGATGACTACAAACGGGATGAGAATATGATAAGTTGGATCCAACATGGAGATTTCCATATACACAAAATGACCAACAAACAATGGTAACCCCGCGGCTCTGAGTCTAACTTAAAGACTCGTAAATAAAGAAAAGTGCTCTTTCGGGAGACAACCCGAATTATCCCTTTCTTTTGTTTTATTTCCATTTCTGTAGGGTTATGTGTTTTTAACCATTTTTGCAGGAAACCTGGAACGATTGTTGTTGCTGCTTGCTGATATGACCATAGTTACGGCGTAACTCATCTCAGTGGTTACGCCGTAACCTACCCCTTGCAGCAGAATTTCAGATACATTACCAATTACGGCGTAATACCATCTCCGTGGTTACGTCGTAGCTACACTCTTACAGCGTATGCAAGGTTTTGCCTAGTTACGGCGTAACTCCCTATTGGAGTTACGACGTAACTTTCCTCTGCTTTACTTCTTTCATTTTAAAACACAATAACTTTGTATTAGTATTTTAAATGAACTTTGTGGGTGTGTTCCCTATAAACCCTCACGAGACTTCACTCGTCCACTTAGGACACCAAGTGGTTTAAAAGGCTTGTTGCCTATGCTAAATGCAACCGTGATTCCTACGAAAGTGAGTTAGGTTTGTTTTTTATTTTTCCTTTTTTTCTTTTTAGAATTATGCTAGTCGGTAGTGTGATTTCAAGGATTGAAGTTTGTTCATGGATGCTTATACGAAGGCACGTCTCTTTTTCGTGGGCCTTCTTTCTTGTTGGAGCAAATTTCAGGGAAGTTCTCGCTCTAATTCTACTTTTCTCTTCACCTTTATTTAACGCTTAGTATAAAAGGGACTTTGTACAATTCAAGTGGGGGGACGAGAGTAGAATTATCTCTTGAACTTTATTTTGCCCTCGTTTTTCTAGTTTATTTTGAAAATTTATGCCATTTTAAAAATTTTGACATGTTTTTCTTAACCTAACTAGATTAGACCTTAGCCGAGCACATACAACCCTTGATATTATATGGTGAGATTAGCCTTATCCGTTTCTAATATTTTACCCCAAATCCACCAAATTATGATTGTGCCGGTAGCTTGTAAACTTTAGAACTTGGCCTTTGCATCATTTCGAGACTATAAACGAGGTATGTTGAGTTAGCTCGATGTATTTGGACTTTTCAGTTTAAGAAGGAAATATTATAGGATTATCACCCAAATAGCCTACCATTGTGTGTCTATCGATTAGTCACCTCGACTTCTCGACCCCCATCTGAAACCATTTTGTTGCACTCACCTTTAGTGCAAGATACCCCTAGATACACCCATCTGAGCCATTCCTTTCATTTTGTTAACCCAATGTATTGTTTCTATACACCTATACACCTTAGCCTACCCTGTAGTCTTTATTTGTAATTGGGAAGTCATCATTTGCCTAAGTTCAAGGTTCAAGTGGAAAGGTTCGAAAATCACACTTTCGTCGATGACATATTCTTGAAGATCATTGAAGACCCCCGGAATTCCCATTGTTCATCTCAAGTGGGGGGATATTATGTTTAGTTGTTATGTTGAAGAAAAAAAATGATGATCCAAAAAAAAATAAAATAAAAATAAAATAAAAATTGTTGTTATTGTAAAGTGCATTGTTATAAGCACTATGTTATGAGCTTTATATAGATTTAGTATCGAGGAGGCCACCTCGGTCACATTCGAAGATTGGAGTTGGTAATTATGCCAACAACTGGAGAAAAGGTAGTGTGCCCATCATGACGTCCTCTAATGACACATCTACCTAGTATTTCATGATCCGGTTTCTTGACTTCAAAGCTTGAACTTTGGGCGGACGGTAAGTGGTGATGACTTGGTTATAGATTTAGACTACCTGCTTGATTTTTATTTTACACCATTTATATTTCCCATGTCTTATCCTACCCTTTAGTCATGAAGCTTTCTAGGTTATGCAACGAGCAATCTTTGGTGTCTTGGCCATGGATTTGGTCATGTATCATTGATTTTGTCCACTTCGCCGTGACATGTTAGTAATGACGAGTCACCCCCTTAACCTTTGTCGTGTCTACCCATATTGCCTTCGAAAATTGTTTAGCCCTTAACTCTAGTGGTGGAGATTTGTATAACCACCAAGCTTATGATAGAATACAAGCTATGACTGTGCGATTGAGTGATCAACCCGAAATTGACACTTAGAATAGTTGAGAGATTTGAGTGTTTCGTTCCCATTTCGTGAGGTGTTCGGCTTTGTTTTATTCTAGCATAAGGGATTTGTAAACTTAAATTTTCCAGGTTATGGGAGATATCTTTTTAGGAATCTTTCTAATAAGGTCTACTTGAGGGCAAGTAGAGTTCAAGTGGGGGGATATTTGATAACATCAAATAATCCTGAATATTAAGTGTCAATTTCCCCCGATAATGCTTGTAATTTATATCATTTATATGGATTTATGCTTGTTTTCCATTGTTTTCCACTTTCAGGTAAATTACGAGCATTGGAGCTAAAGAGACGCGGAATTGGAGAATTATCAAAGATTTATTAGAGTATGCTCACTTTGAAGAAGTTACGGCCTAACTCATCTCTCACATTACGCCGTAACTAAAGCGTGACTCAGAAAGCCAACTCATCAGAAGATTACGACGTAACTCTCACAAAAGACTACGACGTAACCATATTAGGTCAAATGAGGTTCCACGCCGCTGATAACTACGCCGTAACTCTTGTTTAAACTACGGCGTAACCTAGAAATATTGAAGATACGGCGTAACCACTTATAAGGTTACGGCGTAACCAGCAGATCTAGTGCAAATTACGATGAAATAGAAGATTACAGCGTAACTATTCTAGTAGTTACGCCGTAACCCGGATCTGGCCTATAAATACCCCACGATTTCCAGTATTTCAAAGCATCCCATTCCATACACTACAACCAAAGAACGTGGGAAGAAACCAAAGGCAGGTCTAGAGGAGCATACGGAGCTGTCTCCAAAGGAGAAATCACTCCCCTACGATAAGCATTAGCTTTTTATCTTTTCTTTACTTTCGATTCATGTATTTCGTAACATTGAATATTGAATTGATTTGTATGGTTAATATGAGCGGCTAAGCACCTCTTGGTGCTGGCATAGGTATGATTCCTTAATTGTTTTGTTTGCGTTTACATTACTTCCGTATAAGTATTTCTAAGTGTATGCATGCATAGTTTATTGGTAGCTACCCTTGTTTTGGTAGTTTTGAATGGCGGTAGAGGCTAGTTGCTTAGGAGATATGACCAACTAACCCTAAGTGAGTAGACTGAGACGGGAAGGGTAAGATATGACCAATTTTTTGACTTGTGCGATTTGACCAACTGATCACCTACCGTTTGGATGAACTTAAGAATTAGGGGGTGAGTGTTTAAGTTGCTAATGCCCGGGCACTCACTATTATAAATCTAGCATGTAGCGGTACTTAATGACTCGGCTTAGGGGACCAGGAACAACTGGACTCATGAGGGGACACCTGACTTCTCCAGTGGTGGCATCTTTGCTGATAGGTTAGGGCGAATTGACCAAATGTTGTACTCTCGACTTTGACCCCACCTTAAGTAATTGGAAGTAATTAGACGTAGACATTATTAGCTAGGATGATTAACTAGGTTAGCACCACTCTCCTCTATTGATTGAACCTTTGCCTTTTTTTGCTTTCATCTACCTTAGTAGTTAATTCCTTATCAAAATCATATTAAAATCTGTGACACCTAGACTTAGTAATAATCCAACACACAAAGCTCTTGGGATGACCTCGGTTTTACCGAATACTACACTACACACGACCGGGTACACTGCCCGTTATTGCATTAGGGTAGACCATAGGTATAACGAGACTATATAAATATTAAAACCTGGTCAGTAAAACTTGCATCAATATCAAATACCACAGTTGTGAAGGCTAGGACCATGAGGTCGTTTACGAGCTGATTAAGGTGAATCCATCGTTGATAAATGTGATCGACACTAAGGGGAACACGGCTTCGCATATAGCCAAGCTCGGATTTGGCTATGGGCCACATGGGCGACGACCCAAGGGCAGCACAAGAGAGGGGGCATCAAATTATAAGTTCATATGTACCTATACTAGGTTCATCTTGGCCCATTTTAGTACCAACCCCACTTCACACTATATGTAAACCTACGTAAATTACTGACTAATTCAAAAATACAGTTATCACAAAAGAACTTAATAATAGGAATGGAAGTTTTAAAGGTTTAAATATCACCATCGCTTCATCAGACACTTCGTAACAGAAATCCCTGTTGAGATATAGAAGTTGTGTTGTTCGTTTGATCATTTCAAAAAATATATATATAAGTTGTGTTATAAAATATGGAGGCAACGACTACTTAAGCTACATCATAGCCGGCTGGTAAACTATGTACTATATTACTATGCCTCAAGTCAACTTATCAAGAATTTAATAGGCAGGTTAGGTGATGCGTGCCAAACAGTCAAGCTAAATCACTCAAGTCTGCCACTTGTGAATGGCAGACCGTAACCAGCTTAAAACTGCCTAAGCACGAACTCAATGAAGATCTGAGGAGTATAGTATTTCCCCGGGTCGTTATGTCCCAGCAAGCTATGCAATGGATTATCAAACGTATAGTGATCGCGAGATTTGAACGGAAAAAGGAGATTTGTGAATTATTATAACTACAAAAGAAGGACATAAACTACAAGGGTTAAAATGAAAATTAAAGGAAATTAAAAAGATAAAATCTATTAAATAAACGCTATCACTATATTTAAAATGATGTTTTTGTTTTATGTTTTTATAAACTGAATTAAAAACTACGACGCACGAAAAAGAAAAAAAGTGAAACTTATACAATATTAACCCTAAAAATATGAAAATGATATTTTTACAAACCTAATGATAAAAGAAAATTTATATAAAAAGAAAATTATTTTTATAACTAATTATCTAATTATTATTAATTAAAAACTATTTTTAACTATTTAATAATTACCTAAAATACAAGAAAATAGGAAATAAAGTTAGAAAAATAAAATTATGAATTGGAAAAGTCTAAAATATCAAAAGAGAATTTTCAAAACTATTTCTGTATTTTTCTGATTATTTTTCTATTTTTTTATGAATATTAAACCATTAAAAACTAATTAAATTACTAAAAATTACAAAATAAACTATGAAAAATCTGGAAAATTACTTTTTTTACTTTTTATATTTATCTAAACCTAAGAAAAATGAAAACTTATTTTTTTGAACCTTTTCTTAAATTTTTGTATTAAAAGCTATTTAAAAATGCTTAGAAACTAATTTAAATTAAGAAAAATAGCAAATCAACTTAGAAAAATCTGAAAATTTCAGGAAAAGTCTAAAATAATATTAGGAAGCTAGGAAAATTGGAAAAACAAGTGCTTATGTGTAGAAATTAGAAACTGATGAATCAAGTGCTTATAAATAAGCACTTGAATAAGCTAAATGAAGACCAACAAGCACCTCTGTTACATGAAGCCAAAATATGCTACAAGTACTAAAATGCAACTAAAACAACAAGCTTTAAAGACAGGAATGCAAGATTAATAGATTTGGATTATTTGAGTTTTTGCTTAAAAACAGATTAAGGGGGGTCTACTTTGAGCAAGGAAATAAGCACAAGAATAAGCTGGAAACTGGAATGCAACAACTAGAACCTAGAATAGACCTGGGTGGCTATGTAAAACCCCAAGTTGAGACCTAGAGAAGCTCAAATGAGCCTAATGCACCCCCTGCAAAACACAGCATAACCCCCTGTGCAGGCTCACATCGCAGGGCTTGACAACATATTCACAAGCCTTTTTGGGGCTTTTAGAAAATTCACAAAAATGTACTAAAATAGACATAAGAAAATAGACCAGCATGAGATTTTAAAACATCAATTTTCACTTGAAATGACCCAGAAATGAATGCATGAAAAATCCACCTATTATGGCCAAAACTGAGATTCATGCAATTTGACTTTTTAAGCAAAACTGAAAAGTTGACTTATTTGAAGTTTGATCTAGATTTAAAGACTGGAAATGAAATATTATGATGAAATAAACTTAAGGGAAGCTAGTTCTATGAATTTAAGACACAAAACAAGTTTTTGCTTTGCAAAAATTCCAACAAAGGAACCTCCAAGTTATGACCAATGAGATGGATTTTGACTTTTGGTAGTTATAAGCTCAAAAGTAAGACAGACATGAGTTATTTAGAACTAAGCAAATATAACACCACAATCATTACCCACTGAACAAGCCCTGAACACAGTTTAAGAACCAAATCCAAACATGCCTATACTAACTGATATAAACTAAAAATCGAACAATTTGTTGCACCAACATGAATTCTTGATCACACTAAGTTTAAATACCCTAATTAACACTAAAGAAACAAGTAGGAACTAAATTTAAACACAGATTCAGATACAAGCATACTATGCAAATTGACTAGAAAATGAAAAGTGAAAAATCATCTCATGTATCCAACTGCTTGTGCTAAAACCAGAATTAACACTACTCTAACCTAACTAAATCCAACCCAAATAAACCTCTCAAGAACACCCATTATCACTTCCATTCCAATTTGAGCCCCAGCTTGACTTCTCGTTGACCATGTAACAAAATGACTTAAACTTTGAATGTAAGCTTATACAAAGCTATCATAAGCTTATACAAACTTGTTTGAGATCAAATACAAGCTACCAAAGCTTAAACATAAGAAATTGAGAATGAAATTTGCAACAGTAGCAAGAAACATGGAATTTATCTAAAACTTGGATTGAAAACTCAAAAGCTTAATACAATGATTTGTTAACTTGAAAGTGATACATGGAAACCAAATTACACCATTTTCATTTTAAACTAAGACAATAATCTAAAAAACGACATAAGTAAAATTTATAAAAACTAACTACCCCCCTTTCAAGCTTCTTTCCTCCTCTTTTATAGCTCAGTTGGCTTTCTCTCACTTCCTGATTTTCCCAAAGATTAATCTCAACCTTTAGATGAAGAAATTTGATCTTAGCCATTGAATCCATTTTGGCGGGAAATGGATATTTTGACAGTTGTGTGAGATTGAGTGTGGGTAAGGGGAGGTAATTATTGATTCTTGGATGTAGTGTTTGGAGGGGGAACATGGGAAGGGATAAGGTGAGGAGGGGGGGGTGGAGTGCAGGCTTGTTTGCAGAGAAGCAAGCGGTTGGAGGGAAGACTTTTGGCGGGTTTTCTTCATTTGACCTGAGTAATATCAAAAGGCGGGGTCAAAAGGGTAAGGGTCCAAAGTTGGTTGTGGCAGGGGTCACTTGGGTATTGACAAGTCCAAAATGGTATTAAAGGGGTTTAATAACATAGGGACCAATGTTGCAAATTCTGAAAATACAAGGACCATAACTGCCAATATCTCAAAGTTGATCCAAGGGCTGAAAGTGACAATCTCAAAAAGTACAAGGACCAAACTTGCCCATTTCCAATTTCCAGGGGCCATTTCTGCCAAATTTCAAACTTGAAGGACCAATTTTGTAATTTTCTCAAACTTTTTATGTTTTTCACCAAAGGACTAAATTTGACAAGTTATGATTTTAAAAGGACCTTTGGTGATTTTTCTTTTGAAATTTTGACTCAGGGACTATTTTTGACAATTTTAGAAACTTGGGGGACTGAAACTGCCAATTATGCAAACTTTGCTCATTTTTCATCCGATTTTGAACATTTTGCATCCAAACATATAAAATGCAATTTTGGAATATTTTCTTGTTTTGATGCATTTCGAAAGCATTTTTAAACGCTTTTGCGCTTCAGATTTGACTAAAAATGATGAGTATTTACACACTCATCAATCCCCACACTAAACTATTGCTAGTCCCTAGCAATGATTTGAGAAAATTTAATGGATTTCATCTCTTTACCAAAAGCCATTACTTCAGGAGTAGCCAAATGTTTCAGTTCAAGTAAGAACCATGGTACACCGATAACCATGTGATTTTGAGCAAACCACCACCTTCCAACGGATTTGATTTGTCTTTACCAGAGCCGCTTTGCTCGACTAGCCAACTCTTAGATAAATTATCGAATTATCTTTGGTGAGCTGATTACCAATTATGGTTTTTCCACCGCCTTTACCACAAGCCATAACCTTGCGGGCTAGCCAACTCTTCACTTTTTAGGATATGGTGAGTTGAATACCATACAATTGTGGGCAAATTGCAAGCCGCCAACGGATTTGAAATATCTTTACCAAGAGCCGCTTGCTCCTGATTAGCCAATCCTTTTGTTTATTAGACAAGCGGATCGATAACCAATTGAGTAAGTGTAAACACTTACTCCAAAAAATTTTGGCCAAAAACGGAATTACAGTATAATTACATGATAAAATTCGTGAGAATACCCCCCACACTTAGAAATGAATATTGCCCTCAATATTCAAAGTACCGGCGGTTATGCCAAAACAAAGAACGAAAAAGGGAAATATTACGGCCATTATTTAGAAAGATTTTTATACATAAACATGTGGGCAACTCCCCACACTAGGGTGGTAGAAAGTAGAAAGAAGTCAGAAATATGGGTGAAAACCCATATGGCATGCTACGTTTTTGATTCCCGAGTCGCTAGCTTGACTCGACCCCGAATTAATTTGTTCATGGGGAAGCAAAGTGGAAGAAACAATCCCCATCAGACTTTCATTCAAGATGTTTGGACAAACATTTGAAGCAACGGAAAGTTCCACACCGACGAAATATATTCCCGGCTCAAGATAATGGTACATGGAAATGCCGGGATCAAAGATAATGTCTTCATTCCTCGAAGGAGTGAAGAATGTAGAAGTGACAGTAATATATGAAGAAAAGGCAGAAAATCATGATAGAAATCATGACTAACTCTTCATCCTCAATAGGAGAATTCATAGTTTCATGAATCTCCTCAAGAAGCTCACTTGATCAAGACATAATATGGGTATGTCTAGATCAAAGTAGAAATTATCATACTCACGGAGATATGGTATGAGTAAGTTCACACGAGAACTCCTCGAAGGTGAATGAATCATATTCGAATTGATATGAGCGGGTTCACTAGTGAACTCCCTAAAGTAAATGATTCATGATCGGGGAGAGAATTATGAGAATGAGAAGTGGTACTGCCACTAATCTTCTCTCCCATATTATCAAAACAAGAGGCTTTCATTTCCGGAATAGAATCATCGAAAAGAATGTCACTATCCTTAATGGGGATAGGAGATGAAATAGGTTTCTCTTTGAAAGCCTCGATTTTAGAAATGAGAAGACTGACGTTCAATAATGTCGCCAAGAGCTTCATCTTTGATTTCATGTCAGAACTTCATCATTCTCTTCTTCTAAGCTAACAAGCTCAGAAGGTAAATCTTCCATATAAGCGATGTTCCACAAGACAATGAATCATCATCGAATCGGAGAACATCTCAACATGATCGTTTGGGAAGACAAGAGGGGAAGGGATATCACACAAATGCTCGAGAATTCCCTGTGACTCTCTTGGGATTGGGACAAGGCTCTCGACACTAGACTTTATGAATTCGTCCGTTCCTTTTCGTGAACAAAGGTCAAGATGCTCATCCCCCCATAATAAGAGAGTGAGTGGGAGCCGGTGTGATAGCAGCTTGTTTGAGATGGAATCTCAACTGCCGATATCAACCGACCGAGGAGGTTGAGAAATATTATTTCTAAAAGGATAAAAACCCTCCTCGTCATCATCATATAGAGTCTGCCTTTAAGAAATTGGGAACGCCTTAGAGCTGCATGCTCTAGGGCTAATAATTCTTCCCTTGATTGGCGAGCCTCTCGCTCTTCGGCCAGCAATTCTCCTATGGTCTTTTCACAACTCACTTGATTCTTAAAGTTTTGAACTATATCATCAAGTTTTTCATTGCGGTTTCAAATCTGGGAATTTTCAGGAAATCTGTTCGTGGAGTTTGAACCGTATGGTGTCAGGAGGTTGGAAATTATCAAAACCAGAAGTATAGCAATTTTGATTCCACGGTTGACATTGAAAATTATCGTGAGGACCTCCACACCTCACAACAAAGAAAACCGATGTGTGGCTGAGTCGTATGTGCTGGAGTCATAATTGTTATCGAACTCCGCCATAGACAAGCGTGTTTCCCGATTGACAATCGTGAATCGAGTGTGAACTACCACAGACTCACAACAAAGAAAAGTTGAGTCTCGGACCGGTGAATCATATGGATGTTGGTTATAACCAAAGTTCGAGCATCAATCGGAAAACTGCTCATAGACAAACGTGTTTCCGGATTGACACTCAAATCCTTGGTGAGGACCTCCACAATATTCACAACATATATGTTGGTTATATGATGATAAGTCGGTCGTGGTGGGTAATTGGAAAAGTTTGACGGGTCGTTAAATGAGTTCTGATTAGGATCATAATCAAATGAATTCCTCGAACCACAAAACAAACAACTCCCGTTATGAATATCATTACCACATTGTACACAAGTACACCAACGCATGTGGTGAACCAAAAAGAAGCTCACCACAACCGACACAAGGAATAAACGATTGCATTTGAGAGTTATGAAGAGGAATCAGCTTTATTCAAAGAATCAACAAAACCAACATGGTGATCCGGATGACTATCAAGTCTCAAGAACATCTGAAAAAATCAGAGGTGGGACAGTGGTGTGCTCTGAGAGCTAGCAATTTCCACCACTTCCGTTATGGTATCCGGTTTTGCTTCTTGAGAAACGTGAAGATTAGGCAAGTCATTCTTGCTAGTCACCGATGTTTGAACGGGTTCATCGTAATCAATTCTAATTCTCGACCTTTTCTCAAGGCTTGAATTTGTTCATTAGATTACGGGCTATTTTCAAAGAAAGTGTCCTCGTAATCCTCGGTGGGTGCTTGGGGTAGCTCCGACGTTTGAACTGGTTTGTCAAGATTAGAATGTATTTCAGGTTGTGGCGGGTGGTCGAAATAACTTTGAAAAGAATTTTTGATGGATAATTCGCACGAATTGCAAAATTCGCTGGAACTAGGCCCTCCACACCGCATTGCACACACATTTGTGACGATGATGTTGACGGTTGTCGACATAAGAATTAAACATATAGAGGATTAAAGAGATAGAATCAAACGGTTTTGAGGTTAAAGAAGAGTAGAATCAAACGGGTTTGGGGGGTAAGAGAAATAGAATCATATAGATAAGAGGAATGAGAAGAGTGTTTTTATTTTTGGATAAGAAAATATAAACATATACAGATGGATGGTATGAACAAAGAGTGAATATCCAAATTACTAATCTGCTAGACGGAAGATAATCAAAGACAACATCTCTCGTAAATGGCCGCCAAAATTTGATGTGCCAAACAAAGCTAAATCACTCAAGTCCACTTGTGAATGGCGGCATCAGAACCAAATTAAACTCTAAGCACGAACTCAATGAAGATCCGAGGAGTATAGTGTTTCCGGTCGTTATGTCCCAACAGCTATGCAATGGATTATCAAACGTTATAGTGATCATAGCGAGATTTGAACTAAAAAGGAGATTTGTGAATTATTATAACTACGTAAAGGACATAAACTACAAGGGTTAAAATGCAAATTAAAGGAAATTTAAAAGATAAAATCTATTAAATAAACGCTATCACTATATTTAAAATGATGTTTTTGTTTTTATGTTTTATAAAATCAATTAAAAACTACGCGACGTATAAAAGAAAAAAAAAAGTGAAACTAAAGCAATATTAACCCTAAAAATATGAAAATGATATTTTTACAAACCTAATGATAAAAGAAAATTTATAGAAAAAGAAAATTATTTTTATAACTAATTATCTAATTATTATTAATTAAAAACTATTTTTAACTATTTAATAATTACGTAAAATACAAGAAAATAGGAAATAAAGTTAGAAAAATAAAATTATGAATTGGAAAAGTCTAAAATATCAAAAGAGAATTTTCAAACTATTTTCAGATTTTTCTGATTATTTTTCTATTTTTTTATGAATATTAAACCATTAAAAACTAATTAAATTACTAAAAATTACAAAATAAACTATGAAAAATCTGGAAAATTACTTTTTTTACTTTTTATATTTATCTAAACCTAAGAAAAATGAAAACTTATTTTTTTGAACCTTTTCTTAAATTTTTGTATTAAAAGCTATTTAAAAATGCTTAAAAACTAATTTAAATTAAGAAAAATAGCAAATCAACTTAGAAAAATCTGAAACTTTCAGGAAAAGTCTAAAATAATATTAGAAAGCTAGGAAAATTGGAAAAACAAGTGCTTATGTGTAGAAATTAGAAACTGATGAATCAAGTGCTTATAAATAAGCACTTGAATAAGCTAAATGAAGACCAACAAGCACCTACTGTTTACAGAAGCCAAAATATGCTACAAGTACTAAAATGCAACTAAAAACAACAAGCTTTAAACACAGGAATGCAAGATTAATAGATTTGGATTATTTGAGTTTTTGCTTAAAAACAGATTAAGGGGGTCTACTTTGAGCAAGGAAATAAGCACAAGAATAAGCTGGAAACTGGAATGCAACAACTAGAACCTAGAATAGACCTGGGTGGCTATGTAAAACCCCAAGTTGAGACCTAGAGAAGCTCAAATGAGCCTAATGCACCCTCCTCAAAAAACTCAGATAACCCCCTGTGCAGCTCAGTGCCCTGCATGCAGCTTGACAACATATTCACAAGCCTTTTTGGGGCTTTTAGAAAATTCACAAAAATGTACTAAAATAGACATAAGAAAATAGACCAGCATGAGATTTTAAAACATCAATTTTCACTTGAAATGACCTAGAAATGAATGCATGAAAAATCCACCTATTATGGCCAAAACTGAGATTCATGCAATTTGACTTTTAAGCAAAACCTGAAAAGTTGACTTATTTGAAGTTTGATCTAGATTTAAAGACTGGAAATGAAATATTATGATGAAATAAACTTAAGGGAAGCTAGTTCTATGAATTTAAGACACAAAACAAGTTTTTGCTTTGCAAAAATTCCAACAAAGGAACCTCAAGTATGACCAATGAGATGGATTTTGACTTTTGGTAGTTATAAGCACAAAAGTAAGACAGAAATGAGTTATTTAGAACTAAGGAAATATAACACCACAATCATTACCCAATGAACAAGCCCCTCCGAACACGTTTAAGAACCAAATCCAAACATGCCTATACTAACCGATATAAACTAAAAAACTCAACAATTTACGCACCAACATGAATTCTTGATCACACTAAGTTTAAATACCCTAATTAACACTAAAGAAACAAGTAGGAACTAAATTTAAAACACGATTCGATACAAGCATACTATGCATTGACTAGAAAATGAAAAGTGAAAAATCCGACTCACATGTATCCAATCGCCAGGCTAAAACCAATTAACACTACTCTAACCTAACTAAATCCAACCCAAATAAACCTCTCTCAACACCCATTATCTTCCATTCCAATTTGAGCCCAGTTGACTTTGGTGACCATGTAACAAAATGACTTAAACTTTGAATGTAAGCTTATACAAAGCTATCATAAGCTTATACAAACTTGTTTGAGATCAAATACAAGCTACTGAAAGCTTAAACATAAGAAATTGAGAATGAAATTTGCAACAAAGAGCAAGAAACATGGAATTTATCTAAAACTTGGATTGAAAACTCAAAAGCTTAATACAATGATTTGTTAACTTGAAAGTGATACATGGAAACTGAAATTACACCATTTTCATTTAAACTAAGACGATAATCTAAAAAACGACATAAGTAAAATTTATAAAAACTAACTACCCCCCTTTCAATCTTCTTTCCTTCTCTTTATAGCTCGCTTGGCTTTCTCTCACTTCCTCGAATGCTTCCCAAAGATTAATCTCAACCTTAGATGAAGAAATTTGATCTTAGCCATTGAATCCATTTTGGCGGAAATGGATATTTTGACAGCCAGTGAGATTGAGTGTGGGTAAGTGGGAGGTAATTATTGATTCTTGGATGTAGTTTGGAGTGGGGAACATAAGGGATAAGTGAGGAGGGGTGGAGTGTGCAGTGCTTGTTTGCAGAGAAGCAGTTGGAGGGGAAGACTTTTGGCTGTTTTCTTCATTTGACCAGAGTAATATCAAAAGGCAGGGGGTCAAAAAGGGTAAGGGTCCAAAGTTGTTGTGGCAAGGGGGGTCACTTGGTATTGACAAGTCCAAAATGGTATTAAAGGGGTTTAATAACATAGGGACCAATGTTGCAAATTCTGAAAATACAAGGACCATAACTGCCAATATCTCAAAGTTGATCCAAGGGCTGAAAGTGACAATCTCAAAAAGTACAAGGACCAAACTTGCCCATTTCCATTTCTTTTCTCGCCAAATTTCAAACTTGAAGGACCAATTTTGTAATTTTCTCAAACTTTTATGTTTTCACCAAAGGACTAAATTTGACAAGTTATGATTTAAAAAGGACCTTTGGTGATTTTTCTTTTGAAATTTTGACTCAGTGACTATTTTTGACAATTTTAGAAACTGGGGACCTGAAACCGCCAATTATGCAAACTTGCTCATTTTTCATCCGATTTTGAACATTTTGCATCCAAACATATAAAATGCAATTTTGGAATATTTCAGTTGTTTTGATGCATTTTCGAAAGCATTTTAAACGCTTTGCCTGTCAGATTGATTAAAATGATGAGTATTTACACACTCATCATTAGGTAATGTGTGAAACATGTTCATGTTATAATATTGTTGTTACAGGAACAAAGAGACTAATTGGAAACAGTTAGGTCACTAAACGAATCAATTGATCATTTTTTCTGCTCTTTATTGATTTGATCAGGTGATATTGTTCCATACTTATTATTCTTGCTTTAGTAGAATATTACTGTATATAATTTACAGTTTTACACTCGAGTTTATCATGTTATGTCGTTCACAACCGTCAATTGTCCAAACTAGAAAATGAAAGAAAATTCAACAAGAATCTAAGCGATCCCAACACGGTTTTATGAATGGGTTTGTAATTAGAAAGAAAAAAAAGTAATGATAAGATTATTGTTATTCTAGATAACGAAATCCTATAAACAAGGAAAACCTAGAAAATGACGAGGTTAACGCCAATGATAATAATGAAAATCCTATAAATAATGAAAATCTTGACAATGATGAGGTTATGTTAACGAAGATAATTAAAATCCTATTGAAGAAATAACGAAAGTCCTCAAAAGTGTTACGTTAATGGAGTTAATCACAATATTTTTGATGTAAGAGTTAATCACAATATTTTAAATCACAATAAATCTGTCTAGTGATGAGCCGCCTGGCTTGACCAGGTTCAAACCCCTAAAAGAAAATGTGTTGTTTATTTACAAGAGGCATATTTCACTCGGCTCGCCTACGGCATCCAAAATCTCAGGACCGACCCTGCATCTTAACATCTGGATTTTGTGAACTAGTGCCACAAATGGAGCCTGTTTTGCGAGTTGTTTGGTACTTTCTGATTTATGGGGTTTGGTCTTTGTCTTTTGTTTCAATGCCTATAAGTTAGTGGCTTTCTTTTTCTTCCATGTACACGCCTGTTATTTTATTTCAGTGATATCCCATTCAACTTTAAGATTTAAGATCATTTGAGGACAAAATATTATTTACATACCAAGGGATCAATCCCTACCCTCCATCTTCCATCCATTTTTATTTAATCTAATAAATGAGATTAATCTCAACAATTTAAAAAACCCACTTTCACCATTTTTTTCAAATATTAATATCTTTCAAACCGTTAATCGTTTTAAAAAAAATATACGTTACGGCAAGCATTTAATTATCTTTTTGTAAATAGGCACTTTGTAGGACTGTAAAAACTATAGATTTATGTGGTTTTGAGAGGCCTTGGTTGGTGGAAGAAGATGAATATCTTCATCCTTTTAGAGGGAGAGTAGTGAGAGGGAAGAGAAACAAAAGATACTTTTATTGATGAAACAAAGAACACACTAACCTAATGATTCACCTCACCCCTCATGGAGAGTCATGAGGGGTATTTATAGGCTCAACAAACCATTACTTTACCACTTAAACGATACTAGTCCCTATGGGCAAAGTATACTACGCATCTAGTCCAATTCACGTAAGTGACGTTATCTTTATAAAAAAACGAGGCTAACAATCTCCCTCAAAGATATCGTCACACGTGAATGGTTACAATGAGACCTATAAATACAAAACAAAGTAAATTACAATAGCAATGAACAATGTTGACTTTGTTGAAGCGCAGAGTCTCTGTAGTCGAGATACTAAGGCAAACTTGAAGTTCTCTTCCCACGACATCTCGGCATTTGATCTTGGCCCGATGGCACAAATCCTTGTAGCTCTGAACTTCAATTGTAACGGTCTAGTTAGGTTATTACTCCCTCCTAACTAGTGAGCCTTTTTTCTTTTTCTGCTCCCTCCTGAACCGACAACTCTCTTTCTTGAAATTTCTTTAGTCTCTTAACACGCAGTGGAGAAAGTAGAATCTTGATTCTGGCACAATGGTTGTCGTTCTGGGAACATCATAACGACATAACTCACTTAGTATTGCATCCAAGTTGGTAAAAAGCCCCGATGTACACACACTACTTCTCCTTCTTCGGTCTTAAGCACAATTCCCTTCGTAATCCAATCACGGAAGATGAAATACCAACTTCTCCCTCCTGATGGTTATGAAGCTATCGAATCATCATAATGTTATGCATACATGCCGTATTACCTTTTTCTTGATGCAATATTAAACCTTAGTTTGATCATAATTCCATGAGAATATGTCGCAAAAATACTCTCAATACGTCTCTTAAACCAACCTGTAAACGAACCTCCTTTGAATTCACCGGCTAATTGTAATGACCACATATGGAGAAAACCCGATACGACTAACTTGAAAAGGAAGAAAACATCCCAACTTTGTGACTTACTACTTGTTCTAAATTCTTGATCAATCCACAACTGCGTGTGACACTGAGTACAACAACGTAACTCCTTAAAGTGATGGTTATACATTGTGAGCACTACAACGTAACTCCTTACATCAGTTATAACCAGATTGTCAATTCATAATCACTTACAGTGACAGTAATGCCCCAACAAGTTAACTTGAGACATGCATCCAACCAACCAAGGTCTCAAAGATAAAGAAGTTCACCCGTGAAACGTCACTTCAATTTCGCATAAGCAATACCGTACAAAAACCCCGAAGTCAATTTTTTCAAATTATCGCGCAAGCCATGAATTTGTATCCTCCGTGAAAATTTACCATACCAAAATTACCACTCATTTACCAAATTATCATAAAGTTGCATTCCGAAAGATTAGATTCGGATTATAACTTTTGATATTCCATTTCGTAAGCCCAATCCATCATTTTAGTCCGAATAAAAAGAACCAGATCCAATCCATGTAATTTATCATTTCAGCCCAAAAGCACAAAGCCCAAACCAATTGAAATACCCGATCCAGATAAAAATCAGATATAAGTTATAACCCTAATAATACTCAATTGTTATAACCTAAACACACTTACACTTATACATCCGCCCCATCTGTGTTATCTCTCCCCTAAGAACACAAACACAGATCTAGATACATCTCCTACCATCTCATCAATCTAAACTCATCTAATCTCATTTATCCAAAATCATCAATCCGAAAATCATAATTCATCAAAACCACAAAAACAACCTTCTATCTTTCGAGCATGGATCAAGATTCCACGAAGAGGAGAGTAAGATCATGATATAGGGTCACACGTAGGTCTACGTGTTTTGTGTAATTCGTTTGAATTTAAACTAGCCAAGAAAGTAAAGAACGATTATAACTAAACTTGTTATAGATCTTTCTTTTATATTCGGATATGAAAATGAAGCGAAGCTTCAAAAAAATTGATCTATGAGGATAAGTGTTTCACTTAAAATAATCTTTAAAAGATTGCAAAAAAGAGTGAAACAAATCTGAGATCTTGAATGATATACTTTTCGATTTGAGTCTTGAGTCTTGATAGAATGAAATAGAAGATGGAGTATAGGATAGGTTTGAGATTTGATTGTGAAGTTGTGAAGATTGATTTTATTGTTTCGGGTCTGTTAAGTTTGACGCTTCTTGATTTCTTGAATTTTGAAAAATCATGGACCAATGATGTACATTACTGAGGTCGAGTTGTATTTTGGTATTTGTTGTTGGTCGTGGTCATTGTTATGGTTTATGCATAACTTTTTCCATTTCTTACTCGTAAACATTATGTTGCGCGTAACTTCTTAACCTTAAGCGTAAAGTCATTTCCAAAACATCTTATGCATAGAACAACATGCTTATGCGTAAACATACGCGTAAACATGAGATATGCGTAAACATTGTCTTAAGCGTAACTTCATACGCGTAGTTTTTGCTTAGGCGTAGGAAATCCTTAGGCGTAGGATTCCTTAGGCGTAGGATTTCCTTACGAGTAGGATTTCCTTACGAGTAGGATTTCCTTACGAGTAGGATTTCCTTAGGCGTAATATTAGGTTATAAACCAAAATCCTTCACACTTGTCCAAGTGTGAGAGATATCCATAAGTCGAAGTGTTTTTCAGGCTTATCCAAGCAAGGAAAACACTGAGTAACCGTTGTTGCACGAAGATTCTTCACCAAATGCTTACGAGTAGGATTTGGTTCTTACGAGTAGAAATCCTTACGAGTAGACTGCCTTACGAGTAGACTGCCTTACGAGTAGAACTAGGGTTTTGACTTTCTGTACTTGAAATCCTTACGAGTAGACTGCCCATATTTTTGCAAAAACATTACTTTTCACCCAAAAACACGATTCCAAATGATTTCTTTTGCACAAACTTCTTCTAAAACACGTAAAGATCAATAAAAACTACAATTTTAGCTTAAAAAACACGTAAAAATCAAAGATTTATGCCAAAAGCTCACGTTTTTATATAAAAAACACAACTTTCTTGTAAAGTTTTAACAACTGAGATTTTGAAAAATCATGGTATGGATAATTGTGATTCGGTCAGTACGCCAATGGTAACTTCACCAAAAATTGGAGCCGATTTATTTGGGAAACCCATTGATCTGAAGAAATATCGGAGCATGATTGGTTCTCTCATGTACCTCACTGCTAGTTGACCCGATATTCATTTTGCTGTTTGCTTATTAGCACGGTTTCAGCAAAGCCTACCAACTGTACCTCAAAGAGGTTAAACGAATCTTTCGGTACCTGAAGACATCCATTCACATGGGACTTTGGTATCCAAAGGAATCCAGATTTGATCTAATTGCCTTTTCAGATGCGGATCACTCAGGTGATCAAGTTACAGCAAAAAGTACATCAGGAGGAGCACAAATTTTGGGTGAAAACTTAGTCAGCTGGTCTTCAAAGAAAAAAGGTTGCACTGCACTTTCAACTGCTGAAGCCGAGTATGTGTTTCTATCTGCGTGTTGTGCTCAATTTCTATGGATGAGAACACAACTCACAGATTATGGCTTTACTTTCGATAAAATACCTATGTATTGTGACTCGAAAAGTGCCATAGCCATCTCATGCAATGCTGTTCATCACTCAAAGACTAAGCATATCCGTGTCCGCTACCACTTCATAAAAGAGCACGTAGAAGAGGGTACTGTTGAATTATTTTTCGTGAAGACAGATTACCAACTCTCCGATCTATTTACTAAAGCCCTTTCAAAAGAACGGTTTGATAATTTAGTTCGACGAATTGAATGCTGCCTAACCCCCGAGGAGTTAGAACGCCTTCGAATCTTCTTGAAAATGATTTTCCAAAGCTTCACAGAAATATTTTGAAAAATCAAAATACAAAATTTAAAAAACCAACAAAAGCAAAATATAAAAATAAAAAACTTTCAAAAAAATACAAAAACAATATAAAATCAAAAATCCAAAAACATTCTTCTCACGGCATGTCTCTTGTATAATCGATATTCTGTACGCTTCTAGAAATGTCATTCAACAATGATACGGACATGTACATATGCTTGAGCGAGAGTTATTTAAATGTTTTCTAAAACATGTCGTTCCTCAAAATTTCTTCAAAAAATGGCTTTCGTATACTTCAGTACGAAACCCGGACTAAAATGATGACTTTTGATCATTTCAATTCAAAACTCGTGTTTTTAAAGAAAAAATCAAGTATACGATTCAGTGCACTACATTTAAAACTGGTGAGAAATCATCATCATCTTGAGCACCTCTTTCAAGATTGTTCAAAAAGATTTTCAAAATCTTTCAAAATACTTTGTGCTCAAGATAACTCCCTCTAAAAACCCTTTAATTGATTATGCTTTATTAAAGGGGAGTATAAAAACCAAATTATTCCAAATTCATGCTAAAATCAAATCCGTTTGTCTCCCCAAAAGATTCTAAATAATGTTGTTTAATCCGTTGATATAAAAAATATCACGAATATGCTATTTTTGAGGGGGAGAAGACGTGATTAAAATGTGATAAAAAATGTTTAATGATCGTTGTTTGAATCTCTAAAGAGCTCGACTCAGACGGAACCAATGAATTGACGAGAAATCAAAGTCAGTAAATGTACCATCTCGAGAAATTTGTGATAGACATGCACTTTCATGGGTCTAACCTTCTTTTCAAGATGAGTTTACAACTTCAAGTTAGTTATTAGAGCTAGTTGTCACCTAAAAACTGACAATGGAACTCTTTAACTAAGCAACGTAACTGTGTCTCGTGAGGAATTGTCTATCATGAGCCGAAAAATTCAAAAAGTGCGAACACTACCCTCTCTGTGCAGATTTAAGTTAAAACAATATAAGCACATATGAAGGGGGAGTGTTTTTGAAAATATAAAACTCTCGAAGTTTTAACAAAAATGTTTTAATCATAAACACTTTGAGAGATTTTCAAGAAAAAGGTTTTATGGCGATGATGCATGTTTTAATATTTATATTGTCTCGTTATACCTATTGTCTACCCTAATGCACTAACGGGCAGTGTACCCGGTCGTGTGTAGTGTAGTAATCGGTAAAACCGAGGTCGTCCCAAGAGCTATGTGTGTTGGATTATTATTACTAAGTCTAGGTGTCACAGATTTTAATAAGATTTTGATAATGAATTAATTAATTAACTACTAAAGCAGATAAGAGCAATAAAAGGCAAAGGTGTAATCAATAGAGGAGAGTGGTGCTAACCTAGTTAATCTTCCTAGCTAGTAATGTCTACGTCTAATTACTTCCAATTACTTCAGGTGGGGTCAGACTCGAGAGGACATCATTTGGTCAATTCGCCCTAACCTATCGCCACAAATATGCCACCACTGAGAAGTCGTGTCCCCTCATAAGTCCGCTTGTTCCCGGTCCCTAAGCCGAGTCATTAAGTACCGCTACATGCTAGACTTATAATAGTGAGTGCCGCGCGTTAACTTAAACACTCACTCCCTAATTCTTAAGTTCATCCAAACGGTAGGTGATCAGTTGGTCAAATCGCATAAGTAGAAAGGGTCGCCAGTTGGTCATATCTTACCCTTCCTGCCTTAGTCTACTCACTTAGGGTCAGTTGGTCATATCTCCTAAGCAACTAGCCTCTAGCGCCATTCAAAACTACCGAAACAAGGGTAGCTACCAATAAACTATGCATGCATACACTTAGAAATAATTAAACGGAAGTAATGTAAACGCAAACAAAACAATTAAGGAATCATAACTAGGCAAGCACCAAGAGGTGCTTAGCCGCTCATATTAACCATACAAATCAATTCAATATTTAATGTTACTAAATACATGAATCGAAAGTAAAGAAAAGATAAAATGCTAATGCTTATCGAGGGGAGTAATTTCTCCCTCGGAGACAGCTCCGTATGCTCCTCTAGACCTGCCTTTGGCTTCTTCCCACATTCTTTGGTTGTGGTGTGTGAAATGGGATGCTTTGAAATGCTGGAAATCGTGGGGTATTTATATGCAGATTGGGTTACACAGAACTAATAGAATAGTTACGCCGTAATCCTCTATTTCTTCATAATTTGCACTAGATTCTGCTGGTTACTACAGGCGTAACCTTATAAGTAGTTACTGCATCTTCAATATTTCTTGGTTACGCCAGAGTTTATGCAAGAATTACGGCAGTAGTTATCGGGCGTGGAACCTCATTTGACCTAATATAGTTACGCCGAGTCCTTTGGGAGAGTTACCGTAATCTTCTGATGAGTTGGCTGAGTCACGCTTTAGTTACGGCGTAATGTGAGAGATGAGTTACGCCGTAACTTCTTCAAAGTGAGCATACTCTGATAAATCTTTGATAATTCACCAATTACGAATCGCTTTAGCTCCAATGCTCGTAATTTACTTGAAATGGGATGCTTTGAAATGGAAACGCTTGAAATCATGGGGTATTTATAGGCAAGATCTGGGTTACGGCGTAACTAATAGAATAGTTACCAGAACTTCTATTTCTTCGTAATGTGCACTAGATCTGCTGGTTACGGCGTAACCTTATAAGTAGTTACGCCATATCTTCAATATTTCTTGGTTACGCCGGAGTTTATGCAAGAGTTACGGCAGAGTTATCACGGCGTGGAACCTCATTTGACCTAATATAGTTACGTCAGTAGTCCTTTGGGAGAGTTACTGTAATCTTCTAATGAGTTGGCTTTCTAAGTCACGCTTTTAGTTACAAATAAGAATGTGAGATGAGTTACGCCGTAACTTCTTCAAAGTGAGCATACTATGATAAATCTTTGATAATTCTTCAATTCCGCGTCTCCTTAGCTCCAATGCTCGTAATTTACCTGAAAGTGGAAAACAATCAAGCGTAAATCCATATAAATGATATAAATTACAAGCATTATCGGGGGAAATTGACACTTAATATTCAGGATTATTTGATGTTATCAAATATCCCCCAACTTGAACTCTACTTGCCCTCAAGTAGACCTTATTAGATAGATTCTTAAAAAGATATCTCCCATAACCTGAAAAATATAAGTTTACAAATCCCTTATGCTAGAATAAAACAAAGCCGAACACCTTACGAAATGGGGACGAAACACTCAAATCTCTCAACTATTCTAAGTGTCAATTTCAGGGTGATCACTCAATCGCACAATCATATCATGTATTCTATCATAAGCTTGGCGGTTACAAAAATCTCCACCACTAGAGTTAAGGGCTAAACAATTTTCGAAGGCAATATGGGTAGACACGACAAAGGTTAAGGGGTGACTCGTCATTACTAACATGTCACGGCGAAGTGGGCAAAATCAATGATACATGACCAAATCCATGGCCAAGACACCAAAGATTGCTTGCTGCATCACCTAGACACGCTTCATGACTAAAGGGTAGGATAAGACATGGGATATATAAATGGTGTAAAAATAAAAATCAAGGTGTAGTCTAAATCTATAACCAAGACATCACCACTTACCGTCCGCCCAAAGTTCAAGCTTTGAAGAACCGGATCATGTAATACTAGGTAGATGTGTCATTAAAGGACGTCATGATGGGCACACTACCTTTTCTCCAACCGTTGGCTCACTAACCAACTCCAATCTTCGAATGTGACCGAGGTGGCCTCCTCGATACTAAATCTATATAAAGCTCATAACATAGTGCTTATAACATTGCACTTTACAATAAACTAAATAACATAATTTTTTTTTCAACATAACAATAACAATTAAACATAATATCCCCCCACTTGAGATGAACAATGGGGATTCGGGGGGTCTTCAATGATCTTTAAGAATATGTCGTCGACGAAAGCGTGATTTCCGAACCTTTCCACTTGAACCTTGAACTTAGGCAAATGATGACTTCCCAATCACAAATAAAGAATACATGGTAGGCTAAGGTGTATCGAAACAATATATTGGGTTAACAAAATGAAAGGAATGGCTCAGATGGGTGTATCTAGGGGTATCTTGCACTAAAGGTGAGTGCAACAAAAGGGTTTCACATGGGGGTCGAGAAGTCGAGGTGACTAATCGATAGACACACAATGGTAGGCTATTTGGGTGATAATCCTATAATATTGCCTTCTTAAACCGAAAAGTCCAAATACATCGAGCTAACTCAACATACCTCGTCTATGGTCTCGAAATGATGCAAAAGCCAAGTTCTAAAGTTTACAAGCTACCGGCACACTCATAATTTGGTAGATTTGGGGTAAAATATTGGAAACGGATAAGGCTAATCTCACCATATAATATCAAGGGTTGTATGTGCTCGGCTAAGGTCTAATCTAGTTAGGTTAAGAAAAATATGACAAAATTTTCAAAATGGCATAATGTTTCAAAATAAACTAGAAAAACAAGGTCAAAATAAAGTTCAAGAGACAATTCTACTCCTGTCCCCCCACTTGAATTGTACAAAGTCCATTTTGTACTAAGCGTTAAATAAAGGTGAAGAGAAAAGTAGAATTAGAGCGAAAACTTCCCTGAAATTTGCTCCAAAAAGAAAAAAGGAAGGCCCACGAAAAAGAGTTGTGCCTTCGTATAAGCATCCATGAGCAAACTTCAATTCCTGAAATCACACTACCGACAAGCATAATTCTAAAAAAAAAAAAAAAAAAAAAAAAAAAAAAAAAAAACCTAACTCACTTTCGTAGGAATCACGGTTACATTTAGCATATGCAACAAGCCTTTTAAACCACTTGGTGTCCCAAGTGGACGGGTGAAGTCTCGTGAAGGTTTACAGGGAACACACCCACAAAGTTCATTTAAAATACTAATACAAGGTTATTGTGTTTAAAATGAAAGAAGTAAAACAGAGGATAGTTACGCCGTAACTCTTATAAGGAGTTACGCCGTAACTAGGCAAAACCCGGCATACTGTAAGAGTGTAGCTACGCGGTAACCAACGAGATGGTATTAGCAAATTGGTAATGCATCCAAATTCACAGAATGAGTTGGTTACGGCGTAACCACTGATATTAGTTACGCCGTAACTCTGGTCAGATCAGCATGCTGCAGCAGCAATTACTCCAAGTTTCCTACAAAAGTGGTTAAAAACACAAAACCCTACAGAAATAGAAATAAAACAAAAGAGAGGGATAATTCGAGTTGTCTTCCGAAAGAGCACTTTTCTTTATTTACGAGTCTTTAAGTTAGACTCAGAGCCTCGGGGCTTTATGGAGGCCTTTGGACTTAGCCAACTTCTTCTACCGCTCTTTTATTTGAAGAAGGCTAGTCCCAAACACGTGGAGAAACAAACCGAGTCATGGAGTATCTTTTCTCAGAGAAAATTAGCTTGTGCCCACTCAGAACAAATTTAGCTTCATCTTCCCTTTTTATTTTAACAGCTCCAAACTTTACTCATAACCAATTTTCAAATGAGATTCCCTTGTATCCAAATTCACTTTTTTTCTTCTCAAAACATGCCCATTCCTTTCGTTGAGCCGCTTAGGATCGGGAATTCTCCTCCATCGCAGATCTTGCTGTTGGGGTCGCAAGTAGGCCATGCCATGGTGAAGTCATCAGACATCATGGCTGGTTCACTAAAATGAATGGTCCAATCAATCTCGGTGAACCATTCATTAAAAATATTATGCCCTTGCAACCATTTCTTTCTCAGTTTTCGTCTTCCCAA